>JAJNNQ010000125.1:0-1200000 GCA_027886175.1 Phylloscopus collybita
GAGCGCGCCATAGCTACGGCAACCGGTTCTTCGGCAATGGCAGAGACATGCAGCCTGCTGCTGTTTGGAAATCGCACCTAGCTGCCATGGGAGCCACGCAGACACACCGTGTGTGGTTCGCAGTACGCACGCTCCTGTTAAGCTGACAGCGACAGAGCGCCCTGGGGCTCTTGCAGTAACCCTGTCCCTGTCTTCTGTTTCTCTCTCCATCTCTCTTTTCCCCCTCTCTGATCTCATTTCTATCCCCCTTCGGTAGGAACACTTACTCTTCTTTATCAATAAACTGTTCTCAGATATAATATTTCCACGTTTGCGCTTGATTTTCATCCAGAAAATCTATCAAAAAGAATCCTCCATGACTCCCTCTATTACAGCGGGACAGGATACCTGGGGTGCATTAAGCACAGTATAGCTAGCCAGTTGAAGCATAGCACAGGCCTGAACCCAGAACCGGACACAGGATGCCAGATGTGGTCTCACCAGTGCTAAGTACAGGGGAAGGATCACCTCATTCAACCTGCTGTCAATTATTCTGTCTAACACAGCCCAGGATACCATTAGCTACTTTTTCCATGAGAGTGGACTGCTGTCCCATGTTCAATTGGATGCTCACCAGAAACTCCAGGGCTTTTTGTGTAGAACCACTTTCCACCTGGGCAGCCCCTAGCATATACTGGTTGTTTCTCCCCAGGTGCATGATTTGGCACTTCCCCTTGTTGAACTGCATGAGGTTCCTGTCAGCCCACTTCTGCAGCCTGTTGAGGTCCCTCTGGATGGTAACATGATCTTCTAGTATACTAGCCACCATCATCTGCAAACTTGCTGAGGGTATACTCTGCTCCATCATCCAGACCAATAATGAAGGTTTTGAACAGGATCAGACACAGTATTGACCCCTGGGATACCCTGCTAGTTACTAGCCTCTAACTAGACTTCCTGCCACCAGTCACTACCCTCTGGACCCAGCTGTTTGTCCAGTTGTCTTCACATCCAGTCCAAACTTCAACAATTCCTCTATGAGGATCTTCTGGAAGACAGTGTTGAAGGCCTTACTGGAATTAAGGTAGGAAATGTCTAACTGCTCTCCTCTCATCTACCAGACCAGTCATTTCATCATAGTATCACAGATCACAGAATCAATTAGCTTGGAACAAACCTCTGAGACTGAGTCCAACCTATGACCAAACACCACCATTTCAACTAGACCATGGCACTAAATGCCATGTCCAGTCTTTCCTTAAACACCTCCAGAGACAGTGACTCTACCACCTTCCTGTGCAGGCCATTCCAATATCTAATCACCCTTTCTGTGAAAAAATTTTTCCTAGTGTACAACCTTAACCTCCCCTGTCAGAGCTTAAGACTATGTCCTCTTGTCCTATCACTACCGTTGCGATCCACTCTAATCACAGAGGAGCAAAGAGAGCTCTCTGTGAATAAAACAGAAGGAACCCTGAAGGTTCAAAGAATTCCCTGAAACAAGATAAAAACCAAACAAGGTTAGATGTTGATATCAAAATATTTACATATTTTCTTTTATAGTAAAAGAGGCAAGGAGAAAGAAAGAGAAAAAAAGAAAAGTTAGAAAAAGCTACGGTTACTTTAAAAAGCATAGGATAGGCTGCCACTACACTGTGCTACCTTTGTTGCTGCTGGGGGGGGACGAATCAGTTTGTCAGCCGAACCTCGGTCCACTCGCGGTGTTCTCACCATGGAACTCAGGAGCAGGGGTAGGGGGGGTTCCACAACTCACTCGTGACTTTGGTCCAAGGATGCAGGATTGGGGGATTCTCCTCAAGCTGGCGGTGTCGGCTCTAGGACACTCCAGGGTGTCTCATAGCAGGTAAGGGTGGGGCAGGAGCGCAAAGGTCAGGGATTCTGCCCATCTCTTTCCCCCTCCACACACTTTTGCACAGGTTTTGCCTTCCTTTTTATGGGCCTCAAGGTGGGCTGGTCACCATCCCTCACGTAGTTTTCAGGTGTTCAAAAGAGATTATGATAAGCAGATGTAATGATGGAGCACTTTTTGAAGCCTTTCTCTTATCAGGTTCTCACACCAACTTGCCTGGGAGAAGAGACCTACCTTTATCTGGCTACAATCTCCTTTCAGGTAGTTGAAGAGAAGTATTAGGTCACCCCTGAGCCTCCTCCAGGCTAAACATCCCTAGCTCCCTCAGCTGTTCCTCATAAGACTTGTGCTCCAGACCCTTCCCCAGCTTCTTTGCCCTTCTCTGGACTCATTTCAGCACCTCCCAGTCTTCCGGAATTGAGAGGCCCAGAACTGGACACAGCACTCAAGGTGGAGCCTTACCAGTGCTGAGTACAGGGGAAGAATCACTTCATTGATGATACAAGTCAGGATGCCATTGGCCTTCTTGTCCACCTAGGCACACTGCTGGCTCATGTTCAGTCAGCTGTCAACAAGCACCTCCAGGTCCTTTTCCACTGGGCTGCTTTCCAGCCACTCATCCCTAAACCTGTAGCCCTGCAGGGGGGGATTGTGGCCAAAGCGTAGGATCTTGCACTTGGTCTTGTCAAACCTCATGCTGTAGGTCTCACCCCATCAATCCAACCTGTCCATATCCCTCTGCAGTCTTCCTACCCTCCAGTAGATAGACAGTCCAACCCAACTTGGTATCGTCTGCAAATTTGCTAATGGCAGACTCGATCCCCTCATCCAGATCATCAGTAAAGATATTAAACAGGACTGGGCCCAACACTGATCCTTGGGGGATACTGCTAGTGACCGGCTGCCAACTGGATGCAGCACCATTCCCCACCACTCTCTGGTCTTGGCCATCCAGCCAGTTCTTAACCCAACAAAGAGTACACTCATCCAAGCTGTGGGCTGCCAGCTTTTCCAGGAGAATGCTGTGGGAGACAGTGTCAAAGGCTTTGAAGTCCAGGTAGACATCCACAGCCTTTCTCTCATCTACTATGTGGATCACCTGGTCATGTAGTTTCTCAGATCCTCCTTCTGGCCCTTCCTGTGGATGGACATCACATTTGCCAACCTCCAGTCACCTGGGACCTCCCCAGTTAGCCAGTACCAATGACAAATGATGGAGAATGGCTCGGCGAGCTCTTCTGCCAGCTCCCTCATCACCCTAGGATGAATCCCATCAAGTCCCATAGACTTCTGAGCATCTAAGTGGCACAGCAGGTCAGTAACTACCTCTTCCTGGATTGCAGGGGGTCTGTTCTGCTCCCATCCCTTTCTACCAGTTCAGGCAGCTGGTTGCCCTGAGGATAACTGGTCTTTCTGTTGAAGACTGAGGCAAAGGAGGTGTTAAGTACCTCAGCCTTTTCCTCATCTTTGGTGACAATATTCCCCTTACATCCAATAAAGAATGTTGGTTTTCTTTGTCCCTACTTTTGTTATTAATGTATTTATAAAAACACAGAAAGTTATTAAGTTGGTCAAGCATGACTGACTTGCCCTTGGTGAATCCTTGCTGACAACTTCTGATGTCCTTCATGGGCCTAGAGATCATTTCCACAGTTAGGTGTTCCGTCACCATCCCCGGGACAGTAATGCTGACTGGCCTGTAGTTCCCTGGTTGTCCTTCCTAGAATCATAGCATCATTATAGCTGGAAAAGATCTCCAAGTTCATCGAATACCAACATTAACCTGACATCTTCACCACTAAACCATGTCCCCAAGTGTAGCCCTGGTTTATGCCTGAGATGTTTTGGTTCTCTGAAACTCTTTTCCCAGAGAGTTTTCTGTCAACAAGAGACATGTTTTTCTAACTGGAACCTTTGTTTACATTCTTTCCCTAGGAGGGACTTCTTCTTGATGTCCCTCTGGTTTGACCAGTGTGATTGAAGAAGTTTGTTTCACCAATTGAGTTGTTCTCTGTAGAATAGTATAAAAGGGAAGAAATTCCCGGAAATAAACACAGTCATTGTCAGCCTTCTAAAGACGGAGTCCGTGTCTTCCTTTCGTGTCCTATTGCGACATCTGGTGGACGCCGACGTGTTCTGGGTTGATGGTGCCTCATATCCCATATCGTGGACTGTTATGTCTAGCAGCTGCTGCTTTGCTGGCTGGGGGGGCTTGGCTGCTGCTGCTGCTCTGGCTGCTCTGGCTGCTCTGGCTGCTGCTTCACTTTGCTGCTGCTTTGCCGCTTTTTCTCTCTGCTGCCTGTTTTTTGCTGTGTCCGTTTTTTTTTCTTTCCTCTTTTCCCTTCCTTTTCTCTTCCCCCCCCCCCCCCCCCCCCCCCAAAGATCTGGACCAGCTCCGGACCTGACCTGACCTGACCTGAGAAGTTGAGAAGTCTGAGAATCTCTCCAGTGCCTGTGGAAGAAGCTTTGCACCCTCCCCTTCACAGTAACGAGCTTTTCCTTTTCTCGTGGTGGGGAGTGTCTTTTCCATTGTCAATAAAACCGTTTTTTTCCACTTTTCTCCTCCAAAGAATTTCCTTCCCAAACCCAGGGCTGGGGGGGGAGGGGTGGTGGAGGTTTGTTTAGGGGACTCCCTTTTAGAGGTTCTCCTCTAATTTATCCTAAACCAACACATTTTTTTGTGCGTTGGCCGGGAACATTGAAGCCACAAGACTATAAGGCTTTGGTTGACACTGGCTCACAGTGTACATTGGTCCCATCGAGATATGTAGGGGCAGAATCGGTTTCTATCGCTGGTGTGACTGGGGGATCACAAGACTATACGCTGGTGTAGGCAGATGTGAGCCTGACTAGGAATGAGTGGAAGAAACATCCTATTGTGACTGGCCCAGAGGCCCCATGCATCCTGGGCATAGATTACCTCTGGAGTGGGTATTTTAAAGACCCGAAAGGGTTCAGGTGGGCCTTCGGAATAGCAACTGTGATGGCAGAAAGCATTTGACAATTGAACACCTCGCCTGGACTGTCCGAGAACCCGATCACAGTAGGACTTTTGAAGGGAGAAGAATAAATGGTACCAATTGCCACTTCAATAGTGCATCGTCGACAATATAGAACCACTCGAGATGCCGTGATCCCCATCCACAAGATGATTCGAGAGCTGGAGAGCCAAGGGGTGGTCAGCAAAACCCACTCACCGTTCAACAGCCCCATCTGGCCTGTGTGAAACTCTGATGGAGAATGGAGGTTGACTGTGGATTATCGTGCCTTGAATGAAGTGACTCCACCTCTGAGCACGGCTGTACCAGACATGCTGGAACTGCAGTATGAGCTGGAGTCCAAGGCAGCAAAGTGGTATGCCACTATCAACATAGCCAATGCATTTTTCTCTATTCCTCTGGCAACAGAATGCTGACCTCAGTTTGCTTTTACATGGAGGGGAGTGCAGTACACCTGGAACCGACTGCCCCAGGGGTGGAAACACAGTCCTACCATATGTCATGGACTGATTCAAGCCACACTAGAAAAGGATAAGGCTCCAGAACATTTACAATATATTGATGATATCATTGTGTGGGGAAACACAGCAGCAGAAGTGTTCGAGAAAGGAGAGAAAATCATCCAAATTCTCCTGGATGCCAGCTTTGCTGTTAAGAAAAGTAAAATTAAGGGACCTGCTCGGGAGATCCAGTTTCTAGGAGTGAAGTGGCAAGATGGAGGGCGTCAGATTTCTACTGACATCATTAACAAAATCACAGCTATGCCCCCCCCAACTGATAAAAAGAAAACACAAGCTTTCCTAGGTGCCATAGGTTTCTGGAGGATGCACATCCCGGAGTACAGTCAGATTGTGAGCCCCCTTTATCTGGTTACCCGCAAGAAGAATGATTTCTATTGGGGCCCTGAGCAGCAACAAGCTTTCACCCAGATCAAGCAGGAGATTGCTCATGCTGTAGCCCTCAGCCCAGTCAGGACGGGACCAGATGTGAAGAACGTGCTCTACTCTGCAGCTGGGAGTCATGGTCTGTCCTGGAGCCTTTGGTAAAAGATACCTGGTGAGACGCGTGGCCAACCACTGGGATTCTGGAGTCGGAGCTACAGGGGGTCTGAAGATAACTACACCCCAACGTAAAAGGAAATCTTGGCCACCTACGAGGGAATCCAATCTGCTTCAGAGGTGATTGGTACAGAAGCACAACTCCTCCTGGCACCCCGACTACCGGTGATAGGGTGGATGTTTAGAAGAAAGGTTCCCTCCACCCACCATGCCACCAGTGCTACCTGGAGCAAGTGGATTGCCCTCATTACACAACGCACCCGAGTTGGGAAACTGAATCGCCCTAGAATTTTAGAAGTAATTACAAACTGGCCCGAAGGTGAAAGTTTCAGTGTTGCAGATGAAGAACAAGAACTAGTGACTCAGGTTGAGGAAGCTCCGCCATACAACCAGCTGACGGCAGAGGAAGCACATTATGCTTTATTCACTGACGGTTCCTGCCGCGTCATAGGGATGAGTCAGAGGTGGAAAGCAGCTGTATGGAGCCCCACATGACAGGTCGCAGAGGCCACTGAAGGAGAGGGTGGATCCAGTCAATTTGCTGAACTCAAAGCCATTCAACTGGCCCTAGATATTGCAGAGAGAGAGAAGTGGCCAAGGCTCTATCTGTATACTGATTCTTGGATGGTAGCCAACGCTCTGTGGGGATGGCCGAAGAAATGGAAAGAGGCGAACTGGCAGCATAGAGGCAAACCAATTTGGGCTGCTGAAGAGTGGAAAGATATTGCTGCCCGGTTAGAGAAACTACCTGTGAAGATTCGCCATGTAGATGCCCATGTCCCCAGAAGTAGAGCTAATGAGGAGCAGCAAAACAATCAGCAGGTAGATCAAGCTGCAAAGATAGGGGAGTTGAAGATAGATCTTGACTGGGAGCACAAGGGAGAGTTGTTCCTAGCACGATGGGCCCATGATGCCTCAGGTCACCAAGGTAGAGATGCCACCTATAAGTGGGCACGAGACCGAGGGGTGGATCTAACCATGGACAGCATTTCTCAAGTTATCCGTGACTGTGAGACGTGCGCTGCCATTAAGCAAGCCAAGTGGATGAAGCCCCTCTGGTATGGAGGGTGGTGGTCTAAGTACAAGGATGAGGAGGCCTGGCAGATTGATTATATCACACTGCCTCAAACCTGCCAAGGCAAGCGCCATGTGCTGACCATGGTAGAAGCCACCACGGGATGGTTGGAAACCTACCCTGTGTCTCATGCTACACCCCACAACACCATCCTGGGCCTTGAAAAGCAGGTCGTTTGGAGACACGGTACGCCCGAGAGAATTGAGTCAGACAATGGGACTCATTTTAAAAATAATCTTATTAAAACCTGGGCTAGGGAACATGGTATTGAGTGGGTGTACCATATCCCCTACCATGCATCAGCTGCAGGTAAAGTGGAGAGGTACAATGGGTTGTTAAAAACTACCCTGAAAGCATTGGGTGGGGGGTCCTTAAAAAACTGGGAGCAGCATTTAGCAAAGGCCACCTGGTTAGTTAACACCAAAGGTTCTACCAACCGAGTGGGTCCTGCTCAGTCTCAGCTCCTTAATATAGTAGATGAAGCCCCAGTGGCCCATGTTAGAGGTTTCTTGGGAAAGACAGTATGGATCAACCCTACCTCGAGTACAGGCAAACCCATCCGTGGAATTGTCTCTGCTCAAGGACCAGGTTATACATGGTGGATAATGCAGGAAGATGGAACAACATGATGTGTACCTCAGGGAGATCTGAATGTGGGGTAAGACTCATATGTGCTGAATGTTACTACCACTGTCGGTACATTAGATCAGTCAGACATGAAACAGAAGGAAACGTATAAGTGTCAGAGGTCTGAGCAAGTAAGACGGACGGAAATGTGTAAGTGTCGAAGGTCTGAGTAAGTGAGATGAAAGTTTTTTATTGTGTGTCCACTATACGGGATAAAGGGTGGAATGTTCTGGGTTGATGGTGCCTCATATCCCATATCGTGGACTGTTATGTCTAGCAGCTGCTGCTTTCTGCTTTGCTAGCTGGGGGGGGGGCTTGGCTGCTGCTGCTGCTCTGGCTGCTCTGGCTGCTCTGGCTGCTGCTTCACTTTGCCACTGCTTTGCCACTTTTTCTCTCTGCTGCCTGTTTTTTGCTGTGTCGGTTTTTTCTTCTTTCCTCTTTTCCCTTCCTTTTCTCTTCAACCCCCCCCCCTCCCCCCACCCCCCCTGAAGATTTGGACCAACTCCGGACCTGACCTGACCTGAGAAGTCTGAGAATCTCTCCGGTGCCTGTGGAAGAAGCTTTGCACCCTCCCCTTCACAATAACAAGCTTTTCCTTTTCTCGTGGTGGGAAGTGTCTTTTCCATTGTCAATAAAACCGGTTTTTTCCACTTTTCTCCTCCAAAGAATTTCCTTCCCAAACCCAGGGCTGGGGGGGAGGGGTGGTGGAGGTTTGTTTAGGGGACTCCCTTTTAGAGGTTCTCCTCTAATTTATCCTAAACCAACACACAATGTGATTGCAGCTGAGGGAACAAGGTAAACCTTGTACCCTCTCTCATTGTACGGGGCTGCCACGTCTCTAGGGGACTACCCCCATGCAGCCCACCAGCATCTTAATAAACATACCACTGTCTAACTTTAAGTAGTTAGAGAGCCTTTGTCCGTGATTTTTGGTTTTAAACGACTCATTATTAAGAAATATAAGATATGGTTGCTATAGTTATTATTGCTTAAGTGAGCAGCTATTTTTAGTTATAGCTGAAAAAGGATATATACTGATATGGAGGATGTTTATAAATATAAAAATACAAGATTTTAGAAGCAGCTTTTGGTTTTGAAAAAGTAAAGAAAAAGCTTGTACTGAGAACACATAGAGTATTAGCTATTAAGCTTGGTTGTTAGGTAGTTACCAAGTAGAACTCATATAGGTAAGATGTATAATGTTGAAACTCAGCAAAGCAGGACCTAGGTATTTGTCAAAAATCAATAAAGCAGAACTTAGTGGCTTGAATCCAACAAAATTAAGCTCCTCATATTTGGCAAGAGCAAAGTGACCTGAAAAATAGCCAAACCTCCACTGCTCCTGCCCATAAGTGAAGATCAACCTGAGGAAGACGTCATCCTTCCTCCCAAGACCCCAACTCACGACCACCAGGAGGCATGACAGCTAATTAGAATACAAAGCAAGAGAAGGCGGGGAATGGGTGGGTGAGGAGGTGTGTGTTTGTGGGATCAATATGTATTTAAACCTGGACCTTGTCTTGACCCGGTACGCATGGTTTGGAGGAGATATCCCCCCATGTGTCCCAGCTGGAAATAAAACATACCTGCTTTACAATTTCTAATTGTAAAGTCCTTATTCTATGCTTCACTAAAGCTTTGTGATCAATAAACTGACTTTTTGCGTCCAAGAAGTCAGTCCCATCTCTTCCATCGCTGTCAGCCCTAGAATTGAGCCCTGGGGAACACCACTAGTGGACAGTTCAGAAAAACTACATCCATTGCCTTCCCTTCATCCACTAGGTGGGGGACCTTATCACTGGTTAAACAGGACTTTCCCTTTGTGAACCTGTGTTGACTGTGCCTGATGATTGCATTGTTCTTTAAATGCCTTTCAGTGGCACCCAGTATGATCTTCTCCATATTTTTTCTAGATACTGGACAAACTTAAACAGGTAGCCTACAGCAGATGGAAGCAGGGAAAGGGAGCCTGGGAGGAATACAGAGAGATGGCCAGGGATTTGTTTAGGAAAGCTAAAGCATTGGCAGAAGTAAATCTGGCCAAGGACATCAAGGGTGACAAAAAAAATTCTTTAGGTACATCTGTGATAAAAAAGACTAGGGAAGGATATGGGAGATCTGGTTACCCGGGACATACATAGAGAAGGGTGAGGTACTCAGGGACTTTTTTTTGCTTCAGCCTCCACCAGCAAGTGTTCCAGCCACACCACCTAAGTTGTAGAAGGTGAAAGCAGGGATTGAGAGAATGAAGAAATGCCCGTTGTGGGAGAAGATCAGGTTTGAGACTATTTAAGGAACCTGAAGGTGCTCAAGTCCATGAGATCTGATGAGAGAAATCCATGAGTCCTGAGGGAACTGGTGGAGGAAGTGGCTAAGCCACTGTCCATCATATTTGAGAAGTTTTGGCAGCCTGGTGATGTTCCCATGGACTGGAAAGGGGGAAATAAGGAATGCCTGAACAACTACAGGCCATTCAGTCTCACCTCAGCGCCTGGCAAGATCATGAAGCAGATCCTCCTGGAAAGTATGTGTCATGGTTTGACACTGGCCCAACACCAGGCACCCACAAAAGTCCCTCGCTCACCCTCCCCTGCCACAGCTGGGCAGCAGAGAGGGAAAAAGAAATTAACAAAGGGTTCATGAGTTGAGATAAAGATCAGGAGAAAACATGTCAAGGGCAAAACAAGCTCAACTTAAAGTTGCAAAGTGAAATTTTTTACTAACAGAATTAGAGGAGAATAATGAGAAATGAAATAAGCCCTTAAAACACCTTTTTTTTTTTTTTTTTCCCCCCAGTCCCTCCCTCCTTCCTACCAACAGTGCAGGGAGACAGGGCATGGGGTTTTTTTTGGTCAGTTCATCACCAAGATTTTCTTCTGCTGCTCCGGTAGAGGAGTCCTTCCCCTGTGAGATCATGGGGTGCCTCCCACAGGAGACAGTTCTCTGTGAACTTTTCTGGCGTGGATCCACTCTCATGAGCAGCAGTCCTACCGCACTTGCTGCAAACATGAGTCCCTCCCATGGGCAGACAGTCCTCCCAAAACTGCTGAAACGTGGGTCTCTCTTTTCATGGGATGCAGTCCTCCAAAGACAGGCTGCTCCAGCCTGGGAACAAGGGCTCTCTCTCTCCACCAGGTCTTCCACTGGATCACAGCCACCTCCAGGCATCCACCTGCTCCAGCGTGAGCACCTCTCCCATGGGCTGTGGGTGGATCTCTGCATCCCCCATAGACCCATGGGCTGTAGGGAAAAAAACCTGCTTCACCATGGTCTTCACCATGGCCTGCAGAGGAATGTTTGCTCTGGCACCTGGAGCACCTCCTCCCCCTCCTTCTCTGCTGACCTTGGTGTCTCCATGTTGTTTTCTGTCACATGTTCTCACCTCCTTCTCTTCTCTGACTAGAAGAAAAACTGTGTGACTTTGTTTTGATTTTCTTCTTAAATATGTCATCACAGAGGCATTACCAACCTCTCTCATTGGCCCAGTTTTGGCCAGCAGCATGTCCATCTTCAGAGCCATCAAGGATTAGCTCTGCTGCACATGGTGTAAGCTTCCAGCAGCTTTTCACAGGAGCCATCTTTGTGGTCCCCCTGCTATCAAAAACCAGGCCGTGCAAAACCAATACACTATGCTAAGGCACATGAGAAATGAGGTGATTTGTGACAGCCAACATGGCTTCATTAAAGGAATATTGTGCCTGACAAATTCAGTGACCTTCTAAAATGGAGTTACAACCTTGGTGAATGAGAGAAGAGAGACCAACATCATCTACTTGGACTTGTGCAAAGCAATTAACACTGTCTAGCACGATATCCTTGTCTATAAACTGAAGACACAGGGATTTGATGAATGGACCACTCAGTGGATGAGGAATATGCTGGATGGTCACACTCAAAGTTGCGGTCAACAGTTCAATGTCCAAGTAGAGAGAAATAACAAGTGGTGTTCCTCAGGGGTCAGTACTGGGACCCGGGGCTGTTCAACATCTTTGTTGGTGACATGGACAGTGGGACTGAGAGTATCCTCAGCAAGTTCACCGATGACACTGAGCTGTGTGGCTTGGTCAACATGCAGGAGAGAAAGGATGGCATCCAGAGGGACCTGGACAGGCTTGAGAGGTGGGCCTGTGTGAACCTCATGAAATTTGACAAGGCCAAGTGCAAGGTTCTGCACCTGGGTCAGGGCAATCCCAAGCCACAAGTACAGGCTGGGTGGAGAATGGATAGAGTGCAGCCCTGGGGAGAAAGCTTTCGGGATGTTGTTGGACAAGAAGTTCAATATGTCTCAGCAATGTGCATTTGCAGCCCAGAAAGCCAACAGTGTTCTGGGTTGTATTGAAAGCAGATCACAGGAGATGATTCTTCCCCTCTACTCTACTCTGGTGAGACCCCACCTGGAGTGCTATGTACAGTTTCTAGGGCCCTGAACATAAGAAAGACATGGACCTGTTGGAAAGAGTCTAGAGGAGGCCACTAAGTTGATCACAGAGCTGGAACAACTCTGCTATGAAGACAGGCTGAGAGAGTTGGGGCTGCTCAGCCTGGAGAAGAGAAGGCTCCAGGGAAACCTTATTGTAGCCTTCCAGTACCTAAAGGGGGCCCACAGGAAGGCTAGAGTGGGACTTTTTTTGCAAGGGTATGCAGTGATAGGACAAGAGGGAATGGCTGAGAGTACATTTAGGCTGCATATTAGGAAGACATTCTTTACTGTGAGGGTGGTGAGGCACTGGAACTGGTTGCCTAGAAGTTGTGAATTCCCTGTCCCTGCAAGTGTTCAAAACAAGGTTGGATGGGGCTCTGAGCTACCTGGTCTAGTGGAAGATGTCCCTGCCCATGAAGCTAGATGATCTTTAAGGTCCCTTCCAACCCAGGCCATTCTATGATTGTATGATTATATGATTAATATTAGTAAATAAATGCAGAATACCCTATTTTTAACAATTGTCTTGAACGTACAGGAATTGCTATAGAAGAAATAAGATTATATTAATATTTATCACACACTAAGTTTTTTTGGTATGTTTTTTAAGGCCTAAAGATAAAGGTAGAATTAATTTAGTATTTCATTGCTTTAATATATGTACAGCACATCAATGGATGGTTGTACTACAGGTATTGGTTCTTATCTATGAAGCATAGACTGCCAATCTCCTGACAGGGAAGAGGTATGCTCTAGATAATGAGTATAGTCTATATATTGAATGCATTCCATGAGCTAATATAGTACATAGGCTAAAACAATTAATGCATAATTATAGATAGAGTGGGGAGGGGATAAATGTGCTTTATGGGTTCATGTGGTTGAGACAATGACAGTTTTTCAGACCATAGATACTGGAGAAAATCCAAGTGGGAACTACTATGACTTACGTTGTACTTTTCTTAGCATTGTGTTTTGTTTTAGAGGGGATGAAAGTAGTTTCTAATCTGTCTCAGTATTATGCAGTATTTGGTTTGGTACTAGTGTCTGTTATGGGGTGTGGATGGTGGTTGAGTTTTTTGTCTTTGATTTTCTTGATGGTTTATTTAGTTGGGATGTTAGCAGTCTTTGTTTATTCTGTGTATCTGGCAGCTGAGCCTTTTCCTGAGGCTTCAGGGGATTGATCTGTAGATTGACATGGTGTAGGGTTTATCTTGGTGCTTCTTGTAGGGATGGCTGTTGGGTGTTTTCTTGAGTTTTGAAAGTTTGAGTGATTACTGGTAGATAGTGAGTGAAAGTTTTCTGTTTAGTTGAATTTTAGTGGTGTTGCCATGTTTTATTCTTATTGGGTGGGAATGTTTTTGATAGTCAGGTGGGGGTTATTACTGACTTTGTTTTGTTAGAACTTGTATGGGTTGTCTCTTGGGGTGAATAAGGCAGTTGTTTTCTGTGGCCTACAATGATCATTTCGTATAGTATTTCTGTTTCTCATTGATCATTCATGCGACCAGGAGCCAGAGGTCCATGTGTGGTGCAAATAACCGGAACAACTGTGGTACGGAAGTATTGGAAAAGATCAAGCCAGACTAGCCTGTGAGTATGTGAAGTGTTCTGAGAGTAGGCAGGGGAAAGTGTGTCTAAAAGTATGACCATGGGAGGGGATGAATATTAGAAGGACCAGGGAGTTCCAGGCAGATGCTGGGGAGATGGGGGGATGGGGGTGGGGGTTGGTTTGTGTGTCTCTATGAATGAAACCTGCTGGGGAGGAGGGGCTATGTCTAACAGCAAGACCATGAAGGGCTTGACTACCAGGGAATCAGGGGAGCCCCAGACAGGTCTGTGTGTATGTGCATATGTATGCATGCTAGATGGTCTGTATCAACAAGTGGAATAGGACTGTGGCCTCTGGGGCTCATATATCCAGGTGGCAGCAACTGGGGACAATGAGTTCCAGAGGGAGCTTAACTTAAAGTTTCGCAGCAGTTATAATGATCAAAAGCTGTTAAAGACAGTAGCTTTATGTCTCACATGAAAGACATTGTGCGCAGCAGTAGAACTGATAGGCTATGGAAATCACCTCTAAGGTTTACTATACATATCTGCTATCTTCCCTATCACCAGAACACTTCACTGCAACTTCAAGGCATTCTAGATTCAAACTACCCCTCTTGGCTTTGTGGGTGTCTTGGTTTGGAAAGACAGGTTTCTGCCAGGGAAACTGGGGTTCCCCTAGAATGGAGAATGCAAACCCCTCACACCCCACCAAATTATAATTTTGCAATCAAGGGCTCTCAGGCAAAGATGTTGGGGATAGGAATAACAGTTATTTACTAGCAATATTAACAATACAAATGTAATAGGAAACAAAACCACCCAACCAAACAAGCAAATAAACAAATAAACAACAATTTCAGAAAACCCTGACAGAGTCAGAGCTGCAACCTGACACCCTGTGATTCAGGGTGTTGAAAGCAGTCCAAAAGTAAGTCCTTCTGAAGTGGCAGACGTGATTCTGTTGGAGCAGAGATGATCCTGTAGAAAAGCGGGTCTAGGGGTGGTGAGGAGGGGGTCTGGTGATGATGAGGAGGGGGTCCGGGGATGGTGAGATGGAGTCTGGTGTTGGTGAGATGAGGTCTGGTCTTCCTCCCAGGAAATCGGGTGAAAAACTAGCCGCTCTCGTGTCTGTGAGTCTCTGTTTATCCAGACAGCAAAACTGCCTGCCCCCCCTCACTGCCAGGGGATGTGATGTATCTCACAATAGGGTGATAGAAATGCAGATGCACTGCTCTGGGGGGGAAGGTACAGGCTGGGAAGATGCTAATGGCCTATTGCTCAAAGGCATCAGGCCTCTCCCCCCTTGAGTTACCAGAGATAAAAGCATCTCCCTAACTGCTTTAAAACAGATGAAAATAGAATATACAAACCCTGGCTCCACAACCCAGGACAGTGGGATATGACAAAATCTCAGGATTTAAAAATGGGCTGTGATAGCATTTCAACAAAAGATTGAAGTAAATTACTATCTTCATGATTATTTTTGCAGTACCTTGAAGGAAAACAAATTTAGTTTCTCCTTGTTTGAGGAGCAGTTGAGTGAGGGGTCTGGCAGCCACCCAAGGTCAACCCACCACATTTCCACATTGTACATATGTGCCTATATATATATACACTCACTAATAGAACTCCATCCTGAACAAGTTACAGGAGGAAGTCAGCAGGCTGCACACCATCGGAGAGGATGAGAGATAGACAGACAGTATCTTCTCAGAGATACAACAGCTTCCAGAGACCCAGTCCCCAGGTGCAATGGACACACAAGAAGTTTATCCCTAGCAGAATAGTAAGCCCAACCTCTGGGAAAGGCAGAGAATGGAAGCTGGTGACTTTTGGTAGAAGGTTTCTGGTCCACCTAACGTCTTACAACTGCAAAATAGGTTCACTGTTCTCAAAGCTAAGGAGGAGCTGGATGTACTGTCAAGCAAAGCATCTGGACCAACTGACCCTGAACCATGCAAGACCACGGGGAAGAAGTGGTGAGTGATATGTCTTGGTTTTGAAAGACAGGTATCTGCCAGGGAAAGCTGGAGTTTCCCTTGGAATGGGAAACCGTACCCTCTCCCATTTAAGGAAAAAGGAGTTTTCGGTAAAAACCGGGCCGTGAGCTTCTTGCCAGCTTGTTTTCCCTCCGTTAAGGAGATAACATTTTGTCAAAATGATAATTTCTGCGTTAGACCCAGAGGATGAACTGGTCATCGAATTCTGGGGAGACTTTTTGGAGCAAAAAAAGGGAAAAATCCCCAGAGAACATTGTAAAGCTCTTTATCTTTGGGGCAAAGAGCAAGGCAATTTCCCTAAGGCAGAGAAAGCATTCTCGAAGACATTGTGGCACTCTTTGAGAGAGAGTCTGCACGAGACTTTATATTCTGGTAATGCAGATGTGGTGAATTTGGTAATATCCTGGAAGAGATTTGTCACGGTGCTTCAAAGTTTTGGAGGAACTTCCAGTTTAACCTCCAGTTTAACTCCCAGTTCCACAGTTTCTGCAAATGGAGACGGCTCTCAAAGTGATCTGCAATCAGACGCAGAGACTGATGACGGAGTCCTGGTGGACATAGACAGCACAGGAGCTGGGGCAGACCGTGAACCTAGCCATGCATTGGAATCCCCCCGCCCACCCAAGCCACCCTGTTCGGTTCACCTTCCGCTTCTCATTGCGGTTTCGACCTTTGGAAAGGGGCTTGGAGTCCAGCGGGAGTGGGGTGGGCTCGGGACCCTCGGGACCCCCCCTGACCCTGCCCCGCAGGCGCCGCGTCCCTCGACGCCCGGGAGTCTGTGTGACGGCAGGGAACAGCCCATCCCCCATGCATTTCCTGCGGCGGGGGGAGCACAGCCGGAGGCTCCGCCCGCGCCGGTGGCGGGGTCGGGTTGGCGGGGTTCGGTTGCTGTGGAGTGCCCGTACTGCGGTGTGTCTGCGCGGTACCCCTTCGGCCACGCCGATGCCGTGGTAACGGCCCCGGCTGATGGCGGCGCCGCGCCCACATCTCAACTGGCCCTTGCCATCGGGGGGGCGGGCGGGTCGCCTCCCGGTTCCTCGCTGCCCGCTGCGCCTGCGCAGCTGGCAGAAGCATCGGCGCCTGCGCAGCCGGCGGGAACACCGGCAGGCGCGGTTTTGGTAGACCTGTTCTCCGATTCCGCCCCCGCGAGGACTCAACCCGCTCCCCTCCGCCTGATGCGAGCAGCACCTTCCGTGTGCCCTCGCGTCAAGGCTCCACCGCCCCCTGCCCCGTCTCTTCCTGCAACGCCGGGTGGGGGTGGGGCCGCGGCTCAGTCGGCTGCTCCTTTCCCCGCCCCGTCTCTGCTTGCGACGCAAGGGAATGGTGCCAGGGCGGTGTAGGCCCCGCCTCCCCCTACGTCGGCTCTCCTGGCTCCGAGTGGGGGTGGTGCCGGATCGTTGCCGGTCCCAGCGGTCTCCCGCACACCAGCTCGCCTCCCAGTGCAGGGCATGGGCGGCGCCGAATCTCTTTCGGTGCCCCTTCCCCCTGCGCCGGCTTTGGATGCATCTCCTGGTTCCATGCCTCAGGCGCCAGCAAACCCCACAGTGGCTGGTGCGGCTCGGGCGGCTGTGCACCCCCCAGCCTCTAGTGAGTCTGGGAATGCCATGTCGATGGCCCCCCCGGTATTCACCATTGGGTCAGGGGGCAACACAGCCGTCACGACACCTGCGAGTGCTCGAAGTAGGGGGCCCCGAATTGGTGCTCTGTCTTCAGCCAACCACTGGACCCTTCCCCCGTGCCAGGTCATGGTCTGTCCCAGGGACCTCAAGCGTTTCTGGGAGGAAGTGAAATCCAAAGTTTTGGAAATGGGGCACTGGGACGTTGTAGAGCATCTCGTGGGGCCTGCAGAGGATCCTTCTGGCTCTGCAAGCACTGAAAGGAACATGGTATTGTTATAAATGGGCCAGGAGACCAGCTCCTTTGAAAAGGCCTTTATTAGAAATCAGCTCTGGGTAGGGGGCTCGAGGGGCTGCGCACGCCGCCGCTGCTCCCAGTAGACACCACGGAGGAGGAGGTGCAGTCGAATCTGCTGCTGCTGCTGCAGAGTCGGGATTCCTTCCTCACGGGGGTTTCCATAGAATCGCTTTGGCTCGTGTGGTCCAGGGGGGGTCACCTCTCTCCAGTTCCTTTCAGGTCATGGCGAGAAAGTAACAAAAAAATACCTGCTACCTGCAGGTAGCTAGACGTGTGCCTCGCACAGTTTTGTCCTTCTTAGGTCCAGTTTCTGTGTCGGCTCGCTGTCCCAGGGGCTTTTCTAGCTCCAACTGGACTCCCGGCCGCAGCCAGGCACCATGGGAGTTCCCTCATCTGCATACTGGGCGGTGTCCGCAGCTCGACAGCAGGCAGCAGGAGGCAGCAGGAGGCAGCAGGAAGCAGCAGGGGGGACAACAGGAAGCGGCAGCGGGCTTTTGACCCGATGGAGAGGGGAAAACTCAGAATTCAGGGAGAAAGGGTACAGAACTTGGACATAACAAGCAGAAATTCAGGGTACAGATTCAACATGAACAGTTTAAAACAGGCAAGTAACAGTGCAACTTTAATTTTACAGCAAAACAGTGTAACAGTACAACTTGGGAGTGCATAACCTGGGGCTCTCAATTTCTTTCAGTATCAGGTGCCAAGAACCCAGGAGAAGTATCTGTTAATGTTCCTGTGACATCCACGGAGCAGACCCAAACAGATAGTGTCACCTTGCAAGGAGGTGTTCAGGCTTTTCCTGTGCTTAGGGGTAATCCTACCACAGGACAGCCTGGCACCCACCATGTTTTGTCATGGAAAGCTATAGTAGACCTACTGGATAAGGTGGCCCAGTATGGCCTGGGTTCTTGTGACGTGATGCAGATGATTTGTGTCCTGAATACGGACATATTGGCACCATACGATATCAGGCACATCGCTCAGGTGTTGTTCCAACCTGTCCAGCTTGAGGTGTTTGAATCTAATTGGAATCAATTGGCTATCAAAGTGATAGCACAAAATAGTCAATTGATCTCGCAGGACCCCAGACGTGCAGCTGGAGTTGATGTGTTCACAGGTGTCGGCCAATATGCTGACCCTGATCTTCAGGCTACCTTTCACCAACTTGTGCTGGAACAGTGCCAGAAAACAGGAATAGCAGCACTGGTGAAGACCACTGAATTGGCTCCTCCAAAACAGAGATTTGTGACCATAGTCCATGGGTCAAAAGAGTAATTTTTGGAATTTGTTGAGAGGCTTTCTGCAGCTGTTGAGAAGCAGGTGGATGATGTAGATATGAGGACACTTTTGCTCAAACAGCTTGCAAGGACTAACTCCAATGCAGATTGCAGAAAGCTCATTGAGGCCCTCCCTGGAGATCCTTCTCTAACGAACATGGTCAAAGCGTGTGCTAATGTAGGCACCACAGTATATAAGATGGCTGCCTTCGCTACTGCGTTGTGGTCAGCCTGGAAAGAGCAAAAAGGTGGACAGCAGAAACAGGGAAAAGCACAGGCCAGTAAGAAGCAAGGAAAGCAAAAACAGAATGCAAAAGCTCCCTTGTTTCTCTGGGCTTGGTGTCAAAAGCCAAACCATATGGCAGACGTTTGTATGGCAAAAGTCGCTGACAGTGGTCAGACTTTGCCAAGTTCAGGAAACGGGAAGCAGAGCACCAAGGGGAAACGCCTGCAGACACAAACATTTCCCCAAGTCCCGATACCGATGCAGGCTTGCTTAGCAAGCTTGCAGCCAGCACCTGCGGTTCAGCCGGTGTTGACGTCTGCACAGCAGCAACAGTCATTGTAGACTCTTGCAAACCACACAAAGTCCCCCTGGATGCCTTTGGACACCTGGGTGAAGGCAAAAGCGCCCTCCTCATGGGGTGGTTGAGTGCCACCCTTCAGGGTATCATTGTGCATCTAGGACTCATTGATGCAGATTATACAGGATGGATTTATGCTATGGTTTACACCCCCACCCCCCACCCCACCCCCCCCCGGTCACTATCCCCAAGAAAACTCAAATTGCTCAACTTGTGCCTTTTAAGTCTTCTGTTTCTAGGACTGAGAACCGGTGGTGAGGGGACAGCTGCTTTGGATCTACCGAGCCGCCTCAAGTTCACTGGACTGCAGTCCTGACTGACGAACGTTCTGAGATGTATACACTGTGCCTTCCTGATGCCACCCTATCAGAGACCCACCTTCGAGGTCTGATAGACACAGGGGCGGACATAGCTATCCTCTCCTTCTCTGCATGGCCTCCGCAGTGGCCTCTGGATCCTGTGCAGTCGCCTGTTGCAGGATTGGGTGGAACAGCGCAATGCTTCATGAGCCAGCAGCCTGTGATGATCACAAACTCAGAGGGACAGTCGGCTATGGTTCGACCTTATGTCACCACAGTTGTTACTAACCTCTGGGGGCGGGATGTACTGGCGACTTGGGGGGTACGAATCGGGACAGATTTTTGATGGGGGCCACTGTGTCGAAGGGCACACCGTGTCTCACGCCTCCTTTACGGTGGCTAGTAGACAGACCCATCTGGGAAAGCCAGTGGCCCCTTCCAGAAGAAAAATTGGTTACCCTTCGGGAATTGGTCCAGGAGCAATTGGACCAGGGTCATCTTGAGTTTTCTACCAGTCCCTGGAACACTCCTGTCTTTTGCATCAAAAAGAAATCTGGGAAATGGATGTTGTTACAAGACCTCTGGAAAGTTAATGCCGTGATGGAAAGCATGGGGACGCTGCAACCTGGGATGCCGTCACCCACTGTGCTTCCCGCAGATTGGCCAGTTCTCATCATCGATCTGAAGGATAGTTTCTTTACAGTTCCTTTGCATCCTGATGATAAACCGAAATTTGCCTTCACGGTGCCAGCAATTAACAATGTTGAGCCTGCACTGATGCCTTAGGTTTTGGGGGTTTGTGTCTTGTTCTGGTGGGTAGTTTTGCTTTAATATTAAGTGGTGCTGGGACTTGGTCACAGGGCGATGGGGGCAGGGTAGTTTTGGTTCTAGCAGGGGACTCACGTCTTCAAGGACACTCTCTCCAAGCTCCAGGCCCCAAAGATAAACAATGTGGAAGAGTGCAGGCAAGCAGGAAGGATGGAACACCGTCATTTGGAGTTGTTGATTGGACAATGGATGGGGCATATGCAAATGGACTGAAACCTGTAAAAGGGGGGGAATCTCGTGACTCTTCCTCTTTTGCTTGCATCTTGGAGCGATCCTGGCAGCCACTGCTGTGGCTGCTGGGGTGGCCTTGAAGGCCTAAATAAAGTTCGCTTTAATTTTCAACCCTGTTCGGCCTCTGCCTCAGTCTTAAGGCAACAGTTTTTCTAGCGACTCCACCGGGACAGAGGGGGTTTGAGGCTGCTGGGAACCCTTTTGGACCAAAGCACTTTTCGTCTTACCAGCGGAGGTCCTGAGGTGCCAGCACAAGGACCCTTGAGACAGAGGCACGTGAGTGATTGGGTAAAAGGGGCATTTTGTTTAGCATCTAGGTTTGTTGCTAAGATCTTTGTAATGTGAAATTTTGTTTGGGGACCCTAGGCAGAGCTGTCGGGCTCTTTAGCCTGGCGGCGGGGGGAAGGGTTACCTCCCTAACAGGGTGCTGACTGTCCTGAAGTCAAAGTGTGGCGCAGGTGATAACTATCTGTGTTGTAGTTCCGAAGGTCCTGAGTTCTAACCCCAACTAGGATCTGATTGCTTTTGTTTTTGGTATCTGTGTTGTAGTTCTGAAGGTCCTGAGTTCTAATCCCGACTCGGGTTTGATTGCTTTTGTTTTTGGGATATCAGAATGGGCTGTGTATATTCTAGCAAAGGTGATAACAGTAAAGCTATCCCGAGGGACAGCCCTCTGGGGCTAGTACTGAGAAACTGGGTGAAGTTGGTTGGGGAAGAGTCCATGCTTTTAAAACCTAAACTTTTTAGGCTCTCGGAGAGATTGTGGCCAGCGTATACATTAGATAATGGAGAGGTGTGGCCTCAATTCGGGAGTCTAGACAGAAAGTTGATATCTAGCTTAATGTCATGTTTGCGTGGGGATAGGTGCTTTGAGGAATTGGAGTATGCCCGATTATTTATGGTACTGGCCTGTGAACAAGCTCGGGATAGCAAGAAAGAGAACATACTGGTTGTACGAGGGAAAAAGGAAAAGCCGCTTCTCTGCAGCATATGTAATCGAGGCCAGCCTGATATGGACCTAGTGGCTCCGGCCCTGAGAGCAGGCACTGGCTCGGGCCAGGGTGCAGTTGCCCCCCCCCCCCCCCCCGCCGCCATCACCCCACTCACGGCCGCGTAGCGGGGCCGGGCCTTGGTCAGTGAAAAGGGAGGAGGAGGGGTTTTGGCAGCGCCGGACACCGTCTCCATCCCCACCCCCTTCACCACCCTGAAGGACGGGGAAAGGGGGAAGGGATAGCCGATGGCAGCAGCCCCTGGCCCAATCCCGAAAAGGGGGGGCCAGGGACAGAGAATCTTGCAGGGAGGGCGTGGACTATACCTCCCGTAGGGGGAGGGATCCCTCCCCCGATCTCAGGCCTGTGAGTTACCATAGCAACCCCGAAGGCCAGGGAGCTGTCTCAGGAGATGATGTCATCAAAGGCAGACGGGCAGCAGGCAGAGCCTGTCGCCGATCTTGTAGTCTTTCACGTATCGGGAGTAGAGCTAGGCTGCTAGTTACAACAGAATCAGATAGCTCTCACTCAGACAGCTCTGAAGAGGAAGAAAGTGATGAACAAATGGATGAAATTACAAATAGGCGCAGGAGGGGAAAGATAGCAAGAAAGGTGATCAGGGAGCGAAGCCCAATTGCCCGCCATACTAGGAAAGGAAAAAAGGAAAGGGACAAGGACACTTCAAGGACACTCTCTCCGAGCTCCAGGCCCCAAAGATAAACAATGTGGAAGAGTGCAGGCAAGCAGGAAGGATGGAACACCGTCATTTGGAGTTGTTGATTGGACAATGGATGGGGCATATGCAAATGGACTGAAACCTGTAAAAGGGGGGGAATCTCGTGACTCTTCCTCTTTTGCTTGCATCTTGGAGCGATCCTGGCAGCCACTGCTGTGGCTGCCGGGGTGGCCTTGAAGGCCTAAATAAAGTTCACTTTAATTTTCAACCCTGTCCGGCCTCTGCCTCAGTCTTAAGGCAACACACAGAGATATCAATGGACGGTTCTGCCGCAAGGCATGCAAAGTTCTCCGGCCATTTGCCAATGGTATGTGGCCCGTGCCTTGTCTGGAGTTCGCAGACAATTTCCTGATGCCCGTTTCTATCATTACATGGGTGATATCCTGGTGGCAGCATCCACTCAGGATGAGCTGCTGAGGATACACCCTCAGCTGCTTGATGCTTTGCATTCTCATGGGCTCCAGGTGGCTCCAGAAAAGGTTCAACAGCAACCTCCTTGGAAATATTTGGGGGTCAAAATTTTGGAACGAACAATCCAACACCAAGAGGTGCAATTCGTGCATTCGGTTAAGACACTGAATGATGGGCAAAAATTGGTAGGTGTCATCATGTGGTTACATCCATATTTGGGACTGACCAGGGCATAACTGTCTCCACTGTTTGATTTGTTAAAGGGAGACTCTGATCTGAGATCACCTCGCACCTTGACCCCTGAAGCGCAAAGAGCGCTGGAGGAGGTTCAGCAAGCTGTTTCTGCTTGCCAAGTTTATTGCATTGATCCTTCCGTTGATGTCACTGTTTTCATTACCACTCCAGATTTACATCCCGCAGGCATCATCGGCCAATGGAGTGACAAATGGCCTAATTCCTTGCACATTTTGGAATGGGTCTTTTTGCCCCATCAGCCACAAAAGACGGCAACCTCACTATTTGACTTGATCACTCGCCTGATAATCAAATGCTGGCAACGGTGTTTGCAATTGGTGGGAGCGGATCCCGCAAAGATCATAGTCCTGGTAGAGCGGGAAAACTTTGACTGGAGCTTTGCAAACAGTGTTTCTATGCAGAGTGCTCTGGAAAACTTTTCAGGGCAGATCACCTATCACCTGCCCAGCCACGAGCTACTGAAAGGGGCAAAATTAACTGAACTTTCTTTGCGGCCCAAAAATAGTCCGGAGCCGGTGCAAGGACCCACCCTCTTTACTGATGGTTCGGGAAGAAGAGGAAAAGCCATTGTTACTTGGCGGGATGGATCTGAGTGGCAAGAGCTGAAAGGTCATGAGACTGGCTCAGCCCAATTGGTTGAATTGAGAGCTGCTGTCATGGCATTTCAGCAATTTTCCCAGGTTCCTTTCAATTTGGTCACGGATTCTGCCTATGTGGCAGACATAGCTCAATGATTAGGTTATTCAGTTTTGAAAGAAGTCAGCAATGTTGTTTTGTTTCATTTGCTGAAAGCCTTGTGGTGTGCCATTCCGTCGCTGTGGGACACAATAAATGGAGGCAGGGAGTGATAGTTTTTCAGAAGGCTGCAGTAGACTCCTCAGCAAGGAGGAGCCACCGGTTTATTTTCTGGACTTCTTTTATGCTTTTTACAGATGTGCCCACCTTAGAGGTGGGACCTTTGGGAACCATTGGTCAGTTCTAGAGACCACCACGCGAAGTCTCTCCTCTGGGAAAGTATGTGGTAAACAAGGTAGTTTACAGTACGTGACCTTGTTTACCAGAAAGAGTGCCTGGGAACAGAATTTCCTAAAACCAAAATATGGCAGGCACGAAGCGTGGCAACACCATTCAGGCCCGAGTTCATCCGTACTACGTTCTGCATGTTAGAAGCCATACCAGTTTGCCAGGTTTCATAGTGGGAGGCAACGCGAGGGCTGACAAGTTGGCTAACCCCGCGTGGGTAGCACCTCAGCCTGGCATACTCGTGCAAGCCAAGGCATCGTACAAATTCTTTCACCAGAATGCGCATACTTTGCAGAAGCAGTTTCATTTGATGCCAACTGAGGCTCGTAACATTGTCAATTCTTGTGACGACTGTCACGCGCTTGCTGTGCCTTTACCGGCAGGGGTAAACCCGAGGCCTCACGGCCTTGCAGATTTGGCAGACAGATGGCACCCAAATTGCCAAATTTGGCTGGCTCAAGTATGTGCACGTGTCTGTCGACACCTTTTCTTCTGCTATGTGGGCTTCTGCTCACACTGGAGAAAGGGCTCGCACTGTCATTGCCCACTGGAGGCAGGCTTTTGCCTTTCTAGGCATACCTTCTACTGTGAAGACCAACAATGGTCCTGCTTATGCCTTGCAGAAGGTGTGGCAGTTCCTGCAGTCGTGGGGTGTGTCACACAAGTTTGGCATTCCACATTCCCCGACTGGTCAAGCTATTGTTGAACGCGCTCATGGTACTCTAAAGCAGGTTCTTCAAAAACAAAAATGGGGAATGCAGGGTGGAACAGTTTTGTACACCATCAAAAGCTTTGTACACCATCAATTACTATACAGTGCCGCAGAATTCAAATAATCCTGTCATTTTGAACCATCACCTTTTGTTGCAGGCTTCGGACAAGACGCATCAGCCTCGAGCAAAGGTTCGGGTGCGGAATTTGACCAGTAAGCAGTGGGAAGGCCCATTTGAACTTGTCGCTTCGGGTCGTAGATATGCGTGTGTATCCACAGATACTGGGGAACGCTGGGTACCTGCAAAGTGTGTTTGTCCTGACCTGCAACCACAAAGGCAGAATCGGGCCAACAGGCAACCTGAAAACCGTGACCTGAATGAAAGTCGCCAAGTGAAGGAATCTTCGAGTGATGACTCAGATGCAGATGATGCGAGTGATCACTCAGATGGCCCCTCCACAAGCAGACACTGAACACTTTGCATTTTTCTTTTTCTTTTTTTTTAACAGAAAAGGGTGAGATGTAGCCCTGGTTCGTGCCTGTGATGTTTTGGTTTTCTGAAACTCTTTTCCCAGAGAGTTTTCTGTCAACAAGAGACATGTTTTTCTAACTGTAACCTTTGTTTGCATTCTTTCCCTAGGAGGGACTTCTTGATGTCCCTCTGGTTTGACCAATGTGATTGAAGAAGTTTGTCTTTGTTTCACCAATTGAGTTGTTCTCTGTAGAATAGTATAAAAGGGAAGAAATTCCTGGAAATAAACACAGTCATTGTCAACCTTCTAAAGACGGAGTCCGCGTCTTCCTTTCGTGTCCTATTGTGACATCCAAGTGCCGCTTCTAGACCTTTTTTGAACACTTCCAGGGATGGTGATTCTACCACTTCCCTGGGAAACTTGTGCCACTGCTTGGCAACACTTTCAGAGAAGAAATTTCTCCTAATATACAATCTAAACCTCCCCTGGTGCAACTTGAAGCCTTTTCCTTTCATCCTGTCACTTGTTACCTGGGAGAAGAGACCAACCCCCACCTCACTACAACCTTCTTTCAGGTAGTTGGAGATCCCCACCAAACCTCTTTTCCTCCAGGCTAAACAACCCCAGTCTCCTTATTCGCTCCTCATAAGACATACTCTACTTTCACCAGCTTCATTGCCTTTCTTTGGACACACTCCAGCACATCATTGTCTATCTCATTAGGGGCCCTTGTCCCCTCATCCAGATCATTGATAAAGATATTAAACAGAACTGGCCCCAATATGGAGCCCTGGGAAACACCACTAGTGACAAGCTGCCAGCTGGATTTTAGATAAAGAAAAACATCTCCCCAGCTGCTTTTAACAGATGAAATAGAATATACATTTTTGGTTCCATAACCCAAGACAGTGCAGCATAACACAGATCTCAAGTCCACTCTGTATGTGCACCATAGTGCAGAATGGCACAGCATAGTGCAGCTTAAGTATTCCTTGACCTGCTCCTCTTCCACCAAGGGTAAGTCTTCCTTGCTGCAGACTTTACTTATGATTTCTGGGACCTGGGATTCCTGAAGACTGGTCTTGCTTGTAAAGACTGAGGCAAAGAAGGCATTTGGTACCTCAGCCTTTTCCATGTCCTGTGTCACCAAGGCCCCAGTCCCATTCAGCAGTGGACCCATATTTTCCCCAGCCTTCTTTTTGTCACCTATGTACTTAGGGAAGCCCTTTTTGTTGTCTTCAACATCCCTTGCCTGGAAAACATCTCTGTATTACTCCCAGGTTTCCTGTCCCTGCTTATAGCCTCTGTATACTTATTTTTTTCATGTGTGAGTTCTGCCAGGAGCTCTTTGTTCATCCATGCATGCCTCCTGGCATTTTTCAAACACTGAATCATAGAATAGCCCAGGTTGGAAGTGACCTCAAAAGATCATCTGGTCCAACAGATCATGGGAAAGGGAGCCTAGAAGAAACTATCTAGTATCCTGTCCAAACACCTCAGCATGCTGATTTCCCAACACCTCAGCATGCTGATTTCCCAGAAAGAATCGGTTAGTTTTCTTTACCATAATGGTGCCTTGCAGGCACTTCCTTGCTTACACAAAACTGTTAGCGGTGACCTTTTTTAAGCCCCAATTGCTTTATGTTGCATTCTCTTTCAGTCATGTCACTCCAGGCATTTTGCTCTTGACCCTGTCTATCACTCCTTTACAGGACTGCTGGTTACTTCCTCACCTGTCTTCCTAGTTTAAAGTTCTCCTTACTAGGTAAGCCATCCTACTGGCAAAGAGATATTTTCCCCACTTGGTGAGGTGGAGCCCATATTTCTCAAGTACACCTTCATCTGCAAACAGGGTCCCATGGTCATAGAAACCAAAAGCCTGTTGCTCAGACAAACTCCTCAGCCACTTGTTGTCATGCTGTATCAGTGCCTGTCTTGGTTTGAAAGACAGGTGTCTGCCAAGGAAGGCAGGAACCTCCCTTGGAATGGAAGATATGACTGCCTTCCCTCCAAATTATTATAACTTTGAAATTACAGGGCTGTCAGGCAAAGATATGGGAAAAGGAATAACAGTTCTTTACTAGAATATATATAACAAGGCAAACAAACAACAGCAGCAACAACAAACAGCAAAAATACAGAGACCCAACGACAGCCTTCTCTTGACTGTCAAGCACTTTCCCTTTGGTGTAGTTATGGTAACAGCCAGCAGGGCTGTTGGCTCCCGGGGAGGCAGGGCAGGTGCAATGATTTCCCTGCAGCTGCAAGGGGTGCTGTGGAGTGAGCTCAGTCGCCTCTCTGAACATGGGTCATGGCAGGCAAGCCAGCAGACGAGATAGAAAAGGGGCTTCCTTTACAAATCCACGTGGGTGGCCAGTCACGGTGCCCCTCCAGATGGTGAAATGGGCTGTAGCAAGAACCTCGGAGCAGTGGCTGGAATGGCAGAGGTGGGCAGACCCCGGGGTGGCAAACAAAATGTAGCAGAAACTCTGCAGCTGTAGCAGCAGCCACAGGGTGTTCTGGCGGGCACGGGTTTTGGGTTAAAGTGTATCAAAAAACTTGAAACAGCGGCAGAAGACAGCAGGGCTGGACAGCAGCAGCTGGGCTCCCGCAAACAGCTGGGGGGGAGATGCTCAGGGTCCAGGGTTTTGCCCTGGGGCACCAGAGTAGATGGTGCGGGTTCTTCCCAGTGAGGTCAGGTGTTAATAAGGTCCCAGTTCAATGGCCACTCTTATGAGCAAAGGCTCACTCACAGTAAGGAAGAAGCAGTAAAAGACAAAACTCTGCGGTGGCAGCAAATTCTCCCCACAGCAGCAACAGCACCGTCTCCTCCCCCGGTCCTGAGATCGAGAGAGACAGGAGCCGAGCCCAGCCCCTCACACCCAGCCAAAATCTTGTGGTATCTCTGCCCTTCCCAAGAGAAAGCCCCTCAGCTAAGAGAGTGCACCCAGCTCCTCCTTGGTTACATCTTTTGTCTCTCTTAAGTACCGTCCTTATAATCTTTTAGGCAACAGATGGGAGAAAATTCCCTGAGAGAAAGGGAAAAAAAAGGAAAATCCTAACCTCCGACAGTGCCCTCCTTCTTACACCCTTTCCCCTCACCAACAGGATTGAGGAGAATACCACCTGGGACTGCATGCCCCTGGCTATCACTCCTAAAGCTCCTAAAGCTCAGTTGTCACTTTTGATACTCACCTGTTTGCCCCTGGCATTATCATTGGTGCCCTCACGGAAGAAGAGCCGGGGGTAATAGTCAGAGGGTTGAGCAAGCTTCAGCATTCTCTCTATGACATCTTAGTTCCAGGCCCCCAAAAAGCAAGAATCTTCTCTAGTCAATAGGTCAGGTCATCAGATCAGTGCCTCTGTCTCCTACAGCAGGGAGCCACTCATTACCATCACTCACCACTTTCTGGTGGTCTTGCATGGTTGAGGGTCAGTTGGTCATGAGATAAAACCAGTTTAAAAACAACAGCTGATTTATTAAAATATGAATATCGATCTAATATCGATACCCAACTGTGGCGGACAAAAGACTCTCTAACAGTTAACTTAGAAAGTGTATGTTTGTTGACACTAGTGACAAGCTGCCAGCTGGATTTAACTCCATTCACCACAACTGTTCTCACCCTTCTTGAAGATAAGAGTGACATTTACTTTCACAGAATCACAGAATCATTTAGGTTGGAAAAGATCTCTGAGATCATCAAGTCCAACTTTTGACTGGTCACCACCTTGTCAACTAGACCATGGCACTAAGTGCTATGTCCGGTCATTTCTTGAACACCTCCAGGGATGGCAACTTCATCACCTCCCTGGGCAGTTCATTCCAATGTTTAACAACACTTTCTGTGAAAAAATTCCTCCTGATATCCAACCTGAACCTCCCCTGGCACAGCTTGAGGCTATGTCTTTTTTTCCTTTCACTAGTTGCCTGGGAGGAGAAGCTGACCCCCACCTGGCTACAACCTCCTGTCAGGGAGCTGTAGAGAGTAATAAGATCTACTCTGAGCCTCCTCTCCAGGCTAAACAAACCCAGCTCCCTCAGCCGTTCCTCACATGATTTACCCTCTAGACCCTTCCCCAGCTTTGCTACCCTTCTCTGGACATGCTCTAGCACTTCAATGTCTTTCTTGTCATGAGGGCCCTAGAACTGAACACAGGATTGGATGTGCAACCTCACCAGTGCCCAGTACAGGAGGACAACTGCTTCCTTGGTCCTGCTGGCCACACCATTGATGATACAAGCCAGGATGCCATTGGCCTTCTTGGCCCCCTGGGCACACTGCTTGCTCATGTTCAGTCAGCTGTTGACCAACACCCCACATCTTTTTCCACTGCGCAGCTTTCCAGTCACTCTTCCCCCAGCCTTTAGTGGTGCATGGGGTTGTTGTGACCTAAGTGCAGGATCTGGTATTTTGCCTTATTGAACCTCATACAATTGACCTCAGCCCATTGATCCAGCTTGTCCAGATCCCTCTACAGAGCCTTCCTATCTTCCAGCAGATCAGCATTCACACTCAACTTGGTGTCATCTGCAAACTTACTGAGGATGCAGTCCATCTCCTCATTCAGATTTTTGATAAAGTTATTAAACAAAACTGTCCCCAGAATTGATCCCTGGGAACACTACTTGGGATTAGCCACCAGCTGGATTTAACTCCATGCACCACAACCCTTTAGGTTCAGTTATCCAGATAACTTTTTACCCAGTGAACAGTACAGCCAACTAAGCCATGAGCAGCCAGTTTCTCCAGAAGAATGCTGTGGGAAATGGTGTCAAAGGCTTTACTGAAGTCCAGGTAAACCACATCCACAACCTCTCCCTGATCCACCAAGTGGGTCATCTTGTTGTAGGAGATAAGGTTCATCAAGTGGACAGTCAAAACACTCCCTAACACTCCCTCCATTGATGACTTTCCCCTGAGCCTTCTCTTCTTTAGAGCAAACAGTTCCAGCTCTCAGCCTTTCCTCATAGCAGAGATGCTTCAGTCCTTTAATAATCTCAGCGGCCCTGTTTTGCACTGTGAGGTTCTGGTCTGTCATAATTCCAGTGAGAAAGGCACTTAGAATGTAAAAATCTGCAAGGTTTCATTTAAAATGTCATTTAACTAATTATATAAGGAGAGAATAGCATCCCTTTAGATGCTGGGAACCCTGAGCAGTGTAGCATTGAACAGGACTCCAACCTATGTGCGGCGTGCCATGCAGGCCCCATCCATAGTCGAGATTATCCCCTTTTGGTCTTTCAAGCCATTATAGGATTTTCTTATAAGGTGTCATGGGTTGTGGAGCCAGGGGTGTGTATTCTATTTCATCTGTAAAAAGCACTTGGGGAGATGTTTTTCTTTATCTCTTGTAACTCTGGGGGGAGAGCAGTGGATGCCTTCTGATAATAGGCCAACTGTTAAAACCAGGTGGGACGCTGTTCTTATCTCTTTCACGGCTGGTCCTCCCTCCAGGGGGATATTTTTTTGCTAGTGGGCCATTAACACCTCCCCAAACTATACCCTCCCCAAAGCCTTACATCCACATTCCATCATCCTATTGTGAGATTTTCTTGGTTTGGAAAGACAGGTATCTGCCAGGGAAACTGGAGTTCCCCTAGAATGGAGAATGCCAACCCCTCACACCCCGACGAATTATAATTTTGCAATCAAGGGCTCTCAGGCAAAGATGTTGGGGATAGGAATAACAGTTCTTTACTAGGAAATATTAACAATACAAATATGATAGGAAACAAAACCACCCAACCAAACAAACAAATAAACAAATAAACAATAATTTTGGAAGAAAACCCTGACAGAGTCAGAGTTTCAATCTGACCCTGTGATTAAGGATGTTGAAAGCAGTCCAAAAGTAAAGTCCTTCTGAAGTGGCAGATGTGATTCTGTTGGAGCAGAGGTGATTCTGTGAAGAAGCAAGTTCAGGGGTGGTGAGGAGGGGGATCCGGGAATGGTGAGATGGAATCTGGTGAGACGAAAATCCGGTCTTCCTCCCGACAGAAAATCGGGTGGAAAAACTGGCTGCTCCCCGGTCTTGTCAGGGATGGATGAAGAGGACAATCCTCCTGAGAAGCCCTGGCTCTGGATTAGGGTGGAGAAGGGAAGCAGGATGGCGAGCACAGGAGACGAAGGAATTCTTGCCACACCGCAGAGAAGGAAACGCAGAGCACCCAGCTCTTGCAGCAGGGCAGCCCCGGCGCGGTCCCAGCCTTCTCTCCCGGCCGCCTCCCCTCCCCCCACCCCCCACCGCCAGGGCATGAGATGTATAGAAATACAAATGCACCGCACAGGCTGGGGAAGGTAACAATGGCCTATCAAGATGGGTCATCAGGCCCCCAAACAGATGTAAATAGAATACACAAAACCTGGCTCCACAACCCAGGACAGAGATGCACCACATTCCCCCCTGGCAGTGGGGGGAGCCAACCATTTCCTACCTGGATAAAACTGAGACAGGAACATGAAAGCATCTAGCTTCTCACCCAATTCCCCAGAGGAAGACTGGACCCCTTCTCATCATCACTGGACCCCTCCTCACCATCACTGGACCCTTGTTCTACAGGATCATCTCTACTTCAACAGAACCAAATCTGCCACTCCAGGAGGACTCACTTTTGGACTGCATCCAACACCCTGACCAACAGGGTGTCAGGTTGCAGCTCTGACTCTGTCAGGGTTTTCCAGGATTGCTTGTTTATTTGTGTGCTTGTTTGGTTGGGTGGTTTTGCTTTCTACTACATTTGTATTGTTAACACTCCTAGTAAAGAACTGTTATTCCTATTCCCAAATCTTTGCCTGAAAGCCCTTAATTGCAAAATTATAATTTGGCGGGGGTGAGGGGTTTACATTCTTCATTCTAAGGGAAACCCCAGTTTCTTTACTAGGGATATTAACAAACGTAGTAGTAAAACAAACAAACAAACAAACAAACAAACAACAATCCTAGAAACCCTGACAGTCAGAGCTACAACCTGACACCCTGTTGGTCAGGGTGTTGGAAGCAGTCCCAAAGTAAATCCTCCTGGAGTGGCAGATGTAGTTCTGTTGGAGCAGAGATGATCCTGTAGAAAAAGGGTCCAGTGATGGTGAGAAGGGTCCAGTCTTCCTCCAGGAATCCGGTGGAACCAGATACCTTGTGTTCCTACATCTCAGTTTTATCCAGGTAGAAATGGTTGGCTCCCCCCACTGGGTGGAGCATCTCACAATGGGGATGATAGAATATTTTGTGCCCTTAAGTGAGCCTTAATTGCCCATCAGCAGAAAATGTCCCCCTGGAGGGAGGACGGGTGGTGAAAGAGATGAGAAACACTGCCCCACCTGGTTTTAACAGTTGGCCCATTATCAGAAGGCACCTTCCCCCCCCTCCCCCCAGAGTTACAAGACATAAAGAAGAACATCTCCCAAACTGCTTTTAACAGATGAAATCGAATATACTTTTTTGGTTCCATAACCCAAGACAGATAGTAATGGGCAAGTCCCTGCTGTAGGAGACAGAAGTGTTGGAAATTATATCACTTTTCTAATTATTTTTTCTAATTAATAGTTTTAATTAACCTTTAAATTAATTTTTAAAATTAATCATAAGCGGTGTATTAATCATAAGCAGTTGGTTGGTATAATTTTCCACTTTAGCCATCATGCAACTGTTTCTTTTCAGACTGTTATTGTTAGAGTTTGATTATTAGGTCACTGAAACTTTAGGTTTTGCTAAACTAACCCTGATAAGCTTCAATGAACAAAGCCTGAGGGAGTTAAAAGCTGGACTCCTGGAATCCAGAATTTATAGCCCTCCAAGGACATGTTGGAGTAACCAGGAGATGAAGAAGAGACTAACAAAGAGATTTCAGCCTGAGTGCTGGAAAAACTCTGTCTAGGAAAAGGATGATAAAAAGACTGAAAAATGTGGTCTAATTAGCATTAGAAGCAAGAAATTAGTAACCAATAGAGAATAGAATGCTAATTAATTAAGAGAATTATGTAATTTAGAACCAATGAACATTAATTTCTTTGCTAAAAATGTATAAATAATCACAAGTTTTGAAAATGACGTGTGGCTAGAGCTATCTTCTACGCACTCTGTCTGGGAATAAAGTAATGTCTACTTGCTAATACTAAAAAAATAGAGTTAGAGAGTTTCATTTATCCCATTTTCAGCAACAGAGGCACTGATCTGCCGACCTGACCTACTGTCTAAAGAGATTTCTTGCTTGTTGAGAGCCTGGATCCAGTTTGTTGTGGAGACAATTATTTATTCTCTACTTCCCATCAGCAGGTTATGTCCAGCTGCTTCCTGGGAAGTAGGGCCTCTGTACCTGTAGCACTTACTCCAGAAGACAAATGCCTTAATATTTAATGTTTTGCTCTCCTCCCCCCTTTCCTTCTTTTTTGTTACTGAGCAGATGCCATATGGTATGAAATATCTATTTAGTCAGTTGGTGTCAGCTGTCCTGGCTATGTCCCCTCCCAACCTCTTGCCCACCTCCAGCCTGCTGGTGTTTGAGGGGAGAGTGATGGTAGTGGCTGGAAACACAGTCTCCATGCTTTGGGAGCACTGCTCAGCAATAGCCAAAACATTGGTGTATTATCAACACCTTTCTAGTGACAAATAAAAAGCACAGCACTGTGGGGGCTGCTATGTGGAAAGTGAACTCTATCCCAGACAAACCCATTTACAGGTACATATTCTAATTAATATTTTATGTTACAGCGCTCTGCACTTTTATGATTCCTCTGTTGATGTCAGCATCCTTAAAAATACTGATAAAGTGTGAATTATCCAAAATCCTGTGATCCAAATGCTGTTACTTTAAAATACAGCATCATACTCACTATGTTTTTAAATATCCCTATTCACATGAAAATCAGTAATGTGAATTCAATTAATTCATGCTTATGCACAGTTTTTTTCTTATATCATTGTAGGAGTCCAGGGTGTTCCTTTGGAAACCCTGGACGAGCAGAAACCTGTACAGGGGGTTTAAAACCTGTACAGGGGGGTCTGAGATATGTACAGGGGGGTTGCAGACCCTGGCATGGACCCCAGACAGGCAAGGGTCTCGATTATAGTCCATGGGAAAGATTACCAACACTATGGGAAGAATTGCAAGCCCTTGAAGGTAGTAGAAAGTATTAATATTTTCACAGTAGGGGTTTTAAGATAAGAAGGACCAGAGACAAGATGGAGGATTCTGGACGTTACCCTAGAATCTTCTCCTTCTTCTTTGTCTCCATTTTGCACAGTGGTGATGACATGAAGTAGATTTAGAGGGATTGGGTCAAAGTAGAAAACACCTGTTTAGTGTCAAGTGCATGCATTGGGTCACAATTGTAAATAATGTACACGCAATTATCTGTATATAAGATGATGAGCTGTGGGCAGGCGGGTAGTCATCGCCTGTTGCCCGTGCTGTCCAGACCTTGGCAGAGCTCAGAGAAAAGTGTAGAGATAAGATAAAATAAACAAGGAGGAAAACCTTGAAAAAGAACATCTGAAGACTCCTCGTCTTTTCTGTGGGCGGCTCGGGGCTTCCCGAAGGACCAAGGGCAGTGCCCATCCCTCATTCTCAGGCACCAGAGACCCCGAGATATCATGGCTACATACTGCAGAAGCTCTCTCTTTTTTTTTTTTTTTTTTTTTTTTTTTTTTTTTTTTTTTTTTTACCAAAATAACTTAGGCTAAATGAAAATTCTAAAAATGTCTTACTTTACATTACTGGATTTCATAATTTCCAATACCATTCCTTTTATCCCATTTTAAAGTAAATTTTTGTACTGGTTTGAGGTGGGTTGAGCACTGGCCGAATGCCAGTGTACCCACTAAAATTATTTACTCATTTTTTGCTGTGAGATTAGGATTAGGAGGAGAGCAAAGCAGGCTCAAAATTTTAAAAGGGTATAAAGAAAGCCTTATTAACAGAACTAAAAGGAGACTAGTAAGAACCAGAATAAACCTTCAGAACACTCCTCCTTCCACCCCTTCTTTCCTCTCCCACTGACAGTGTAAAAAGACAAAACCTGGAACTTTCAGTCAGTTTACCACCCCTAAAATAGTCTTTGTTCAATTCACTTAGGGAGAGGAGTCTCTCCTGCCATGCCATGGAGACTTCTCCACAAGAAACAGTTCTCTCGTGGCTTCAGTGTCACAGCAAAACAATCACTCAGGAGATGGAAATCCGTTCACCATGTCAAAGTCCCTCCCCTCGACTTACAGCTTTCCCCAAAACTGTTTTTGAGGGCTCAGTCTAGCTAATGGGGTACACTGTCGCTGTGGGACACAATGAATGAGACACGGACTCGTGATTCAGAAGGCTGATGCTCCGAAAAAAGGGCTGGTTTATTCTCCAAACCTATTTTTATACTTTTTACAATGTGCCCACCTAAGAGGTGGGATCCTTGGACTCATTGGCCACATCAAGGGTCAACAAGCAAAGTCCCTCCTTAGGAGAGGGAAAAGTGAAAAACAAGATAGTTTACAGAGAGTGACCTTGTTTACCGTCTCAAATCCCTGGGAAAGAATTTAAGAAAAATCCAAACATGGCAAACAGTGACTACAGTACACTATTAAGGATGAGCTGTTCAGAAGCAAAGGTTCTCTTCATCTATCTCTGAGATCATCTTCATCTGTGGGAACAGAGGTTCTTCTTTTTCCCTGGGGGCAAAAGTCTTCATCACTCTTATTCCTCTCTATTCAAGCTTCTCATTGGATCACAGGTATTTCAACATCTGTTTGCTTCAGCACGAGTGCTGAATGTCTATGATTTGAACGCTCCATCCCCCCATGCTTTTCATGATATACAGGGGATATTTTAGTCCATCACCATGGCTTTACAAAAGAATTTCAGCCCAAGACTAAGGCATCTTCTCATTCTCCTCCCATCTGGGATTTGACTCCTTCTTCACTGACCTCGGTGACTCCATGCTGTTTTCTTTACATGTCTTCACCTTTCCTTTTCTCTGATTCGGGACAAGTGGCACCTGCAGGTTTATCTCTTTTTAAATGGAATTCTACAGCACTGAAGGAGTTAATCTTACCTAGGCCTTGCATTAGGTAATGGCCTTTTGCTGTTGGTCACAAGATCTCTGCCACGAAGTGGCCACGGAGGCTGGTGGCATTGATTTTATGTTTCTGCACTCCTGAATGGGGTCATGTTGTTCGCAGTGCTCGGCATGGCCTCTCTGTTCTGGCTGTGGTGCCGAGATGGTTTTCTTCAGCAGTGGGAATTTTGGGGGCCATGCTGCAGCCAGGCCCAGCGAGGGCTCTGCCCAGCACTGCTCTGGGACTGTGCCGGGCTCAGTAGTGGCAGGATTTTCCGGCAGCTGCACTGCAGCCCAGACCAGCTTGGCTTAGTGCAATAGGCCAGGCCTGGCCTGGCCTGGAGGCTGGTGGAGCTGGCCCAGGTTTCTTACCCCCCGCCACCATCCCAGTGGCCAGGCTGCATGGGCCCTGCTCGACCTCCTGACAAGAGGATGGGGGGGCTCCCTCAACCCAAAAAAACAGGAATTAGACCACATTTTTCAGTCTTTTTATCATCCTTTTCCTAGACAGAGTTTTTCCAGCACTCAGGCTGAAATCTCTTTGTTAGTCTCTTCTTCATCTCCTGGTTACTCCAACATGTCCTTGGAGGGCTATAAATTCTGGATTCCAGGAGTCCAGCTTTTAACTCCCTCAGGCTTTGTTCATTGAAGCTTATCAGGGTTAGTTTAGCAAAACCTAAAGTTTCAGTGACCTAATAATCAAACTCTAACAATAACAGTCTGAAAAGAAACAGTTGCATGATGGCTAAAGTGGAAAATTATACCAACCAACTGCTTATGATTAATACACCGCTTATGATTAATTTTAAAAATTAATTTAAAGGTTAATTAAAACTATTAATTAGAAAAAATAATTAGAAAAGTGATATAATTTCCAACACTTCTGTCTCCTACAGCAGGGACTTGCCCATTACTATCTGTCTTGGGTTATGGAACCAAAAAAGTATATTCGATTTCATCTGTTAAAAGCAGTTTGGGAGATGTTCTTCTTTATGTCTTGTAACTCTGGGGGGAGGGGGGGGAAGGTGCCTTCTGATAATGGGCCAACTGTTAAAACCAGGTGGGGCAGTGTTTCTCATCTCTTTCACCACCCGTCCTCCCTCCAGGGGGACATTTTCTGCTGATGGGCAATTAAGGCTCACTTAAGGGCACAAAATATTCTATCATCCCCATTGTGAGATGCTCCACCCAGTGGGGGGAGCCAACCATTTCTACCTGGATAAAACTGAGATGTAGGAACACAAGGTATCTGGTTCCACCGGATTCCTGGAGGAAGACTGGACCCTTCTCACCATCACTGGACCCTTTTTCTACAGGATCATCTCTGCTCCAACAGAACTACATCTGCCACTCCAGGAGGATTTACTTTGGGACTGCTTCCAACACCCTGACCAACAGGGTGTCAGGTTGTAGCTCTGACTGTCAGGGTTTCTAGGATTGTTGTTTGTTTGTTTGTTTGTTTGTTTGTTTTACTACTACGTTTGTTAATATCCCTAGTAAAGAAACTGGGGTTTCCCTTAGAATGAAGAATGTAAACCCCTCACCCCCGCCAAATTATAATTTTGCAATTAAGGGCTTTCAGGCAAAGATTTGGGAATAGGAATAACAGTTCTTTACTAGGAGTGTTAACAATACAAATGTAGTAGAAAGCAAAACCACCCAACCAAACAAGCACACAAATAAACAAGCAATCCTGGAAAACCCTGACAGAGTCAGAGCTGCAACCTGACACCCTGTTGGTCAGGGTGTTGGATGCAGTCCAAAAGTGAGTCCTCCTGGAGTGGCAGATTTGGTTCTGTTGAAGTAGAGATGATCCTGTAGAACAAGGGTCCAGTGATGGTGAGGAGGGGTCCAGTGATGATGAGAAGGGGTCCAGTCTTCCTCTGGGGAATTGGGTGAGAAGCTAGATGCTTTCATGTTCCTGTCTCAGTTTTATCCAGGTAGGAAATGGTTGGCTCCCCCCACTGCCAGGGGGGAATGTGGTGCATCTCTGTCCTGGGTTGTGGAGCCAGGTTTTGTGTATTCTATTTACATCTGTTTGGGGGCCTGATGACCCATCTTGATAGGCCATTGTTACCTTCCCCAGCCTGTGCGGTGCATTTGTATTTCTATACATCTCATGCCCTGGCGGTGGGGGGTGGGGGGAGGGGAGGCGGCCGGGAGAGAAGGCTGGGACCGCGCCGGGGCTGCCCTGCTGCAAGAGCTGGGTGCTCTGCGTTTCCTTCTCTGCGGTGTGGCAAGAATTCCTTCGTCTCCTGTGCTCGCCATCCTGCTTCCCTTCTCCACCCTAATCCAGAGCCAGGGCTTCTCAGGAGGATTGTCCTCTTCATCCATCCCTGACAAGACCGGGGAGCAGCCAGTTTTTCCACCCGATTTTCTGTCGGGAGGAAGACCGGATTTTCGTCTCACCAGATTCCATCTCACCATTCCCGGATCCCCCTCCTCACCACCCCTGAACTTGCTTCTTCACAGAATCACCTCTGCTCCAACAGAATCACATCTTCCACTTCAGAAGGACTTTACTTTTGGACTGCTTTCAACATCCTTAATCACAGGGTCAGATTGAAACTCTGACTCTGTCAGGGTTTTCTTCCAAAATTATTGTTTATTTGTTTATTTGTTTGTTTGGTTGGGTGGTTTTGTTTCCTATCATATTTGTATTGTTAATATTTCCTAGTAAAGAACTGTTATTCCTATCCCCAACATCTTTGCCTGAGAGCCCTTGATTGCAAAATTATAATTCGTCGGGGTGTGAGGGGTTGGCATTCTCCATTCTAGGGGAACTCCAGTTTCCCTGGCAGATACCTGTCTTTCCAAACCAAGAAAATCTCACAATAGGATGATGGAATGTGGATGTAAGGCTTTGGGGAGGGTATAGTTTGGGGAGGTGTTAATGGCCCACTAGCAAAAAAATATCCCCCTGGAGGGAGGACCAGCCGTGAAAGAGATAAGAACAGCGTCCCACCTGGTTTTAACAGTTGGCCTATTATCAGAAGGCATCCACTGCTCTCCCCCCAGAGTTACAAGAGATAAAGAAAAACATCTCCCCAAGTGCTTTTTACAGATGAAATAGAATACACACCCCTGGCTCCACAACCCATGACACCTTATAAGAAAATCCTATAATGGCTTGAAAGACCAAAAGGGGATAATCTCGACTATGGATGGGGCCTGCATGGCACGCCGCACATAGGTTGGAGTCCTGTTCAATGCTACACTGCTCAGGGTTCCCAGCATCTAAAGGGATGCTATTCTCTCCTTATATAATTAGTTAAATGACATTTTAAATGAAACCTTGCAGATTTTTACATTCTAAGTGCCTTTCTCACTGGAATTATGACAGACCAGAACCTCACAGTGCAAAACAGGGCCGCTGAGATTATTAAAGGACTGAAGCATCTCTGCTATGAGGAAAGGCTGAGAGCTGGAACTGTTTGCTCTAAAGAAGAGAAGGCTCAGAGGAAAGTCATCAATGGAGGGAGTGTTAGGGAGTGTTTTGACTGTCCACTTGATGAACCTTATCTCCTACAACAAGATGACCCACTTGGTGGATCAGGGAGAGGTTGTGGATGTGGTTTACCTGGACTTCAGTAAAGCCTTTGACACCATTTCCCACAGCATTCTTCTGGAGAAACTGGCTGCTCATGGCTTAGTTGGCTGTACTGTTCACTGGGTAAAAAGTTATCTGGATAACTGAACCTAAAGGGTTGTGGTGCATGGAGTTAAATCCAGCTGGTGGCTAATCCCAAGTAGTGTTCCCAGGGATCAATTCTGGGGACAGTTTTGTTTAATAACTTTATCAAAAATCTGAATGAGGAGATGGACTGCATCCTCAGTAAGTTTGCAGATGACACCAAGTTGAGTGTGAATGTTGATGTGCTGGAAGGTAGGAAGCAAGCGGGTGCTGGCGAACAGCTTCTGGTCACCTTGTAGAAACTCTCCCAGCACAGTGCAAAGTCCCCGTGGCTAGTTGCTTGAAATACCTTTCCTGGCAGCAGCCCAGAGCTGTACTGAGTGCAGGAGGTGACAGGCAGTCTCCTCTCGCCGTGTAGGTGCTTCGGTTTTGTGTTTGCAGCGTGCAGAGAGGCCCTCGTGCTTGCTGCTGCTTCCAGCAAGCCAAAACGCTTTTGCAGCCACTTTCCTGCCTTTTCCACAACAGGATCACTGTCTAGCCGATTTACAGTTGCCTCTGCGTAGAGCAGCTAGAGGAACAGCTGTGCCGGCTTTCCTGTGCTTCTGCATAGCAGAGCTGTCAAGAACGAGAAGCTGCGTTTTGCCGAGAAAGCAGCGCTTCGCGGAACCACAACCAGCAGCGCCTTCGGTACAGCAGCAGGTTGTGCGGAGAAGCGAAAGAGAGCCGGGGAAGAATGCGTAAAGCCGAACTCGGTCGCTGCAAGCGGGTGCTGGCGAACAGCTTCTGGTCACCTTGTAGGAACTCTCCCAGCACAGTGCAGAGTCCCCGTGGCTAGTCCCTTGAAATACCTTTCCTGGCAGCAGCCCAGAGCTGTACTGAGTGCAGCAGGTGTCAGGCAGTCCCCTCTCGCCGTGTAGGTGCTTCGGTTTTGTGTTTGCAGTGTGCAGAGAGGCCCTCGTGCTTGCTGCCGCTTCCAGCAAGCCAAAACGCTTTTGCAGCCACTTTCCTGCCTTTTCCACAACAGGATCACTGTCTAGCTGATTTACAGTTGCCTCTGCGTAGCGCAGCTAGAGGAGCAGCTCTGCCGGCTTTCCTGTTCTTCTGCATAGCAGAGCTGTCAAGAACGAGAAGCTGCGTTTCGCTGAGAAAGCAGCGCTTCGCGGAACCACGGCCAGCGGCGTCTTCGATACAGCCGCAGTTTGTGCGGAGAAGCGAAAGAGAGCCGGGGAAGAATGTAGAAAGCCGAACTCGGTCGCTGCAAGCGGGTGCTGGCGAACAGCTTCTATTCACCTAGTAGAAACTCTCCTAGCACAGTGCAGAGTCCCCTTGGCTAGTTCCTTGAATTACCTTTCCTGGCAGCAGCCCAGAGCTGTACTGAGTGCAGCAGGTGTCAGGCAGTCTCCTCTCGTTGTGTAGGTGCTTCTGTTTTGTGTTTCTAGCGTGCAGAGAAGCCCTCGTGCTTGCTGCCGCTTCCAACAAGCCAAAACGCTTTTGCAGGCACTTTCCTGCCTTTTCCACAACAGGATCACTGTCTAGCTGATTTACAATTGCCTCTGCGTAGCGCAGCTAGAGGAGCAGCTCTGCCAGCTTTCCTGTGCTTCTGTATAGCAGAGCTGTCAAGAACGAGAAGCTGCGTTTTGCCGAGAAAGCAGCGCTTCGCGGAACCACGGCCAGCGGCGTCTTCGGTACAGCCGCAGTTTGTGCGGAGAAGCGAAAGAGAGCCGGGGAAGAATGCGTAAAGGCGAACTCGGTCGCTGCAAGCGGGTGCTGGCGAACAGCTTCTGGTCACCTAGTAGAAACTCTCCTAGCACAGTGCAGAGTCCCCGTTGCTAGTCCCTTGAAATACCTTTCCTGGCAGCAGCCCAGAGCTGTACTGAGTGCAGCAGGTGTCAGGCAGTCTCCTCTCGCCGTGTAGGTGCTTCGGTTTTGTGTTTGCAGCGTGCAGAGAGGCCCTCGTGCTTGCTGCTGCTTCCAGGAAGCCAAAACGCTTTTGCAGCCACTTTCCTGCCTTTTCCACAACAGGATCACTGTCTAGCCGATTTACAGTTGCCTCTGCGTAGAGCAGCTAGAGGAACAGCTGTGCCGGCTTTCCTGTGCTTCTGCATAGCAGAGCTGTCAAGAACGAGAAGCTGCGTTTTGCCGAGAAAGCAGCGCTTCGCGGAACCACAACCAGCAGCGCCTTCGGTACAGCAGCAGGTTGTGCGGAGAAGCGAAAGAGAGCCGGGGAAGAATGCGTAAAGCCGAACTCGGTCGCTGCAAGCGGGTGCTGGCGAACAGCTTCTAGTCACCTTGTAGGAACTCTCCCAGCACAGTGCAGAGTCCCCGTGGCTAGTCCCTTGAAATACCTTTCCTGGCAGCAGCCCAGAGCTGTACTGAGTGCAGCAGGTGTCAGGCAATCTCCTCTCGCCGTGTAGGTGCTTCGGTTTTGTGTTTGCAGCGTGCAGAGAGGCCCTCGTGCTTGCTGCCGCTTCCAGCAAGCCAAAACGCTTTTGCAGCCACTTTCCTGCCTTTTCCACAACAGGATCACTGTCTAGCTGATTTACAGTTGCCTCTGCGGAGAGCAACTAGAGGAGCAGCTCTGCCGGCTTTCCTGTGCTTCTGCATAGCAGAGCTGTCAAGAACGAGAAGCTGCGTTTTGCCGAGAAAGCAGCGCTTCGTGGAACCAAAGCCAGCGGCGTCTTCCGTACAGCCGCAGGCTGTGCGGAGAAGCGAAAGAGAGCCGGGGAAGAATGTAGAAAGCCGAACTCGGTCGCTGCAAGCGGGTGCTGGCGAACAGCTTCTATTCACCTAGTAGAAACTCTCCTAGCACAGTGCAGAGTCCCCGTGGCTAGTTCCTTGAAATACCTTTCCTGGTAGCAGCCCAGAGCTGTACTGAGTGCAGCAGGTGTCAGGCAGTCTCCTCTCGTCGTGTAGGTGCTTCGATTTTGTGTTTGCAGCGTGCAGAGAAGCCCTCGTGCTTGCTGCTGCTTCCAGGAAGCCAAAACGCTTTTGCAGCCACTTTCCTGCCTTTTCGACAACAGGATCACTGTCTAGCTGATTTACAGTTGCCTCTGCGTAGCGCAGCTAGAGGAGCAGCTCTGCCGGCTTTCCTGTGCTTCTGCATAGCAGAGCTGTCAAGAACGAGAAGCTGTGTTTTGCCGAGAAAGCAGCACTTCGCGGAACCACAGCCATCGGCGTCTTCGGTACAGCCGCAGGTTGTGCGGAGAAGCGAAAGAGAGCCGGGGAAGAATGCGGAAAGCCAGACTCGGTCGCTGCAAGCGGGTGCTGGCGAACAGCTTCTGGTCACCTAGTAGAAACTCTCCTAGCACAGTGCAGAGTCCCCGTTGCTAGTCCCTTGAAATACCTTTCCTGGCAGCAGCCCAGAGCTGTACTGAGTGCAGCAGGTGTCAGGCAGTCTCCTCTCGCCGTGTAGGTGCTTCGGTTTTGTGTTTGCAGCGTGCAGAGAGGCCCTCGTGCTTGCTGCTGCTTCCAGCAAGCCAAAACGCTTTTGCAGCCACTTTCCTGCCTTTTCCACAACAGGATCACTGTCTAGCCGATTTACAGTTGCCTCTGCGTAGAGCAGCTAGAGGAACAGCTGTGCCGGCTTTCCTGTGCTTCTGCATAGCAGAGCTGTCAAGAACGAGAAGCTGCGTTTCGCTGAGAAAGCAGCGCTTCGCGGAACCACGGCCAGCGGCGTCTTCGATACAGCCGCAGTTTGTGCGGAGAAGCGAAAGAGAGCCGGGGAAGAATGGAGAAAGCCGAACTCGGTCGCTGCAAGCGGGTGCTGGCGAACACCTTCTGGTCACCTTGTAGAAACTCTCCCAGCACAGTGCAGAGTCCCCGTGGCTAGTTCCTTGAAATACCTTTCCTGGTAGCAGCCCAGAGCTGTACTGAGTGCAGCAGGTGTCAGGCAGTCTCCTCTCGTCGTGTAGGTGCTTCTGTTTTGTGTTTGCAGCGTGCAGAGAAGCCCTCGTGCTTGCTGCCGCTTCCAGCAAGCCAAAACGCTTTTGCAGCCACTTTCCTGCCTTTTCGACAACAGGATCACTGTCTAGCTGATTTACAGTTGCCTCTGCGTAGCGCAGCTAGAGGAGCAGCTCTGCCGGCTTTCCTGTGCTTCTGCATAGCAGAGCTGTCAAGAACGAGAAGCTGTGTTTTGCCGAGAAAGCAGCGCTTCGCGGAACCACAGCCATCGGCGTCTTCGATACAGCCGCAGGTTGTGCGGAGAAGCGAAAGAGAGCCGGGGAAGAATGTAGAAAGCCGAACTCGGTCGCTGCAAGCGGGTGCTGGCGAACAGCTTCTATTCACCTAGTAGAAACTCTCCTAGCACAGTGCAGAGTCCCCTTGGCTAGTTCCTTAAATTACCTTTCCTGGCAGCAGCCCAGAGCTGTACTGAGTGCAGCAGGTGTCAGGCAGTCTCCTCTCGTTGTGTAGGTGCTTCTGTTTTGTGTTTCTAGCGTGCAGAGAAGCCCTCGTGCTTGCTGCCGCTTCCAACAAGCCAAAACGCTTTTGCAGCCACTTTCCTGCCTTTTCCACAACAGGATCACTGTCTAGCTGATTTACAATTGCCTCTGCGTAGCGCAGCTAGAGGAGCAGCTCTGCCAGCTTTCCTGTGCTTCTGTATAGCAGAGCTGTCAAGAACGAGAAGCTGCGTTTTGCCGAGAAAGCAGCGCTTCGCGGAACCACGGCCAGCGGCGTCTTCGGTACAGCCGCAGTTTGTGCGGAGAAGCGAAAGAGAGCCGGGGAAGAATGCGTAAAGGCGAACTCGGTCGCTGCAAGCGGGTGCTGGCGAACACCTTCTGGTCACGTTGTAGAAACTCTCCCAGCACAGTGCAGAGTCCCCGTGGCTAGTTCCTTGAAATACGTTTCCTGGTAGCAGCCCAGAGCTGTACTTAGTGCAGCAGGTGTCAGGCAGTCTCCTCTCGTCGTGTAGGTGCTTCTGTTTTGTGTTTGCAGCGTGCAGAGAAGCCCTCGTGCTTGCTGCCGCTTCCAGCAAGCCAAAACGCTTTTGCAGCCACTTTCCTGCCTTTTCGACAACAGGATCACTGTCTAGCTGATTTACAGTTGCCTCTGCGTAGCGCAGCTAGAGGAGCAGCTCTGCCGGCTTTCCTGTGCTTCTGCATAGCAGAGCTGTCAAGAATGAGAAGCTGTGTTTTGCCGAGAAAGCAGCGCTTCGCGGAACCACAGCCATCGGCGTCTTCGGTACAGCCGCAGGTTGTGCGGAGAAGCGAAAGAGAGCCGGGGAAGAATGCGGAAAGCCAGACTCGGTCGCTGCAAGCGGGTGCTGGCGAACAGCTTCTGGTCACCTAGTAGAAACTCTCCTAGCACAGTGCAGAGTCCCCGTTGCTAGTCCCTTGAAATACCTTTCCTGGCAGCAGCCCAGAGCTGTACTGAGTGCAGCAGGTGTCAGGCAGTCTCCTCTCGCCGTGTAGGTGCTTCGGTTTTGTGTTTGCAGCGTGCAGAGAGGCCCTCGTGCTTGCTGCTGCTTCCAGGAAGCCAAAACGCTTTTGCAGCCACTTTCCTGCCTTTTCCACAACAGGATCACTGTCTAGCCGATTTACAGTTGCCTCTGCGTAGAGCAGCTAGAGGAACAGCTGTGCCGGCTTTCCTGTGCTTCTGCATAGCAGAGCTGTCAAGAACGAGAAGCTGCGTTTTGCCGAGAAAGCAGCGCTTCGCGGAACCACAACCAGCAGCGCCTTCGGTACAGCAGCAGGTTGTGCGGAGAAGCGAAAGAGAGCCGGGGAAGAATGCGTAAAGCCGAACTCGGTCGCTGCAAGCGGGTGCTGGCGAACAGCTTCTAGTCACCTTGTAGGAACTCTCCCAGCACAGTGCAGAGTCCCCGTGGCTAGTCCCTTGAAATACCTTTCCTGGCAGCAGCCCAGAGCTGTACTGAGTGCAGCAGGTGTCAGGCAGTCTCCTCTCGCCGTGTAGGTGCTTCGGTTTTGTGTTTGCAGCGTGCAGAGAGGCCCTCGTGCTTGCTGCCGCTTCCAGCAAGCCAAAACGCTTTTGCAGCAACTTTCCTGCCTTTTCGACAACAGGATCACTGTCTAGCTGATTTACAGTTGCCTCTGCGTAGCGCAGCTAGAGGAGCAGCTCTGCCGGCTTTCCTGTTCGTCTGCATAGCAGAGCTGTCAAGAACGAGAAGCTGCGTTTTGCCGAGAAAGCAGCGCTTCGCGGAACCAAAGCCAGCGGCGTCTTCCGTACAGCCGCAGGCTGTGCGGAGAAGCGAAAGAGAGCCGGGGAAGAATGCGGAAAGCCGAACTCGGTCGCTGCAAGCGGGTGCTGGCGAACAGCTTCTATTCACCTAGTAGAAACTCTCCTAGCACAGTGCAGAGTCCCCGTGGCTAGTTCCTTGAAATACCTTTCCTGGCCGCAACCCAGAGCTGTATTGAGTGCAGCAGGTGTCAGGCAGTCTCCTCTCGCCGTGTACGTGCTTCGATTTTGTGTTTGCAGCGTGCAGAGAAGCCCTCGTGCTTGCTGCTGCTTCCAGGAAGCCAAAACGCTTTTGCAGCCACATTCCTGCCTTTTCCACAACAGGATCAATGTCTAGCTGATTTACAGTTGCCTCTGCGTAGCGCAGCTAGAGGAGCAGCTCTGCCGGCTTTCCTGTGCTTCTGCATAGCAGAGCTGTCAAGAACGAGAAGCTGCGTTTCGCTGAGAAAGCAGCGCTTCGCGGAACCACGGCCAGCGGCGTCTTCGATACAGCCGCAGTTTGTGCGGAGAAGCGAAAGAGAGCCGGGGAAGAATGGAGAAAGCCGAACTCGGTCGCTGCAAGCGGGTGCTGGCGAACAGCTTCTATTCACCTAGTAGAAACTCTCCTAGCACAGTGCAGAGTCCCCTTGGCTAGTTCCTTGAATTACCTTTCCTGGCAGCAGCCCAGAGCTGTACTGAGTGCAGCAGGTGTCAGGCAGTCTCCTCTCGTTGTGTAGGTGCTTCTGTTTTGTGTTTGCAGCGTGCAGAGAAGCCCTCGTGCTTGCTGCCGCTTCCAACAAGCCAAAACGCTTTTGCAGCCACTTTCCTGCCTTTTCCACAACAGGATCACTGTCTAGCTGATTTACAATTGCCTCTGCGTAGCGCAGCTAGAGGAGCAGCTGTGCCGGCTTTCCTGTGCTTCTGCATAGCAGAGCTGTCAAGAACGAGAAGCTGCGTTTTGCCGAGAAAGCAGCGCTTCGCGGAACCACAACCAGCAGCGCCTTCGGTACAGCAGCAGGTTGTGCGGAGAAGCGAAAGAGAGCCGGGGAAGAATGCGTAAAGCCGAACTCGGTCGCTGCAAGCGGGTGCTGGCGAACAGCTTCTGGTCACCTTGTAGGAACTCTCCCAGCACAGTGCAGAGTCCCCGTGGCTAGTCCCTTGAAATACCTTTCCTGGCAGCAGCCCAGAGCTGTACTGAGTGCAGCAGGTGTCAGGCAGTCTCCTCTCGCCGTGTAGGTGCTTCGGTTTTGTGTTTGCAGCGTGCAGAGAGGCCCTCGTGCTTGCTGCTGCTTCCAGCAAGCCAAAACGCTTTTGCAGCCACTTTCCTGCCTTTTCGACACCAGGATCACTGTCTAGCTGATTTACAGTTGCCTCTGCGTAGCGCAGCTAGAGGAGCAGCTCTGCCGGCTTTCCTGTTCTTCTGCATAGCAGAGCTGTCAAGAACGAGAAGCTGCGTTTTGCCGAGAAAGCAGCGCTTCGCGGAACCAAAGCCAGCGGCGTCTTCGGTACAGCCGCAGGCTGTGCGGAGAAGCGAAAGAGAGCCGGGGAAGAATGCGGAAAGCCGAACTCGGTCGCTGCAAGCGGGTGCTGGCGAACAGCTTCTGGTCACCTAGTAGAAACTCTCCTAGCACAGTGCAGAGTCCCCGTTGCTAGTCCCTTGAAATACCTTTCCTGGCAGCAGCCCAGAGCTGTACTGAGTGCAGCAGGTGTCAGGCAGTCTCCTCTCGCCGTGTAGGTGCTTCGGTTTTGTGTTTGCAGCGTGCAGAGAGGCCCTCGTGCTTGCTGCTGCTTCCAGCAAGCCAAAACGCTTTTGCAGCCACTTTCCTGCCTTTTCCACAACAGGATCACTGTCTAGCCGATTTACAGTTGCCTCTGCGTAGAGCAGCTAGAGGAACAGCTGTGCCGGCTTTCCTGTGCTTCTGCATAGCAGAGCTGTCAAGAACGAGAAGCTGCGTTTTGCCGAGAAAGCAGCGCTTCGCGGAACCACACCCAGCGGCTTCTTCGGTACAGCCGCAGGTTGTGGGAAGAAGCGAAAGAGAGCCGGGGAAAATGTAGAAAGCTGAACTCGGTCGCTGCAAGCGGGTGCTGGCGAACATCTTCTGGTCACGTTGTAGAAACTCTCCCAGCACAGTGCAGAGTCCCCGTGGCTAGTTCCTTGAAATACCTTTCCTGGCAGCAGCCCAGAGCTGTACTGAGTGCAGCAGGTGTCAGGCAGTCTCCTCTTGCCGTGTAGGTGCTTCTGTTTTGTGTTTGCAGCGTGCAGAGAGGCCCTCGTGCTTGCTGCCGCTTCCAGCAAGCCAAAACGCTTTTGCAGCCACTTTCCTTCCTTTTCCACAACAGGATCACTGTCTCGCTGATTTACAGTTGCCTCTGCGTAGAGCACCTAGACGAGCAGCTCTGCCGGCTTTCCTGTGCTTCTGCATAGCAGAGCTGTCAAGAACGAGAAGCTGCGTTTTGCCGGGAAATCAGCGCTTCGCGGAACCACAGGCAGCGGCGTCTTCAGTACAGCCGCAGGTTGTGCGGAGAAGCGAAGGAGAGCCGGGGAAGAATGTGGAGAGCCGAACTCGGTCGCTGCAAGCGGGTGCTGGCGAACAGCTTCTGGTCACCTTGTAGAAACTCTCCCAGCACAGTGCAGAGTCCCCGTGGCTAGTTCCTTGAAATACCTTTCCTGGCAGCAGCCCAGAGCTGTACTGAGTGCAGCAGGTGTCAGGCAGTCTCCTCTCGCCGTGTAGGTGCTTCGGTTTTGTGTTTGCAGCGTGCAGAGAAGCCCTCGTGCTTTCTGCCCCTTCCAGCAAGCCAAAACACTTTTGCGGCAACTTTCCTGCCTTTTCCACAACAGGATCACTGTCTAGCTGATTTACAATTGCCTCTGCGTAGAGCAACTAGAGGAGGAGCTCTGCCGGCTTTCCTGTTCTCATGCATAGCAGAGCGGCCAAGAACGAGAAGCTGCGTTTTGCCGGGAAAGCAGCGCTTCGCGGAACCACAGCCAGCGGCTTCTTCGGTACAGCCGCAGGTTGTGGCAAGAAGCGAAAGAGAGTCGGGGAAAATGTAGAAAGCCGAACTTGGTCGCTGCAAGCGGGTGCTGGCGAACACCTTCTGGTCACGTTGTAGAAACTCTCCCAGCACAGTGCAGAGTCCCCGTGGCTAGTTCCTTGAAATACCTTTCCTGGCAGCAGCCCAGAGCTGTACTGAGTGCAGCAGGTGTCTGGAAGTCTCCTCTCGCCGTGTAGGTGCTTCTGTTTTGTGTTTGCAGCGTGCAGAGAAGCCCTCGTGCTTGCTGCTGCTTCCAGCAAGCCAAAACGCTTTTGCAGCCACTTTCCTGCCTTTTCCACAACAGGATCACTGTCTCACTGATTTGCAGTTGCCTCTGCGTAGAGCACCTAGAGGAGCAGCTCTGCCGGCTTTCCTGTGCTTCTGCATAGCAGAGCTGTCAAGAACGAGAAGCTGCGTTTTGCCGAGAAAGCAGCGCTTCGCGGAACCACAGCCAGCGGCTTCTTCGGTACAGCCGCAGGTTGTGCGGAGAAGCGAAAGAGAGGCGGGGAAGAATGTGGAGAGCCGAACTCGGTCGCTGCAAGCGGGTGCTGGCGAACAGCTTCTGGTCACCTTGTAGAAACTCTCCCAGCACAGTGCAAAGTCCCCCTGGCTATTTCCTTGAAATACCTTTCCTGGCAGCAGCCCAGAGCTGTACTGAGTGCAGCAGGTGTCAGGCAGTCTCCTCTCGCCGTGTAGGTGCTTCTGTTTTGTGTTTGCAGCGTGCAGAGAAGCCCTCGTGCTTGCTGCCGCTTCCATCAAGCCATAACGTTTTGCAGCCACTTTCCTGCCTTTTCCACAACAGGATCACTGTCTAGCTGATTTACAGTTGCCTCTGCGTAGCGCAGCTAGAGGAGCAGCTCTGCCGGCTTTCCTGTGCTTCTGCATAGCAGAGCTGTCAAGAACGCGAAGCTGCGTTTTGCCGAGAAAGCAGCGCTTCGCGGAACCCCAGCCAGCGGCGTCTTCGGTACAGCCGCAGGTTGTGCGGAGAAGTGAAAGAGAGCCTGGGAAGAATGCAGAAAGCCGGACTCGGTCGCTGCAAGCGGGTGCTGGCGAACAGCTTCTGGTCACCTAATAGAAACTCTCCTAGCACAGTGCAGAGTCCCCGTGGCTAGTTCGTTGAAATACCTTTCCTGGCAGCAGCCCAGAGCTGTACTGAGTGCAGCAGGTGTCAGGCAGTCTCCTCTCGCCGTGTAGGTGCTTCGGTTTTGTGTTTGCAGCGTGCAGAGAAGCCCTCGTGCTTGCTGCCGCTTCCATTAAGCCAAAACGCTTTTGCGGCAACTTTCCTGCCTTTTCCACAATAGGATCAATGTCTAGCTGACTTTCAGTCGCCTCTGCGTAGAGCAACTAGAGGAGGAGCCCTGCCGGCTTTCCTGTGCTCATGCATAGCAGAGCTGTCAAGAACGAGAAGCTGCGTTTTGCCGGGAAAGCAGCGCTTCGCGGAACCACAGCCAGCGGCGTCTTCTATACAGCCGCAAATTGTGAGAAGAAGTGAAAGAGAGCCAGGGAAAATGTAGAAAGCCGAACTTGGTCGCTGCAAGCGGGTGCTGGCGAACACCTTCTGGTCACGTTGTAGAAACTCTCCCAGCACAGTGCAGAGTCCCCGTGGCTAGTTCCTTGAAATACACTTCCTGGCAGCAGCCCAGAGCTGTACTGAGTGCAGCAGGTGTCAGGCAGTCTCCTCTCGCCGTGTAGGTGCTTCGGTTTTGTGTTTGCAGCGTGCAGAGAAGCCCTCGTGCTTGCTGCCGCTTCCAGCAAGCCAAAACGCTTTTGCGGCAACTTTCCTGCCTCTTCCACAACAGGATCACTGTCTAGCTGATTTACAGTTGCCTCTGCGTAGAGCAACTAGAGGAGGAGCTCTGCCGGCTTTCCTGTGCTCATGCATAGCAGAGCTGCCAAGAACGAGAAGCTGCGTTTTGCCGAGAAAGCAGCGCTTCGCGGAACCACAGCCAGCGGCGTCTTCGATACGGCCGCAGGTTGTGGGAAGAAGCGAAAGAGAGCCGGGGAAAATGTAGAAAGCCGAACTTGGTCGCTGCAAGCGGGTGCTGGCGAACACCTTCTGGTCACGTTGTAGAAACTCTCCCAGCACAGTGCAGAGTCCCCGTGGCTAGTTCCTTGAAATACCTTTCCTGGCAGCAGCCCAGAGCTGTACTGAGTGCAGCAGGTGTCAGGCAGTCTCCTCTCGCCGTGTAGGTGCTTCGGTTTTGTGTTTGCAGCGTGCAGAGAGGCCCTCGCGCTTCCTGCTGCTTCCAGCAAGCCAAAACGCTTTTGCAGCCACTTTCCTGCCTTTTCCACAACAGGATCACTGTCTAGCCGATTTACAATTGCCTCTGCATAGAGCAGCTAGAGGAACAGCTGTGCCGGCTTTCCTGTGCTTCTGCATAGCAGAGCTGTCAAGAACGAGAAGCTGCGTTTTGCCGAGAAAGCAGCGCTTCGCGGAACCACAACCAGCAGCGTCTTCGGTACAGCCGCAGGTTGTGTGGAGAAGCGAAAGAGAGCCGGGGAAGAATGCGGAAAGCCGAACTCGGTCGCTGCAAGCGGGTGCTGGCGAACAGCTTCTATTCACCTATTAGAAACTCTGCTAGCACAGTGCAGAGTCCCCGTGGCTAGTTCCTTGAAATACCTTTCCTGGCAGCAGCCCAGAGTTGTTCTGAGTGCAGCAGGTGTCTGGCAGTCTCCTCTCGCCGTGTAGGTGCTTCTGTTTTGTGTTTGCAGCGTGCAGAGAAGCCCTCGTGCTTGCTGCCGCTTCCAGCAAGCCAAAACGCTTTTACAGCCACTTTCCTGCCTTTTCCACAACAGGATCACTGTCTAGCTGATTTACAGTTGCCTCTGCGTAGCGCAGCTAGAGGAGCAGCTCTGCCGGCTTTCCTGTGCTCATGCATAGCAGAGCTGCCAAGAACGAGAAGCTGCGTTTTGCCGAGAAAGCAGCGCTTCGCGGAACCACAGCCAGCGGCGTCTTCGATACAGCCGCAGGTTGTGGGAAGAAGCGAAAGAGAGCCGGGGAAAATGTAGAAAGCCGAACTTGGTCGCTGCAAGCGGGTGCTGGCGAACACCTTCTAGTCACGTTGTAGAAACTCTCCCAGCACAGTGCAGAGTCCCCGTGGCTAGTTCCTTGAAATACCTTTCCTGGCAGCAGCCCAGAGCTGTACTGAGTGCAGCAGGTGTCAGGCAGTCTCCTCTCGCCGTGTAGGTGCTTCGGTTTTGTGTTTCTAGCGTGCAGAGAAGCCCTCGTGCTTGCTGCCGCTTCCAGCAAGCCAAAACGCTTTTGCAGCCACTTTCCTGCCTTTTCCACAACAGGATCACTGTCTAGCCGATTTACAGTTGCCTCTGCATAGAGCAGCTAGAGGAACAGCTGTGCCGGCTTTCCTGTGCTTCTGCAAAGCAGAGCTGTCAAGAACGAGAAGCTGCGCTTTGCTGAGAAAGCAGCGCTTCGCGGAACCACAACCAGCAGCGTCTTCGGTACAGCCGCAGGTTGTGTGGAGAAGCGAAAGAGAGCCGGGGAAGAATGCGGAAAGCCGAACTCGGTCGCTGCAAGCGGGTGCTGGCGAACAGCTTCTATTCACCTATTAGAAACTCTGCTAGCACAGTGCAGAGTCCCCGTGGCTAGTTCCTTGAAATACCTTTCCTGGCAGCAGCCCAGAGTTGTTCTGAGTGCAGCAGGTGTCTGGCAGTCTCCTCTCGCCGTGTAGGTGCTTCTGTTTTGTGTTTGCAGCGTGCAGAGAAGCCCTCGTGCTTGCTGCCGCTTCCAGCAAGCCAAAACGCTTTTGCAGCCACTTTCCTGCCTTTTCCACAACAGGATCACTGTCTAGCTGATTTACAGTTGCCTCTGCGTAGCGCAGCGAGAGGAGCAGCTCTGCCAGCTTTACTGTGCTTCTGCATAGCAGAGCTGTCAAGAACGAGAAGCTGCGTTTTGCCGAGAAAGCAGCGCTTCGCGGAACCACAGCCACCGGCGTCTTCGATACAGCCGCAGGTTGTGCGGAGATGCGAAAGAGAGCCGGGGAAGAATGCGGAAAGCCGGACTCGGTCGCTGCAAGCGGGTGCTGGCGAACAGCTTCTGGTCACCTAGTAGAAACTCTCCCAGCACAGTGCAGAGTCCCTGTGGCTAGTTCCTTGAAATACCTTTCCTGGCAGCAGCCCAGAGCTGTACTGAGTGCAGCAGGTGTCAGGCAGTCTCCTCTCGCCGTGAAGGTGCTTCGGTTTTGTGTTTGCAGCGTGCCGAGAAGCCCTCGTGCTTGCTGCTGCTTCCAGCAAGCCAAAATGCTTTTGCAGCCACTTTCCTGCCTATTCCACAACAGGATCACTGTCTAGCTGATTTACAGTTGCCTCTGCGGAGAGCAACTAGAGGAGCAGCTCTGCCGGCTTTCCTGTGCTTCTGCATAGCAGAGCTGTCAAGAACGAGAAGCTGCGTTTTGTCGAGAAAGCAGCGCTTCGCGGAACCACAGCCAGCGGCGTCTTCGATACAGCCGCAGGTTGTGCGGAGATGCGAAAGACAGCCGGGGAAGAATGCAGAAAGCCGGACTCGGTCGCTGCAAGCGGGTGCTGGCGAACAGCTTCTGGTCACCTAGTAGAAACTCTCCCAGCACAGTGCAGAGTCCCCGTGGCTAGTTCCTTGAAATACCTTTCCTGGCAGCAGCCCAGAGCTGTACTGAGTGCAGCAGGTGTCAGGCAGTCTCCTCTCACCATGTAAGTGCTTCTGTTTTGTGTTTGCAGCGTGCAGAGAAGCCCTCGTGCTTGCTGCCGCTTCCAGCAAGCCAAAACGCTTTTGCGGCAACTTTCCTGCCTTTTCCACAACAGGATCACTGTCTAGCTGATTTACAGTTGCCTCTGCGTAGAGCAACTACAGGAGGAGCTCTGCCGGCTTTCCTGTGCTCATGCATAGCAGAGCTGCCAAGAACGAGAAGCTGTGTTTTGCCGGGAAAGCAGCGCTTCGCATAACCACAGCCAGCGGCGTCTTCGATACAGCCGCAGGTTGTGGGAAGAAGCGAAAGAGAGCCGGAGAAAATGTAGAAAGCTGAACTCGGTCGCTGCAAGCGGGTGCTGGCGAACACCTTCTGGTCACGTTGTAGAAACTCTCCCTGCACAGTGCAGAGTCCCCGTGGCTAGTTCCTTGAAATACCTTTCCTGGCAGCAGCCCAGAGCTGTACTGAGTGCAGCAGGTGTCAGGCAGTCTCCTCTCGCCGTGTAGGTGCTTCAGTTTTGTGTTTGCAGCGTGCAGAGAGGCCCTCGTGCTTGCTGCTGCTTCCAGGAAGCCAAAACGCTTTTGCAGCCACTTTCCTGCCTTTTCCACAACAGGATCACTGTCTAGCCGATTTACAATTGCCTCTGCATAGAGCAGCTAGAGGAACAGCTGTGCCGGCTTTCCTGTGCTTCTGCATAGCAGAGCTGTCAAGAACGAGAAGCTGCGTTTTCCCGAGAAAGCAGCGCTTCGCGGAACCACAACCAGCAGCGTCTTCAGTACAGCCGCAGGTTGTGTGGAGAAGCGAAAGAGAGCCGGGGAAAATGTAGAAAGCCGAACTTGGTCGCAGCAAGCGGGTGCTGGCGAACACCTTCTATTCACCTATTAGAAACTCTGCTAGCACAGTGCAGAGTCCCCGTGGCTAGTTCCTTGAAATACCTTTCCTGGCAGCAGCCCAGAGTTGTTCTGAGTGCAGCAGGTGTCTGGCAGTCTCCTCTCGCCGTGTAGGTGCTTCTGTTTTGTGTTTGCAGCGTGCAGAGAAGCCCTCGTGCTTGCTGCCGCTTCCAGCAAGCCAAAACGCTTTTGCAGCCACTTTCCTGCCTTTTCCACAACAGGATCACTGTCTAGCTGATTTACGGTTGCCTCTGCGTAGCGCAGCTAGAGGAGCAGCTCTGCCGGCTTTCCTGTGCTTCTGCATAGCAGAGCTGTCAAGAACGAGAAGCTGCGTTTTGCCGAGAAAGCAGCGCTTCGCGGAACCACAGCCAGCGGCGTCTTCGGTACAGCCGCAAGTTGTGCGGAGAAGCGAAAGAGAGCCGGGGAAGAATGCGGAAAGCCGAACTCGGTCGCTGCAAGCGGGTGCTGGCGAACAGCTTCTGGTCACCTTGTAGAAACTCTCCCAGCACTGTGCAAAGTCCCCGTGGCTAGTTCCTTGAAATACCTTTCCTGGCAGCAGCCCAGAGCTGTACTGAGTGCAGCAGGTGTCAGGCAGTCTCCTCTCGCCGTGTAGGTGCTTCAGTTTTGTGTTTGCAGCGTGCAGAGAGGCCCTCGTGCTTGCTGCTGCTTCCAGCAAGCCAAAACGCTTTTGCAGCCACTTTCCTGCCTTTTCCACAACAGGATCACTGTCTAGCCGATTTACAATTGCCTCTGCATAGAGCAGCTAGAGGAACAGCTGTGCCGGCTTTCCTGTGCTTCTGCATAGCAGAGCTGTCAAGAACGAGAAGCTGCGTTTTGCCGAGAAAGCAGCGCTTCGCGGAACCACAACCAGCAGCGTCTTCAGTACAGCCGCAGGTTGTGTGGAGAAGCGAAAGAGAGCCGGGGAAAATGTAGAAAGCCGAACTTGGTCGCAGCAAGCGGGTGCTGGCGAACACCTTCTATTCACCTATTAGAAACTCTGCTAGCACAGTGCAGAGTCCCCATGGCTAGTTCCTTGAAATACCTTTCCTGGCAGCAGCTCAGAGTTGTTCTGAGTGCAGCAGGTGTCTGGCAGTCTCCTCTCGCCGTGTAGGTGCTTCTGTTTTGTGTTTGCAGCGTGCAGAGAAGCCCTCGTGCTTGCTGCCGCTTCCAGCAAGCCAAAACGCTTTTGCAGCCACTTTCCTGCCTTTTCCACAACAGGATCACTGTCTAGCTGATTTACGGTTGCCTCTGCGTAGCGCAGCTAGAGGAGCAGCTCTGCCGGCTTTCCTGTGCTTCTGCATAGCAGAGCTGTCAAGAACGAGAAGCTGCGTTTTGCCGAGAAAGCAGCGCTTCGCGGAACCACAGCCAGCGGCGTCTTCGGTACAGCCGCAAGTTGTGCGGATAAGCGAAAGGGAGCCGGGGAAGAATGCGGAAAGCCGGACTCGGTCGCTGCAAGCGGGTGCTGGTGAACAGCTTCTGGTCACCTAGTAGAAACTCTCCCAGCACAGTGCAGAGTCCCCGTGGCTAGTTCCTTGAAATACCTTTCCTGGCAGCAGCCCAGAGCTGTACTGAGTGCAGCAGGTGTCAGGCAGTCTCCTCTCGCCGTGTAGGTGCTTCGGTTTTGTGTTTGCAGCGTGCCGAGAAGCCCTCGTGCTTGCTGCTGCTTCCAGCAAGCCAAAATGCTTTTGCAGCCACTTTCCTGCCTTTTCCACAACAGGATCACTGTCTAGCTGATTTACAGTTGCCTCTGCGGAGAGCAACTAGAGGAGCAGCTCTGCCGGCTTTCCTGTGCTTCTGCATAGCAGAGCTGTCAAGAACGAGAAGCTGCGTTTTGCCGAGAAAGCAGCGCTTCGCGGAACCACAGCCAGCGGCGTCTTCGGTACAGCCGCAGGTTGTGCGGAGAAGCGAAAGAGAGCCGGGGAAGAATGCGGAAAGCCGGACTCGGTCGCTGCAAGCGGGTGCTGGCGAACACCTTCTGGTCACCTAGTAGAAACTCTCCCAGCACAGTGCAGAGTCCCCGTGGCTAGTTCCTTGAAATACCTTTCCTGGCAGCAGCCCAGAGCTGTACTGAGTGCAGCAGGTGTCAGGCAGTCTCCTCTCGCCGTGTAGGTGCTTCGGTTTTGTGTTTGCTGCGTGCAGAGAAGCCCTCGTGCTTGCTGCTGCTTCCAGCAAGCCAAAATGCTTTTGCAGCCACTTTCCGGCCTTTTCCACAACAGGATCACTGTCTAGCTGATTTACAGTTGCCTCTGCGGAGAGCAACTAGAGGAGCAGCTCTGCCAGCTTTCCTGTGCTTCTGCATAGCAGAGCTGTCAAGAACGAGAAGCTGCGTTTTGCCGAGAAAGCAGCGCTTCGCGGAACCACAGCCACCGGCGTCTTCGATACAGCCGCAGGTTGTGCGGAGATGCGAAAGAGAGCCGGGGAAGAATGCGGAAAGCCGGACTCGGTCGCTGCAAGCGGGTGCTGGCGAACACCTTCTATTCACCTATTAGAAACTCTGCTAGCACAGTGCAGAGTCCCCGTGGCTAGTTCCTTGAAATACCTTTCCTGGCAGCAGCCCAGAGTTGTTCTGAGTGCAGCAGGTGTCTGGCAGTCTCCTCTCGCCGTGTAGGTGCTTCTGTTTTGTGTTTGCAGCGTGCAGAGAAGCCCTCGTGCTTGCTGCCGCTTCCAGCAAGCCAAAACGCTTTTGCAGCCACTTTCCTGCCTTTTCCACAACAGGATCACTGTCTAGCTGATTTACGGTTGCCTCTGCGTAGCGCAGCTAGAGGAGCAGCTCTGCCGGCTTTCCTGTGCTTCTGCATAGCAGAGCTGTCAAGAACGAGAAGCTGCGTTTTGCCGAGAAAGCAGCGCTTCGCGGAACCACAGCCAGCGGCGTCTTCGGTACAGCCGCAAGTTGTGCGGAGAAGCGAAAGAGAGCCGGGGAAGAATGCGGAAAGCCGAACTCGGTCGCTGCAAGCGGGTGCTGGCGAACAGCTTCTGGTCACCTTGTAGAAACTCTCCCAGCACTGTGCAAAGTCCCCGTGGCTAGTTCCTTGAAATACCTTTCCTGGCAGCAGCCCAGAGCTGTACTGAGTGCAGCAGGTGTCAGGCAGTCTCCTCTCGCCGTGTAGGTGCTTCAGTTTTGTGTTTGCAGCGTGCAGAGAGGCCCTCGTGCTTGCTGCTGCTTCCAGCAAGCCAAAACGCTTTTGCAGCCACTTTCCTGCCTTTTCCACAACAGGATCACTGTCTAGCCGATTTACAATTGCCTCTGCATAGAGCAGCTAGAGGAACAGCTGTGCCGGCTTTCCTGTGCTTCTGCATAGCAGAGCTGTCAAGAACGAGAAGCTGCGTTTTGCCGAGAAAGCAGCGCTTCGCGGAACCACAACCAGCAGCGTCTTCAGTACAGCCGCAGGTTGTGTGGAGAAGCGAAAGAGAGCCGGGGAAAATGTAGAAAGCCGAACTTGGTCGCAGCAAGCGGGTGCTGGCGAACACCTTCTATTCACCTATTAGAAACTCTGCTAGCACAGTGCAGAGTCCCCATGGCTAGTTCCTTGAAATACCTTTCCTGGCAGCAGCTCAGAGTTGTTCTGAGTGCAGCAGGTGTCTGGCAGTCTCCTCTCGCCGTGTAGGTGCTTCTGTTTTGTGTTTGCAGCGTGCAGAGAAGCCCTCGTGCTTGCTGCCGCTTCCAGCAAGCCAAAACGCTTTTGCAGCCACTTTCCTGCCTTTTCCACAACAGGATCACTGTCTAGCTGATTTACGGTTGCCTCTGCGTAGCGCAGCTAGAGGAGCAGCTCTGCCGGCTTTCCTGTGCTTCTGCATAGCAGAGCTGTCAAGAACGAGAAGCTGCGTTTTGCCGAGAAAGCAGCGCTTCGCGGAACCACAGCCAGCGGCGTCTTCGGTACAGCCGCAAGTTGTGCGGAGAAGCGAAAGAGAGCCGGGGAAGAATGCGGAAAGCCGGACTCGGTCGCTGCAAGCGGGTGCTGGTGAACAGCTTCTGGTCACCTAGTAGAAACTCTCCCAGCACAGTGCAGAGTCCCCGTGGCTAGTTCCTTGAAATACCTTTCCTGGCAGCAGCCCAGAGCTGTACTGAGTGCAGCAGGTGTCAGGCAGTCTCCTCTCGCCGTGTAGGTGCTTCGGTTTTGTGTTTGCAGCGTGCCGAGAAGCCCTCGTGCTTGCTGCTGCTTCCAGCAAGCCAAAATGCTTTTGCAGCCACTTTCCTGCCTTTTCCACAACAGGATCACTGTCTAGCTGATTTACAGTTGCCTCTGCGGAGAGCAACTAGAGGAGCAGCTCTGCCGGCTTTCCTGTGCTTCTGCATAGCAGAGCTGTCAAGAACGAGAAGCTGCGTTTTGCCGAGAAAGCAGCGCTTCGCGGAACCACAGCCAGCGGCGTCTTCGGTACAGCCGCAGGTTGTGCGGAGAAGCGAAAGAGAGCCGGGGAAGAATGCGGAAAGCCGGACTCGGTCGCTGCAAGCGGGTGCTGGCGAACACCTTCTGGTCACCTAGTAGAAACTCTCCCAGCACAGTGCAGAGTCCCCGTGGCTAGTTCCTTGAAATACCTTTCCTGGCAGCAGCCCAGAGCTGTACTGAGTGCAGCAGGTGTCAGGCAGTCTCCTCTCGCCGTGTAGGTGCTTCGGTTTTGTGTTTGCTGCGTGCAGAGAAGCCCTCGTGCTTGCTGCTGCTTCCAGCAAGCCAAAATGCTTTTGCAGCCACTTTCCGGCCTTTTCCACAACAGGATCACTGTCTAGCTGATTTACAGTTGCCTCTGCGGAGAGCAACTAGAGGAGCAGCTCTGCCAGCTTTCCTGTGCTTCTGCATAGCAGAGCTGTCAAGAACGAGAAGCTGCGTTTTGCCGAGAAAGCAGCGCTTCGCGGAACCACAGCCACCGGCGTCTTCGATACAGCCGCAGGTTGTGCGGAGATGCGAAAGAGAGCCGGGGAAGAATGCGGAAAGCCGGACTCGGTCGCTGCAAGCGGGTGCTGGCGAACAGCTTCTGGTCACCTAGTAGAAACTCTCCCAGCACAGTGCAGAGTCCCTGTGGCTAGTTCCTTGAAATACCTTTCCTGGCAGCAGCCCAGAGCTGTACTGAGTGCAGCAGGTGTCAGGCAGTCTCCTCTCACCATGTAAGTGCTTCTGTTTTGTGTTTGCAGCGTGCAGAGAAGCCCTCGTGCTTGCTGCCGCTTCCAGCAAGCCAAAACGCTTTTGCGGCAACTTTCCTGCCTTTTCCACAACAGGATCACTGTCTAGCTGATTTACAGTTGCCTCTGCGTAGAGCAACTACAGGAGGAGCTCTGCCGGCTTTCCTGTGCTCATGCATAGCAGAGCTGCCAAGAACGAGAAGCTGCGTTTTGCCGGGAAAGCAGCGCTTCGCATAACCACAGCCAGCGGCGTCTTCGATACAGCCGCAGGTTTTGGGAAGAAGCGAAAGAGAGCCGGTGAAAATGTAGAAAGCTGAACTCGGTCGCCGCAAGCGGGTGCTGGCGAACACCTTCTTGTCACGTTGTAGAAACTCTCCCAGCACAGTGCAGAGTCCCCGTGGCTAGTTCCTTGAAATACCTTTCCTGGCAGCAGCCCAGAGCTGTACTGAGTACAGCAGGTGTCAGGCAGTCTCCTCTCGCCGTGTAGGTGCTTCAGTTTTGTGTTTGCAGCGTGCAGAGAAGCCCTCGTGCTTGCTGCTGCTTCCAGCAAGCCAAAACGCTTTTGCAGCCACTTTCCTGCCTTTTCCACAACAGGATCACTGTCTAGCCGATTTACAATTGCCTCTGCATAGAGCAGCTAGAGGAACAGCTGTGCCGGCTTTCCTGTGCTTCTGCATAGCAGAGCTGTCAAGAACGAGAAGCTGCGTTTTGCCGAGAAAGCAGCGCTTCGCGGAACCACAACCAGCAGCGTCTTCAGTACAGCCGCAGGTTGTGTGGAGAAGCGAAAGAGAGCTGGGGAAAATGTAGAAAGCCGAACTTGGTCGCAGCAAGCGGGTGCTGGCGAACAGCTTCTATTCACCTATTAGAAACTCTGCTAGCACAGTGCAGAGTCCCCGTGGCTAGTTCCTTGAAATACATTTCCTGGCAGCAGCCCAGAGTTGTTCTGAGTGCAGCAGGTGTCTGGCAGTCTCCTCTCGCCGTGTAGGTGCTTCTGTTTTGTGTTTGCAGCGTGCAGAGAAGCCCTCGTGCTTGCTGCCGCTTCCAGCAAGCCAAAACGCTTTTGCAGCCACTTTCCTGCCTTTTCCACAACAGGATCACTGTCTAGCTGATTTACGGTTGCCTCTGCGTAGCGCAGCTAGAGGAGCAGCTCTGCCGGCTTTCCTGTGCTTCTGCATAGCAGAGCTGTCAAGAACGAGAAGCTGCGTTTTGCCGAGAAAGCAGCGCTTCGCGGAACCACAGCCAGCGGCGTCTTCGGTACAGCCGCAGTTTGTGCGTAGAAGCGAAAGAGAGCCGGGGAAGAATGCGTAAAGGCGAACTCGGTCGCTGCGAGCGGGTGCTGGCGAACACCTTCTGGTCACCTTGTAGAAACTCTCCCAGCACAGTGCAGAGTCCCCGTGGCTAGTTCCTTGAAATACCTTTCCTGGCAGCAGCCCAGAGCTGTACTGAGTGCAGCAGGTGTCAGGCAGTCTCCTCTCGTCGTGTAGGTGCTTCTGTTTTGTGTTTGCAGCGTGCAGAGAAGCCCTCGTGCTTGCTGCCGCTTCCAGCAAGCCAAAACGCTTTTGCAGCCACTTTCCTGTCTTTTCCACAACAGGATCACTGTCTAGCTGATTTACGGTTGCCTCTGCGTAGCGCAGCTAGAGGAGCAGCTCTGCCGGCTTTCCTGTGCTTCTGCATAGCAGAGCTGTCAAGAACGAGAAGCTGCGTTTTGCCGAGAAAGCAGCGCTTCGCGGAACCACAGCCAGCGGCGTCTTCGGTACAGCCGCAGGTTGTGCGGAGAAGCGAAAGAGAGCCGGGGAAGAATGCGGAAAGCCGGACTCGGTCGCTGCAAGCGGGTGCTGGCGAACAGCTTCTGGTCACCTTGTAGAAAATCTCCCAGCACTGTGCAAAGTCCCCGTGGCTAGTTCCTTGAAATACCTTTCCTGGCAGCAGCCCAGAGCTGTACTGAGGGCAGCAGGTGTCAGGCAGTCTCCTCTCGCCGTGTAGGTGCTTCGGTTTTGTGTTTGCAGCGTGCAGAGAAGCCCTCGTGCTTGCTGCTGCTTCTAGCAAGCCAAAACGCTTTTGCAGCCACTTTCCTGCCTTTTCCACAACAGGATCACTGTCTAGCTGATTTACAGTTGCCTCTGCGGAGAGCAACTAGAGGAGCAGCTCTGCCGGCTTTCCTGTGCTTCTGCATAGCAGAGCTGTCAAGAACGAGAAGCTGCGTTTTGCCGAGAAAGCAGCGCTTCGCGGAACCACAGCCAGCGGCGTCTTCGATACAGCCGCAGGTTGTCGGAAGAAGCGAAAGAGAGCCGGGGAAGAATGCGTAAAGCCGAACTCGGTCGCTGCAAGCGGGTGCTGGCGAACAGCTTCTGGTCACATAGTAGAAACTCTCCTAGCACAGTGCAGAGTCCCTGCGGCTAGTTCCTTGAAATACCTTTCCTGGCAGCAACCCAGAAGTGTATTGAGTGCAGCAAGTGTCAGGCAGTCTCCTCTCGCCGTGTAGGTGCTTCTGTTTTGTGTTTGCAGCGTGCAGAGAAACCCTCGTGCTTGCTGCCGCTTCCAGCAAGCCAAAACGCTTTTGCAGCAACTTTCCTGATTTTTCCACAAAAGGATCACTGTCTAGCTGATTTACAGTTGCCTCTGCGTAGCGCAGGTAGAGGAGCAACTCTGCCGGCTTTCCTGTTCTTCTGCATAGCAGAGCTGTCAAGAAGGAGAAGCTGCGTTTTGCCGAGAAAGTAGCGCTTCGCGGAACCACAGCCAGCGGCGTCTTCGGTACAGCCGCAGGTTGTGCGGAGAAGCGAAAGAGAGCCGGGGAAAAATGCGGAAAGCCGAACTCAGTCGCTGCATGCGGGTGCTGGCGAACAGCTTCTGGTCACCTTGTAGAAACTCTCCCAGTACAGTGCAGAGTCCCCGTGGCTAGTTCCTTAAAATTCCTTTTTTGGCAGCAGCCCAGAGCTGTACTGAGTGCAGCAGGTGTCAGGCAGTCTCCTCTCACCGTGTAAGTGCTTCTGTTTTGTGTTTGCAGCGTGCAGAGAAGCCCTCGTGCTTGCTGCCGCTTCCAGGAAGCCAAAACGCTTTTGCAGCCACTTTCCTGCCTTTTCCACAACAGGATCACTGTCTAGCTGATTTACAGTTGCCTCTGCGTAGCGCAGCTAGAGGAGCAGCTCTGCCGGCTTTCCTGTGCTTCTGCATAGCAGAGCTGTCAGGAACGAGAAGCTGCGTTTTGCCGAGAAAGCAGCGATTCGCGGAACCACAGCCAGCGGCGTCTTCGGTACAGCCACAGGTTGTGCGGAGAAGCAAAAGAGAGCCGGGGAAGAATGCGTAAAGCCGAACTCGGTCGCTGCAAGCGGGTGCTGGCGAACAGCTTCTGGTCACCTTGTAGAAACTCTCCTAGCACAGTGCAGAGTCCCTGTGGCTAGTTCCTTGAAATACCTTTCCTGGCAGCAGCCCAGAGCTGTATTGAGTGCAGCAGGTGTCAGGCAGTCTCCTCTCGCCGTGTAGGTGCTTCTGTTTTGTGTTTGCAGCGTGCAGAGAAACCCTCGTGCTTGCTGCCGCATCCAGCAAGCCAAAACGCTTTTGCAGCCACTTTCCTGCCTTTTCCACAAAAGGATCACTGTCTAGCTGATTTACAGTTGCCTCCGCGTAGCGCAGGTAGAGGAGCAACTCTGCCGGCTTTCCTGTTCTTCTGCATAGCAGAGCTGTCAAGAAGGAGAAGCTGCGTTTTGCCGAGAAAGCAGCGCTTCGCGGAACCACAGCCAGCGGCGTCTTCCGTACAGCCGCAGGCTGTAGGGAGAAGCGAAAGAGAGCCGGGAAAGAATGCGGAAAGCCGAACTCGGTCGCTGCAAGCGGGTGCTGGCGAACAGCTTCTGGTCACCTAGTAGAAACTCTCCTAGCACAGTGCAGAGTCCCCGTGGCTAGTTCCTTGAAATACCTTTCCTGGCAGCAGCCCAGAGCTTCACTGAGTGCAGCAAATGTCAGGCAGTCTCCTCTCGCCGTGTAGGTGCTTCGGTTTTGTGTTTGCAGCGTGCTGAGAAGCCCTCGTGCTTGGTGCTGCTTCCAGGAAGCCAAAACGCTTTTGCAGCCACATTCCTGCCTTTTCCACAACAGGATCAATGTCTAGCTGATTTACATTTGCCTCTGCGTAGCGCAGCTAGAGGAGCAGCTCTGCCGGCTTTCCTGTTCTTCTGCATAGCAGAGCTGTCAGGAACGAGAAGCTGCGTTTTGCCGAGAAAGCAGCGCTTCGCGGAACCACAACCAGCGGCGTCTTCGGTACAGCCGCAGGTTGTGCGGAGAAGCGAAAGAGAGCCGGGGAAGAATGCGGAAAGCCGAACTCAGTCGCTGCATGCGGGTGCTGGCGAACAGCTTCTGGTCACCTTGTAGAAACTCTCCCAGCACAGTGCAAAGTCCCCGTGGCTAGTTCCTTGAAATACCTTTCCTGGCAGCAGCCCAGAGCTGTACTGAGTGCAGCAGGTGTCAGGCAGTCTCCTCTCGCCATGTAGGTGCTTCTGTTTTGTGTTTGCAGCGTGCAGAGAAGCCCTCGTGCTTGCTGCCGCTTCCAGCAAGCCAAAACGCTTTTGCAGCCACTTTCTTGCCTTTTCCACAACAGGATCACTGTCTAGCTGATTTACAGTTGCCTCTGCGTAGCGCAGCTAGAGGAGCAGCTCTGCCGGCTTTCCTGTGCTTCTGCATAGCAGAGCTGTCAGGAACGAGAAGCTGCGTTTTGCCGAGAAAGCAGCGATTCGCGGAACCACAGCCAGCGGCGTCTTCGGTACAGCCACAGGTTGTGCGGAGAAGCAAAAGAGAGCCGGGGAAGAATGCGTAAAGCCGAACTCGGTCGCTGCAAGCGGGTGCTGGCGAACAGCTTCTGGTCACCTTGTAGAAACTCTCCTAGCACAGTGCAGAGTCCCTGTGGCTAGTTCCTTGAAATACCTTTCCTGGCAGCAGCCCAGAGCTGTATTGAGTGCAGCAGGTGTCAGGCAGTCTCCTCTCGCCGTGTAGGTGCTTCTGTTTTGTGTTTGCAGCGTGCAGAGAAACCCTCGTGCTTGCTGCCGCTTCCAGCAAGCCAAAACGCTTTTGCAGAAACTTTCCTGATTTTTCCACAAAAGGATCACTGTCTAGCTGATTTACAGTTGCCTCTGCGTAGCGCAGGTAGAGGAGCAACTCTGCCGGCTTTCCTGTTCTTCTGCATAGCAGAGCTGTCAAGAAGGAGAAGCTGCGTTTTGCCGAGAAAGCAGCGCTTCGCGGAACCACAGCCAGCGGCGTCTTCCGTACAGCCGCAGGCTGTGCGGAGAAGTGAAAGAGAGCCGGGAAAGAATGCGGAAAGCCGAACTCGGTCGCTGCAAGCGGGTGCTGGCGAACAGCTTCTGGTCACCTAGTAGAAACTCTCCTAGCACAGTGCAGAGTCCCCGTGGCTAGTTCCTTGAACTACCTTTCCTGGCAGCAGCCCAGAGCTTCACTGAGTGCAGCAAATGTCAGGCAGTCTCCTCTCGCCGTGTAGGTGCTTCGGGTTTGTGTTTGCAGCGTGCTGAGAAGCCCTCGTGCTTGGTGCTGCTTCCAGGAAGCCAAAACGCTTTTGCAGCCACATTCCTGCCTTTTCCCCAACAGGATCAATGTCTAGCTGATTTACATTTGCCTCTGCGTAGCGCAGCTAGAGGAGCAGCTCTGCCGGCTTTCCTGTGCTTCTGCATAGCAGAGCTGTCAAGAACGAGAAGCTGCGTTTTGCCGAGAAAGCAGCGATTCGCAGAACCACAGCCAGCGGCGTCTTCGATACAGGCGCAGGTTGTGCGGAGAAGCGAAGGAGAGCCGGGGAAGAATGCATAAAGCCGAACTCGGTCGCTGCAAGCGGGTGTTGGCGAACAGCTTCTGGTCACCTTGTAGAAACTCTCCCAGCACAGTGCAAAGTCCCCCTGGCTAGTTCCTTGAAATACCTTTCCTGGCAGCAGCCCAGAGCTGTACTGAGTGCAGCAGGTGTCAGGCAGTCTCCTCTCACCGTGTAGGTGCTTCTGTTTTGTGTTTGCAGCGTGCAGAGAAGCCCTCGTGCTTGCTGCCGCTTCCAGCAAGCCAAAACGCTTTTGCAGCCACTTTCCTGCCTTTTCCACAACAGGATCACTGTCTAGCTGATTTACAGTTGCCTCTGCGTAGCGCAGCTAGAGGAGCAGCTCTGCCGGCTTTCCTGTGCTTCTGCATAGCAGAGCTGTCAGGAACGAGAAGCTGCGTTTTGCCGAGAAAGCAGCGATTCGCGGAACCACAGCCAGCGGCGTGTTTGGTACAGCCGCAGGTTGTGCGAAGAAGCGAAAGAGAGCCGGGGAAGAATGCGTAAAGCCGAACTCGGTCGCTGCAAGCGGGTGCTGGCGAACAGCTTCTGGTCACCTTGTAGAAACTCTCCCAGCACAGTGCAAAGTCCCCGGGGCTAGTTCCTTGAAATACCTTTCCTGGCAGCAACCCAGAGCTGTATTGAGTGCAGCAGGTGTCAGGCAATCTCCTCTCGCCGTGTAGGTGCTTCTGTTTTGGGTTTGAAGCGTGCAGAGAAGCCCTCGTGCTTGCTGCCGCTTCCAGCAAGCCAAAACGCTTTTGCAGGCTCTTTCCTGCCTTTTCCACAACAGGATCACTGTCTAGCTGATTTACAGTTGCCTCTGCGTAGAGCAGCAGGAGGTGCAACTCTGCCGGCTTTCCTGTTCTTCTGCATAGCAGAGCTGTCAAGAACGAGAAGCTGCGTTTTGCCGAGAAAGCAGCGCTTCGCGGAACCAAAGCCAGCAGCGTCTTCCGTACAGCCGCAGGCTGTGCGGAGAAGCGAAAGAGAGCCGGGAAAGAATGCGGAGAGCCGAACTCGGTCGCTGCAAGCGGGTGCTGGCGAACAGCTTCTGGTCACCTTGTAGAAACTCTCCCTGCACAGTGCAAAGTCCCTGGGGCGAGTTCCTTGAAATACCTTGCCTGGCAACAGCCCAGAGCTGTATTGAGTGCAGCAGGTGTCAGGCAGTCTCCTCTCGCCGTGTAGGTGCTTCTGTTTTGTGTTTGCAGCGTGCAGAGAAGCCATCGTGCTTGCTGCTGCTTCCAGCAAGCCAAAACGCTTTTGCAGCCACTTTCCTGCCTTTTCCACAACAGGATAACTGTCTAGCTGATTTACAGTTGCCTCTGCGTAGCGCAGCTAGAGGAGCAGCTCTGCCGGCTTTCCTGTGCTTCTGCATAGCAGAGCTGTCAGGAACGAGAAGCTGCGTTTTGCCGAGAAAGCAGCGATTCGCGGAACCACAGCCAGCGGCGTCTTCGGTACAGCCGCAGGATGTGCGGAGAAGCGAAAGAGAGCCTGGGAAGAATGCGGAAAGCCGAACTCAGTCGCTGCATGCGGGTGCTGGCGAACAGCTTCTGGTCACCTTGTAGAAACTCTCCCAGCACAGTGTAAAGTCCCCGTGCCTAGTTCCTTGAAATACCTTTCCTGGCAGCAGCCCAGAGCTGTACTGAGTGCAGCAGGTGTCAGGCAGTCTCCTCTCGCCGTGTAGGTGCTTCTGTTTTGTGTTTGCAGCGTGCAGAGAAGCCCTCGTGCTTGCTGCCGCTTCCAGCAAGCCAAAACGCTTTTGCAGCCAATTTCCTGCCTTTTCCACAACAGGATCACTGTCTAGCTGATTTACAGTTGCCTCTGCGTAGCGCAGGTAGAGGAGCAGCTCTGCTGGCTTTCCTGAGCTTCTGCGTAGCAGAGCTGTCGAGAACGAGAAGCTGCGTTTTGCCGAAAAAGCAGCGCTTCACGGAACCACAGCCAGCGGCGTCTTCGATACAGGCGCAGGTTGTGCGGAGAAGCGAAGGAGAGCCGGGGAAGAATGCGTAAAGCCGAACTCGGTCGCTGCAAGCGGGTGTTGGCGAACAGCTTCTGGTCACCTTGTAGAAACTCTCCCAGCACAGTGCAGAGTCCCCGTGGCTAGTTCCTTGAAATACCTTTCCTGGCAGCAGCCCAGAGCTTCACTGAGTGCAGCAAATGTCTGGCAGTCTCCTCTCGCCGTGTAGGTGCTTCGGTTTTGTGTTTGCAGCGTGCAGAGAAGCCCTCGTGCTTGCTGCTGCTTCCAGGAAGCCAAAACGCTTTTGCAGCCACATTCCTGCCTTTTCCACAACAGGATCAATGTCTAGCTGATTTACAGTTGCCTCTGCGTAGCGCAGCTAGAGGAACAGCTGTGCCGGCTTTCCTATGCTACTGCATAGCAGAGCTGTCAGGAACGAGAAGCTGCGTTTTGCCGAGAAAGCAGCGATTCGCGGAACCACAGCCAGCGGCTTCTTCGGTACAGCCGCAGGTTGTGCGGAGAAGCGAAAGAGAGCCGGGGAAGAATGCGGAAAGCTGAACTCAGTCGCTGCATGCGGGTGCTGGCGAACAGCTTCTGGTCACCTTGTAGAAACTCTCCCAGCACAGTGCAAAGTCCCCGTGGCTAGTTCCTTGAAATACCTTTCCTGGCAGCAGCCCAGAGCTGTACTGAGTGCAGCAGGTGTCAGGCAGTCTCCTCTCGCCGTGTAGGTGCTTCTGTTTTGTGTTTGCAGCGTGCAGAGAAACCCTCGTGCTTGCTGCCGCTTCTAGCAAGCCCAATCGCTTTTGCAGCCACTTTCTTGCCTTTTCCACAACAGGATCACTGTCTAGCTGATTTACAGTTGCCTCTGCGTAGCGCAGGTAGAGGAGCAGCTCTGCCGGCTTTCCTGTTCTTCTGCATAGCCGAGCTGTCAAGAACGAGAAGCTGCGTTTTGCTGAGAAAGCAGCGCTTCGCGGAACCACAGCCAGCGGCGTCTTCGATACAGGCGCAGGTTGTGCGGAGAAGCGAAGGAGAGCCGGGGAAGAATGCGGAAAGCCGAACTTGGTCGCTGCAAGCGGGTGCTGGCGAACAGCTTCTGGTCACCTTGTAGAAACTCTCCCTGCACGGTGCAAAGTCCCCCTGGCTAGTTCCTTGAAATACCTTTCCTGGCAGCAACCCAGAGCTGTATTGAGTGCAGCAGGTGTCAGGCAATCTCCTCTCGCCGTGTAGGTGCTTCTGTTTTGGGTTTGCAGCGTGCAGAGAAGCCCTCGTGCTTGCTGCCGCTTCCAGCAAGCCAAAACGCTTTTGCAGGCTCTTTCCTGCCTTTTCCACAACAGGATCACTGTCTAGCTGATTTAGAGTTGCCTCTGCGTAGAGCAGCTAGAGGTGCAACTCTGCCGGCTTTCCTGTTCTTCTGCATAGCAGAGCTGTCAAGAACGAGAAGCTGCGTTTTGCCGAGAAAGCAGCGATTCGCGGAACCACAGCCAGCGGCGTCTACGGTACAGCCGCAGGCTGTGCGGAGAAGCGAAAGAGAGCCGGGAAAGAATGCGTAAAGCCGAACTCGGTCGCTGCAAGCGGGTGCTGGCGAACAGCTTCTGGTCACCTAGTAGAAACTCTCCTAGCACAGTGCAGAGTCCCTGTGGCTAGTTCCTTGAAATACCTTTCCTGGCAGCAACCCAGAGCTGTATTGAGTGCAGCAGGTGTCAGGCAGTCTCCTCTCGCCGTGTAGGTGCTTCTGTTTTGTGTTTGCAGCGTGCAGAGAAGCCCTCGTGCTTGCTGCCGCTTCCAGCAAGCCAAAACGCTTTTGCAGCAACTTTCCTGATTTTTCCACAAAAGGATCACTGTCTAGCTGATTTACAGTTGCCTCTGCGTAGCGCAGGTAGAGGAGCAACTCTGCCGGCTTTCCTGTTCTTCTGCATAGTAGAGCTGTCAAGAACGAGAAGCTGCGTTTTGCCGAGAAAGCAGCGCTTCGCGGAACCACAGCCAGCGGCGTCTTCCGTACAGCCGCAGGCTGTGCAGAGAAGCGAAAGAGAGCCGGGGAAGAATGCGGAAAGCCGAACTCGGTCGCTGCAAGCGGGTGCTGGCGAACAGCTTCTGGTCACGTTGTAGAAACTCTCCTAGCACAGTGCAGAGTCCCCGTAGCTAGTTCCTTGAAATACCTTTCCTGGCAGCAGCCCAGAGCTTCACTGAGTGCAGCGAATGTCTGGCAGTCTCCTCTCGCCGTGTAGGTGCTTCGGTTTTGTGTTTGCAGCGTGCAGAGAAGCCCTCGTGCTTGCTGCCTCTTCCAGCAAGCCAAAACGCTTTTGCAGGCTCTTTCCTGCCTTTTCCACAACAGGATCACTGTTTAGCTGATTTACAGTTGCCTCTGCGTAGAGCAGCTAGAGGTGCAACTCTGCCGGCTTTCCTGTTCTTCTGCATAGCAGAGCTGTCAAGAACGAGAAGCTGCGTTTTGCCGAGAAAGCAGCGCTTCGCGGAAAAAAGCCAGCGGCGTCTTCCGTAAGCCGCAGGCTGTGCGGAGAAGCGAAAGAGAGCCGGGAAAGAATGCGGAAAGCCGAACTCGGTCGCTGCAAGCGGGTGCTGGCGAACAGCTTTTGGTCACGTAGTAGAAACTCTCCTAGCACAGTGCAGAGTCCCTGTGGCTAGTTCCTTGAAATACCTTTCCTGGCAGCAGCCCAGAGCTGTATTGAGTGCAGCAGGTGTCAGGCAGTCTCCTCTCGCCGTGTAGGTGCTTCTGTTTTGTGTTTGCAGCGTGCAGAGAAACCCTCGTGCTTGCTGCCGCTTCCAGCAAGCCAAAACGCATTTGCAGCAACTTTCCTGATTTTTCCACAAAAGGATCACTGTCTAGCTGATTTACAGTTGCCTCTGCGTAGCGCAGGTAGAGGAGCAACTCTGCCGGCTTTCCTGTTCTTCTGCATAGCAGAGCTGTCAAGAACGAGAAGCTGCGTTTTGCCGAGAAAGCAGCGCTTCGCGGAACCACAGCCAGCGGCGTCTTCCGTAAGCCGCAGGCTGTGCGGAGCAGCGAAAGAGAGCCGGGGAAGAATGCGGAAAGCCGAACTCGGTCGCTGCAAGCGGGTGCTGGCGAACAGCTTCTGGTCACCTAGTAGAAACTCTCCTAGCACAGTGCAGAGTCCCCGTGGCTAGTTCCTTGAAATACCTTTCCTGGCAGCAGCCCAGAGCTTCACTGAGTGCAGCAAATGTCTGGCAGTCTCCTCTCGCCGTGTAGGTGCTTCAGTTTTGTGTTTGCAGCGTGCAGAGAAGCCCTCGTGCTTGCTGCTGCTTCCAGGAAGCCAAAACGCTTTTGCAGCCACATTCCTGCCTTTTCCACAACAGGATCAATGTCTAGCTGATTTACAGTTGCCTCTGCGTAGCGCAGCTAGAGGAGCAGCTCTGCCGGCTTTCCTGTGCTTCTGCATAGCAGAGCTGTCAGGAACGAGAAGCTGCGTTTTGCCGAGAAAGCAGCGATTCGCGGAACCACAGCCAGCGGCGTCTTCGATACAGGCGCAGGTTGTGCGGAGAAGCGAAGGAGAGCCGGGGAAGAATGCGTAAAGCCGAACTCGGTCGCTGCAAGCGGGTGCTGGCGAACAGCTTCTGGTCACCTTGTAGAAACTCTCCTAGCACAGTGCCAAGTCCCCGGGGCTAGTTCCTTGAAATACCTTTCCTGGCAGCAACCCAGAGCTGTATTGAGTGCAGCAGGTGTCAGGCAATCTCCTCTCGCCGTGTAGGTGCTTCTGTTTTGGGTTTGCAGCGTGCAGAGAAGCCCTCGTGCTTGCTGCCGCTTCCAGCAAGCCAAAACGCTTTTGCAGGCTCTTTCCTGCCTTTTCCACAACAGGATCACTGTCTTGCTGATTTAGAGTTGCCTCTGCGTAGAGCAGCTAGAGGTGCAACTCTGCCGGCTTTCCTGTTCTTCTGCATAGCAGAGCTGTCAAGAACGAGAAGCTGCGTTTTGCCGAGAAAGCAGCGATTCGCGGAACCACAGCCAGCGGCGTCTACGGTACAGCCGCAGGCTGTGCGGAGAAGCGAAAGAGAGCCGGGAAAGAATGCGGAAAGCCGAACTCGGTCGCTGCAAGCGGGTGCTGGCGAACAGCTTCTGGTCACCTAGTAGAAACTCTCCTAGCACAGTGCAGAGTCCCTGTGGCTAGTTCCTTGAAATACCTTTCCTGGCAGCAACCCAGAGCTGTATTGAGTGCAGCAGGTGTCAGGCAGTCTCCTCTCGCCGTGTAGGTGCTTCTGTTTTGTGTTTGCAGCGTGCAGAGAAGCCCTCGTGCTTGCTGCCTCTTCCAGCAAGCCAAAACGCTTTTGCAGCAACTTTCCTGATTTTTCCACAAAAGGATCACTGTCTAGCTGATTTACAGTTGCCTCTGCGTAGCGCAGGTAGAGGAGCAACTCTGCCGGCTTTCCTGTTCTTCTGCATAGCAGAGCTGTCAAGAACGAGAAGCTGCGTTTTGCCGAGAAAGCAGCGCTTCGCGGAACCACAGCCAGCGGCGTCTTCCGTACAGCCGCAGGCTGTGCAGAGAAGCGAAAGAGAGCCAGGGAAGAATGCGGAAAGCCGAACTCGGTCGCTGCAAGCGGGTGCTGGCGAACAGCTTCTGGTCACCTTGTAGAAACTCTCCCAGCACAGTGCAAAGTCCCCCTGGCTAGTTCCTTGAAATACCTTTCCTGGCAGCAGCCCAAAGTTGTATTGAGTGCAGCAGGTGTCATGCAGTCTCCTCTCACCGTGTAGGTGCTTCTGTTTTGTGTTTGCAGCGTGCAGAGAAGCCCTCGTGCTTGCTGCCGCTTCCAGCAAGCCAAAACGCTTTTGCAGGCTCTTTCCTGCCTTTTCCACAACAGGATCACTGTTTAGCTGATTTACAGTTGCCTCTGCGTAGAGCAGCTAGAGGTGCAACTCTGCCGGCTTTCCTGTTCTTCTGCATAGCAGAGCTGTCAAGAACGAGAAGCTGCGTTTTGCCGAGAAAGCAGCGCTTCGCGGAAAAAAGCCAGCGGCGTCTTCCGTAAGCCGCAGGCTGTGCGGAGAAGCGAAAGAGAGCCGGGAAAGAATGCGGAAAGCCGAACTCGGTCGCTGCAAGCGGGTGCTGGCGAACAGCTTTTGGTCACGTAGTAGAAACTCTCCTAGCACAGTGCAGAGTCCCTTTGGCTAGTTCCTTGAAATACCTTTCCTGGCAGCAGCCCAGAGCTGTATTGAGTGCAGCAGGTGTCAGGCAGTCTCCTCTCGCCGTGTAGGTGCTTCTGTTTTGTGTTTGCAGCGTGCAGAGAAACCCTCGTGCTTGCTGCCGCTTCCAGCAAGCCAAAACGCATTTGCAGCAACTTTCCTGATTTTTCCACAAAAGGATCACTGTCTAGCTGATTTACAGTTGCCTCTGCGTAGCGCAGGTAGAGGAGCAACTCTGCCGGCTTTCCTGTTCTTCTGCATAGCAGAGCTGTCAAGAACGAGAAGCTGCGTTTTGCCAAGAAAGCAGCGCTTCGCGGAACCACAGCCAGCGGCGTCTTCCGTAAGCCGCAGGCTGTGCGGAGAAGCGAAAGAGAGCCGGGGAAGAATGCGGAAAGCCGAACTCGGTCGCTGCAAGCGGGTGCTGGCGAACAGCTTCTGGTCACCTAGTAGAAACTCTCCTAGCACAGTGCAGAGTCCCCGTGGCTAGTTCCTTGAAATACCTTTCCTGGCAGCAGCCCAGAGCTTCACTGAGTGCAGCAAATGTCTGGCAGTCTCCTCTCGCCGTGTAGGTGCTTCGGTTTTGTGTTTGCAGCGTGCAGAGAAGCCCTCGTGCTTGCTGCTGCTTCCAGGAAGCCAAAACGCTTTTGCAGCCACATTCCTGCCTTTTCCACAACAGGATCAATGTCTAGCTGATTTACAGTTGCCTCTGCGTAGCGCAGCTAGAGGAGCAGCTCTGCCGGCTTTCCTGTGCTTCTGCATAGCAGAGCTGTCAGGAACGAGAAGCTGCGTTTTGCCGAGAAAGCAGCGATTCGCGGAACCACAGCCAGCGGCGTCTTCGATACAGGCGCAGGTTGTGCGGAGAAGCGAAGGAGAGCCGGGGAAGAATGCGTAAAGCCGAACTCGGTCGCTGCAAGCGGGTGCTGGCGAACAGCTTCTGGTCACCTTGTAGAAACTCTCCTAGCACAGTGCCAAGTCCCCGGGGCTAGTTCCTTGAAATACCTTTCCTGGCAGCAACCCAGAGCTGTATTGAGTGCAGCAGGTGTCAGGCAATCTCCTCTCGCCGTGTAGGTGCTTCTGTTTTGGGTTTGCAGCGTGCAGAGAAGCCCTCGTGCTTGCTGCCGCTTCCAGCAAGCCAAAACGCTTTTGCAGGCTCTTTCCTGCCTTTTCCACAACAGGATCACTGTCTTGCTGATTTAGAGTTGCCTCTGCGTAGAGCAGCTAGAGGTGCAACTCTGCCGGCTTTCCTGTTCTTCTGCATAGCAGAGCTGTCAAGAACGAGAAGCTGCGTTTTGCCGAGAAAGCAGCGATTCGCGGAACCACAGCCAGCGGCGTCTACGGTACAGCCGCAGGCTGTGCGGAGAAGCGAAAGAGAGCCGGGAAAGAATGCGGAAAGCCGAACTCGGTCGCTGCAAGCGGGTGCTGGCGAACAGCTTCTGGTCACCTAGTAGAAACTCTCCTAGCACAGTGCAGAGTCCCTGTGGCTAGTTCCTTGAAATACCTTTCCTGGCAGCAACCCAGAGCTGTATTGAGTGCAGCAGGTGTCAGGCAGTCTCCTCTCGCCGTGTAGGTGCTTCTGTTTTGTGTTTGCAGCGTGCAGAGAAGCCCTCGTGCTTGCTGCCTCTTCCAGCAAGCCAAAACGCTTTTGCAGCAACTTTCCTGATTTTTCCACAAAAGGATCACTGTCTAGCTGATTTACAGTTGCCTCTGCGTAGCGCAGGTAGAGGAGCAACTCTGCCGGCTTTCCTGTTCTTCTGCATAGCAGAGCTGTCAAGAACGAGAAGCTGCGTTTTGCCGAGAAAGCAGCGCTTCGCGGAACCACAGCCAGCGGCGTCTTCCGTACAGCCGCAGGCTGTGCAGAGAAGCGAAAGAGAGCCAGGGAAGAATGCGGAAAGCCGAACTCGGTCGCTGCAAGCGGGTGCTGGCGAACAGCTTCTGGTCACCTTGTAGAAACTCTCCCAGCACAGTGCAAAGTCCCCCTGGCTAGTTCCTTGAAATACCTTTCCTGGCAGCAGCCCAAAGTTGTATTGAGTGCAGCAGGTGTCATGCAGTCTCCTCTCACCGTGTAGGTGCTTCTGTTTTGTGTTTGCAGCGTGCAGAGAAGCCCTCGTGCTTGCTGCCGCTTCCAGCAAGCCAAAACGCTTTTGCAGGCTCTTTCCTGCCTTTTCCACAACAGGATCACTGTTTAGCTGATTTACAGTTGCCTCTGCGTAGAGCAGCTAGAGGTGCAACTCTGCCGGCTTTCCTGTTCTTCTGCATAGCAGAGCTGTCAAGAACGAGAAGCTGCGTTTTGCCGAGAAAGCAGCGCTTCGCGGAAAAAAGCCAGCGGCGTCTTCCGTAAGCCGCAGGCTGTGCGGAGAAGCGAAAGAGAGCCGGGAAAGAATGCGGAAAGCCGAACTCGGTCGCTGCAAGCGGGTGCTGGCGAACAGCTTTTGGTCACGTAGTAGAAACTCTCCTAGCACAGTGCAGAGTCCCTTTGGCTAGTTCCTTGAAATACCTTTCCTGGCAGCAGCCCAGAGCTGTATTGAGTGCAGCAGGTGTCAGGCAGTCTCCTCTCGCCGTGTAGGTGCTTCTGTTTTGTGTTTGCAGCGTGCAGAGAAACCCTCGTGCTTGCTGCCGCTTCCAGCAAGCCAAAACGCATTTGCAGCAACTTTCCTGATTTTTCCACAAAAGGATCACTGTCTAGCTGATTTACAGTTGCCTCTGCGTAGCGCAGGTAGAGGAGCAACTCTGCCGGCTTTCCTGTTCTTCTGCATAGCAGAGCTGTCAAGAACGAGAAGCTGCGTTTTGCCGAGAAAGCAGCGCTTCGCGGAACCACAGCCAGCGGCGTCTTCCGTAAGCCGCAGGCTGTGCGGAGAAGCGAAAGAGAGCCGGGGAAGAATGCGGAAAGCCGAACTCGGTCGCTGCAAGCGGGTGCTGGCGAACAGCTTCTGGTCACCTAGTAGAAACTCTCCTAGCACAGTGCAGAGTCCCCGTGGCTAGTTCCTTGAAATACCTTTCCTGGCAGCAGCCCAGAGCTTCACTGAGTGCAGCAAATGTCTGGCAGTCTCCTCTCGCCGTGTAGGTGCTTCGGTTTTGTGTTTGCAGCGTGCAGAGAAGCCCTCGTGCTTGCTGCTGCTTCCAGGAAGCCAAAACGCTTTTGCAGCCACATTCCTGCCTTTTCCACAACAGGATCAATGTCTAGCTGATTTACAGTTGCCTCTGCGTAGCGCAGCTAGAGGAGCAGCTCTGCCGGCTTTCCTGTGCTTCTGCATAGCAGAGCTGTCAGGAACGAGAAGCTGCGTTTTGCCGAGAAAGCAGCGATTCGCGGAACCACAGCCAGCGGCGTCTTCGATACAGGCGCAGGTTGTGCGGAGAAGCGAAGGAGAGCCGGGGAAGAATGCGTAAAGCCGAACTCGGTCGCTGCAAGCGGGTGCTGGCGAACAGCTTCTGGTCACCTTGTAGAAACTCTCCTAGCACAGTGCAAAGTCCCCGGGGCTAGTTCCTTGAAATACCTTTCCTGGCAGCAACCCAGAGCTGTATTGAGTGCAGCAGGTGTCAGGCAATCTCCTCTCGCCGTGTAGGTGCTTCTGTTTTGGGTTTGCAGCATGCAGAGAAGCCCTCGTGCTTGCTGCCGCTTCCAGCAAGCCAAAACGCTTTTGCAGGCTCTTTCCTTCCTTTTCCACAACAGGATCACTGTCTTGCTGATTTAGAGTTGCCTCTGCGTAGAGCAGCTAGAGGTGCAACTCTGCCGGCTTTCCTGTTCTTCTGCATAGCAGAGCTGTCAAGAACGAGAAGCTGCGTTTTGCCGAGAAAGCAGCGATTCGCGGAACCACAGCCAGCGGCGTCTACGGTACAGCCGCAGGCTGTGCGGAGAAGCGAAAGAGAGCCGAGAAAGAATGCGGAAAGCCGAACTCGGTCGCTGCAAGCGGGTGCTGGCGAACAGCTTCTGGTCACCTAGTAGAAACTCTCCTAGCACGGTGCAGAGTCCCTGTGGCTAGTTCCTTGAAATACCTTTCCTGGCAGCAACCCAGAGCTGTATTGAGTGCAGCAGGTGTCAGGCAGTCTCCTCTCGCCGTGTAGGTGCTTCTGTTTTGTGTTTGCAGCGTGCAGAGAAGCCCTCGTGCTTGCTGCCGCTTCCAGCAAGCCAAAACGCTTTTGCAGCCACATTCCTGCCTTTTCCACAACAGGATCAATGTCTAGCTGATTTACAGTTGCCTCTGCGTAGCGCAGCTAGAGGAGCAGCTCTGCCGGCTTTCCTGTGCTTTTGCATAGCAGAGCTGTCAGGAACGAGAAGCTGCGTTTTGCCGAGAAAGCAGCAATTCGCAGAACCACAGCCAGCGGCGTCTTCGGTACAGCCGCAGGTTGTGCGGAGAAGCGAAAGAGAGCCGGGGAAGAATGCGGAAAGCCGAACTCAGTCGCTGCATGCGGGTGCTGGCGAACAGCTTCTGGTCACTTTGTAGAAACTCTCCCAGCACAGTGCAAAGTCCCCGTGGCTAGTTCCTTGAAATACCTTTCCTGGCAGCAGCCCAGAGCTGTACTGAGTGCAGCAGGTGTCAGGCAGTCTCCTCTCTCCGTGTAGGTGCTTCGGTTTTGTGTTTGCAGCGTGCAGAGAAGCCCTCGTGCTTGCTGCCGCTTCCAGCAAGCCAAAACGCTTTTGCAGCCACTTTCTTGCCTTTTACACAACAGGATCACTGTCTAGCTGATTTACAGTTGCCTCTGCGTAGCGCAGGTAGAGGAGCAGCTCTGCCGGCTTTCCTGAGCTTCTGCATAGCAGAGCTGTCGAGAACGAGAAGCTGCGTTTTGCCAAGAAAGCAGCGCTTCGCGGAACCACAGCCAGCGGCGTCTTCGATACAGGCGCAGGTTGTGCGGAGAAGTGAAGGAGAGCCGGGGAAGAATGCGTAAAGCCGAACTCGGTCGCTGCAAGCGGGTGTTGGCGAACAGCTTCTGGTCACCTTGTAGAAACTCTCCCAGCACAGTGCAAAGTCCCCCTGGCTAGTTGCTTGAAATACCTTTCCTGGCAGCAGCCCAGAGCTGTACTGAGTGCAGCAGGTGTCAGGCAGTCTCCTCTCGCCGTGTAGGTGCTTCTGTTTTGTGTTTGCAGCGTGCAGAGAAGCCCTCGTGCTTGCTGCTGCTTCCAGCAAGCCAAAACGCTTTTGCAGCAACTTTCCTGATTTTTCCACAAAAGGATCACTGTCTAGCTGATTTACAGTTGCCTCTGCATAGCGCAGGTAGAGGAGCAACTCTGCCGGCTTTCCTGTTCTTCTGCATAGCAGAGCTGTGAAGAACGAGAAGCTGCGTTTTGCCGAGAAAGCAGCGCTTCGCGGAACCACAGCCAGCGGCGTCTTCGGTACAGCCGCAGGTTGTGCGGAGAAGCGAAAGAGAGCCGGGGAAGAATGCGGAAAGCCGAACTCGGTCGCTGCAAGCGGGTGCTGGCGAACAGCTTCTGGTCACCTAGTAGAAACTCTCCTAGCACAGTGCAGAGTCCCCGTGGCTAGTTCCTTGAAATACCTTTCCTGGCAGCAGCCCAGAGCTGTACTGAGTGCAGCAGGTGTCAGGCAGTCTCCTCTCTCCGTGTAGGTGCTTCGGTTTTGTGTTTGCAGCGTGTAGAGAGGCCCTCGTGCTTGCTGCTGCTTCCAGCAAGCCAAAACGCTTTTGCAGCCACTTTCCTGCCTTTTCCACAACAGGATCACTGTCTAGCTGATTTACAGTTGCCTCTGCGTAGAGCAGCTAGAGGAGCAGCTCTGCCGGCTTTCCTGTGCTCATGCATAGCAGAGCTGTCAAGAACGAGAAGCTGCGTTTCGCTGAGAAAGCAGCGCTTCGCGGAACCACAGCCAGCGGCGTCTTCCGTACAGCCGCAGGTTGTGTGGAGAAGCGAAAGAGAGCCGGGGAAGAATCTAGAAAGCCGAACTCGGTCGCTGCAAGCGGGTGCTGGTGAACAGCTTATATTCACCTAGTAGAAACTCTCCTAGCACAGTGCAGAGTCTCCGTAACTAGTTCCTTGAATTACCTTTCCTGGCAGCCGCCCCGAGCTGTACTGAGTGCAGCAGGTTTCAGGCAGTCTCCTCTCGTCGTGTAGGTGCTTCTGTTTTGTGTTTCTAGCGTGCAGAGAAGCCCTCGTGCTTGCTGCCGTTTCCAACAAGCCAAAACGCTTTTGCAGCCACTTTCCTGCCTTTTCCACAACAGGATCACTGTCTAGCTGATTTACAGTTGCCTCTGCGTAGCGCAGCTAGAGGAGCAGCTCTGCCGGCTTTCCTGTGCTTCTGCATAGCAGAGCTGTCAAGAACGAGAGGCTGCGTTTTGCCGAGAAAGCAGCGCTTCGCGGAACCACAGCCAGCAGCGTCTTCGGTACAGCCGCAGTTTGTGCGGAGAAGCGAAAGAGAGCCGGGGAAGAATGCGTATAGGCGAACTCGGTCGCTGCGAGCGGGTGCTGGCGAACACCTTCTGGTCACCTTGTAGAAACTCTCCCAGCACAGTGCAGAGTCCCCGTGGCTAGTTCCTTGAAATACCTTTCCTGGCAGCAGCCCTGAGCTGTACTGAGTGCAGCAGGTGTCAGGCAGTCTCCTCTCGTCGTGTAGGTGCTTCTATTTTGTGTTTGCAGCGTGCAGAGAAGCCCTCGTGCTTGCTGCCGCTTCCAGCAAGCCAAAACGCTTTTGCAGCCACTTTCCTGCCTTTTCCACAACAGGATCACTGTCTAGCTGATTTACAGTTGCCTCTGCGTAGCGCAGCTAGAGGAGCAGCTCTGCCGGCTTTCCTGTGCTTCTGCATAGCAGAGCTGTCAAGAACGAGAAGCTGCGTTTTGCCGAGAAAGCAGCGCTTCGCGGAACCACAGCCAGCGGCGTCTTCGGTACAGCCGCAGGTTGTGCGGAGAAGCGAAAGAGAGCCAGGGAAGAATGCGGAAAGCCGGACTCGGTCGCTGCAAGCGGGTGCTGGCGAACAGCTTCTGGTCACCTAGTAGAAACTCTCCTATGACAGAGCAGAGTCCCCGTGGCTAGTTCCTTGAAATACCTTTCCTGGCAGCAGCCCAGAGCTGTACTGAGTGCAGCAGGTGTCAGGCAGTCTCCTCTCGCCGTGTAGGTGCTTCGGTTTTGTGTTTGCAGCGTGCAGAGAAGCCCTCGTGCTTGCGGCTGCTTCCAGCAAGCCAAAACGCTTTTGCAGCCACTTTCCTGCCTTTTCCACAACAGGATCACTGTCTAGCTGATTTACAGTTGCCTCTGCGGAGAGCAACTAGAGGAGCAGCTCTGCCGGCTTTCCTGTGCTTCTGCATAGCAGAGCTGTCAAGAACGAGAAGCTGCATTTTGCCGGGAAAGCAGCGCTTCGCGGAACCACAGCCAGCGGCGTCTTCGATACAGCCGCAGGTTGTGCGGAGATGCGAAAGAGAGCCGGGGAAGAATGCGGAAAGCCAAACTTGGTCGCTGCAAGCGGGTGCTGGCGAACACCTTCTGGTCACGTTGTAGAAACTCTCCCAGCACAGTGCAGAGTCCCCGTGGCTAGTTCCTTGAAATACCTTTCCTGGCAGCAACCCAGAGCTGTATTGAGTGCAGCAGGTGTCAGGCAGTCTCCTCTCATCGTGTAGGTGCTTCGGTTTTGTGTTTGCAGCATGCAGAGAAGCCATCGTGCTTGCTGCCGCTTCCAGCAAGCCAAAATGCTTTTGCAGCCACTTTCCTGCCTTTTCCACAACAGGATCACTGTCTATCTGATTTACAGTTGCCTCTGCGTAGAGCAGCTAGAGGAGAAGCTCTGCCGGCTTTCCTGTGCTTCTGCATAGCAGAGCTGTCAAGAACGAGAAGCTGCGTTTTGCCGAGAAAGCAGCGCTTCGCGGAACCACAGCCAGTGGCGTCTTCGGTACTGCCGCAGGTTGTGCGGAGAAGCGAAAGAGAGCCGGGGAAGAATGCGGAAAGCCGAACTCGGTCGCTGCAAGCGGGTGCTGGCGAATAGCTTCTGGTCACCTATTAGAAACTCTCCTAGCACAGTGCAGAGGCCCCCTGGCTAGTTCCTTGAAATACCTTTCCTGGCAGCAGCCCAGAGCTGTACTGAGTGCAGCAGGTGTCAGGCAGTCTCCTCTCTCCGTGTAGGTGCTTCGGTTTTGTGTTTGCAGCGTGCAGAGAAGCCCTCGTGCTTGCTGCTGCTTCCAGCAAGCGAAAACGCTTTTGCAGCCACTTTCCTGCCTTTTCCACAACAGGATCACTGTCTAGCTGATTTACAGTTGCCTCTGCGGAGAGCAGCTAGAGGAGCAGCTCTGCCGGCTTTCCTGTGCTTCTGCATAGCAGAGCTGTCAAGAACGAGCAGTTGCGTTTTGCCGAGAAAGCAGCGCTTCGCGGAACCACAGCCAGCGGCGTCTTCGGTACAGCCGCAGGTTGTGCGGAGAAGCGAAAGAGAGCCGGGGAAGAATGCGGAAAGCCGAACTCGGTCGCTGCAAGCGGGTGCTGGCGAACAGCTTCTGGTCACCTTGTAGAAACTCTCCCTGCACAGTGCAAAGTCCCCGTGGCTAGTTCCTTGAAATACCTTTCCTGGCAGCAGCCCAGAGCCGTACTGAGTGCAGCACATGTCAGACAGTCTCCTCTCGCCGTGTAGGTGCTTCGGTTTTGTGTTTGCAGCGTGCAGAGAAGCCCTCGTGTTTCCTGCCGCTTCCAGCAAACCAAAACGCTTTTGCAGCCACTTTCCTGCCTTTTCCACAACAGGATCACTGTGTAGCTGATTTACAGTTGCCTCTGCGTAGCGCAGCTAGAGGAGCAGCTCTGCCGGCTTTCCTGTGCTTCTGCATAGCAGAGCTGTCAAGAACGAGAAGCTGCGTTTCGCTGAGAAAGCAGCGCTTCGCGGAACCACAGCCAGCGGCGTCTTCCGTACAGCCGCAGGTTGTGTGGAGAAGTGAAAGAGAGCCGGGGAATAATCTAGAAAGCCGAACTCGGTCGCTGCAAGCGGGTGCTGGCGAACAGCTTCTATTCACCTAGTAGAAACTCTCCTAGCACAGTGCAGAGTCCCCGTGGCTAGTTCCTTGAATTACCTTTCCTGGCAGCAGCCCCGAGCTGTACTGAGTGCAGCAGGTGTCAGGCAGTCTCCTCTCGTCGTGTAGGTGCTTCTGTTTTGTGTTTCTAGCGTGCAGAGAAGCCCTCGTGCTTGCTGCCGCTTCCAGGAAGCCAAAACGCTTTTGCAGCCACTTTCCTGCCTTTTCCACAACAGGATCACTGTCTAGCTGATTTACAGTTGCCTCTGCGCAGCGCAGCTAGAGGAGCAGCTCTGCCGGCTTTCCTGTGCTTCTGCATAGCAGAGCTGTCAAGAACGAGAAGCTGCGTTTTGCCGAGAAAGCAGCGCTTCGCGGAACCACAGCCAGCAGCGTCTTCGGTACAGCCGCAGTTTGTGCGGAGAAGCGAAAGAGAGCCGGGGAAGAATGCGGAAAGCCGGACTCGGTCGCTGCAAGCGGGTGCTGGCGAACAGCTTCTGGTCACCTTGTAGAAACTCTCCCAGCACTGTGCAAAGTCCCCGTGGCTAGTTCCTTGAAATACCTTTCCTGGCAGCAGCCCAGAGCTGTACTGAGTGCAGCAGGTGTCAGGCAGTCTCCTCTCGCCGTGTAGGTGCTTCGGTTTTGTGTTTGCAGCGTGCAGAGAAGCCCTCGTGCTTGCTGCTGCTTCCAGCAAGCGAAAACGCTTTTGCAGCCACTTTCCTGCCTTTTCCACAACAGGATCACTGTCTAGCTGATTTACAGTTGCCTCTGCGGAGAGCAGCTAGAGGAGCAGCTCTGCCGGCTTTCCTGTGCTTCTGCATAGCAGAGCTGTCAAGAACGAGCAGTTGCGTTTTGCCGAGAAAGCAGCGATTCGCGGAACCACAGCCAGCGGCGTCTTCGGTACAGCCGCAGGTTGTGCGGAGAAGCGAAAGAGAGCCGGGGAAGAATGCGGAAAGCCGAACTCGGTCGCTGCAAGCGGGTGCTGGCGAACAGCTTCTGGTCACCTTGTAGAAACTCTCCCAGCACAGTGCAGAGTCCCCGTGGCTAGTTCCTTGAAATACCTTTCCTGGCAGCAGCCCAGAGCTGTACTGAGTGCAGCAGGTGTCAGGCAGTCTCCTCTCGCCGTGCAGGTGCTTCGGTTTTGTGTTTGCAGCGTGCAGAGAAGCCCGCGTGCTTGCTGCTGCTTCCAGCAAGCCAAAACGCTTTTGCAGCCACTTTCCTGCCTTTTCCACAACAGGATCACTGTCTAGCTGATTTACAGTTGCCTCTGCGAAGAGCAACTAGAAGAGCAGCTCTGCCGGCTTTCCTGTGCTCCTGCATAGCAGAGCTGTCAAGAACGAGAAGCTGCGTTTTGCCGAGAAAGCAGCGCTTCGCGGAACCACAGCCAGCGGCGCCTTCGATACAGGCGCAGGTTGTGCGTAGAAGCGAAAGAGAGCCGGGGAAGAACGCGTAAAGCCGAACTCGGTCGCTGCAAGCGGGTGCTGGCGAACAGCTTCTGGTCACCTTGTAGAAACTCTCCCTGCACAGTGCAAAGTCCCCGGGGATTGTTCATTGAAATACATTTCCTGGCAGCAGCCCAGAGCTGTATTGAGTGCAGCAGGTGTCAGGCAGTCTCCTCTCGCCGTGTAGGTGCTTCTGTTTTGTGTTTGCAGCGTGCAGAGAAGCCCTCGTGCTTGCTGCTGCTTCCAGCAAGCCAAAACGCTTTTGCAGCCACTTTCCTGCCTTTTCCACAACAGGATAACTGTCTAGCTGATTTACAGTTGCCTCTGCGTAGCGCAGCTAGAGGAGAAGCTCTGCCGGCTTTCCTGAGCTCCTGCATAGCAGAGCTGTCGAGAACGAGAAGCTGCGTTTTGCCGAGAAAGCAGCGCTTCGCGGAATTACAGCCAGCGGCGTCTTCGATACAGGCGCAGGTTGTGCGGAGAAGCGAAGGAGAGCCGGGGAAGAATGCGTAAAGCCGAACTCGGTCGCTGCAAGCGGGTGTTGGCGAACAGCTTCTGGTCACCTTGTAGAAACTCTCCCAGCACAGTGCAAAGTCCCCCTGGCTAGTTCCTTGAAATACCTTTCCTGGCAGCAGCCCAGAGCTGTATTGAGTGCAACAGGTGTCAGGCAGTCTCCTCTCACCGTGTAGGTGCTTCTGTTTTGTGTTTGCAGTATGCAGAGAAGCCCTCGTGCTTGCTGCCGCTTCCAGCAAGCCAAAACGCTTTTGCAGCCACTTTCCTGCCTTTTCCACAACAGGATCACTGTCTAGCTGATTTACAGTTGCCTCTGCGGAGAGCAACTAGAGGAGCAGCTCTGCCGGCTTTCCTGTGCTTCTGCATAGCAGAGCTGTCAAGAACGAGAAGCTGCGTTTTGCCGAGAAAGCAGCGCTTCGCGGAACCACAGCCAGCGGCGTCTTCGGTACAGCCGCAGGTTGTGCGGAGATGCGAAAGAGAGCCTGGGAAGAATGCGGAAAGCCGGACTCGGTTGCTGCAAGCGGGTGCTGGCGAACAGCTTCTGGTCACCTAGTAGAAACTCTCCCAGCACAGTGCAGAGTCCCTGTGGCTAGTTCCTTGAAATACCTTTCCTGGCATCAGCCCAGAGCTGTACTGAGTGCAGCAGGTGTCAGGCAGTCTCCTCTCGCCGTGTAGGTGCTTCTGTTTTGTGTTTGCAGCTTGCAGAGAAGCCCTCGTGCTTTCTGCTGCTTCTAGCAAGCAAAACCGCTTTTGCAGCCACTTTCCTGCCTTTTCCACTACAGGATCACTGTCTAGCTGATTTACAGTTGCCTCTGTGTAGAGCAGCTAGAGGAGCAGCTCTGCCGGCTTTCCTGTGCTTCGGCATACCAGAGCTGTCAAGAACGAGCAGCTGCGTTTTGCCGAGAAAGCAGCGATTCGCGGAACCACAGCCAGCGGCGTCTTCGGTACAGCCGCAGGTTGTGCGGAGAAGCCAAAGAGAGCCGGGGAAGAATGCGTAAAGCCGAACTCGGTCGCTGCAAGCGGGTACAGGCGAACAGCTTCTGGTCACCTTGTAGAAACTCTCCCAGCACAGTGCAAAGTCCCCCTGGCTAGTTCCTTGAAATACCTTTCCTGGCAGCAGCCCAGAGCTGTATTGAGTGCAACAGGTGTCAGGCAATCTCCTCTCACCGTGTAGGTGCTTCTGTTTTGTGTTTGCAGCATGCAGAGAAGCCCTCGTGCTTGCTGCCGCTTCCAGCAAGCCAAAACGCTTTTGCAGCCACTTTCCTGCCTTTTCCACAACAGGATCACTGTCTAGCTGATTTACAGTTGCCTCTGCGGGGAGCAACTAGAGGAGCAGCTCTGCCGGCTTTCCTGTGCTTCTGCATAGCAGAGCTGTCAAGAAAGAGAAGCTGGTTTTTGCCGAGAAAGCAGCGCTTCGTGGAACCACAGCCAGCGGCGCCTTCGATACAGGCGCAGGTTTGTCGTAGAAGCGAAAGAGAGCCGGGGAAGAATGCGTAAAGCCGAACTCGGTCGCTGCAAGCGGGTGCTGGCGAACAGCTTCTGGTCACCTTGTAGAAACTCTCCCTGCACGGTGCAAAGTCCCCCTGGCTAGTTCCTTGAAATACCTTTCCTGGCAGCAGCCCAGAGCCGTACTGAGTGCAGCACATGTCAGGCAGTCTCCTCTCGCCGTGTAGGTGCTTCTGTTTTGTGTTTGCAGCGTGCAGAGAAGCCCTCGTGCTTGCTGCCGCTTCCCGCAAGCCAAAACGCTTTTGCAGCCACTTTCCTGCCTTTTCCACCACAGGATCACTGTCTAGCTGATTTACAGTTGCCTCTGCGTAGCGCAGCTAGAGGAGCAGCTCTGCCGTCTTTCCTGTGCTTCTGCATAGCAGAGCTGTCAAGAACGAGAAGCTGCGTTTTGCGGAGGAAGCAGCGCTTCGCAGAACCACAGCCCGCGGCGTCTTCGGTACAGCCGCAGGTTGTGCGGAGAAGCGAAAGAGAGCCGGGGAAGAATGCGTAAAGCCGAACTCGGTCGCTGGGAGCGGGTGCTGGCGAACAGCTTCTGGTCACCTTGTAGAAACTCTCCCAGCACAGTGCAAAGTCCTCGGGGCTAGTTCCTTGAAATACCTTTCCGGGCAGCAGCCCAGAGCTGTATTGAGTGCAGCAGGTGTCAGGCAGTCTCCTCTCGCTGTGTAGGTGCTTCTGTTTTGTGTTTGCAGCGTGCAGAGAAGCCCTCGTGCTTGCTGCTGCTTCCAGCAAGCCAAAACGCTTTTGCAGCCACTTTCCTGCCCTTTCCACAACAGGATAACTGTCTAGCGGATTTACAGTTGCCTCTGCGTAGTGCAGCTAGAGGAGCAGCTCTGCCGGCTTTCCTGTTCTTCTGCATAGCAGAGCTGTCAAGAACGAGAAGCTGCGTTTTGCCGAGAAAGCAGCGCTTCGCGGAACCACAGCCAGTGGCGTCTTCCGTACAGCCGCAGGCTGTGCGGAGAAGCGAAAGAGAGCCGGGGAAGAATGCGGAAAGCCGAACTCGGTCGCTGCAAGCGGGTGCTGGCGAACAGCTTCTGGTCACCTAGTAGAAACTCTCCTAGCACAGTGCAGAGTCCCCGTGGCTAGTTCCTTGAAATACCTTTCCTGGCAGCAACCCAGAGCTGTATTGAGTGCAGCAGGTGTCAGGCAATCTCCTCTCGCCGTGTAGGTGCTTCGGTTTTGTGTTTGCAGCGTGCAGAGAAGCCCTCGTGCTTGCTGCCGCTTCCAGCAAGCCAAAACGCTTTTGCGGCAACTTTCCTGCCTTTTCCACAACAGGATCACTGTCTAGCTGATTTACAGTTGCCTCTGCGTAGAGAACTAGAGGAGGAGATCTGCCGGCTTTCCTGTGCTTCTGCATAGCAGAGCTGTCAAGAACGGGAAGCTGCGTTTCGCTGAGAAAGCAGCGCTTCGCGGAACCACCGCCAGCGGCGTCTTCGGTACAGCCGCAGGTTGTGTGGAGAAGCGAAAGAGAGCCGGGGAAGAATGTAGAAAGCCGAACTCGGTCGCTGCAAGCGGGTGCTGGCGAACACCTTCTGGTCACCTTGTAGAACCTCCCCCAGTACAGTGCAGAGTCCCCGTGGCTAGTTCCTTGAAATACCTTTCCTGGCATCAGCCCAGAGCTGTACTGAGTGCAGCAGGTGTCAGGCAGTCTCCTCTCGCCGTGTAGGTGCTTCTGTTTTGTGTTTGCAGCTTGCAGAGAAGCCCTCGTGCTTTCTGCTGCTTCTAGCAAGCAAAACCGCTTTTGCAGCCACTTTCCTGCCTTTTCCACTACAGGATCACTGTCTAGCTGATTTACAGTTGCCTCTGTGTAGAGCAGCTAGAGGAGCAGCTCTGCCGGCTTTCCTGTGCTTCGGCATACCAGAGCTGTCAAGAACGAGCAGCTGCGTTTTGCCGAGAAAGCAGCGATTCGCGGAACCACAGCCAGCGGCGTCTTCGGTACAGCCGCAGGTTGTGCGGAGAAGCCAAAGAGAGCCGGGGAAGAATGCGTAAAGCCGAACTCGGTCGCTGCAAGCGGGTACAGGCGAACAGCTTCTGGTCACCTTGTAGAAACTCTCCCAGCACAGTGCAAAGTCCCCCTGGCTAGTTCCTTGAAATACCTTTCCTGGCAGCAGCCCAGAGCTGTATTGAGTGCAACAGGTGTCAGGCAATCTCCTCTCACCGTGTAGGTGCTTCTGTTTTGTGTTTGCAGCATGCAGAGAAGCCCTCGTGCTTGCTGCCGCTTCCAGCAAGCCAAAACGCTTTTGCAGCCACTTTCCTGCCTTTTCCACAACAGGATCACTGTCTAGCTGATTTACAGTTGCCTCTGCGGGGAGCAACTAGAGGAGCAGCTCTGCCGGCTTTCCTGTGCTTCTGCATAGCAGAGCTGTCAAGAAAGAGAAGCTGGTTTTTGCCGAGAAAGCAGCGCTTCGTGGAACCACAGCCAGCGGCGCCTTCGATACAGGCGCAGGTTTGTCGTAGAAGCGAAAGAGAGCCGGGGAAGAATGCGTAAAGCCGAACTCGGTCGCTGCAAGCGGGTGCTGGCGAACAGCTTCTGGTCACCTTGTAGAAACTCTCCCTGCACGGTGCAAAGTCCCCCTGGCTAGTTCCTTGAAATACCTTTCCTGGCAGCAGCCCAGAGCCGTACTGAGTGCAGCACATGTCAGGCAGTCTCCTCTCGCCGTGTAGGTGCTTCTGTTTTGTGTTTGCAGCGTGCAGAGAAGCCCTCGTGCTTGCTGCCGCTTCCCGCAAGCCAAAACGCTTTTGCAGCCACTTTCCTGCCTTTTCCACCACAGGATCACTGTCTAGCTGATTTACAGTTGCCTCTGCGTAGCGCAGCTAGAGGAGCAGCTCTGCCGTCTTTCCTGTGCTTCTGCATAGCAGAGCTGTCAAGAACGAGAAGCTGCGTTTTGCGGAGGAAGCAGCGCTTCGCAGAACCACAGCCCGCGGCGTCTTCGGTACAGCCGCAGGTTGTGCGGAGAAGCGAAAGAGAGCCGGGGAAGAATGCGTAAAGCCGAACTCGGTCGCTGGGAGCGGGTGCTGGCGAACAGCTTCTGGTCACCTTGTAGAAACTCTCCCAGCACAGTGCAAAGTCCTCGGGGCTAGTTCCTTGAAATACCTTTCCGGGCAGCAGCCCAGAGCTGTATTGAGTGCAGCAGGTGTCAGGCAGTCTCCTCTCGCTGTGTAGGTGCTTCTGTTTTGTGTTTGCAGCGTGCAGAGAAGCCCTCGTGCTTGCTGCTGCTTCCAGCAAGCCAAAACGCTTTTGCAGCCACTTTCCTGCCCTTTCCACAACAGGATAACTGTCTAGCGGATTTACAGTTGCCTCTGCGTAGTGCAGCTAGAGGAGCAGCTCTGCCGGCTTTCCTGTTCTTCTGCATAGCAGAGCTGTCAAGAACGAGAAGCTGCGTTTTGCCGAGAAAGCAGCGCTTCGCGGAACCACAGCCAGTGGCGTCTTCCGTACAGCCGCAGGCTGTGCGGAGAAGCGAAAGAGAGCCGGGGAAGAATGCGGAAAGCCGAACTCGGTCGCTGCAAGCGGGTGCTGGCGAACAGCTTCTGGTCACCTAGTAGAAACTCTCCTAGCACAGTGCAGAGTCCCCGTGGCTAGTTCCTTGAAATACCTTTCCTGGCAGCAACCCAGAGCTGTATTGAGTGCAGCAGGTGTCAGGCAATCTCCTCTCGCCGTGTAGGTGCTTCGGTTTTGTGTTTGCAGCGTGCAGAGAAGCCCTCGTGCTTGCTGCCGCTTCCAGCAAGCCAAAACGCTTTTGCGGCAACTTTCCTGCCTTTTCCACAACAGGATCACTGTCTAGCTGATTTACAGTTGCCTCTGCGTAGAGAACTAGAGGAGGAGATCTGCCGGCTTTCCTGTGCTTCTGCATAGCAGAGCTGTCAAGAACGGGAAGCTGCGTTTCGCTGAGAAAGCAGCGCTTCGCGGAACCACCGCCAGCGGCGTCTTCGGTACAGCCGCAGGTTGTGTGGAGAAGCGAAAGAGAGCCGGGGAAGAATGTAGAAAGCCGAACTCGGTCGCTGCAAGCGGGTGCTGGCGAACACCTTCTGGTCACCTTGTAGAACCTCCCCCAGTACAGTGCAGAGTCCCCGTGGCTAGTTCCTTGAAATACCTTTCCTGGCAGCAGCCCAGAGCTGTATTGAGTGCAGCAGGTGTCAGGCAGTCTCCTCTCATCGTGTAGGTGCTTCTGTTTTGTGTTTGCAGCGTGCAGAGAAGCCATCGTGCTTGCTGCCGCTTCCAGCAAGCCAAAACGCATTTGCAGCCACTTTCCTGCCTTTTCCACAACAGGATCACTGTCTAGCTGATTTACAGTTGCCTCTGCGTAGAGCAGCTAGAGGAGCAGCTCTGCCGGCTTTCCTGTGCTTCTGCATAGCAGAGCTGTAAAGAACGAGAAGCTGCGTTTTGCCGAGAAAGCAGCGCTTCGCGGAACCACAGCCAGCGGCGTCTTCGGTCCAGCCGCAGCTTGTGCGAAGAAGCGAAAGAGAGCCGGGGAATAATGTGGGAAGACGGACTCGGTCGCTGCAAGCGGGTGCTTGCAAACAGCTTCTGGTCACCTAGTAGAAACTCTCCTAGCACAGTGCAGAGTCCCCGTGGCTAGTTCCTTGAAATACCTTTCCTGGCAGCAGCCCAGAGCTGTACTGAGTGCAGCAGGTGTCAGGCAGTCTCCTCTCTCCGTGTAGGTGCTTCGGTTTTTTGTTTGCAGCGTGTAGAGAGGCCCTCGTGCTTGCTGCTGCTTCCAGCAAGCCAAAACGCTTTTGCAGCCACTTTCCTGCCTTTTCCACAACAGGATCACTGTCTAGCTGATTTACAGTTGCCTCTGCGAAGAGCAGCTAGAGGAGCAGCTCTGCCGGCTTTCCTGTGCTTCTGCATAGCAGAGCTGTCAAGAACGAGAAGCTGCGTTTCGGTGAGAAAGCAGCGCTTCGCGGAACCACAGCCAGCGGCGTCTTCGGTACAGCCGCAGGTTGTGTGGAGAAGCGAAAGAGAGCCGGGGAAGAATCTAGAAAGCCGAACTCGGTCGCTGCAAGCGGGTGCTGGCGAACAGCTTCTATTCACCTAGAAGAAACTCTCCTAGCACCGTGCAGAGTCCCCGTGGCTAGTTCCTTGAATTACCTTTCCTGGCAGCAGCCCAGAGCTGTACTGAGTGCAGCAGGTGTCAGGCAGTCTCCTCTCGCCGTGTAGGTGCTTCGGTTTTGTGTGTGCAGCGTGCAGAGAAGCCCTCGTGCTTGCTGCCGCTTCCAGCAAGCCAAAACGCTTTTGCGGCAACTTTCCTGCCTTTTCCACAACAGGATCACTGTCTAGCTGATTTACAGTTGCCTCTGCGGAGAGCAACTAGAGGAGCAGCTCTGCCAGCTTTCCTGTGCTTCTGCATAGCAGAGCTGTCAAGAACGAGAAGCTGTGTTTTGCCGAGAAAGCAGCGCTTCGCGGAACCACAGCCAGCGGCGTCTTTGGTACAGCCGCAGGTTGTGCGGAGAAGCGAAAGAGAGCCGGGGAAGAATGCGGAAAGCCGGACTCGGTCGCTGCAAGCCGGTGCTGGCGAACACCTTCTATTCACCTAGTAGAAACTCTGCTAGCACAGTGCAGAGTCCCCTGGCTAGTTCCTTGAAATACCTTTCCTGGCAGCAGCCCAGAGTTGTTCTGAGTGCAGCAGGTGTCTGGCAGTCTCCTCTCGCCGTGTAGGTGCTTCTGTTTTGTGTTTGCAGCGTGCAGAGAAGCTCTCGTGCTTGCTGCCGCTTCCAGCAAGCCAAAACGCTTTTGCAGCCACTTTCCTGCATTTTCCACAACAGGATCACTGTCTCGCTGATTTACAGTTGCCTCTGCGTAGAGCAGCTAGAGGAGCAGCTCTGCCGGCTTTCCTGTGCTTCTGCATAACAGAGCTGTCAAGAACGAGAAGCTGCGTTTCGCTGAGAAAGCAGCGCTTCGCGGAACCACAGCCAGCGGCGTCTTCGATACGGCCGCAGGTTGTGGGAAGAAGCGAAAGAGAACCGGGGAAAATGTAGAAAGCCGAACTTGGTCGCTGCAAGCGGGTGCTGGCGAACACCTTCTGGTAACGTTGTAGAAACTCTCCCAGCACAGTGCAGAGTCCCCGTGGCTAGTTCCTTGAAATACCTTTCCTGGCAGCAGCCCAGAGCTGTACTGAGTGCGGCAGGTGTCAGGCAGTCTCCTATCGCCGTGTAGGTGATTCTGTTTTGTGTTTGCAGCGTGTAGAGAAGTTCTCGTGCTTGCTGCTGCTTCCAGCAAGCCAAAACGCTTTTGCAGCCACTTTCCTGCCTTTTCCACAACAGGATCACTGTCTAGCTGATTTACAGTTGCCTCTGCGGAGAGCAACTAGAGGAGCAGCTCTGCCGGCTTTCCTGTGCTTCTGCATAGCAGAGCTGTCAAGAACGAGAAGCTGCGTTTCGCTGAGAAAGCAGCGCTTCGCAGAACCACAGCCAGCGGCGTCTTCGGTACAGCCGCAGGTTGTACGGAGAAGTGAAAGAGAGCCGGGGAAGAATGCGGAAAGCCGAACTCGGTCGCTGCAAGCGGGTGCTGGGGAACACCTTCTGGCCACGTTGTAGAAACTCTCCCAGCACAGTGCAGAGTCCCCGTGGCTAGTTCCTTGAAATACCTTTCCTGGTAGCAGCCCTGAGCTGTACTGAGTGCAGCAGGTGTCAGGCAGTCTCCTCTCGCCGTGTAGGTGCTTCGGTTTTGTGTTTGCAGCGTGCAGAGAGGCCCTCGTGCTTGCTGCAGCTTCCAGCAAGCCAAAACGCTTTTGCAGCCACTTTCCTGCCTTTTCCACAACAGGATCACTGTCTAGCCGTTTTACAGTTGCCTCTGCGTAGAGCAGCTAGAAGAACAGCTGTGCCGGCTTTCCTGTGCTCCTGCATAACAGAGCTGTCAAGAACGAGAAGCTGCGTTTTGCCGAGAAAGCAGCGCTTCATGGAACCACAACCAGCAGCGTCTTCGGTACAGCCGCAGGTTGTGTGGAGAAGCGAAAGAGAGCCGGGGAAGAATGCGGAAAGCCGAACTCGGTCGCTGCAAGCGGGTGCTGGCGAACAGCTTCTATTCACCTAGTAGAAACTCTGCTAGCACAGTGCAGAGTCCCCTGGCTAGTTCCTTGAAATACCTTTCCTGGCAGCAGCCCAGAGTTGTTCTGAGTGCAGCAGGTGTCTGGCAGTCTCCTCTCGCCGTGTAGGTGCTTCTGTTTTGTGTTTGCAGCGTGCAGAGAAGCTCTCGTGCTTGCTGCCGCTTCCAGCAAGCCAAAACGCTTTTGCAGCCACTTTCCTGCATTTTCCACAACAGGATCACTGTCTCGCTGATTTACAGTTGCCTCTGCGTAGAGCAGGTAGAGGAGCAGCTCTGCCGGCTTTCCTGTGCTTCTGCATAGCAGAGCTGTCAAGAACGAGAAGCTGCGTTTTGCCGAGAAAGCAGCGCTTCGCGGAACCACAACCATCGGCTTCTTCGGTACAGCCGCAGGTTGTGCGGAGAAGAGAAAGAGAGCCGGGGAAGAATGTGGAAAGCCGAACTCGGTCGCTGCAAGCGGGTGCTGGCAAACAGCTTCTGGTCACCTAGTAGAAACTCTCCTAGGACAGAGCAGAGTCCCCGTGGCTAGTTCCTTGAAATACCTTTCCTGGCAGCAGCCCAGAGCTGTACTGAGTGCAGCAGGTGTCAGGCAGTCTCCTCTCGCCATGTAGGTGCTTCTGTTTTGTGTTTGCAGCATGCCTAGAAGCCATCGTGCTTGCTGCTGCTTCCAGCAAGCCAAAAAGCTTTTGCAGCCACTTTCCTGCCTTTTCCACAACAGGATCACTGTCTAGCTGATTTACAGTTGCCTCTGCGTAGAGCAGCTAGAGGAGCAGCTCTGCCGGCTTTCCTGTGCTTCTGCATAGCAGAGCTGTCAAGAACGAGAAGCTGCGTTTCGCTGAGAAAGCAGCGCTTCGCGGAACCACAGCCAGCGGCGTCTTCGATACGGCCGCAGGTTGTGGGAAGAAGCGAAAGAGAGCCGGGGAAAATGTAGAAAGCCGAACTTCGTCGCTGCCAGCGGGTGCTGGCGAACATCTTCTGGTAACGTTGTAGAAACTCTCCCAGCACAGTGCAGAGTCCCCGTGGCTAGTTCCTTGAAATACCTTTCCTGGCAGCAGCCCAGAGCTGTACTGAGTGCGGCAGGTGTCAGGCAGTCTCCTATCGCCGTGTAGGTGATTCTGTTTTGTGTTTGCAGCGTGCAGAGAGGCCCTCGTGCTTGCTGCTGCTTCCAGCAAGCCAAAACGCTTTTGCAGCCACTTTCCTGCCTTTTCCACAACAGGATCACTGTCTAGCCGATTTACAGTTGCCTCTGCGTAGAGCAGCTAGAGGAACAGCTGTGCCGGCTTTCCTGTGCTTCTGCATAGCAGAGCTGTCAAGAACGAGAAGCTGCGTTTTGCCGAGAAAGCAGCGCTTCGCGGAACCACAACCACCAGCGTCTTCGGTACAGCCGCAAGTTGTGTGGAGAAGTGAAAGAGAGCCGGGGAAGAATGCAGAAAGCCGAACTCGGTCGCTGCAAGCGGGTGCTGGCGAACAGCTTCTATTCACCTATTAGAAACTCTGCTAGCACAGTGCAGAGTCCCCGTGGCTAGTTCCTTGAAATACCTTTCCTGGCAGCAGCCCAGAGTTGTTCTGAGTGCAGCAGGTGTCTGGCAGTCTCCTCTCGCCGTGTAGGTGCTTCTGTTTTGTGTTTGCAGCGTTCAGAGAAGCCCTCGTGCTTGCTGCCGCTTCCAGCAAGCCAAAACGCTTTTGCAGCCAGTTTCCTGCCTTTTCCACAACAGGATCACTGTCTAGCTGATTTACAGTTGCCTCTGCGTAGCGCAGCTAAAGGAGCAGCTCTGCCGGCTTTCCTGTGCTTCTGCATGGCAGAGCTGTCAAGAACGAGAAGCTGCGTTTCGCTGAGAAAGCAGCGCTTCGCGGAACCACAGCCAGCGGCGTCTTCGGTACAGCCGCAGGTTGTGTGGAGAAGCGAAAGAGAGCCGGGGAAGAATCTAGAAAGCCGAACTCGGTCGCTGCAAGCGGGTGCTGGCGAACAGCTTCTATTCACCTAGTAGAAACTCTCCTAGCACAGTGCAGAGTCCCCGTGGCTAGTTCCTTGAATTACCTTTCCTGGCAGCAGCCCCGAGCTGTACTGAGTGCAGCAGGTGTCAGGCAGTCTCCTCTCGCCGTGTAGGTGCTTCTGTTTTGTGTTTCTAGCGTGCAGAGAAGCCCTCGTGCTTGCTGCCGCTTCCAACAAGCCAAAACGCTTTTGCAGCCACTTTGCTGCCTTTTCCACAACAGGATCACTGTCTAGCTGATTTACAGTTGCGTCTGCGTAGCGCAGCTAGAGGAGCAGCTCTGCCGGCTTTCCTGTGCTCCTGCATAGCAGAGCTGTCAAGAACGAGAAGCTGCGTTTTGCCGAGAAAGCAGCGCTTCGCGGAACCACAGCCAGCAGCGTCTTCGGTACAGCCGCAGTTTGTGCGGAGAAGCGAAAGAGAGCCGGGGAAGAATGCGTAAAGGCGAACTCGGTCGCTGCAAGCGGGTGCTGGCGAACAGCTTCTATTCACCTAGTAGAAACTCTGCTAGCACAGTGCAGAGACCCCTGGCTAGTTCCTTGAAATACCTTTCCTGGCAGCAGCCCAGAGTTCTTCTGAGTGCAGCAGGTGTCTGGCAGTCTCCTCTCGCCGTGTAGGTGCTTCTGTTTTGAGTTTGCAGCGTGCAGAGAAGCTCTCGTGCTTGCTGCCGCTTCCAGCAAGCCAAAACGCTTTTGCAGCCACTTTCCTGCATTTTCCACAACAGGATCACTGTCTCGCTGATTTACAGTTGCCTCTGCGTAGAGCAGCTAGAGGAGCAGCTCTGCCGGCTTTCCTGTGCTTCTGCATAGCAGAGCTGTCAAGAACGAGAAGCTGCGTTTTGCCGAGAAAGCAGCGCTTCGCGGAACCACAGCCATCGGCTTCTTCGGTACAGCCGCAGGTTGTGCGGAGAAGAGAAAGAGAGCCGGGGAAGAATGTGGAAAGCCGAACTCGGTCGCTGCAAGCGGGTGCTGGCAAACAGCTTCTGGTCACCTAGTAGAAACTCTCCTAGGACAGAGCAGAGTCCCCGTGGCTAGTTCCTTGAAATACCTTTCCTGGCAGCAGCCCAGAGCTGTACTGAGTGCAGCAGGTGTCAGGCAGTCTCCTCTCGCCATGTAGGTGCTTCTGTTTTGTGTTTGCAGCATGCAGAGAAGCCATCGTGCTTGCTGCTGCTTCCAGCAAGCCAAAAAGCTTTTGCAGCCACTTTCCTGCCTTTTCCACAACAGGATCACTGTCTCGCTGATTTACAGTTGCCTCTGCGTAGCGCTGCTAGAGGAGCAGCTCTGCCGGCTTTCCTGTGCTTCTGCATAACAGAGCTGTCAAGAACGAGAAGCTGCGTTTCGCTGAGAAAGCAGCGCTTCGCGGAACCACAGCCAGCGGCGTCTTCGATACGGCCGCAGGTTGTGGGAAGAAGCGAAAGAGAACCGGGGAAAATGTAGAAAGCCGAACTTGGTCGCTGCAAGCGGGTGCTGGCGAACACCTTCTGGTCACGTTGTAGAAACTCTCCCAGCACAGTGCAGAGTCCCCGTGGCTAGTTCCTTGAAATACCTTTCCTGGCAGCAGCCCAGAGCTGTACTGAGTGCGGCAGGTGTCAGGCAGTCTCCTCTCGCCGTGTAGGTGATTCTGTTTTGTGTTTGCAGCGTGCAGAGAGGCCCTCGTGCTTGCTGCTGCTTCCAGCAAGCCAAAACGCTTTTGCAGCCACTTTCCTGCCTTTTCCACAACAGGATCACTGTCTAGCCGATTTACAGTTGCCTCTGCGTAGAGCAGCTAGAGAAACAGCTGTGCCGGCTTTCCTGTGCTTCTGCATAGCAGAGCTGTCAAGAACGAGAAGCTGCGTTTTGCCGAGAAAGCAGCGCTTCGCGGAACCACAACCAGCAGCGTCTTCGGTACAGCCGCAAGTTGTGTGGAGAAGTGAAAGAGAGCCGGGGAAGAATGCGGAAAGCCGAACTTGGTCGCTGCAAGCGGGTGCTGGCGAACAGCTTCTATTCACCTATTAGAAACTCTGCTAGCACAGTGCAGAGTCCCCGTGGCTAGTTCCTTGAAATACCTTTCCTGGCAGCAGCTCAGAGTTGTTCTGAGTGCAGCAGGTGTCTGGCAGTCTCCTCTCGCCGTGTAGGTGCTTCTGTTTTGTGTTTGCAGCGTTCAGAGAAGCCCTCGTGCTTGCTGCCGCTTCCAGCAAGACAAAACGCTTTTGCAGCCACTTTCCTGCCTTTTCCACAACAGGATCACTGTCTAGCTGATTTACAGTTGCCTCTGCGTAGCGCAGCTAAAGGAGCAGCTCTGCCGGCTTTCCTGTGCTTCTGCATGGCAGAGCTGTCAAGAACGAGAAGCTGCGTTTCGCTGAGAAAGCAGCGCTTCGCGGAACCACAGCCAGCGGCGTCTTCGGTACAGCCGCAGGTTGTGTGGAGACGCGAAAGAGAGCCGGGGAAGAATCTAGAAAGCCGAACTCGGTCGCTGCAAGCGGGTGCTGGCGAACAGCTTCTATTCACCTAGTAGAAACTCTCCTAGCACCGTGCAGAGTCCCCGTGGCTAGTTCCTTGAATTACCTTTCCTGGCAGCAGCCCAGAGCTGTACTGAGTGCAGCAGGTGTCAGGCAGTCTCCTCTCGCCGTGTAGGTGCTTCGGTTTTGTGTTTGCAGCGTGCAGAGAAGCCCTCGTGCTTGCTGCCGCTTCCAGCAAGCCAAAACGCTTTTGCGGCAACTTTCCTGCCTTTTCCACAACAGGATCACTGTCTAGCTGATTTACAGTTGCCTCTGCGGAGAGCAACTAGAGGAGCAGCTCTGCCAGCTTTCCTGTGCTTCTGCATAGCAGAGCTGTCAAGAACGAGAAGCTGTGTTTTGCCGAGAAAGCAGCGCTTCGCGGAACCACAGCCAGCGGCGTCTTCGGTACAGCCGCAGGTTGTGCGGAGAAGCGAAAGAGAGCCGGGGAAGAATCTAGAAAGCCGAACTCGGTCGCTGCAAGCGGGTGCTGGCGAACAGCTTCTGGTCACCTAGTAGAAACTCTCATAGGGCAGAGCAGAGTCTCCGTGGCTAGTTCCTTGAAATACCTTTCCTGGCAGCAGCCCAGAGCGGTACTGAGTGCAGCAGGTGTCAGGCAGTCTCCTCTCACCATGTAAGTGCTTCTGTTTTGTGTTTGCAGCATGCAGAGAAGCCATCGTGCTTGCTGCCTCTTCCAGCAAGCCAAAAAGCTTTTGCAGCCACTTTCCTGCCTTTTCCACAACAGGATCACTGTCTAGCTGATTTACAGTTGCCTCTGCGTAGAGCAGCTAGAGGAGCAGCTCTGCCGGCTTTCCTGTGCTTCTGCATAGCAGAGCTGTCAAGAACGAGAAGGTGCGTTTCTCTGAGAAAGCAGCGCTTCGCAGAACCACAGCCAGCGGCGCCTTCGATACAGGCGCAGGTTTTTCGTAGAAGCGAAAGAGAGCCGGGGAAGAATGCGTAAAGCCGAACTCGGTCGCTGCAAGCGGGTGCTGGCGAACAGCTTCTGGTCACCTTGTAGAAACTCTCCCAGCACTGTGCAAAGTCCCCGTGGCTAGTTCCTTGAAATACCTTTCCTGGCAGCAGCCCAGAGCTGTACTGAGTGCATCAGGTGTCAGGCAGTCTCCTCTCGCCGTGTAGGTGCTTCGGTTTTGTGTTTGCAGCGTGCAGAGAAGCCCTCGTGCTTGCTGCTGCTTCCAGCAAGCCAAAACGCTTTTGCAGCCACTTTCCTGCCTTTTCCACAACAGGATCACTGTCTCGCTGATTTACAGTTGCCTCTGCGTAGCGCTGCTAGAGGAGCAGCTCTGCCGGCTTTCCTGTGCTTCTGCATAACAGAGCTGTCAAGAACGAGAAGCTGCGTTTCGCTGAGAAAGCAGCGCTTCGCGGAACCACAGCCAGCGGCGTCTTCGATACGGCCGCAGGTTGTGGGAAGAAGCGAAAGAGAACCGGGGAAAATGTAGAAAGCCGAACTTGGTCGCTGCAAGCGGGTGCTGGCGAACACCTTCTGGTCACGTTGTAGAAACTCTCCCAGCACAGTGCAGAGTCCCCGTGGCTAGTTCCTTGAAATACCTTTCCTGGCAGCAGCCCAGAGCTGTACTGAGTGCGGCAGGTGTCAGGCAGTCTCCTCTCGCCGTGTAGGTGATTCTGTTTTGTGTTTGCAGCGTGCAGAGAGGCCCTCGTGCTTGCTGCTGCTTCCAGCAAGCCAAAACGCTTTTGCAGCCACTTTCCTGCCTTTTCCACAACAGGATCACTGTCTAGCCGATTTACAGTTGCCTCTGCGTAGAGCAGCTAGAGAAACAGCTGTGCCGGCTTTCCTGTGCTTCTGCATAGCAGAGCTGTCAAGAACGAGAAGCTGCGTTTTGCCGAGAAAGCAGCGCTTCGCGGAACCACAACCAGCAGCGTCTTCGGTACAGCCGCAAGTTGTGTGGAGAAGTGAAAGAGAGCCGGGGAAGAATGCGGAAAGCCGAACTTGGTCGCTGCAAGCGGGTGCTGGCGAACAGCTTCTATTCACCTATTAGAAACTCTGCTAGCACAGTGCAGAGTCCCCGTGGCTAGTTCCTTGAAATACCTTTCCTGGCAGCAGCTCAGAGTTGTTCTGAGTGCAGCAGGTGTCTGGCAGTCTCCTCTCGCCGTGTAGGTGCTTCTGTTTTGTGTTTGCAGCGTTCAGAGAAGCCCTCGTGCTTGCTGCCGCTTCCAGCAAGACAAAACGCTTTTGCAGCCACTTTCCTGCCTTTTCCACAACAGGATCACTGTCTAGCTGATTTACAGTTGCCTCTGCGTAGCGCAGCTAAAGGAGCAGCTCTGCCGGCTTTCCTGTGCTTCTGCATGGCAGAGCTGTCAAGAACGAGAAGCTGCGTTTCGCTGAGAAAGCAGCGCTTCGCGGAACCACAGCCAGCGGCGTCTTCGGTACAGCCGCAGGTTGTGTGGAGACGCGAAAGAGAGCCGGGGAAGAATCTAGAAAGCCGAACTCGGTCGCTGCAAGCGGGTGCTGGCGAACAGCTTCTATTCACCTAGTAGAAACTCTCCTAGCACCGTGCAGAGTCCCCGTGGCTAGTTCCTTGAATTACCTTTCCTGGCAGCAGCCCAGAGCTGTACTGAGTGCAGCAGGTGTCAGGCAGTCTCCTCTCGCCGTGTAGGTGCTTCGGTTTTGTGTTTGCAGCGTGCAGAGAAGCCCTCGTGCTTGCTGCCGCTTCCAGCAAGCCAAAACGCTTTTGCGGCAACTTTCCTGCCTTTTCCACAACAGGATCACTGTCTAGCTGATTTACAGTTGCCTCTGCGGAGAGCAACTAGAGGAGCAGCTCTGCCAGCTTTCCTGTGCTTCTGCATAGCAGAGCTGTCAAGAACGAGAAGCTGTGTTTTGCCGAGAAAGCAGCGCTTCGCGGAACCACAGCCAGCGGCGTCTTCGGTACAGCCGCAGGTTGTGCGGAGAAGCGAAAGAGAGCCGGGGAAGAATCTAGAAAGCCGAACTCGGTCGCTGCAAGCGGGTGCTGGCGAACAGCTTCTGGTCACCTAGTAGAAACTCTCATAGGGCAGAGCAGAGTCTCCGTGGCTAGTTCCTTGAAATACCTTTCCTGGCAGCAGCCCAGAGCGGTACTGAGTGCAGCAGGTGTCAGGCAGTCTCCTCTCACCATGTAAGTGCTTCTGTTTTGTGTTTGCAGCATGCAGAGAAGCCATCGTGCTTGCTGCCTCTTCCAGCAAGCCAAAAAGCTTTTGCAGCCACTTTCCTGCCTTTTCCACAACAGGATCACTGTCTAGCTGATTTACAGTTGCCTCTGCGTAGAGCAGCTAGAGGAGCAGCTCTGCCGGCTTTCCTGTGCTTCTGCATAGCAGAGCTGTCAAGAACGAGAAGGTGCGTTTCTCTGAGAAAGCAGCGCTTCGCAGAACCACAGCCAGCGGCGCCTTCGATACAGGCGCAGGTTTTTCGTAGAAGCGAAAGAGAGCCGGGGAAGAATGCGTAAAGCCGAACTCGGTCGCTGCAAGCGGGTGCTGGCGAACAGCTTCTGGTCACCTTGTAGAAACTCTCCCAGCACTGTGCAAAGTCCCCGTGGCTAGTTCCTTGAAATACCTTTCCTGGCAGCAGCCCAGAGCTGTACTGAGTGCATCAGGTGTCAGGCAGTCTCCTCTCGCCGTGTAGGTGCTTCGGTTTTGTGTTTGCAGCGTGCAGAGAAGCCCTCGTGCTTGCTGCTGCTTCCAGCAAGCCAAAACGCTTTTGCAGCCACTTTCCTGCCTTTTCCACAACAGGATCACTGCCTAGCTGATTTACAGTTGCCTCTGCGGAGAGCAACTAGAGGAGCAGCTCTGCCGGCTTTCCTGTGCTTCTGCATAGCAGAGCTGTCAAGAACGAGAAGCTGCGTTTTGCCGAGAAAGCAGCGCTTCGCGGAACCACAGCCAGCGGCGTCTTCGATACAGCCGCAGGTTGTGCGGAGATGCGAAAGAGAGCCGGGGAAGAATGCGGAAAGCCGGACTCGGTCGCTGCAAGCGGGTGCTGGCGAAGAGCTTCTGGTCACCTAGTAGAAACTCTCCCAGCATAGTGCAGAGTCCCCGTGGCTAGTTCCTTGAAATACCTTTCCTGGCAGCAGCCCAGAGCTGTACTGAGTGCAGCAGGTGTCAGGCAGTCTCCTCTCGCCGTGTAGGTGCTTCGGTTTTGTGTTTGCAGCGTGCAGAGAGGCCCTCGTGCTTGCTGCTGCTTCCAGCAAGCCAAAACGCTTTTGCAGCCACTTTCCTGCCTTTTCCACAACAGGATCACTGTCTAGCCGATTTACAATTGCCTCTGCGTAGAGCAGCTAGAGGAACAGCTGTGCCGGCTTTCCTGTGCTTCTGCATAGCAGAGCTGTCAAGAACGAGAAGCTGCGTTTTGCCGAGAAAGCAGCGCTTCGCGGAACCGCAACCAGCAGCGTCTTCGGTACAGCCGCAGGTTGTGTGGAGAAGCGAAAGAGAGCCGGGGAAGAATGCGGAAAGCCGAACTCGGTCGCTGCAAGCGGGTGCTGGCGAACAGCTTCTATTCACCTATTAGAAACTCTGCTAGCACAGTGCAGAGTCCCCGTGGCTAGTTCCTTGAAATACCTTTCCTGGCAGCAGCCCAGAGTTGTTCTGAGTGCAGCAGGTGTCTGGCAGTCTCCTCTCGCCGTGTAGGTGCTTCTGTTTTGTGTTTGCAGCGTGCAGAGAAGCCCTCGTGCTTGCTGCCGCTTCCAGCAAGCCAAAACGCTTTTGCAGCCACTTTCCTGCCTTTTCCACAACAGGATCACTGTCTAGCTGATTTACAGTTGCCTCTGCGTAGCGCAGCTAAAGGAGCAGCTCTGCCGGCTTTCCTGTGCTTCTGCATAGCAGAGCTGTCAAGAACGAGAAGCTGCGTTTCGCTGAGAAAGCAGCGCTTCGCGGAACCACAGCCAGCGGCGTCTTCGGTACAGCCGCAGGTTGTGTGGAGAAGCGAAAGAGAGCCGGGGAAGAATCTAGAAAGCCGAACTCGGTTGCTGCAAGCGGGTGCTGGCGAACAGCTTCTATTCACCTAGTAGAAACTCTCCTAGCACAGTGCAGAGTCCCCGTGGCAAGTTCCTTGAATTACCTTTCCTGGCAGCATCCCCGAGCTGTACTGAGTGCAGCAGGTGTCAGGCAGTCTCCTCTCGTCGTGTAGGTGCTTCTGTTTTGTGTTTCTAGCGTGCAGAGAAGCCCTCGTGCTTGCTGCCGCTTCCTACAAGCCAAAACGCTTTTGCAGCCACTTTCCTGCCTTTTCCACAACAGGATCACTGTCTAGCTGATTTACAGTTGCCTCTGCGTAGCGCAGCTAGAGGAGCAGCTCTGCCGGCTTTCCTGTGCTTCTGCATAGCAGAGCTGTCAAGAACGAGAAGCTGCGTTTTGCCGAGAAAGCAGCGCTTCGCGGAACCACAGCCAGCAGCGTCTTCGGTACAGCCGCAGTTTGTGCGGAGAAGCGAAAGAGAGCCGGGGAAGAATGCGTAAAGGCGAACTCGGTCGCTGCGAGCGGGTGCTGGCGAACACCTTCTGGTCACCTTGTAGAAACTCTCCCAGCACAATGCAGAGTCCCCGTGGCTAGTTCCTTGAAATACCTTTCCTGGCAGCAGCCCGGAGCTGTACTGAGTGCGGCAGGTGTCAGGCAGTCTCCTCTCGCCGTGTAGGTGATTCTGTTTTGTGTTTGCAGCGTGCAGAGAGGCCCTCGTGCTTGCTGCTGCTTCCAGCAAGCCAAAACGCTTTTGCAGCCACTTTCCTGCCTTTTCCACAACAAGATCACTGTCTAGCCGATTTACAGTTGCCTCTGCGTAGAGCAGCTAGAGGAACAGCTGTGCCGGCTTTCCTGTGCTTCTGCATAGCAGAGCTGTCAAGAACGAGAAGCTGCGTTTTGCCGAGAAAGCAGCGCTTCGCGGAACCACAACCAGCAGCGTCTTCGGTACAGCCGCAGGTTGTGTGGAGAAGCGAAAGAGAGCCGGGGAAGAATGCGGAAAGCCGAACTCGGTCGCTGCAAGCGGGTGCTGGCGAACAGCTTCTATTCACCTATTAGAAACTCTGCTAGCACAGTGCAGAGTCCCCGTGGCTAGTTCCTTGAAATACCTTTCCTGGCAGCAGCCCAGAGCTGTTCTGAGTGCAGCAGGTGTCTGGCAGTCTCCTCTCGCCGTGTAGGTGCTTCTGTTTTGTGTTTGCAGCGTTCAGAGAAGCCCTCGTGCTTGCTGCCGCTTCCAGCAAGCCAAAACGCTTTTGCAGCCACTTTCCTGCCTTTTCCACAACACGATCACTGTCTAGCTGATTTACAGTTGCCTCTGCGTAGCGCAGCGAGAGGAGCAGCTCTGCCGGCTTTCCTGTGCTTCTGCATAGCAGAGCTGTCAAGAACGAGAAGCTGCATTTTGCCGAGAAAGCAGCGCTTCGCGGAACCACAGCCAGCGGCGTCTTCCGTACAGCCGCAGGCTGTGCGGAGAAGCGAAAGAGAGCCGGGGAAGAATGCGGAAAGCCGGACTCGGTCGCTGCAAGCGGGTGCTGGCGAACAGCTTCTGGTCACCTTGTAGAAACTCTCCCAGCACTGTGCCAAGTCCCCGTGGCTAGTTCCTTGAAATACCTTTCCTGGCAGCAGCCCAGAGCTGTACTGAGTGCATCAGGTGTCAGGCAGTCTCCTCTCGCCGTGTAGGTGCTTCGGTTTTGTGTTTGCAGCGTGCAGAGAAGCCCTCGTGCTTGCTGCCGCTTCCAGCAAGCCAAAACACTTTTGCAGCCACTTTCCTGCCTTTTCCACAACAGGATCACTGTCTAGCTGATTTACAGTTGCCTCTGCGTAGCGCAGCTAAAGGAGCAGCTCTGCCGGCTTTCCTGTGCTTCTGCATAGCAGAGCTGTCAAGAACGAGAAGCTGCGTTTCGCTGAGAAAGCAGCGCTTCGCGGAACCACAGCCAGCGGCGTCTTCCGTACAGCCGCAGGTTGTGTGGAGAAGCGAAAGAGAGCCGGGGAAGAATCTAGAAAGCCGAACTCGGTCGCTGCAAGCGGGTGCTGGCGAACAGCTTCTATTCACCTAGTAGAAACTCTCCTAGCACAGTGCAGAGTCCCCGTGGCAAGTTCCTTGAATTACCTTTCCTGGCAGCATCCCCGAGCTGTACTGAGTGCAGCAGGTGTCTGGCAGTCTCCTCTCGTCGTGTAGGTGCTTCTGTTTTGTGTTTCTAGCGTGCAGAGAAGCCCTCGTGCTTGCTGCCGCTTCCTACAAGCCAAAACGCTTTTGCAGCCACTTTCCTGCCTTTTCCACAACAGGATCACTGTCTAGCTGATTTACAGTTGCCTCTGCGTAGCGCAGCTAGAGGAGCAGCTCTGCCGGCTTTCCTGTGCTTCTGCATAGCAGAGCTGTCAAGAACGAGAAGCTGCGTTTTGCCGAGAAAGCAGCGCTTCGCGGAACCACAGCCAGCAGCGTCTTCGGTACAGCCGCAGTTTGTGCGGAGAAGCGAAAGAGAGCCGGGGAAGAATGCGTAAAGGCGAACTCGGTCGCTGCGAGCGGGTGCTGGCGAACACCTTCTGGTCACCTTGTAGAAACTCTCCCAGCACAATGCAGAGTCCCCGTGGCTAGTTCCTTGAAATACCTTTCCTGGCAGCAGCCCAGAGCTGTTCTGAGTGCAGCAGGTGTCAGTCACTCTCCTCTCGCCGTGTAGGTGATTCTGTTTTGTGTTTGCAGCGTGCAGAGTGGCCCTCGTGCTTGCTGCTGCTTCCAGCAAGCCAAAACGCTTTTGCAGCCACTTTCCTGCCTTTTCCACAACAGGATCACTGTCTAGCCGATTTACAGTTGCCTCTGCGTAGAGCAGCTAGAGGAACAGCTGTGCCGGCTTTCCTGTGCTTCTGCATAGCAGAGCTGTCAAGAACGAGAAGCTGCGTTTTGCCGAGAAAGCAGCGCTTCGCGGAACCACAACCAGCAGCGTCTTCGGTACACTCGCAGGTTGTGTGGAGAAGCGAAAGAGAGCCGGGGAAGAATGCGGAAAGCCGAACTCGGTCGCTGCAAGCGGGTGCTGGCGAACAGCTTCTATTCACCTATTAGAAACTCTGCTAGCACAGTGCAGAGTCCCCGTGGCTAGTTCCTTGAAATACCTTTCCTGGCAGCAGCCCAGAGCTGTTCTGAGTGCAGCAGGTGTCTGGCAGTCTCCTCTCGCCGTGTAGGTGCTTCTGTTTTGTGTTTGCAGCGTTCAGAGAAGCCCTCGTGCTTGCTGCCGCTTCCAGCAAGCCAAAACGCTTTTGCAGCCACTTTCCTGCCTTTTTCACAACAGGATCACTGTCTAGCTGATTTACAGTTGCCTCTGCGTAGCGCAGCTAGAGGAGCAGCTCTGCCGGCTTTCCTGTGCTTCTGCATAGCAGAGCTGTCCAGAACGAGAAGCTGCATTTTGCCGAGAAAGCAGCGCTTCGCGGAACCACAGCCAGCGGCGTCTTCGGTACAGCCGCAGGTTGTGCGGAGAAGCGAAAGAGAGCCGGGGAAGAATGCGGAAAGCCGGACTCGGTCGCTGCAAGCGGGTGCTGGCGAACAGCTTCTGGTCACCTTGTAGAAACTCTCCCAGCACTGTGCAAAGTCCCCGTGGCTAGTTCCTTGAAATACCTTTCCTGGCAGCAGCCCAGAGCTGTACTGAGTGCATCAGGTGTCAGGCAGTCTCCTCTCGCCGTGTAGGTGCTTCGGTTTTGTGTTTGCAGCGTGCAGAGAAGCCCTCGTGCTTGCTGCCGCTTCCAGCAAGCCAAAACGCTTTTGCAGCCACTTTCCTGCCTTTTCCACAACAGGATCACTGTCTAGCTGATTTACAGTTGCCTCTGCGGAGAGCAACTAGAGGAGCAGCTCTGCCGGCTTTCCTGTGCTTCTGCATAGCAGAGCTGTCAAGAACGAGAAGCTGCGTTTTGCCGAGAAAGCAGCGCTTCGCGGAACCACAGCCAGCGGCGTCTTCGATACAGCCGCAGGTTGTGCGGAGATGCGAAAGAGAGCCGGGGAAGAATGCGGAAAGCCGGACTCGGTCGCTGCAAGCGGGTGCTGGCGAAGAGCTTCTGGTCACCTAGTAGAAAATCTCCCAGCACAGTGCAGAGTCCCCGTGGCTAGTTCCTTGAAATACCTTTCCTGGCAGCAGCCCAGAGCTGTACTGAGTGCAGCAGGTGTCAGGCAGTCTCCTCTCGCCGTGTAGGTGCTTCGGTTTTGTGTTTGCAGCGTGCAGAGAAGCCCTCGTGCTTGCTGCCGCTTCCAGCAAGCCAAAACGCTTTTGCGGCAACTTTCCTGCCTTTTCCACAACAGGATCACTGTCTAGCTGATTTACAGTTGCCTCTGCGTAGAGAACTAGAGGAGGAGATCTGCCGGCTTTCCTGTGCTCATGCATAGCAGAGCTGCCAAGAACGAGAAGCTGCGTTTTGCCGGGAAAGCAGCGCTTCGCGGAACCACAGCCAGCGGCGTCTTCGATACAGCCGCAGGTTGTGGGAAGTAGCGAAAGAGAGCCAGGGAAAATGTAGAATGCCGAACTAGGTCGCTGCAAGCGGGTGCTGGCGAACACCTTCTGGTCACGTTGTAGAAACTCTCCCAGCACAGTGCAGAGTCCCCGTGGCTAGTTCCTTGAAATACCTTTCCTGGCAGCAGCCCAGAGCTGTACTGAGTGCAGCAGGTGTCAGGCAGTCTCCTCTCGCCTTGTAGGTGCTTCGGTTTTGTGTTTGCAGCGTGCAGAGAGGCCCTCGTGCTTTCTGCTGCTTCCAGCAAGCCAAAACGCTTTTGCAGCCACTTTCCTGCCTTTTCCACAACAGGATCACTGTCTAGCCGATTTACAGTTGCCTCTGCGTAGAGCAGCTAGAGGAACAGCTGTGCCGGGTTTCCTGTGCTCCTGCATAGCAGAGCTGTCAAGAACGAGAAGCTGCGTTTTGCCGAGAAAGCAGCGCTTCGCGGAACCACAACCAGCAGCGTCTTCGGTACAGTTGCAAGTTGTGTGGAGATGCGAAAGAGAGCCGGGGCAGAATGCAGAAAGCCGAACTCGGTCGCTGCAAGCGGGTGCTGGCGAACAGCTTCTGGTCACCTAGTAGAAACTCTCATAGGGCAGAGCAGAGTCTCCGTGGCTAGTTCCTTGAAATACCTTTCCTGGCAGCAGCCCAGAGCAGTACTGAGTGCAGCAGGTGTCAGGCAGTCTCCTCTCACCATGTAAGTGCTTCTGTTTTGTGTTTGCAGCATGCAGAGAAGCCATCGTGCTTGCTGCCTCTTCCAGCAAGCCAAAAAGCTTTTGCAGCCACTTTCCTGCCTTTTCCACAACAGGATCACTGTCTAGCTGATTTACAGTTGCCTCTGCGTAGAGCAGCTAGAGGAGCAGCTCTGCCGGCTTTCCTATGCTTCTGCATAGCAGAGCTGTCAAGAACGAGAAGCTGCGTTTCGCTGAGAAAGCAGCGCTTCGCGGAACCACAGCCAGTGGCGTCTTCGATACAGCCGCAGGTTGTGGGAAGTAGCGAAAGAGAGCCAGGGAAAATGTAGAATGCCGAACTAGGTCGCTGCAAGCGGGTGCTGGCGAACACCTTCTGGTCACGTTGTAGAAACTCTCCCAGCACAGTGCAGAGTCCCCGTGGCTAGTTCCTTGAAATACCTTTCCTGGCAGCAGCCCAGAGCTGTACTGAGTGCAGCAGGTGTCAGGCAGTCTCCTCTCGCCGTGTAGGTGCTTCGGTTTTGTGTTTGCAGCGTGCAGAGAGGCCCTCGTGCTTGCTGCTGCTTCCAGCAAGGCAAAACGCTTTTGCAGCCACTTTCCTGCCTTTTCCACAACAGGATCACTGTCTAGCCGATTTACAGTTGCCTCTGCGTAGAGCAGCTAGAGGAACAGCTGTGCCGGCTTTCCTGTGCTCCTGCATAGCAGAGCTGTCAAGAACGAGAAGCTGCGTTTTGCCGAGAAAGCAGCGCTTCGCGGAACCACAACCAGCAGCGTCTTCGGTACAGCCGCAAGTTGTGTGGAGATGCGAAAGAGAGCCGGGGCAGAATGCAGAAAGCCGGACTCGGTCGCTGCAAGCGGGTGCTGGCGAACAGCTTCTGGTCACCTAGTAGAAACTCTCATAGGGCAGAGCAGAGTCTCCGTGGCTAGTTCCTTGAAATACCTTTCCTGGCAGCAGCCCAGAGCAGTACTGAGTGCAGCAGGTGTCAGGCAGTCTCCTCTCACCATGTAAGTGCTTCTGTTTTGTGTTTGCAGCATGCAGAGAAGCCATCGTGCTTGCTGCCTCTTCCAGCAAGCCAAAAAGCTTTTGCAGCCACTTTCCTGCCTTTTCCACAACAGGATCACTGTCTAGCTGATTTACAGTTGCCTCTGCGTAGAGCAGCTAGAGGAGCAGCTCTGCCGGCTTTCCTATGCTTCTGCATAGCAGAGCTGTCAAGAACGAGAAGCTGCGTTTCGCTGAGAAAGCAGCGCTTCGCGGAACCACAGCCAGCGGCGTCTTCGATACAGCCGCAGGTTGTGTGGAGAAGCGAAAGAGAGCCGGGGAAGAATGCGGAAAGCCGAACTCGGTCGCTGCAAGCAGGTGCTGGCGAACAGGTTCTATTCACCTAGTAGAAACTCTGCTAGCACAGTGCAGAGTCCCCGTGGCAAGTTCCTTGAAATACCTTTCCTGGCAGCAGCCCAGCATTGTTCTGAGTGCAGCAGGTGTCTGGCAGTCTCCTCTCGCTGTGTAGGTGCTTCTGTTTTGTGTTTGCAGCGTGCAGAGAAGCTCTCGTGCTTGCTGTTGCTTCCAGCAAGCCAAAACGATTTTGCAGCCACTTTCCTGCCTTTTCCACAACAGGATCACTGTCTCGCTGATTTACAGTTGCCTCTGCGTAGAGCACCTAGAGGAGCAGCTCTGCCGGCTTTCCTGTGCTTCTGCATAGCAGAGCTGTCAAGAACGAGAAGCTGCGTTTTGCCGAGAAAGCAGCGCTTCGCGGAACCACACCCAGCGGCTTCTTCGGTACAGCCGAAGGTTGTGCGGAGAAGAGAAAGAGAGCCGGGGAAGAATGTGGAAAGCCGGACTCGGTCGCTGCAAGCGGGTGCTGGCGAAGAGCTTCTGGTCACCTAGTAGAAACTCTCCCAGCACAGTGCAGAGTCCCCGTGGCTAGTTCCTTGAAATACCTTTCCTGGCAGCAGCCCAGAGCTGTACTGAGTGCAGCAGGTGTCAGGCAGTCTCCTCTCGCCGTGTAGGTGCTTCGGTTTTGTGTTTGCAGCGTGCAGAGAGGCCCTCGTGCTTGCTGCTGCTTCCAGCAATCCAAAACGCTTTTGCAGCCACTTTCCTGCCTTTTCCACAACAGGATCACTGTCTAGCCGATTTACAGTTGCCTCTGCGTAGAGCAGCTAGAGGAACAGCTGTGCCGGCTTTCCTGTGCTCCTGCATAGCAGAGCTGTCAAGAACGAGAAGCTGCGTTTTGCCGAGAAAGCAGCGCTTCGCGGAACCACAACCAGCAGCGTCTTCGGTACAGTTGCAAGTTGTGTGGAGATGCGAAAGAGAGCCGGGGAAGAATGCAGAAAGCCGAACTCGGTCGCTGCAAGCGGGTGCTGGCGAACAGCTTCTGGTCACCTAGTAGAAACTCTCATAGGGCAGAGCAGAGTCTCCGTGGCTAGTTCCTTGAAATACCTTTCCTGGCAGCAGCCCAGAGCGGTACTGAGTGCAGCAGGTGTCTGGCAGTCTCCTCTCGCTGTGTAGGTGCTTCTGTTTTGTGTTTGCAGCGTGCAGAGAAGCCATCGTGCTTGCTGCCTCTTCCAGCAAGCCAAAAAGCTTTTGCAGCCACTTTCCTGCCTTTTCCACAACAGGATCACTGTCTAGCTGATTTACAGTTGCCTCTGCGTAGAGCACCTAGAGGAGCAGCTCTGCCGGCTTTCCTGTGCTTCTGCATAGCAGAGCTGTCAAGAACGAGAAGCTGCGTTTTGCCGAGAAAGCAGCGCTTCGCGGAACCACAGCCAGCGGCGTCTTCGGTACAGCCGCAGGTTGTGGGAAGTAGCGAAAGAGAGCCAGGGAAAATGTAGAATGCCGAACTTGGTCGCTGCAAGCGGGTGCTGGTGAACACCTTCTGGTCACGTTGTAGAAACTCTCCCAGCACAGTGCAGAGTCCCCGTGGCTAGTTCCTTGAAATACCTTTCCTGGCAGCAGCCCAGAGCTGTACTGAGTGCAGCAGGTGTCAGGCAGTCTCCTCTCGCCGTGTAGGTGCTTCGATTTTGTGTTTGCAGCATGCAGAGAGGCCCTCGTGCTTGCTGCTGCTTCCAGCAAGCCAAAACGCTTTTGCAGCCACTTTCCTGCCTTTTCCACAACAGGATCACTGTCTAGCCAAGTTACAGTTGCCTCTGCGTAGAGCAGCTAGAGGAACAGCTGTGCCGGCTTTCCTGTGCTCCTGCATAGCAGAGCTGTCAAGAACGAGAAGCTGCGTTTTGCCGAGAAAGCAGCGCTTCGCGGAACCACAACCAGCAGCGTCTTCGGTACAGTTGCAAGTTGTGTGGAGAAGCGAAAGAGAGCCGGGGAAGAATGCAGAAAGCCGAACTCGGTCGCTGCAAGCGGGTGCTGGCGAACAGCTTCTATTCACCTAGTAGAAACTCTGCTAGCACAGTGCAGAGTCCCCGTGGCAAGTTCCTTGAAATACCTTTCCTGGCAGCAGCCCAGCATTGTTCTGAGTGCAGCAGGTGTCTGGCAGTCTCCTCTCGCTGTGTAGGTGCTTCTATTTTGTGTTTGCAGCGTGCAGAGAAGCTCTCGTGCTTGCTGCCGCTTCCAGCAAGCCAAAACGCTTTTGCAGCCACTTTCCTACCTTTTCCACAACAGGATCACTGTCTCGCTGATTTACAGTTGCCTCTGCGTAGAGCACCTAGAGGAGCAGCTCTGCCGGCTTTCCTGTGCTTCTGCATAGCAGAGCTGTCAAGAACGAGAAGCTGCGTTTTGCCGAGAAAGCAGCGCTTCGCGGAACCACACCCAGCGGCTTCTTCGGTACAGCCGCAGGTTGTGCGGAGAAGCGAAAGAGAGCCGGGGAAGAATGCGGAAAGCCGGACTCGGTCGCTGCAAGCGGGTGCTGGCGAACAGCTTCTGGTCACCTTGTAGAAACTCTCCCAGCACTGTGCAAAGTCCCCGTGGCTAGTTCCTTGAAATACCTTTCCTGGCAGCAGCCCAGAGCTGTACTGAGTGCATCAGGTGTCAGGCAGTCTCCTCTCGCCGTGTAGGTGCTTCGGTTTTGTGTTTGCAGCGTGCAGAGAAGCCCTCGTGCTTGCTGCCGCTTCCAGCAAGCCAAAACGCTTTTGCAGCCACTTTCCTGCCTTTTCCACAACAGGATCACTGTCTAGCTGATTTACAGTTTCCTCTGCGGAGAGCAACTAGAGGAGCAGCTCTGCCGGCTTTCCTGTGCTTCTGCATAGCAGAGCTGTCAAGAACGAGAAGCTGCGTTTTGCCGAGAAAGCAGCGCTTCGCGGAAGCACAGCCAGCGACGTCTTCGGTACAGCCGCAGGTTGTGCGGAGAAGCGAAAGAGAGCCGGGGAAGAATGCGGAAAGCCGGACTCGGTCGCTGCAAGCGGGTGCTGGCGAACAGCTTCTGGTCACCTTGTAAAAACTCTCCCAGCACTGTGCAAAGTCCCCGTGGCTAGTTCCTTGAAATACCTTTCCTGGCAGCAGCCCAGAGCTGTACTGAGTGCATCAGGTGTCAGGCAGTCTCCTCTCGCCGTGTAGGTGCTTCGGTTTTGTGTTTGCAGCGTGCAGAGAAGCCCTCGTGCTTGCTGCCGCTTCCAGCAAGCCAAAACGCTTTTGCAGCCACTTTCCTGCCTTTTCCACAACAGGATCACTGTCTAGCTGATTTACAGTTTCCTCTGCGGAGAGCAACTAGAGGAGCAGCTCTGCCGGCTTTCCTGTGCTTCTGCATAGCAGAGCTGTCAAGAACGAGAAGCTGCGTTTTGCCGACAAAGCAGCGCTTCGTGGAACCACAGCCAGCGGCGTCTTCGATACAGCCGCAGGTTGTGCGGAGATGCGAAAGAGAGCCGGGGAAGAATGCGGAAAGCCGGACTCGGTCGCTGCAAGCGGGTGCTGGCGAAGAGCTTCTGGTCACCTAGTAGAAAATCTCCCAGCACAGTGCAGAGTCCCCGTGGCTAGTTCCTTGAAATACCTTTCCTGGCAGCAGCCCAGAGCTGTACTGAGTGCAGCAGGTATCAGGCAGTCTCCTCTCGTCGTGTAGGTGCTTCGGTTTTGTGTTTGCAGCGTGCAGAGAAGCCTTCGTGCTTGCTGCCGCTTCCAGCAAGCCATAACGTATTGCAGCCACTTTCCTGCCTGTTCCACAACAGGATCACTGTCTCGCTGATTTACAGTTGCCTCTGCGTAGCGCAGCTAGAGGAGCAGCTCTGCCGGCTTTCCTGTGCTTCTGCATAGCAGAGCTGTCAAGAACGAGAAGCTGCGTTTTGCCGAGAAAGCAGCGCTTCGCGGAACCACAGCCAGCGGCGTCTTCGGTACAGCCGCAGTTTGTGCGGAGAAGCGAAAGAGAGCCGGGGAAGAATGCGTAAAGGCGAACTCGGTCGCTGCAAGCGGGAGCTGGCGAACACCTTCTGGTCACCTTGTAGAAACTCTCCCAGCACAGTGCAGAGTCCCCGTGGTTAAGTCCTTGAAATACCTTTCCTGGCAGCAGCCCAGATCTGTACTGAGTGCAGCAGGTGTCAGAGGTGTCAGGCAGTCTCCTCTCGCCGTGTAGGTGCTTCTGTTTTGTGTTTGCAGCATGCAGAGAAGCCATCGTGCTTGCTGCTGCTTCCAGCAAGCCAAAAAGCTTTTGCAGCCACTTTCCTGCCTTTTCCACAACAGGATCACTGTCTAGCTGATTTACAGTTGCCTCTGCGTAGAGCAGCTAGAGGAGCAGCTCTGCCGGCTTTCCTGTGCTTCTGCATAGCAGAGCTGTCAAGAACGAGAAGCTGCGTTTCGCTGAGAAAGCAGCGCTTCGCGGAACCATAGCCAGCGGCGTCTTCGATACAGCCGCAGGTTGTGGGAAGAAGCGAAAGAGAACCGGGGAAAATGTAGAAAGCCGAACTTGGTCGCTGCAAGCGGGTGCTGGCGAACACCTTCTGGTCACGTTGTAGAAACTCTCCCAGCACAGTGCAGAGTCCCCGTCGCTAGTTCCTTGAAATACCTTTCCTGGCAGCAGCCCAGAGCTGTACTGAGTGCGGCAGGTGTCAGGCAGTCTCCTCTCGCCGTGTAGGTGATTCTGTTTTGTGTTTGCAGCGTGCAGAGAGGCCCTCGTGCTTGCTGCTGCTTCCAGCAAGCCAAAACGCTTTTGCAGCCACTTTCCTGCCTTTTCCACAACAGGATCACTGTCTAGCCGATTTACAGTTTCCTCTGCGTAGAGCAGCTAGAGGAACAGATGTGCCGGCTTTCCTGTGCTTCTGCATAGCAGAGCTGTCAAGAACGAGAAGCTGCGTTTTGCCGAGAAAGCAGCGCTTCGCGGAACCACAACCAGCAGCGTCTTCGGTACAGCCGCAGGTTGTGTGGAGAAGCGAAAGAGAGCCGGGGAAGAATGCGGAAAGCCGAACTCGGTCGCTGCAAGCGGGTGCTGGCGAACAGCTTCTTTTCACCTATTAGAAACTCTGCTAGCACAGTGCAGAGTCCCCGTGGCTAGTTCCTTGAAATACCTTTCCTGGCAGCAGCCCAGAGTTGTTCTGAGTGCAGCAGGTGTCTGGAAGTCTCCTCTCGCCGTCTAGGTGCTTCTGTTTTGTGTTTACAGCGTTCAGAGAAGCCCTCGTGCTTGCTGCCGCTTCCAGCAAGCCAAAACGCTTTTGCAGCCACTTTCCTGCCTTTTCCACAACAGGATCACTGTCTAGCTGATTTACAGTTGCCTCTGCGTAGCGCAGCTAAAGGAGCAGCTCTGCCAGCTTTCCTGTGCTTCTGCATAGCAGAGCTGTCAAGAACGAGAAGCTGCGTTTCGCTGAGAAAGCAGCGCTTCGCGGAACCACAGCCAGCGGCGTTATCGGTTCAGCCGCAGGATGTGTGGAGAAGCGAAAGAGAGCCGGGGAAGAATCTAGAAAGCCGAACTCGGTCTCTGCAAGCGGGTGCTGGCGAACAGCTTCTATTCACCTAGTAGAAACTCTCCTAGCACAGTGCAGAGTCCCCGTGGCTAGTTCCTTGAATTACCTTTCCTTGCAGCAGCCCCGAGCTGTACTGAGTGCAGCAGGTGTCAGGCAGTCTCCTCTCGCCGTGTAGGTGCTTCGGTTTTGTGTTTGCAGTGTGCAGAGAAGCCCTCGTGCTTGCTGCCGCTTCCAGCAAGCCAAAACGCTTTTGCAGCCACTTTCCTGCCTTTTCCACAACAGGATCACTGACTAGCCGATTTACAGTTGCCTCTGCGGAGAGCAACTAGAGGAGCAGCTCTGCCGGCTTTCCTGTGCTTCTGCATAGCAGAGCTGTCAAGAACGAGAAGCTGCGTTTTGCCGAGAAAGCAGCGCTTCGTGGAACCACAGCCAGCGGCGTCTTCGATACAGCCGCAGGTTGTGCGGAGATGCGAAAGAGAGCCGGGGAAGAATGCGGAAAGCCGGACTCGGTCGCTGCAAGCGGGTGCTGGCGAAGAGCTTCTGGTCACCTAGTAGAAACTCTCCCAGCACAGTGCAGAGTCCCCGTGGCTAGTTCCTTGAAATACCTTTCCTGGCAGCAGCCCAGAGCTGTACTGAGTGCAGCAGGTATCAGGCAGTCTCCTCTCGTCGTGTAGGTGCTTCGGTTTTGTGTTTGCAGCGTGCAGAGAAGCTCTCATGCTTGCTGCCGTTTCCAGAAAGCCAAAACGCTTTTGCAGCCACTTTCCTGCCTGTTCCACAACAGGATCACTGTCTCGCTGATTTACAGTTGCCTCTGCGTAGCGCAGCTACAGGAGCAGCTCTGCCGGCTTTCCTGTGCTTCTGCATAGCAGAGCTGTCAAGAACGAGAAGCTGCGTTTTGCCGAGAAAGCAGCGCTTCGCGGAACCACAGCCAGCGGCGTCTTCGGTACAGCCGCAGTTTGTGCGGAGAAGCGAAAGAGAGCCGGGGAAGAATGCGTAAAGGCGAACTCGGTCGCTGCAAGCGGGAGCTGGCGAACACCTTCTGGTCACCTTGTAGAAACTCTCCCAGCACAGTGCAGAGTCCCCGTGGTTAAGTCTTTGAAATACATTTCCTGGCAGCAGCCCAGATCTGTACTGAGTGCAGCAGGTGTCAGGCAGTCTCCTCTCGCCGTGTAGGTGCTTCTGTTTTGTGTTTGCAGTATGCAGAGAAGCCATCGTGCTTGCTGCTGCTTCCAGCAAGCCAAAAAGCTTTTGCAGCCACTTTCCTGCCTTTTCCACAACAGGATCACTGTCTAGCTGATTTACAGTTGCCTCTGCGTAGAGCAGCTAGAGGAGCAGCTCTGCCGGCTTTCCTGTGCTTCTGCATAGCAGAGCTGTCAAGAACGAGAAGCTGCGTTTTGCCGAGAAAGCAGCGCTTCGCGGAACCACAGCCAGCGGCTTCTTCGGTACAGCCGCAGGTTGTGGGAAGAAGCGAAAGAGAACCGGGGAAAATGTAGAAAGCCGAACTTGGTCGCTGCAAGCGGGTGCTGGCGAACACCTTCTGGTCACGTTGTAGAAACTCTCCCAGCACAGTGCAGAGTCCCCGTGGCTAGTTCCTTGAAATACCTTTCCTGGCAGCAGCCCTAAGTTGTTCTGAGTGCAGCAGGTGTCTGGCAGTCTCCTCTCGCCGTGTAGGTGCTTCTGTTTTGTGTTTGCAGCGTTCAGAGAAGCCCTCGTGCTTGCTGCCGCTTCCAGCAAGCCAAAACGCTTTTGCAGCCACTTTCCTGCCTTTTCCACAACAGGATCACTGTCTAGCTGATTTACAGTTGCCTCTGCGTAGCGCAGCTAAAGGAGCAGCTCTGCCGGCGTTCCTGTGCTTCTGCATAGCAGAGCTGTCAAGAACGAGAAGCTGCGTTTCGCTGAGAAAGCAGCGCTTCGCGGAACCACAGCCAGCGGCGTCTTCGGTACAGCCGCAGGTTGTGTGGAGAAGCGAAAGAGAGCCGGGGAAGAATGCGGAAAGCCGAACTCGGTCGCTGCAAGCGGGTGCTGGCGAACAGCTTCTATTCACCTAGTAGAAACTCTCCTAGCACAGTGCAGAGTCCCCGTGGCTAGTTCCTTGAATTACCTTTCCTGGCAGCAGCCCCGAGCTGTACTGAGTGCAGCAGGTGTCAGGCAGTCTCCTCTCGTCGTGTAGGTGCTTCTGTTTTGTGTTTCTAGCGTGCAGAGAAGCCCTCGTGCTTGCTGCCGCTTCCAACAAGCCAAAACGCTTTTGCAGCCACTTTCCTGCCTTTTCCACAACAGGATCACTGTCTAGCTGATTTACAGTTGCCTCTGCGTAGCGCAGCTAGAGGAACAGCTCTGCCGGCTTTCCTGTGCTTCTGCATAGCAGAGCTTTCAAGAACGAGAAGCTGTGTTTTGCCGAGAAAGCAGCGCTTCGCGGAACCACAGCCAGCAGCGTCTTCGGTACAGCCGCAGTTTGTGCGGAGAAGCGAAAGAGAGCCGGGGAAGAATGCGTAAAGGCGAACTCGGTCGCTGCGAGCGGGTGCTGGCGAACACCTTCTGGTCACCTTGTAGAAACTCTCCCAGCACAATGCAGAGTCCCCGTGGCTAGTTCCTTGAAATACTTTTCCTGGCAGCAGCCCAGAGCTGTACTGAGTGCAGCAGGTGTCAGGCAGTCTCCTCTCGTCGTGTAGGTGCTTCTGTTTTGTGTTTGCAGCGTGCAGAGAAGCCCTCGTGCTTGCTGCCGCTTCCAGCAAGCCAAAATGCTTTTGCAGCCACTTTCCTGCCTTTTCCACAACAGGATCACTGTCTAGCTGATTTACAGTTGCCTCTGCGGAGAGCAACTAGAGGAGCAGCTCTGCCGGCTTTCCTGTGCTTCTGCATAGCAGAGCTGTCAAGAACGAGAAGCTGCGTTTTGCCGAGAAAGCAGCGCTTCGCGGAACCACAGCCAGCGGCGTCTTCCATTCAGCCGCAGGTTGTGCGGAGATGCGAAAGAGAGCCGGGGAAGAATGCGGAAAGCCGGACTCGGTCGCTGCAAGCGGGTGCTGGCGAACAGCTTCTGGTCACCTTGTAGAAACTCTCCCAGCACAGTGCAAAGTCCCCCTGGCTATTTCCTTGAAATACCTTTCCTGGCAGCAGCCCAGAGCTGTACTGAGTGCAGCAGGTGTCAGGCAGTCTCCTCTCGCCGTGTAGGTGCTTCGGTTTTGTGTTTGCAGCGTGCAGAGAAGCCCTCGTGCTTGCTGCCGCTTCCAGCAAGCCAAAACGCTTTTGCAGCCACTTTCCTGCCTTTTCCACAACAGGATCACTGTCTAGCTGATTTACAGTTGCCTCTGCATAGAGAACTAGAGGAGGAGATCTGCTGGCTTTCCTGTGCTCATGTATAGCAGAGCTGCCAAGAACGAGAAGCTGCGTTTTGCCGGGAAAGCAGCGCTTCGCAGAACCACAGCCAGCGGCGTCTTCGATACAGCCGCAGGTTCTGGGAAGTAGCGAAAGAGAGCCGGGGAAAATGTAGAATGCCGAACTTGGTCGCTGCAAGCGGGTGCTGGCGAACACCTTCTGGTCACGTTGTAGAAACTCTCCCAGCACAGTGCAGAGTCCCCGTGGCTAGTTCCTTGAAATACCTTTCCTGGCAGCAGCCCAGAGCTGTACTGAGTGCAGCAGGTGTCAGGCAGTCTCCTCTCGCCGTGTAGGTGCTTCGGTTTTGTGTTTGCAGCGTGCAGAGAGGCCCTCGTGCTTGCTGCTGATTCCAGCAAGCCAAAACGCTTTTGCAGCCACTTTCCTGCCTTTTCCACAACAGGATCACTGTCTAGCCGATTTACAGTTGCCTCTGCGTAGAGCAGCTAGAGGAACAGCTGTGCCGGCTTTCCTGTGCTCCTGCATAGCAGAGCTGTCAAGAACGAGAAGCTGCGTTTTGCCGAGAATCAGCGCTTCGCGGAACCACAACCAGCAGCGTCTTCGGTACAGTTGCAAGTTGTGTGGAGAAGCGAAAGAGAGCCGGGGAAGAATGCAGAAAGCCGAACTCGGTCGCTGCAAGCGGGTGCTGGCGAACAGCTTCTGGTCACCTAGTAGAAACTCTCATAGGGCAGAGCAGAGTCTCCGTGGCTATTTCCTTGAAATACCTTTCCTGGCAGCAGCCCAGAGCGGTACTGAGTGCAGCAGGTGTCAGGCAGTCTCCTCTCACCATGTAAGTGCTTCTGTTTTGTGTTTGCAGCATGCAGAGAAGCCATCGTGCTTGCTGCCTCTTCCAGCAAGCCAAAAAGCTTTTGCAGCCACTTTCCTGCCTTTTCCACAACAGGATCACTGTCTAGCTGATTTACAGTTGCCTCTGCGTAGAGCAGCTAGAGGAGCAGCTCTGCCGGCTTTCCTGTGCTTCTGCATAGCAGAGCTGTCAAGAACGAGAAGCTGCGTTTCGCTGAGAAAGCAGCGCTTCACGGAACCACAGCCAGCGGCGTCTTCGGTACAGCCGCAGTTTGTGCGGAGAAGCGAAAGAGAGCCGGGGAAGAATGCGTAAAGGCGAACTCGGTCGCTGCAAGCGGGAGCTGGCGAACACCTTCTGGTCACCTTGTAGAAACTCTCCCAGCACTATGCAGAGTCCCCGTGGTTAAGTCCTTGAAATACCTTTTTTGGCAGCAGCCCAGATCTGTACTGAGTGCAGCAGGTGTCAGGCAGTCTCCTCTCGCCGTGTAGGTGCTTCTGTTTTGTGTTTGCAGCCTGCAGAGAAGCCATCGTGCTTGCTGCCGCTTCCAGCAAGCCATAACGTTTTGCAGCCACTTTCCTGCCTTTTCCACAACAGGATCACTGTCTAGCTGATTTACAGTTGCCTCTGCGTAGCGCAGCTAGAGGAGCAGCTCTGCCGGCTTTCCTGTGCTTCTGCATAGCAGAGCTGTCAAGAACAAGAAGCTGCGTTTTGCCGAGAAAGCAGCGCTTCGCGGAACCACAGCCAGCGGCGTCTTCGGTACAGCCGCAGGTTGTGCAGAGAAGCGAAAGAGAGCCGGGGAAGAATGCGGAAAGCCGAACTCGGTCGCTGCAAGCGGGTGCTGGCGAACAGCTTCTGGTCACCTTGTAGAAACTCTCCCAGCACAGTGCAAAGTCCCCCTGGCTATTTCCTTGAAATACCTTTCCTGGCAGCAGCCCAGAGCTGTACTGAGTGCAGCAGGTGTCAGGCAGTCTCCTCTCACCGTGTAGGTGCTTCTGTTTTGTGTTTGCAGCGTGCAGAGAAGCCCTCGTGCTTGCTGCCGCTTCCAGCAAGCCAAAACGCTTTTGCAGCCTCGTTCCTGCCTTTTCCACAACAGGATCACTGTCTAGCGGACTTGCAGTTGCCTCTGCGTAGAGCAGCTAGAGGAGCAGCTCTGCCGGCTTTCCTGTGCTTCTGCATAGCAGAGCTGTCAAGAACGAGAAGCTGCGTTTTGCCGAGAAAGCAGCGCTTCGCGGAACCACAGCCATCGGCTTCTTCGGTACAGCCGCAGGTTGTGCGGAGAAGAGAAAGAGAGCCGGGGAAGAATGTGGAAAGCCGAACTCGGTCGCTGCAAGCGGGTGCTGGCGAACAGCTTCTATTCACCTAGTAGAAACTCTCCTAGGACAGAGCAGAGTCCCCGTGGCTAGTTCCTTGAAATACCTTTCCTGGCAGCAGCCCAGAGCTGTACTGAGTGCAGCAGGTGTCAGGCAGTCTCCTCTCGCCATGTAGGTGCTTCTGTTTTGTGTTTGCAGCATGCAGAGAAGCCATCGTGCTTGCTGCTGCTTCCAGCAAGCCAAAAAGCTTTTGCAGCCACTTTCCTGCCTTTTCCACAACAGGATCACTGTCTAGCTGATTTACAGTTGCCTCTGCGTAGAGCAGCTAGAGGAGCAGCTCTGCCGGCTTTCCTGTGCTTCTGCATGGCAGAGCTGTCAAGAACGAGAAGCTGCGTTTCGCTGAGAAAGCAGCGCTTCGCGGAACCACAGCCAGCGGCGTCTTCGATACAGCCGCAGGTTGTGGGAGGAAGCGAAAGAGAACCGGGGAAAATGTAGAAAGCCGAACTTGGTCGCTGCAAGCGGGTGCTGGCGAACACCTTCTGGTCACGTTGTAGAAACTCTCCCAGCACAGTGCAGCGTCCCCGTGGCTAGTTCCTTGAAATACCTTTCCTGGCAGCAGCCCAGAGCTGTACTGAGTGCAGCAGGTGTCAGGCAGTCTCCTCTCGCCGTGTAGGTGCTTCGGTTTTGTGTTTGCAGCGTGCAGAGAGGCCCTCGTGCTTGCTGCCGCTTCCAGCATGCCAAAACGCTTTTGCAGCCACTTTCCTGCCTTTTCCACAACAGGATCACTGTCTAGCCGATTTACAGTTGCCTCTGCATAGAGCAGCTAGAGGAGCAGCTCTGCCGGCTTTCCTGTGCTTCTGCATAGCAGAGCTGTCAAGAACGAGAAGCTGCATTTTGCCGAGAAAGCAGCGCTTCACGGAACCACAGCCAGCGGCGTCTTCGGTACAGCCGCAGTTTGTGCGGAGAAGCGAAAGAGAGCCGGGGAAGAATGCGTAAAGGCGAACTCGGTTGCTGCAAGCGGGAGCTGGCGAACACCTTCTGGTCACCTTGTAGAAACTCTCCCAGCACAGTGCAGAGTCCCCGTGGCTAGTTCCTTGAAATACCTTTCCTGGCAACAGCCCAGAGCTGTACTGAGTGCAGCAGTTGTCAGGCAGTCTCCTCTCACCGTGTAGGTGCTTCTGTTCTGTGTTTGCAGCGTGCAGAGAAGCCCTCGTGCTTGCTGCCGCTTCCAGCAAGCCAAAACGCTTTTGCAGCCTCTTTCCTGCCTTTTCCACAACAGGATCACTGTCTAGCTGACTTACAGTTGCCTCTGCGTAGAGCAGCGAGAGGAGCAGCTCTGCCGGCTTTCCTGTGCTTCTTCATAGCAGAGCTGTCAAGAATGAGAAGCTGCGTTTTGCCGAGAAAGCAGCGCTTCGCGGAACCACAGCCAGCGGCTTCTTCGGTATAGCCGCAGGTTGTGCGGAGAAGAGAAAGAGAGCCGGGGAAGAATGTGGAAAGCCGAACTCGGTCACTGCAAGCGGGTGCTGGCGAACAGCTTCTGGTCACCTAGTAGAAACTCTGCTAGCACAGTGCAGAGTCCCCGTGGCTAGTTCCTTGAAATACCTTTCCTGGCAGCAGCTCAGAGTTGTTCTGAGTGCAGCAGGTGTCTGGAAGTCTCCTCTCGCCGTGTAGGTGCTTCTGTTTTGTGTTTGCAGCGTGCAGAGAAGCTCTCGTGCTTGCTGCTGCTTCCAGCAAGCCAAAACGCTTTTGCAGCCACTTTCCTGCCTTTTCCACAACAGGATCACTGTCTCGCTGATTTAAAGTTGCCTCTGCGTAGAGCACCTAGAGGAGCAGCTCTGCCGGCTTTCCTGTGCTTCTGCATAGCAGAGCTGTCAAGGACGAGAAGCTGCGTTTTGCCGAGAAAGCAGCGCTTCACGGAACCACAGCCAGCAACGTCTTCGGTACAGCCGCAGTTTGTGCGGAGAAGTGAAAGAGAGCCAGGGAAGAATGCGTAAAGGCGAACTCGGTCGCTGCAAGCGGGAGCTGGCGAACACCTTTTGGTCACCTTGTAGAAACTCTCCCAGCACAGTGCAGAGTCCCCGTGGCTAGTTCCTTGAAATACCTTTCCTGGCAGCAGCCCAGAGCTGTACTGAGTGCAGCAGTTGTCAGGCAGTCTCCACTCACCGTGTAGGTGCTTCTGTTCTGTGTTTGCAGCGTGCAGAGAAGCCCTCGTGCTTGCTGCCGCTTCCAGCAAGCCAAAAGGCTTTTGCAGCCTCTTTCCTGCCTTTTCCACAACAGGATCACTGTCTAGCTGATTTACAGTTGCCTCTGCGGAGAGCAACTAGAGGAGCAGCTCTGCCGGCTTTCCTGTGCTTCTGCATAGCAGAGCTGTCAAGAATGAGAAGCTGCGTTTTGCCGAGAAAGCAGCGCTTCGCGGAACCACAGCCAGTGGCGTCTTCGGTACAGCCGCAGGTTGTGCAGAGAAGCGAAAGAGAGCCGGGGAACAATGCGGAAAGCCGAGCTCGGTCGCTGCAAGCGGGTGCTGGCGAACAGCTTCTGGTCACCTTGTAGAAACTCTCCCAGCACAGTGCAAAGTCCCCCTTGCTATTTCCTTGAAATACCTTTCCTGGCAGCAGCCCAGAGCTGTACTGAGTGCAGCAGGTGTCAGGCAGTCTCCTCTCGCCATGTAGGTGCTTCTGTTTTGTGTTTGCAGCCTGCAGAGAAGCCCTCGTGCTTGCTGCCGCTTCCAGCAAGCTATAACGTTTTGCAGCCACTTTCCTGCCTTTTCCACAACAGGATCACTGTCTAGCTGATTTACAGTTGCCTCTGCGTAGAGCACCTAGAGGAGCAGCTCTGCCGGCTTTCCTGTGCTTCTGCATAGCAGAGCTGTCAAGAACAAGAAGCTGCGTTTTGCCGAGAAAGCTGCGCTTCGCGGAACCACAGCCAGCAGCGTCTTCAATAGAGCCGCAGGTTGTGCGGAGAAGCGAAAGAGAGCCGGGGAAAATCTGGAAAGCCGATCTCGGTCGCTGCAAGCGGGTGCTGGCGAACAGGTTCTGGTCACCTTGTAGAAAGTCTCCCAGCACAGTGCAGAGTCCCCGTGGCTAGTTCCTTGAAATACCTTTCCTGGCAGCAGCCCAGAGCTCTACTGAGTGCAGCAGGTGTCAGGCAGTCTCCTCTGTAAAATTCCATACAAATGATATCTCCCAGATGGAATCTACCACCAGTTGAAAGTTTGTCTGCCCTTGTAATGCCAACGGCCTCCTACAAACTGACATCAGGAATCTGGAGAGGACGCTTTTGTTTCCCATGGAAAAGGGGCCACCCTTGGTGTTTAATGCTGTCTCCTTGCCACTGGGCTTATGACTACTGACATTACATACAAATGAGGATATCTCCCAGATGCAATATGCCACCAGATGGAAGTTTGTCTGCTCTTGCAGCTCCAAAGGCCTCCTTCAAACTGATATCCGGAACCTGGCCTGGGGACTTTGGTTTCCTATGGAAAAGGGCCACCGTTCGTGTCTAATGCTGTCTGCCTGCCACTGGGGTTATGCCTGCTGAAATTCCTCACAAATGAGGATATCTCCTAGATGGAATCTACCACCAGTTCGATGTTTGTTTGCCCTTGTAGTGCCAAAGGCCTCCTAAAAACTGACATCAGGGACCTGGGTTGGAGGCTTTGGTTTCTCATGGAAATGGGCCACCGTTCGTGTCTAATGCTGTCTGCCGGCCATTGGGCTTCTGCCTACGAAAATTCCACTGAAATTCCATACAAATGAAGACATCTCCCGCGTGCAGTCTACCGCCAGATATAAGTTTGTCTTCTCTTATAGTGCCAAATGCCTCCTGCAAACTGACATCAGGAATCTGGGGTGGAGACTTTGGTTTCCCATGGAAAAGGGGCACCGTTCTTGTCTAATACTGTCTGCCTGCCACTGGGGTTACGCCTGCTGAAATTCCTCACAAATGAGGATATCTCCCATATGGAATCTACCACCAGTTCGAAGTTCATTTGCGCTTATAGTGCCAAATGCTTCCTGCAAACTGACATCAGGAATCTGGGGTGGAGACTTTGGTTTCCCATGGAAAAGGGCCCCTGTTCGTGTCTAATGCTCTCTCCTTTCCACTGGGCTTATGCATACTAAAATTCCATACGAATGAGCATATCTCCCAGGTGCAATCTACCACCAGATGGAAGTCTTTCTGCCCTCGTAGTTCCAAAGGCCTCCTACAAACTGACATGAGGAGCCTGGGGTGGAGACTTTGGGTTCCCATGGATATGGGCCAGCGTTCGTGTGTAATGCTGTCTGCCTGCCGCTGGACTTCTGCCTGCTAATATTCCACTAAAATTTCATACAAATGAGGATATGTCCCAGGTGCAATCTACCATGAGTTGGAAGTTTTTCTGCCCATGTAGTTCCAAATGCCTCTTACAAACTGACACCAGGAACGTGGGGTGGAGAGTTTGGTTTCCCATGGAAAAGAGGCACCTTTTGTGTCTAATGCTGTCTGCCTGCCACTGGGGTTATGCCTGCGGAAATTCCTCACAAATGAGAATATCTCCCAGATGGAATAAACCACCAGTTGGAAGATTGTCTGCCCTTGTAGTGCCAAAGGCCTCCTCCAAACTGACATCAGGAACGTGGGATGGAGACTTTGGTTTCCCAAGGAAATGGGCCACCGCTCGTGCCTAACGCTGTCTGCCAGCCACTGGGCTTATGTCTACTAAAATTCCACTAAAATTACATACAAATGAGGATATCTCCCAGGTGCAATCTACCACCCGATAGAAGTTTTTCTGCCCTTGTAGTGCCAAAGACCTCCTAGAATCTGACATCAGGAACGTGAGGTGGAGAGTTTGGTTTCAAATGGAAAAGGTCTACTGTTCGTGTCTAATGCTGTTTGCCTGCCACTGGGCTTCTACCTGCTGAAATTCCATACAAATGAGGATATCTCCTCGATGCAATCAACCACCAGACGGAACTTTGTCTGCCCTTGTAGTGCCAAAGGCCTCCTACAAACTGATACCAGGAACCTGGAGTGGAGACTTTGGTTTCCCATGGAAATGGGCCAGCGTTCGTGTCTAATGATGTGTGCCTGCCAGTAGGCTTCTGCCTAATAAAATTCGACTAAAATTCCATACAAATGAGGATGTGTCCCAGGTGCAATCTACCACCAGATGGAAGTTTGTCTGCCCCTGTAGAGCCAAAGGCTTCCTACAAATTGACATCAGGAACCTGGGGTGGAGACTTTGGTTTCCCATGGAAATGGGCCACTATTCATGTCAAATTCTGTCTGCCTGCCGCTGGGATTCTGCCTGCTAAAATTCCACTAAAATTCCCTACAAATGAGAATATCTCCCAGGTGCAATCTACCACCAGGTGGAAGTTTGTCTGCCCTCGTAGTGTCAAAGGCCTCCTGAAAACTGACATCAGGAACCTGGGGTGGAGACTTTGTTTTCCCATGGAAATAGGCCACCGTTTGTGTCTAATGCTATGTGCCTGGCACTGGGCTTATGCCTAGTAAAATCCCATACAAATGAGGATATCTCCCAGATGGAGTCTACCACCAGTTGAATGTTTGTCTGCCCTTGTAATTCCAACGGCCTCCTACAAACTGACATCAGGAATCTGGAGAGGACGCTTTGGTTTCCCATGGAAAGGGGCCACCCTTCGTGTTTAATGCTGTCTCATTGCCACTGGGCTTATGACTACTGAAATTACATACAAATGAGGATATCTCCCAGATGCAATATGCCACCAGATGGAAGTTTTTCTGCTCCTGCAGTGCCAAAGGCCTCCTTCAAACTGACATTCGGAACCTGGCCTGGGGACTTTGGTTTCCTATGGAAAAGGCCCACCGTTCATGATTAATGCTGTCTGTCGGCTACTGGGCTTCTGTGTACTAAAATACCACTAAAATTCCATACAAATGAGGACATGTCCGAGGTGCAATCTACCGCCAGATGGAAGTTTGTCTGTTCTTGTAGTGCAAAAGGCCTCCTAAAAACTGACATCAGGAACCTGGCCTGGAGACTTTGGTTTCCCCATGGAAAAGGACCACCGTTCGAATCTAATGCTGTCTGCCTGCCACTGGGCTTCTACCTGCTGAAATTCCATGCAAATTAGGATATCTCCCCGATGCAATCAACCAGCAGACGGACGTTTGTCTGCTTTTGTACTGCCAAAGGCCTCCTAAAACCTGACATCGGGAACGTGGTGTGGAGACTTTGGTTTCCCATGGAAAAGGAAAACCTTTCGTGTCTAATGCTGTCTTCCTGGAACTGTGGTGATGAATGATGAAGTTCCATACAAATGAGGATATCTCCCAGGTGCAATCTACTACCAGGTGGAAGTTTGTCTGCCCTTGTAGTGCCAAAGGTCTCCTAGAAACGGACATCAGGAACGTGGGGTGGAGACTTTGGTTTCTCATAGAAATGGGCCACCATTCGTGTCTAATGCTGTCTGCCTGCAACTGGGCTTCTTCCTACTAAAATTCCACTAAAATTCCACTAAATTTCCATAGAAATAAGGATATCTCCCAGGTGTAATCTACAACCAGATGGAAGATTCACTGCCCTTGTAGTACCAATGCCCTCCTAAAAAACTGACATCAGGAACCAGGGGTGGAGACTTTGTTTTCCCATGGAAAAGGGCCAGCGTTCGAGTCTAATGGTGTCTGCCTGCCACTGGGCTTCTGCCTGCTGAAATTAAAAAGAAATTTGGAAATCTCTCCGATGCAATCAACCACCTGATGGAAGTTTGTCTGCCCCTGTAGTGCCAAAGGCCTCCTACAAATTGACATCAGGAGCCTGGAGTGGAGACTTTGGTTTCCCATGGAAAAGGGCCAGCGTTCTTGTCTAATGCTGTCTGCCTGCCACTGGGCTTATGGCTACTGAAATTACATACAACTGAGGATATCTCCCAGATGCTATATGCCACCAGTTGGAAGTTTGTCTGTTCTTGTAGTGCCAAAGGCCTCCTGGAAACGGACATCAGGAACGTGGGGTGGAGACTTTGGTTTCCCATGGAAATGGGCCACCGTTGGTGTTTAATGCTGTCTACTTGCCACTAAGCTTCTGCCTACTTTAATTCCACTAAAATTCCATACAAATGAGGATATCTCCAAGATGCAATATGCCACCAGTTGGAAGTTTGTCTGTTCTTGTAGTGCAAAAGGCCTCCTAAAAACTGACATCAGGAACCTGGCCTGGAGACTTTGTTTTCCCCTGGAAAAGGGCCACTATTCATGTCTAATTCTGTGGGCCTGCCGCTGGGATTCTGCGTACTAAAATTCCTCTAAAATTCTATACAAATGAGAATATCTCGAAGGTGCAATCTACCCCCGGTTTGAAGTTTCTCTGCCCTTGTAGTGCCAAAGGGCTCCTATAAACTGACATCTTAAACGTAGGATGGAAAATTTGGTTTCCCATGGAAAAGGGCCACTGTTCATGCCTAATGCTGTGTGCCTGCCACTGGGCTCATGCCTGCTAAAATTCCATACAAATGAGGATATCTCGCAGATGAAATTTATCACCAGATGGAAGATTGTCTGCCCTTGTAGTGGCAAAGGCCTCCTAAAAAACTGACATCAGGAACCAGGGGTGGAGACTTTGGTTTCCCATGGAAAAGGACCACCGTTCGTATCTAATGCTGTCTGCCTGGCATTGTGGTTATGAGTGCTGAAGTTCCATACAAATGATGATATCTCCCAGGTGCAATCTACCACCAGGTGGAAGTTTGTCTGCCCTTGTAGTTCCAAAGGCCTCCTACATACTGACATCAGGAACGTGAGGTGGAGACTTTGGTTTCCCAAGGAAAAGGTCCATTGTTCCTGTCTAATGCTGTCTGCCTGCCACTGGGCTTCTGCCTGCTGAAATTCCATACAAATGAGGATATCTCCTCGATGCAATCAACCACCAGACGGAACTTTGTCTGCCCTTGTTATGCCAACGGCCTCCTACAAACTGACATCAGGAATCTGGAGAGGACGCTTTGGTTTCCCATGGAAAGGGGCCACCCTTGGTGTTTAATGCTGTCTCCTTGCCACTGGGCTTATGACTACTGACATTACATACAAATGAGGATATCTCCCAGATGCAATATGCCACCAGATGGAAGTTTTTCTGCTCCTGCAGTGCCAAAGGCCTTCTTCAAACTGACATTCGGAACCTGGCCTGGGGACTTTGGTTTCCTATGGAAAAGGGCCACCGTTCGTGTCTAATGCTGTCTGCCTGCCACTGGGGTTATGCCTGCTGAAATTCCTCACAAATGAGGATATCTCCTAGATGGAATCTACCACCAGTTCGATGTTTGTTTGCCCTTGTAGTGCCAAAGGCCTCCTAAAAACTGACATCAGGGACCTGGGTTGGAGGCTTTGGTTTCTCATGGAAATGGGCCACCGTTCGTGTCTAATGCTGTCTGCCAGCCATTGGGCTTCTGCCTACGAAAATTCCACTGAAATTCCATACAAATGAAGACATCTCCCGAGTGCAGTCTACCGCCAGATATAAGTTTGTCTGCTCTTATAGTGCCAAATGCCTCCTGCAAACTGACATCAGGAATCTGGGGTGGAGACTTTGGTTTCCCATGGAAAAGGGGCACCGTTCTTGTCTAATACTGTCTGCCTGCCACTGGGGTTACGCCTGCTGAAATTCCTCACAAATGAGGATATCTCCCATATGGAATCTACCACCAGTTCGAAGTTCATTTGCGCTTATAGTGCCAAATGCTTCCTGCAAACTGACATCAGGAATCTGGGGTGGAGACTTTGGTTTCCCATGGAAAAGGGCCCCTGTTCGTGTCTAATGCTCTCTCCTTTCCACTGGGCTTATGCATACTAAAATTCCATACGAATGAGCATATCTCCCAGGTGCAATCTACCACCAGATGGAAGTCTTTCTGCCCTCGTAGTTCCAAAGGCCTCCTACAAACTGACATGAGGAGCCTGGGGTGGAGACTTTGGGTTCCCATGGATATGGGCCAGCGTTCGTGTGTAATGCTGTCTGCCTGCCGCTGGACTTCTGCCTGCTAATATTCCACTAAAATTTCATACAAATGAGGATATGTCCCAGGTGCAATCTACCATGAGTTGGAAGTTTTTCTGCCCATGTAGTTCCAAATGCCTCTTACAAACTGACACCAGGAACGTGGGGTGGAGAGTTTGGTATCCCATGGAAAAGAGGCACCTTTTGTGTCTAATGCTGTCTGCCTGCCACTGGGGTTATGCCTGCGGAAATTCCTCACAAATGAGGATATCTCCCAGATGGAATAAACCACCAGTTGGAAGATTGTCTGCCCTTGTAGTGCCAAAGGCCTCCTCCAAACTGACATCAGGAACGTGGGATGGAGACTTTGGTTTCCCAAGGAAATGGGCCACCGCTCGTGTCTAACGCTGTCTGCCAGCCACTGGGCTTATGTCTACTAAAATTCCACTAAAATTACATACAAATGAGGATATCTCCCAGGTGCAATCTACCACCCGATAGAAGTTTTTCTGCCCTTGTAGTGCCAAAGACCTCCTAGAATCTGACATCAGGAACGTGAGGTGGAGAGTTTGGTTTCAAATGGAAAAGGTCTACTGTTCGTGTCTAATGCTGTTTGCCTGCCACTGGGCTTCTACCTGCTGAAATTCCATACAAATGAGGATATCTCCTCGATGCAATCAACCACCAGACGGAACTTTGTCTGCCCTTGTAGTACCAAAGGCCTCCTACAAACTGATACCAGGAACCTGGAGTGGAGACTTTGGTTTCCCATGGAAATGGGCCAGCGTTCGTGTCTAATGATGTGTGCCTGCCAGTAGGCTTCTGCCTAATAAAATTCGACTAAAATTCCATACAAATGAGGATGTGTCCCAGGTGCAATCTACCACCAGATAGAAGTTTGTCTGCCCCTGTAGAGCCAAAGGCTTCCTACAAATTGACATCAGGAACCTGGGGTGGAGACTTTGGTTTCCCATGGAAATGGGCCACTATTCATGTCAAATTCTGTCTGCCTGCCGCTGGGATTCTGCCTGCTAAAATTCCACTAAAATTCCCTACAAATGAGAATATCTCCCAGGTGCAATCTACCACCAGGTGGAAGTTTGTCTGCCCTCGTAGTGTCAAAGGCCTCCTGAAAACTGACATCAGGAACCTGGGGTGGAGACTTTGTTTTCCCATGGAAATAGGCCACCGTTTGTGTCTAATGCTATGTGCCTGCCACTGGGCTTATGCCTAGTAAAATCCCATACAAATGAGGATATCTCCCAGATGGAGTCTACCACCAGTTGAATGTTTGTCTGCCCTTGTAATTCCAACAGCCTCCTACAAACTGACATCAGGAATCTGGAGAGGACGCTTTGGTTTCCCATGGAAAGGGGCCACCCTTCGTGTTTAATGCTGTCTCATTGCCACTGGGCTTATGACTACTGAAATTACATACAAATGAGGATATCTCCCAGATGCAATATGCCACCAGATGGAAGTTTTTCTGCTCCTGCAGTGCCAAAGGCCTCCTTCAAACTGACATTCGGAACCTGGCCTGGGGACTTTGGTTTCCTATGGAAAAGGCCCACCGTTCATGTTTAATGCTGTCTGTCGGCTACTGGGCTTCTGTGTACTAAAATACCACTAAAATTCCATACAAATGAGGACATGTCCGAGGTGCAATCTACCGCCAGATGGAAGTTTGTCTGTTCTTGTAGTGCAAAAGGCCTCCTGGAAACGGACATCAGGAACGTGGGGTGGAGACTTTGGTTTCCCATGGAAATGGGCCACCGTTGGTGTTTAATGCTGTCTACTTGCCACTAAGCTTCTGCCTACTTTAATTCCACTAAAATTCCATACAAATGAGGATATCTCCAAGATGCAATATGCCACCAGTTGGAAGTTTGTCTGTTCTTGTAGTGCAAAAGGCCTCCTAAAAACTGACATCAGGAACCTGGCCTGGAGACTTTGTTTTCCCCTGGAAAAGGGCCACTATTCATGTCTAATTCTGTGTGCCTGCCGCTGGGATTCTGCGTACTAAAATTCCTCTAAAATTCTATACAAATGAGAATATCTCGAAGGTGCAATCTACCCCCGGTTTGAAGTTTCTCTGCCCTTGTAGTGCCAAAGGGCTCCTATAAACTGACATCTTAAACGTAGGATGGAAAATTTGGTTTCCCATGGAAAAGGGCCACTGTTCATGCCTAATGCTGTGTGCCTGCCACTGGGAGTATGCCTGCTAAAATTCCATACAAATGAGGATATCTCGCAGATGAAATTTATCACCAGATGGAAGATTGTCTGCCCTTGTAGTGGCAAAGGCCTCCTAAAAAACTGACATCAGGAACCAGGGGTGGAGACTTTGGTTTCCCATGGAAAAGGACCACCGTTCGTATCTAATGCTGTCTGCCTGGCATTGTGGTTATGAGTGCTGAAGTTCCATACAAATGAGGATATCTCCCAGGTGCAATCTACCACCAGGTGGAAGTTTGTCTGCCCTTGTAGTTCCAAAGGCCTCCTACATACTGACATCAGGAACGTGAGGTGGAGACTTTGGTTTCCCAAGGAAAAGGTCCATTGTTCCTGTCTAATGCTGTCTGCCTGCCACTGGGCTTCTGCCTGCTGAAATTCCATACAAATGAGGATATCTCCTCGATGCAATCAACCACCAGACGGAACTTTGTCTGCCCTTGTTATGCCAACGGCCTCCTACAAACTGACATCAGGAATCTGGAGAGGACGCTTTGGTTTCCCATGGAAAGGGGCCACCCTTCGTGTTTAATGCTGTCTCATTGCCACTGGGCTTATGACTACTGAAATTACATACAAATGAGGATATCTCCCAGATGCAATATGCCACCAGATGGAAGTTTTTCTGCTCCTGCAGTGCCAAAGGCCTCCTTCAAACTGACATTCGGAACCTGGCCTGGGGACTTTGGTTTCCTATGGAAAAGGCCCACCGTTCATGTTTAATGCTGTCTGTCGGCTACTGGGCTTCTGTGTACTAAAATACCACTAAAATTCCATACAAATGAGGACATGTCCGAGGTGCAATCTACCGCCAGATGGAAGTTTGTCTGTTCTTGTAGTGCAAAAGGCCTCCTAAAAACTGACATCAGGAACCTGGCCTGGAGACTTTGGTTTCCCCATGGAAAAGGACCACCGTTCGAATCTAATGCTGTCTGCCTGCCACTGGGCTTCTACCTGCTGAAATTCCATGCAAATTAGGATATCTCCCCGATGCAATCAACCAGCAGACGGACGTTTGTCTGCTTTTGTACTGCCAAAGGCCTCCTAAAACCTGACATCGGGAACGTGGTGTGGAGACTTTGGTTTCCCATGGAAAAGGAAAACCTTTCGTGTCTAATGCTGTCTTCCTGGAACTGTGGTGATGAATGATGAAGTTCCATACAAATGAGGATATCTCCCAGGTGCAATCTACTACCAGGTGGAAGTTTGTCTGCCCTTGTAGTGCCAAAGGTCTCCTAGAAACGGACATCAGGAACGTGGGGTGGAGACTTTGGTTTCTCATAGAAATGGGCCACCATTCGTGTCTAATGCTGTCTGCCTGCAACTGGGCTTCTTCCTACTAAAATTCCACTAAAATTCCACTAAATTTCCATAGAAATAAGGATATCTCCCAGGTGTAATCTACAACCAGATGGAAGATTCTCTGCCCTTGTAGTACCAATGCCCACCTAAAAAACTGACATCTGGAACCAGGGGTGGAGACTTTGTTTTCCCATGGAAAAGGGCCAGCGTTCGTGTCTAATGGTGTCTGCCTGCCACTGGGCTTCTGCCTGCTGGAATTCCAAAGAAATTTGGAAATCTCTCCGATGCAATCCACCACCTGACGGAAGTTTGTCTGCCCCTGTAGTGCCAAAAGCCTCCTACAAATTGACATCAGGAGCCTGGAGTGGAGACTTTGGTTTCCCATGGAAAAGGGCCAGCGTTCGTGTCTAATGCTGTCTGCCTGCCACTGGGCTTATGGCTACTGAAATTACATACAACTGAGGATATCACCCAGATGCTATATGCCACCTGTTGGAAGTTTGTCTGTTCTTGTAGTGCCAAAGGCCTCCTAGAAACGGACATCAGGAACGTGGGGTGGAGACTTTGGTTTCCCATGGAAATGGGCCACCGTTGGTGTTTAATGCTGTCTACTTGCCACTGGGCTTCTGCCTACTTTAATTCCACTAAAATTCCATACAAATGACGATATCTCCTCGATGCAATCAACCACCAGACGGAACTTTGTCTGCCCTTGTAGTGCCAAAGACCTCCTCCTAACTGACATCAGGAACGTGGGATGGAGACTTTGGTTTCCCAAGGAAATGGGCCACCGTTCGTGTCTAATGCTGTCTGCAAGCCACTTGGCTCATGCCTACTAAAATTCCACTAAAATTCTGTACTAATGAGGATATCTCCCAGGTGCAATCTACCACCCGATGGAAGTTTGTCTACCCTTGTAATTCCAAAGGCCTCCTACATACTGACATCAGGAACGTGAGGTGGAGACTTTGGTTTCCTATGGATATGGGCCAGCATTCGTGTCTAATGCTGTCTGCCTGCCACTGGGCTTCTGCCTGCTGAAATTCCATACAAATGAGGATATCTCCTCGATGCATTCAACCACCACACGGAACTTTGTCTGCCCTTGTAGTGCCAAAGGCTTCCTACAAATTGACATCAGGAACCTGGGGCGGAGGCTTTGTTTTCCCATAGAAAAGGGCCACCGTTCGTGTCTAATGCTGTCTACCTGCCACTGGGCTTATGGCTACTGAAATTACATACAAATGAGGATGTCTCCCAGATGCAATCTACCACCAGTTGGAAGTTTGGCTCCTCTTGTAGTGCCAGAGGTTTCCTAGAAAATGACATCAGGAACGTGGGGTGGAGACTTTGGTTTCCCATGAAAATGGGCCACTATTCATGTCTAATTCTGTCTGCCTGCCGCTGGGATTCTGCCTACTTTAATTCCACTAAAATTCCATACAAATGAGAATATCTCCCAGGTGCAATCTAACACCAGATGGAAGTTTCTCTGCCCTTGTGTTTCCAAAGGCCTCCTACAAACTGACATCAGGAACCTAGGGTGGAGAATTTGGTTTCCCATGGAAAACTACCACCGTTTGTGTCTAATGCTATGTGCCTGCAACTGGGCTTTTGCCTAGTAAAATTCCATACAAACGAGGATATCTCCCAGATGGAGTCTACTACCAGTTCAAAGTTTGTCTGCCCTTGTAATTCCAACGGCCTCCTACAAACTGAGATCAGGAATCTGGAGGGGGCGCTTTGGTTTCCCATGGAAAAGGGTCACCCTTGGTGTTTAATGCTGTCTCCTTGCCACTGGGCTTATGACTACTGAAATTACATACAAATGAGGATATCTCCCAGATGCATTATGCTACCAGATGGAATTTTGTCTGCTCTTGCAGTGCCAAAAGCCTCCTTCAAGCTGACATTCCGAACCTGGCCTGGAGACGTTGGTTTCCTATGGAGAAGGCCCATCGTTCGTGTTTAATGCTCTCTGTCTGCAACTGGACTTCTGAGTACTAAAATACCACTAAAATTCCATACAAATGAGGATATCTCTGAGGTGCAATCTACTGCCAGATGGAAGTGTGTCTGCCCTTGTAGTGCCAAAGGCCTCCTAAAAACTGACATCAGGAACATCGGATGGATAATTTGTTTTTCCATGGAAAATGACCAAGGTTCGTTTCTAAATGCAGTCTTCCTGCAAGTGGGCATATGCTTGCTAAAATTCCCTACACATGAGGATATCTCCCAAATGCAATTTCCCACCAGATAGATGTTTGTCTGCCCTTGTACTGCCAAAGGCCTCCTAAAACTTGACATCGGGAACGTGACGTGGAGACTTTGGTTTCCCTAAGAAAACGACCACCGTTCCTGTCTAATACTGTCTGCCTGGCACTGTGGTTATGACTGCTGAAGTTCCATGCAAATGAGGATATCTCCCAGGTGCAATCTACCACCAGGTGGAAGTTTGTCTGCCCTCGTAGTGTCGAAGGCCTCCTGAAAACTGACATCAGGAACCTGGGGTGGAGACTTTGTTTTCCCCTGGAAATAGGCCACCGTTTGTGTCTAATGCTATGTGCCTGCCACTGGGCTTATGCCTAGTAAAATCCCATACAAATGAGGATATCTCCCAGATGGAGTCTACCACCAGTTGAATGTTTGTCTGCCCTTGTAATGCCAACGGCCTCCTACAAACTGACATCAGGAATCTGGAGAGGACACTTTGGTTTCCCATGGAAAGGGGCCACCCTTCGTGTTTAATGCTGTCTCCTTGCCACTGGGCTTATGACTACTGAAATTACATACAAATGAGGATATCTCCCAGATGCAATATGCCACCAGATGGAAGTTTTTCTGCTCCTGCAGTGCCAAAGGCCTCCTTCAAACTGACATTCGGAACCTGGCCTGGGGACTTTGGTATCCTATGGAAAAGGCCCACCGTTCATGTTTAATGCTGTCTGTCTGCTACTGGGCTTCTGTGTACTAAAATACCACTAAAATTCCATACAAATGAGGACATGTCCGAGGTGCAATCTACCGCCAGATGGAAGTTTGTCTGTTCTTGTAGTGCCAAAGGCCTCCTCCAAACTGACATCAGGAACGTGGGATGGAGACTTTGGTTTCCCAAGGAAATGGGCCACTATTCATGTCTAATTCTGTCTGCAAGCCACTGGGCTCATGCCTACTAAAATTCCACTAAAATTCTGTACTAATGAGGATATCTCCCAGGTGCAATCTACCACCCGATGGAAGTTTGTCTACCCTTGTAATTCCAAAGGCCTCCTACATACTGACATCAGGAACGTGAGGTGGAGACTTTGGTTTCCTATGGATAAGGCCCACTCTTCGTGTCTAATGCTGTCTGCCTGCCACTGGGCTTCTGCCTGCTGAAATTCCATAGAAATGAGGATATCTCCTCGATGCATTCAACCACCACACGGAACTTTGTCTGCCCTTGTAGTGCCAAAGGCCTCCTACAAACTGACATCAGGAACCTGGAGTGGAGATTTGGTTTCCCATGGATATGGGCCAGCATTCGTGTCTAATGATGTGTGCCTGCCACTAGGCTTCTGCCTATTAAAATTCCACTAAAATTCCATACAAATGCGGATGTCTCCCAGGTGCAATCTACCACCAGATGGAAGTTTGTCTGCCCCTGTAGAGCCAAAGGCTTCCTACAAATTGACATCAGGAACCTGGGGCGGAGGCTTTGTTTTCCCATAGAAAAGGGCCACCATTCGTGTCTAATGCTGTCTATCTGCCACTGGGCTTATGGCTACTGAAATTACATACAAATGAGGATGTCTCCCAGATGCAATATGCCACCAGTTGGAAGTTTGGCTCCTCTTGTAGTGCCAGAGGTCTCCTAGAAAATGACATCAGGAACGTGGGGTGGAGACTTTGGTTTCCCATGAAAATGGGCCACTATTCATGTCTAATTCTGTCTGCCTGCCGCTGGGATTCTGCCTACTTTAATTCCACTAAAATTCCATACAAATGAGAATATCTCCCAGGTGCAATCTAACACCAGATGGAAGTTTCTCTGCCCTTGTGTTTCCAAAGGCCTCCTACAAACTGACATCAGGAACCTAGGGTGGAGAATTTGGTTTCCCATGGAAAACTACCACCGTTTGTGTCTAATGCTATGTGCCTGCAACTGGGCTTTTGCCTAGTAAAATTCCATACAAATGAGGATATCTCCCAGATGGAGTCTACTACCAGTTGAAAGTTTGTCTGCCCTTGTAATTCCAACGGCCTCCTACAAACTGAGATCAGGAATCTGGAGGGGACGCTTTGGTTTCCCATGGAAAAGGGTCACCCTTGGTGTTTAATGCTGTCTCCTTGCCACTGGGCTTATGACTACTGAAATTACATACAAATGAGGATATCTCCCAGATGCATTATGCTACCAGATGGAATTTTGTCTGCTCTTGCAGTGCCAAAAGCCTCCTTCAAGCTGACATTCCGAACCTGGCCTGGAGACGTTGGTTTCCTATGGAGAAGGCCCATCGTTCGTGTTTAATGCTCTCTGTCTGCAACTGGACTTCTGAGTACTAAAATACCACTAAAATTCCATAGAAATGAGGATATCTCTGAGGTGCAATCTACCGCCAGATGGAAGTGTGTCTGCCCTTGTAGTGCCAAAGGCCTCCTAAAAACTGACATCAGGAACATCGGATGGATAATTTGTTTTTCCATGGAAAATGACCAAGGTTCGTTTCTAAATGCAGTCTTCCTGAAAGTGGGCATATGCTTGCTAAAATTCCCTACACATGAGGATATCTCCCAAATGCAATTTCCCACCAGATAGATGTTTGTCTGCCCTTGTACTGCCAAAGGCCTCCTAAAACTTGACATCGGGAATGTGACGTGGAGACTTTGGTTTCCCTAAGAAAACGACCACCGTTCCTGTCTAATACTGTCTGCCTGGCACTGTGGCTATGACTGCTGAAGTTCCATGCAAATGAGGATATCTCCCAGGTGCAATCTACCACCAGGTGGAAGTTTGTCTGCCCTCGTAGTGTCGAAGGCCTCCTGAAAACTGACATCAGGAACCTGGGGTGGAGACTTTGTTTTCCCCTGGAAATAGGCCACCGTTTTTGTCTAATGCTATGTGCCTGCCACTGGGCTTATGCCTAGTAAAATCCCATACAAATGAGGATATCTCCCAGATGGAGTCTACCACCAGTTGAATGTTTGTCTGCCCTTGTAATGCCAACGGCCTCCTACAAACTGACATCAGGAATCTGGAGAGGACGCTTTGGTTTCCCATGGAAAGGGGCCACCCTTCGTGTTTAATGCTGTCTCCTTGCCACTGGGCTTATGACTACTGAAATTACATACAAATGAGGATATCTCCCAGATGCAATATGCCACCAGATGGAAGTTTTTCTGCTCCTGCAGTGCCAAAGGCCTCCTTCAAACTGACATTCGGAACCTGGCCTGGGGACTTTGGTATCCTATGGAAAAGGCCCACCATTCATGTTTAATGCTGTCTGTCTGCTACTGGGCTTCTGTGTACTAAAATACCACTAAAATTCCATACAAATGAGGACATGTCCGAGGTGCAATCTACCGCCAGATGGAAGTTTGTCTGTTCTTGTAGTGCCAAAGGCCTGCTACAAACTGACATCAGGAACGTGGGATGGAGACTTTGGTTTCCCAAGGAAATGGGCCACTATTCATGTCTAATTCTGTCTGCAAGCCACTGGGCTCATGCCTACTAAAATTCCACTAAAATTCTGTACTAATGAGGATATCTCCCAGGTGCAATCTACCACCCGATGGAAGTTTGTCTACCCTTGTAATTCCAAAGGCCTCCTACATACTGACATCAGGAACGTGAGGTGGAGACTTTGGTTTCCTATGGATAAGGCCCACTCTTCGTGTCTAATGCTGTCTGACTGCCACTGGGCTTCTGCCTGCTGAAATTCCATAGAAATGAGGATATCTCCTCGATGCATTCAACCACCACACGGAACTTTGTCTGCCCTTGTAGTGCCAAAGGCCTCCTACAAACTGACATCAGGAACCTGGAGTGGAGATTTGGTTTCCCATGGATATGGGCCAGCATTCGTGTCTAATGATGTGTGCCTGCCACTAGGCTTCTGCCTATTAAAATTCCACTAAAATTCCATACAAATGCGGATGTCTCCCAGGTGCAATCTACCACCAGATGGAAGTTTGTCTGCCCCTGTAGAGCCAAAGGCTTCCTACAAATTGACATCAGGAACCTGGGGCGGAGGCTTTGTTTTCCCATAGAAAAGGGCCACCATTCGTGTCTAATGCTGTCTATCTGCCACTGGGCTTATGGCTACTGAAATTACATACAAATGAGGATGTCTCCCAGATGCAATATGCCACCAGTTGGAAGTTTGGCTCCTCTTGTAGTGCCAGAGGTCTCCTAGAAAATGACATCAGGAACGTGGGGTGGAGACTTTGGTTTCCCATGAAAATGGGCCACTATTCATGTCTAATTCTGTCTGCCTGCCGCTGGGATTCTGCCTACTTTAATTCCACTAAAATTCCATACAAATGAGAATATCTCCCAGGTGCAATCTAACACCAGATGGAAGTTTCTCTGCCCTTGTGTTTCCAAAGGCCTCCTACAAACTGACATCAGGAACCTAGGGTGGAGAATTTGGTTTCCCATGGAAAACTACCACCGTTTGTGTCTAATGCTATGTGCCTGCAACTGGGCTTTTGCCTAGTAAAATTCCATACAAATGAGGATATCTCCCAGATGGAGTCTACTACCAGTTGAAAGTTTGTCTGCCCTTGTAATTCCAACGGCCTCCTACAAACTGAGATCAGGAATCTGGAGGGGACGCTTTGGTTTCCCATGGAAAAGGGTCACCCTTGGTGTTTAATGCTGTCTCCTTGCCACTGGGCTTATGACTACTGAAATTACATACAAATGAGGATATCTCCCAGATGCATTATGCTACCAGATGGAATTTTGTCTGCTCTTGCAGTGCCAAAAGCCTCCTTCAAGCTGACATTCCGAACCTGGCCTGGAGACGTTGGTTTCCTATGGAGAAGGCCCATCGTTCGTGTTTAATGCTCTCTGTCTGCAACTGGACTTCTGAGTACTAAAATACCACTAAAATTCCATAGAAATGAGGATATCTCTGAGGTGCAATCTACCGCCAGATGGAAGTGTGTCTGCCCTTGTAATGCCAAAGGCCTCCTAAAAACTGACATCAGGAACATCGGATGGATAATTTGTTTTTCCATGGAAAATGACCAAGGTTCGTTTCTAAATGCAGTCTTCCTGCAAGTGGGCATATGCTTGCTAAAATTCCCTACACATGAGGATATCTCCCAAATGCAATTTCCCACCAGATAGATGTTTGTCTGCCCTTGTACTGCCAAAGGCCTCCTAAAACTTGACATCGGGAATGTGACGTGGAGACTTTGGTTTCCCTAAGAAAACGACCACCGTTCCTGTCTAATACTGTCTGCCTGGCACTGTGGCTATGACTGCTGAAGTTCCATGCAAATGAGGATATCTCCCAGGTGCAATCTACCACCAGGTGGAAGTTTGTCTGCCCTCGTAGTGTCGAAGGCCTCCTGAAAACTGACATCAGGAACCTGGGGTGGAGACTTTGTTTTCCCCTGGAAATAGGCCACCGTTTGTGTCTAATGCTATGTGCCTGCCACTGGGCTTATGCCTAGTAAAATCCCATACAAATGAGGATATCTCCCAGATGGAGTCTACCACCAGTTGAATGTTTGTCTGCCCTTGTAATGCCAACGGCCTCCTACAAACTGACATCAGGAATCTGGAGAGGACGCTTTGGTTTCCCATGGAAAGGGGCCACCCTTCGTGTTTAATGCTGTCTCCTTGCCACTGGGCTTATGACTACTGAAATTACATACAAATGAGGATATCTCCCAGATGCAATATGCCACCAGATGGAAGTTTTTCTGCTCCTGCAGTGCCAAAGGCCTCCTTCAAACTGACATTCGGAACCTGGCCTGGGGACTTTGGTATCCTATGGAAAAGGCCCACCATTCATGTTTAATGCTGTCTGTCTGCTACTGGGCTTCTGTGTACTAAAATACCACTAAAATTCCATACAAATGAGGACATGTCCGAGGTGCAATCTACCGCCAGATGGAAGTTTGTCTGTTCTTGTAGTGCCAAAGGCCTCCTCCAAACTGACATCAGGAACATAGGATGGATAATTAGTTTTTCCATGGAAAAGGACCACCGTTCGTGTCTAATGCTGTCTGCCTTCCAGTGGGCATATGCCTGCTGAAATTCCCTACAAATGAGGATACCTCCCAAATGCAATTTCCCACCAGATAGAAGTTTGTCTGCCCTTTTAATGCCAAAGGCCTCCTACAAACTGACATCAGGAACGTGGCTTGGAGACTTTGGTTTCCCATGGAAAAGGACAACCGTTCCTGTCTAATGCTCTCTGCCTGCCACTGGGGTTATGCCTTCTGAAATTCCTCACAAATGAGGATATCTCCCAGATGGAATCTACCACCAGTTCGAAGTTTTTTTGCCCTTGTAGTGCCAAAGGCCTCCTACAAACTCACATCATGAACCTGCCGTGGAGACTTTGGTTTCTAATGGAAATGGGCCACCGTTCGTGTCTAATGCTGTCTGCCGGCCATAGGGCTACTGCCTACGAAAATTCCACTGAAATTCCATAGAAATGAAGACATCTCCCAGGTGCAGTCTACTGCCAGATATAAGTTTGTCTGCTCTTATAGTGCCAAATGCCTCCTACAAACTGACATGACGAGCCTGGGGTGGAGACTTTGGGTTCCCATGGATATGGGCCAGCGTTCATGTGTAATGCTGTCTGCCTGCCGCTGGACTTCTGCCTGCTAATATTCCACTAAAATTCCATACAAATGACGATATGTCCCAGGTGCAATCTACCACGAGTTGGAAGTTTTTCTGCCCATGTAGTTCCAAATGCCTCTTACAAACTGACACCAGGAACGTGGGGTGGAGAGTTTGGTTTCCAATGGAAAAGGGGCACCGTTTGTGTCTAATGCTGTCTGCCTGCCACTGGGGTTATGCCTGCGGAAATTCCTCAAAAATGAGGATATCTCCCAGATGGAATCTACCACCAGTTGGAAGTTTGTCTGCCGTTGTAGTGCCAAAGGCCTCCTACAAACTGACATCAGGAACGTGGGATGGAGACTTCGGTTTCCCAAGGAAAAGGTCCATTGTTCTTGTCTAATGCTGTCTGCCTGCCACTGGGCTTCTGCCTGCTGAAATTCCATACAAATGAGGATATCTCCCCCATGCAATATGCCACCAGTTGGAAGTTTGTCTGCCCTTATACTGCCAAAGGCCTCATACAACCTGACATCAGGAACGTGGGATGGAGACTTTGGTTTCCCATGGAAAAGGGCCAGCGTTCGTGTCTAATGCTCTCTGCCTGCCACTGGGCTTATGGCTACTGAAATTACATACAAATGAGGATATCTCCCAGATGCAATATGCCACCAGTTGGAAGTTTGTCTGTTCTGGTAGTGCCAAAGGCCTTCTAGAAACGGACATCAGGAACGTGGGGTGGAGACTTTGGTTTCCCATGGAAATGGGCCACCGTTGGTGTTTAATGCTGTCTACTTGCCACTGGGCTTCTGCCTACTTTAATTCCACTAACATTCCATACAAATGATGATATCTCCTCGATGCAATCAACCACCAGACGGAAATTTGTCTGCCCTTGTAGTGCCAAAGACCTCCTACAAACTGACATCAGGAACGTGGGATGGAGACTTTGGTTTCCCAAGGAAATGGGCCACCGTTCGTGTCTAATGCTGTCTGCAAGCCACTGGGCTCATGCCTACTAAAATTCCACTAAAATTCTGTACTAATGAGGATATCTCCCAGGTGCAATCTACCACCCGATGGAAGTTTGTCTGCCCTTGTAATTCCAAAGGCCTCCTACAAACTGACATCAGGAACGTGAGGTGGAGACTTTAGTTTCCTATGGATAAGGCCCACTCTTCGTGTCTAATGCTGTCTGCCTGCCACTGGGCTTCTGCCTGCTGAAATTCCATACAAATGAGGATATCTCCTCGATGCATTCAACCACCACACGGAACTTTGTCTGCCCTTGTAGTGCCAAAGGCCTCCTACTAACTGACATCAGGAACCTGGAGTGGAGATTTGGTTTTTCATGGATATGGGCCAGCATTCGTGTCTAATGATGTGTGCCTGCCACTAGGCTTCTGCCTATTAAAATTCCACTAAAATTCCATACAATTGAGGATGTCTCCCAGGTGCAGTCTACCACCAGATGGAAGTTTGCCTGCCCCTGTAGAGCCAAAGGCTTCATACAAATTGACATCAGGAATTTGGGGCGGAGGCTTTGGTTTCCCATCGAAAAGGGCCACCGTTCGTGTCTAATACTGTCTGCCTGGCACTGTGTTTATGACTGCTGAAGTTCCATACAAATGAGGATATCTCCCAGGTGCAATTTACCACCAGATGGAAGTTTGTCTGCCCTTGTAGTTCCAAAGGCCTCCTAGAAACGGACATCAGGAACGTGGGGTGGAGACTTTGGTTTTCCATGGAAAAGGTCCACTGTTTGTGTCTAATGCTGTCTTCCTGCTACTGAGCTTCTGCCTGCTGAAATTCCATCCAAATGAGGTTATCTCCTCGATGCCATCATCCACATGACGGCAGTTTGTCTGCCCTTGTAGTGCCAAAAGCCTCCTACAAACTGACATCAGGAACCTGGGGTGGAGACTTTGGTTTCCCATGGAAATGGGCCACTATTGCTCTCTAATTCTGTCTGCCTGCCGCTGGGATTCTGCCTACTAAAATTCCATTTAAATTCCATACAAATGAGGATATTTCTCAGATGCAATATGCCACCAGGTGGAAGTTTGTCTGCCCTTGTAGTGCCAAAGGCCTCCTATAAACTGACATAAGGAACGTGAGATGGAGACTTTGGTTTCCAATGGAAAGGGGCCACCGTTTGTGTCTAATGCTGTCTGCCTGCCACTGGGCTTATGCCTGCTGAAATTAGTCTAAAATTCCATACAAATGAGGACATCTCCCAGGTGGAATCTACCACTACATGGAAGCGTGTCTGCCCTTGTATTGCTAACCGCCTCCTTCAAACTGACATCAGTAATTTGGGATGGAGACTTTGGTTTCCCATGGAAAAGTGCCACCGTTTATGTCTAATGCTGTCTGCCTGCCACTGGGCTTATGCCGTCTTAAATTCCATAAAAATGGTGATATCTCCCAGATCGAATCTACCAACACATGGATGTTTTTCTACCCTTGTAGTTCCAAAGACCTCCTACAAACACACAACCAGAACCTGGAGTGAAGAATTTGGTGTCTGCCTGTCACTGGGCTTATGGCTGCAAAAATTGCATACAAATGAGGATATCTCCCAGATGCAATCTACCACCAGTTGGAAGTTTTTCTAGCCTTGTAGTGCCAAAGGTCTCCTACCTACTGACATCACGAGACTGGGGTAGAGACTTTCATGTCCCATGGAAAAGGGACACCGTTTGTTTCTTTTGCTCTCTGCCGATCATTGGGATTCTGCCTACTAAAATTCCACTAAAATTCCATACAAATGAAGATATCTCTCACGTGCAATCTACCACCAGTTGGAAGTTTGTCTGCCCTTATAGTGCCAAAAGCCTCGTATAATTTGACATCAGGAATGTGGGGTGGAGACTTTGGTTTCCCATGAAAAAGGCCACCGTTCGTGTCTAATGCTGTCTGCCTGCCACTGGGCTTCTTCCTACTAAAATTCCACTAAAATTCCATACAAAAGAGGATATCTCCCTGGTTCAATCTACCACCTGCTGAAAGTTCCTCTCCCCTTGTAGTGCCAAAAGCCTCGTATAAATTGACGTCTTAAACGTAGGGTGGACACTTAGGTTTCCCATGGAAAAGGGCCACCGTTCGTGTCTAATGCTGTCTGCCTGCAACTGGGCATATGCCTGCTGAAATTCCATACAACAGAGGATATCTCCCAGGTGGAATCTACCAGCGGATGGAATTTTGTCTGCCCTTGTAGTGCCAAAGGCCTCCTAGTAACTGATATAAAGAACGTGAGGTGGAGACGTTGATTTCCCATGGAAAAGGGCCAACGTTCGTGTCTAATGCTGTCTTCCTGCCACTGGGTTTCTGCCCACTAGAATTCCACTTAAATTCCTTGCAAATGAGGATATTTTGCAGTTGCATTCTCTTACGAGATGGAAGTTTGTCTGCCCTTGTAGTGCTAAAAGCCTCGTATAAAGTGACATCTTAAACGTAGGGTGGAGACGTTGGTTTCCCATGTAAAAGGGCCACCGTTCGTGTCTAATGCTCGCTATTGGCCGCTGGGATTCTGCCCACAAGAATTCCACTTAAATTCCATGCAAATGAGGATAACTCGCAGTTGCATTCTCCCACGAAATGGAAGTTTGTTTGTCCTTGTAATGACAAAGGCCTCCTACAAACTGACATCAGGAACGTGGGGTGGAGACTTTGGTTTCCCAAGGAAAAGGGCCACCGTTCGTGTCTAATGGTGTCTGCCTGCCACTTGGCTTCGACGTGCTGAAATTCAATACAAATGAGGATATCTCCCCGATGTAATCAACCACCAGACGGAACTTTGTCTGCCCTTGTAGTGCCAAAAGCCTCCTAAAAACTGACATCAGGAACCTGGAGTGGAGACTTTGGTTTCCCATGGAAATGGGCCAGCCTTCGTGTCTAATGCTATCTGCCTGGCACTGTGGTTTTGACTGCTGAAGTTCCGTACAAATGAGGATATCTCCCAGGTGCAATCTACCACCAGGTGGAAGTTTGTCTGCCCTTGTAGTGCCAACGTCCTCCTAAAAACTGACATCAGGAACGTGGGGTGGAGACTATGGTTTCCCATGGAAATGGGCCACCGTTCGTGTCTAATGCTGTCTGCCTGCGAATGGGCTTCTACCTGCTGAAATTCCATAGAAATGAGAATATCTCCCCGATGCAATCAATCACCAGACGGAACTTTGTCTGACATTGTAGTGCAAAGGCCTCCTAAAAACTGACATCAGGAACGTGGGGTGGAGTCTTTGTTTTCCCATTGAAATGGGCCACCGTTGGTGTTTAATGCTGTCTACTTGCCACTGGGCTTCTGCCTACTTTAATTCCACTAAAATTCCATACAAACGAGGATATCTCAGAGATGCAATATGCCACCACTTGGAAGTTTGTCTGTTCTTGTAGTGTAAATGGCCTCATAAAAACTGACATCAGGAACCTGGCCTGGAGACTTTGGTTTCCCCTGGAAAAGGGCCACTATTCATGTCTAATTCTGTCTGCCTGCCGTTGGGATTCTGCGTACTAAAATTGCTCTAAAATTCTATACAAATGAGAATATCTCGCAGGTGCAATCTACCCCCGGTTTGAAGATTTTCTGCCCTTGTAGTGCCAAAGGGCTCCTATAAACTGACATCTGAAATGTAGGATGGATAATTTGGTTTCCCATGGAAAAGGGCCACTGTTCATGCCTAATGCTGTGTGCCTGCCACTGGGCGTACGCCTGCTAAAATTCCATACAAATGAGGATATCTCGAAGATGCAATTTACCACCAGATGGAAGTTTGCGTGCCCTTGCAGTGGCAAAGGCCTCCTACAAACTGACATCAGGAATCAAGGGTGGAGACTTTGGTTTCCCATGGAAAAGGACCACCGTTCGTATCTAATGCTGTCTGATTGGCATTGTGGTTATGAGTGCGGAAGTTCAATACAAATGAGGATATCTCCCAGGTGCAATCTACCACCAGGTAGAAGTTTGTCTGCCCTTGTAGTGCCAAAGGCCTGTTAGAAACGGATATCAGGAACATGGGGAGGAGACTTTGGTTTCCCATGGAAAAGGACCACCGTTCGTATCTAATGCTGTCTGCCTGGCACTGTGGTTATGACTGCTGAAGTTCCATACAAATGAGGATATCTCCCAGATGCAGTATGCCACCAGATGGAAGTTTATCTTCCCATGTACTGCCAAAGGCCTCCTACAACCTGACATCAGGAATGTGGGATGGAGACTTTGGTTTCCGAACGAAATGGGCCACCGTTCGTGTCCAATGCTGTCTGCCAGCCACTATCTAATGCCTACTAAAATTCCACTAAAATTCTGTACTAATGAGGATATCTCCCAGGTGCAATCTACCACCCGATGGAAGTTTTCCTGCCCTTGTAGTTCCAAAGGCCTCCTACAAACTGACATCAGGAACGTGGGGTGGAGATTTTTGTTTCCCATGGAAAAGGGCCACCGTTCGGTTCTAATGCTGTCTGCCTGCCACTGGGGTTATGCCTCCTGAAATTCCTCACAAATGAGGATATCTCCCAGATGGAATCTACCGCCCGTTCGAAGTTTGTCTGCCCTTGTAGTGCCCAAGGCCTCCTAAAAACTGACATCAGGAACGTGGGGTGGAGACTTTGGTTTCCCAAGGAAATGGGCCACCGTTCGTGTCTAATGCTGTCTGCCTGCCACTGGGCTTATGACGATAAAAATTCCACTAAAATTCCATACAAATGAGGACATCTCCGAGGTGCAATCTACCACCACTTGGAAGTTTGTCTGCCCTTGTAGCGCCAACGGCCTCCTACAAACTGACATCAGGAACGTGAGGTGGAGATTTTGGTTTCCCAAGGAAAAGGGCCACCGTTCGTGTCTAATGCTTTCTGCCTGCCACTGGGCTTCTGCCTGCTGAAATTCCATACAAATGAGGATATCTCCCCGATGTAATCAACCACCAGACGGAACTTTGTCTGCCCTTGTAGTGCCCAAGGCCTCCTAAAAACTGACATCAGGAACCTGGATTGGAGACTTTGTTTTCCCATGGAAATGGGCCAGCGTTCGTGTCTAATGCTTTCTGCCTGGCACTGTGGTTTTGACAGCTGAAGTTCCGTACAAATGAGGATATCTCCCAGGTGCAATCTACCACCAGGTGGAAGTTTGTCTGCCCTTGTAGTGCCAACGTCCTCCTAAAAACTGACATCAGGAACGTGGGGTGGAGACTATGGTTTCCCATGGAAATGGGCCACCGTTCGTGTCTAATGCTGTCTGCCTGCGAATGGGCTTCTACCTGCTGAAATTCCATAGAAATGAGAATATCTCCCCGATGCAATCAAGCACCAGACGGAACTTTGTCTTCCATTGTAGTGCAAAGGCCTCCTAAAAACTGAATCAGGAACGTGAAGTGGAGTCTTTGGTTTCCCATGGAAATGGGCCACCCTTGGTGTTTAATGCTGTCTACTTGACACTGGGCTTCTGCCTACTTTAATTCCACTAAAATTCCATACAAACGAGGATATCTCAGAGATGCAATATGCCACCAGTTGGAAGTTTGTCTGTTCTTGCAGTGCAAAACGCCTCCTAAAAACTGACATCAGGAACCTGGCCTGGAGACTTTGGTTTCCCCTGGAAAAGGGCCACTATTCATGTCTAATTCTGTCTGCCTGCCGTTGGGATTCTGCGTACTAAAATTGCTCTAAAATTCTATACAAATGAGAATATCTCGCAGGTGCAATCTACCCCCGGTTTGAAGTTTCTCTGCCCTTGTAGTGCCAAAGGGCTCCAATAAACTGACATCTGAAACGTAGGATGGAAAATTTGGTTTCCCATGGAAAAGGGCCACTCTTCATGCCTAATGCTGTATGCCTGCCACTGGGCGTATGCCTGCTAAAATTCCATACAAATGAGGATATCTCGCAGATACAATTTACCACCAGATGGAATTTTGTCTGCCGTTGTAGTGGCAAAGGCCTCCTAGACAACTGACATCAGGAACGCGGGGTGGAGACTTTGGTTTCCCATGGAAAAGGACCACCGTTCGTATCTAACGCTGTCTACCTGGCACTGGGCTTATGACTGCTGAAATTCCATACAAATGAGGATATCTCCCTGATGCAATCAACCACCAGACGGAAGTTTGTCTACCCTTGTACTGCCAAAGGTCTCCTAAAACCTGACATCAGGAACGTGGCATGGAGACTTTGGTTGTTGTGATGGTTTAAGGCCAATTTGGGAGGAGAATTCCGAGGGAAAACCCTTCCCCCCACCCCCCTCCCCTCTCCCAGCCGGTTCGGGAGAAAACTCGTTGGAGAGAGAAAGTGGAAAGAAACCTGTTTATTAAACCAGCAAAACACTCCCCCAGCGCAATAGATCAAACAATACCAGATGATGACTTATGGAAAGCAAAGTCCCTTTTATAGATGGTGTCTCCTCTCGGTTCCTTTCAGCAGTGGTGGATGTTGCTGCGAAGGGTAGCTCCCAGTGGATCCAGGTGTCGGCTCCCCCGGCGGCCCCCGCCGGGTCCTCGGTGTGGGGGAGGTTTGAACCGTTCCAAAAAACAGGTGGAAAAAAAGGGAAAAAAAGAAAAGAAGGGAAAAAAAAAAAAGGAAGGAAAAAAAATTGCGAAGCTTTTCAGCCCTAACTAAGCTAAGCTAACTACAGCAAAAGCAAAGCGAAAAAAAAGAGAGAGTGCCTCCCGGGAAAAAAACCAAAAAAACTGCATCTCCGCGCCGGTGACTCATATTCTCAAGGCCAGTCTGTGCAATTCCTGAAAACAACTTTGCACTTTCTCCCCGTTACTCTCAGATCCAATATAGACCAAACAGACGATTGGGGATACAGTGTAGCATCAACCCAGGACAGAATCCACCCCTTATTCCCATATCGTCAGCATATGACCAAAGCCAGTATACATTCTGCATCACACATTTATAAAATGTCCATTCATTCTCCCCACAAGGTGCAATACCCATCATATCCCTGTTACATCCCACACCAAGCCACTGAATCCAGGCCCCAGGCAGAGCTACAGGATTCTCCATTCTCTTATTTTGCTCACCCAAAACTCCCTCTTCCACTTACTCATACCTTCAATACCACTTACTCATACCTCCAGCACTTGCTCGTACCTTCAGCACTTGCTCATACCCTCTCACGTATACATTTTCTTCTATTTCATATTTGCATGGTTTAAGTTACAGATCATGGCAGTGACATCCAGCAAACAGTGATGGTTACATATGATTCTCACCTAACAACCAGATCTTCCTGAGGCAGGCACCGTGTTGTCCCATCTCTTTGCATTATCCACCAGGTACAACCTGGTCCCTGAGCAAAGACAACTCCACGAATGGGTTTGTCTGTACGTGTGGCAGACTTAATCCACACTGTTTTTCCTAACAAACCCCAAACGTGCACCACTGGGACTTTATCTCCATCTACTGTATGCAGAGGTTCAGCCTGAGCAGGGCCTGCTCGGTTGGTGGAGCCTCGGGTGTTGACCAACCAGGTGGCCTTTGCCAAATGCTGCTCCCAATTTTTGAAAGACCCCCCACCCAATGCTTTCAGCTGGGTCTTTAACAATGCATTATGCCTCTCCACTTTGCCTGCTGCTGGTGCATGGTAGGGGATATGGTAGACCCACTCAATACCATGTTCCCTAGCCCAGGTGGTGATGAGGTTGTTCTTGAAATGAGTCCCATTGTCTGACTCAATTCTCTCAGGTGTACCATGCCTCCACAGGACTTGCTTTTCTAGGCCCCGGATGGTGTTCCGGGCAGTGGCATGAGGCACAGGATAGGTCTCCAGCCACCCAGTGGTGGCTTCCACCATGGTCAGCACGTAGTGCTTACCTTGGCGGGTTTGGGGCAGAGTGATGTAATCAATCTGCCAGGCCTCCCCATACTTGTACTTAGACCACCGTCCACCGTACCAGAGGGGCTTCACCCGCTTGGCCTGCTTGATGGCAGCACACGTCTCACAGTCGTGGATAACCTGAGAAATACTATCCATGGTTAAATCCACCCCTCGGTCCCGTGCCCACTTATAGGTGGCATCTCTGCCCTGATGACCTGAAGCATCATGGGCCCACCGAGCTAGGAACAACTCTCCCTTGTGTCGCCAATCTAAGTCTATCTTAGACACTTCTATCTTTGCAGCCTGATCTACCTGCTTGTTATTCTGGTGTTCTTCATTAGCCCGACTCTTGGGAACATGGGCATCCACATGACGGACTTTCACAGGTAGTTTCCCTACCCTGGTGGCGATGTCCTTCCACTCATCAGCAGCCCAGATTGGTTTTCCCCTACGCTGCCAGTTGGCCTTTTTCCACCTTTCCAGCCAGCCCCACAGAGCATTAGCTACCATCCACGAATCCGTGTAGAGGTAGAGCCTTGGCCACTTCTCTCGTTCAGCAAGGTCCAGGGCCAATTGAACAGCTTTGAGTTCAGCAAGCTGGCTTGACCCGCCTTCTCCTTCAGTGGCGTGTGCAACCTGTCGTGTGGGGTTCCATACGGCTGCTTTCCACTTCCGGTTCATCCCTACGATGCGACAGGAACCATCAGTGAAAAGAGCGTAACGTGTTTCTTCTGCTGGAAGTTGGTTGTATGGTGGAGCTTCTTCAGCCCGGGTTACTTGCTCTTGTTCTTCTTCGTCAGTGAGACTGAAGCTTTCTGCTTCCGGCCAGTTGGTGATCACTTCCAAAATTCCTGGGCGATTTGGGTTTCCAATACGGGCACGCTGAGTGATAAGGGCAATCCATTTGCTCCATGTAGCATCGGTGGCATGGTGGGTGGAGGGAACCTTTCCTTTAAACATCCATCCCAGCACTGGTAGTCGGGGTGCCAGGAGGAGTTGTGCCTCAGTGCCAACCACCTCTGAAGCGGCTTGAACTCCTTCGTAAGCGGCCAAGATTTCCTTTTCTGTGGGAGTGTAATTGGCTTCGGCCCCTCTGTAACTTCGGCTCCAGAATCCCAGTGGCCGGCCTCGAGTCTCACCCGGCACCTTCTGCCAAAGGCTCCAGGACAGACCATGGCTCCCGGCTGCAGAGTAGAGCACATTCTTCACCTCTGGTCCCGTCCTGACTGGGCCAAGGGCTACCGCATGAGCAATCTCCTGCTTGATCTGGGCAAAGGCTTGCTGCTGTTCCGGGCCCCAGTGGAAATCGTTCTTCTTGCGAGTAACCAGGTACAGAGGGCTCACAATTTGACTGTACTCAGGGATGTGCATCCTCCAAAAGCCAATGGCCCCTAGGAAAGCTTGTGTTTCCTTCTTGTTGGTTGGTGGGGACATGGTGGTGATCTTATTGATGACCTCTGTGGGAATCTGACGCCGTCCATCTTGCCATTTCACTCCCAGGAACTGAATCTCTCGGGCAGGTCCTTTGACTTTGCTTTTCTTGATGGCAAAACCAGCTTCCAGGAGAATCTGGATGATCTTCTCTCCTTTCTCAAAGACTTCAACTGCTGTGTTTCCCCACACAATGATGTCATCGATGTACTGTAGATGATCTGGAGCCTCACCCTTTTCCAGTGCATCCTGGATCAGTCCATGGCAGATGGTGGGACTGTGCTTCCACCCCTGGGGCAGTCGGTTCCAGGTGTACTGCACACCCCTCCAGGTGAAAGCAAACTGGGGTCTGCATTCTGCTGCCAAAGGAATGGAGAAAAATGCATTGGCAATATCAATAGTGGCGTACCACCTCGCTGCCTTGGACTCCAGCTCGTACTGGAGCTCCAACATGTCTGGCACGGCAGCGCTCAGTGGTGGTGTCACTTCATTCAATGCACGATAGTCCACAGTCAATCTCCATTCTCCTTCAGATTTACGCACAGGCCAAATGGGACTGTTGAAGGGTGAGTGGGTTTTGCTAACCACCCCTTGGCTCTCCAGCTCACGGATCATCTTATGGATGGGGATCACGGCATCTCGAGTTGTTCTGTACTGCCGGCGATGCACTACTGAAGTAGCAATTGGCACCTGTTGATCTTCCCCCTTCAGAAGTCCTACTGTCAGTGGATCCTCAGACAGCCCAGGCAAAGTATTCAATTGTTGGACACCCTCTGTCACTACAGCTGCCACCCCAAATGCCCACCTGAGTCCCTTTGGGTCTTTGAAATACCCACTTCGGAGGTAATCTATGCCCAAAATACATGGGGCCTCTGGGCCGGTCACAATGGGGTGCTTCTTCCATTCATTTCCAGTCAGGCTCACCTCTGCTTCCACTACAGTGAAGTCTTGCGATCCCCCCGTCACACCAGCGATAGAGACAGACTCTGCCCCTACATGTCTTGATGGAAGTAATGTACATTGGGCACCTGTATCAACCAAAGCTTCATATTCCTGTGGGTCAGATGTGCCAGGTCAACGAATCCACACAGTCCAATAAATACGATTTTCCCTAGCCTCTACCTGGCTAGAGGCAGGGCCCCTCTAAGCCTGGTTATCCTTCTTTCCTTGGGCATATGTCTTAGAAGTTCCTTCAAGGGGTTCGGACATGTCATCATCACACTTGGCAGTTCGGCGACGAGCAACTGGAGCTGCTTCCCTTCTAGTGGAACTTCCTCTCTGAATCTTGCCTTCCTTCAATTCACGCACCCGTTGTGCCAAAGCAGCAGTAGATTTTCCGTCCCATCTCCTCATGTTTTCTCCGTGATCTCGCAAAAAGAACCACAACTCAGCTCGTGGGGTGTACCCTCTCTCCCTGTCTGGGGAACGTCTGCGTTGGGTACCAGAACCTCTAATCTGTACTGCTGAGATTTGGAGAAGATCCTCTCTAATCTCCTCCCTAAGTTTCTTGTGATTCTCCTCTAACCTATCTTCTAGTTTCTGGAGACGGGTTTCCACAGCTGCTATTCTGGCATGTGTCGGGCCATGCACAGCATCTGCATATGCTCGAAGCTTCTTTGCCATATCAAGCACAGTCTCCCCTGTGTCTTCTCGCTTCATTACTGCTAAAGCAGAAGCATATTCTAATGGCCCCAGTCGTATAAGTTTTCGCCACATTACAGATGTGCACGGTACCAAGTCTGGGTTTCTAATATTTATGTCATCTGAGAAGATCATCTCGGCCACTGCCATTTCCCTCAAGCGTTGAATCCCTTGTTCTATGGTCTTCCATGGGGTTTGCTGCATATAAAGATCATCAGCACAAAGGTATCTTTCTGCCACACTTCCTAGCACCCGCACCCAGAGACTGCGTGGATTAGCCTCTCTCATCATCTCTTGATCGATGACTGGATCAAGTGACAGGGAGCCCAAATGCCTCGCTTCAGTGCCATCCAGAATTGTAGCCTCGCCTGCAGCATCCCAAAGACGGACCAGCCAACTAATTATAGATTCACCAGGTTGGCGCCTGTAATCCTTTCTTAGGCCCCGAAGGTCTTTCAGAGAAAAGGAATCAATGTTGGCCTCTGATCCTGTGCCAGATGCTTTGGCCTCTGATCTTGGTGAAGGTCCTTCTCCTAGGTCATCATCATCCACTGGTCGATCAGTTTTGTGGGTGTGCTTCTTTGCTGGAGCAACTGCCAGGGGCTTGGGCTTACTGTCTGGTTTAGGTGCCACCTCAGGCTCAGGTTCCAGCTTAGCTGCTGGCTTCATAACTGGGGGGCTGGCTGCAGACTGAGTGACTGGGGTAGCTGTTGATTTACATTCCTGCCCCCCTGCCTCTATCTGCTGCCCTACAGTATCCAGCAGCGTGCGATAGGCATACGCCAGGGCCCAGCTTACTGCAATGATCTTTTCCCTCTTAGAGTCATTATGATACTTCTCTTTCAGGTATTTCCCCACCTCAGCTGGATTCCGAATTTGTTCACGTGGGAAGTCCCAGACCATGGGGTCAGAAAATTCCTTCAGGAGCTGGCCCATATCCTCCCATTCCCCACACCACTCAAACTTTTCTACGCCTGGGTCAGGGGTTTCCTCAGCCCCTCTAGAAATCTCAGCCCTCATTCTGGAGAAACTGCAGACTGTATAGAGGAAGCTAACCAAATTAAACAACAGAAAGATGGTTTCTTTAACACTTAGGGGAAACTGAGCATTCTGCAACACTGAGGTAACAGATGTAGAGGAGAAGAAGGAAATGAGAGATTCCAACACTTCATCCCCTGCCTCTCTTCCAACAAACAGGGTAAATAACCACAACCATGAACTATATATACCTGGAGTAGATTCCAGCACCTTTATAAACCTCCTACAAATCATTATCATCAAGCCAAGGCCAATAGCTACTCTAGTTCGTGTCCCTCTGTGGTAAAAACTACATATTAGGGACAATATCGGGGCTATTTCTGGATATGAGAATAAACCTAGGGACCACAAAGGTATTAGGACCTCAAAGAAGCCCAGGGACCCAAAACACATAAAGGCCCCCACCCCGACAGACAGGAATTCAAACAACATAGCTATTAATTGCTCTATACCGGTACAAAGTACTTGCAACAAGAAATACAACCAGTGCAGGGTTTTTTCCACTCTCTCTCTGTCGGCCCCCTCCCCGTACGGGCCACCAAGAAAGCTGTGATGGTTTAAGGCAAATTTGGGAGGAGAATTCCGAGGGAAAACCCTTCCCCACCCCCCTCCCCTCTCCCAGCCGGTTCGGGAGAAAACTCGTTGGAGAGAGAAAGTGGAAAGAAACCTGTTTATTAAACCAGCAAAACACTCCCCCAGCGCAATAGATCAAACAATACCAGATGATGACTTATGGAAAGCAAAGTCCCTTTTATAGATGGTGTCTCCTCTCGGTTCCTTTCAGCAGTGGTGGATGTTGCTGCGAAGGGTAGCTCCCAGTGGATCCAGGTGTCGGCTCCCCCGGCGGCCCCCGCCGGGTCCTCGGTGTGGGGGAGGTTTGAACCGTTCCAAAAAACAGGTGGAAAAAAAGGGAAAAAAAGAAAAGAAGGGAAAAAAAAAAAAGGAAGGAAAAAAAATTGCGAAGCTTTTCAGCCCTAACTAAGCTAAGCTAACTACAGCAAAAGCAAAGCGAAAAAAAAGAGAGAGTGCCTCCCGGGAAAAAAACCAAAAAAACTGCATCTCCGCGCCGGTGACTCATATTCTCAAGGCCAGTCTGTGCAATTCCTGAAAACAACTTTGCACTTTCTCCCCGTTACTCTCAGATCCAATATAGACCAAACAGACGATTGGGGATACAGTATAGCATCAACCCAGGACAGTTGTCCATGGGAAAAGGGCCACCGTTCATGTCTCATGCTGTCTGCCTGCCACTGGGCTTCTACCTGCGGAAATTCCATACAAATGAGGATATCTCCCCAATGCAATCAACCGCCAGATGGACGTTTGTCTGCTTTTGTACTGCCAAACGCCTCCTTCAACCTGACATTGGGAACGTGGTGTGGACACTTTGGTTTCCTATGGAAAAGGACCACCTTTCGTGTCTAATGCTGTCTGACTGGCACAGTGTTTATGAATGCTGAAGTTACATACAAATGAGGATATCTCCCAGGTGCAATCTACAACCAGATGGAAGATTTACTGCCCTTGTAGTACCAAAGCCCTCCTAAAAAACTGACATCAGGAACCAGGGGTGGAGACTTTGTTTTCACATGGAAAAGGGCCAGCGTTCATGTCTAATGCTGTCTTCCTGCCACTGGGCTTCTGCCTGCTGAAATTCCAAAGAAATTTGGAAATCTCTCCGATGCAATCAACCACCTGACGGAAGTTTGTCTGCCCCTGTCGTGCCAAAGGCCTCCTACAAATTGACATGAGAAGCCTGGTGTGCAGACGTTGGTTTCCCATGGAAAAGGGCCAGCATTCGTGTCTAATGCTGTCTGCCTGCCACTGGGCTTATGGCTACTGAAATTACATACAAATGAGGATATCTCCCAGATGCAATATGCCACCAGTTGGAAGTTTGTCTGCTCTTGTAGTGCCAAAGGCTTCCTAGAAACGGACATCAGGAACGTAGGGTGGAGACTTTGGTTTCCCATGGAAATGGGCCACCGTTGGTGTTTAATGCTGTCTACTTGCCACTGGGCTTCTGCCTACTTTAATTCCACTAAAATTCCATACAAATGAGGTTATCTCCAAGATGCAATATGCCACCAGTTGGAAGTTTGTCTGTTCTTGTAGTGCAAAAAGGCCTCCTACAAACTGACATCAGGAACCTGGCCTGGAGACTTTGGTTTCCCCTGGAAGAGGGCCACTATTCATGTCTAATTCTGTCTGCCTGCCGCTGGGATTCTGCGTACTAAAATTCCTCTAAAATTCTATACAAATGAGAATATCTCGCAGGTGAAATCTACCCCTGGTTTGAAGTTTCTCTACCCTTGTAGTGCCAAAGGGCTCCTATAAACTGATGTCAGGAACATAGGATGGATAATTAGTTATTCCATGGAAAAGGGCCAGCGTTTGTGTCTAATGCTGTCTGCCTGCAACTGGGCGTCTACGTACTGAAATTCCATAGAAATGAGGATATCTCCCAGGTGCAATCTACCACCAGGTGGAAGTTTGTCTGCCCTTGTAGTGCCAAAGGCCTCCTAGAAACGGACATCAGGAACGTGGGGTGGAGACTTTGGTTTCCCATAGAAATGGGCCATCATTCGTGTCTAATGCTGTCTGCCTGCCACTGGGCTTCTTCCTACTAAAATTCCACTAAAATTCCATACAAATGAGGATATCTCCCAGGTGCAATCTACCACCAGGTGGAAGTTTGTCTGCCCTCGTAGTGCCAAAGGCCTCCTAAAAACTGACATCAGGAACGTGGGGTGGAGACTTTGGTTTCCCATGGAAATGGGCCACCGTTTGTGTCTAATGCTATGTGCCTGCCACTGGGGTTATGCCTAGTAAAATTCCATACAAATGAGGATATCTCCCAGATGGAATCTACCACCAGTTGAAAGTTTGTCTGCCCTCGTAGTGCCTCGTAGAATAAAAGACAAAATTAATTAAATGCAGCTCTCCCCTCGTGCCACTGCCTAACACAGCTCTGGGAGTATCCTGGATTCTGCAGGGGCAGGGAAAGCTTACTTTGGATGAACATCCAAATGTGCCAAGCCAGGAAAGACCCACCCCATTGTGTCCAAGGAACAGCAATTAGGCCATTTAGGATTTAAGTATTAATGAGATTTTAATGGGATAGTTAAAAATGCAGTACATATAACTTTACAGAGAGATGAATTATGGTAAATAAACACTTCGCAAGTTGGCTGGTGCTGAACAATTGGGATTTACCAACAGGAATTTGGTAAATGTCCTTGAAATGTGCCCTACGATGAGGCAAAACTCCAACTAGGCTGGAAAACTGGCATTTGCAATAAATACTCCCTTACTAAAATCAAAAAGAGGAAAAACATCAAAGGAAAGGAAGGAAAATTATCTAAATCTCATCCTGCCTGGAAGACAAGCTCAGGCATTTCTAACACTGAAAACTTTTGAAACAGTTAGCAGTTTCATGGTGGAAGTTCGTGGAATGCTGACATAAAATCTTCTTCCTCTGCTCAGATTTTAAAGGGAAGTGAGAACTAAACATCTCAAGTAACTCCTATCCAACAATCATCTGTATTCTGTGGGAGTAACATTGCAAAGAAACTCCAGGCGTACTTGTATCTGACATCTGAAGCTCTTAGCAGAGCTGGGAAGTTTCAATAGAACAAAAGAGCCACCACAATTGCTGGAATAACAAAATTCAACTTGGCAAATGTCAGGAACTTTATTTACAAATCCATGGAGGAGGAGGAGGAGGAGGATGACACCAGGAACACACCCCAGCTGAAAGCAACGATTTATTTGGAAAAGGCGGGAAATCCAACTGACAGCCTCTGGTCATGGCCAAGCAATTCTCCAGGAGTCGGAGACAAAAGTGGGAACCTTGGACTGGGATAAGGCCTTCCAGTGACCTGGCTTCCTTGGCTCTCTCCTTTTTTGCCAACTACCTGAAGAGGAAAAAAAACCAGGAATACAGTTCCAAACCTGGGCAGGACATCCTTGGCTCAAGCAGACTGAAGCGCAACTCCCAGGGAGCGAGGCCAGGCTGTGCGCCGGGGAGCTCCGGGAATCTGGGATTGCCCGTGGCATTCAAGGGCTGGAAAAGCACAGCCAGCTGCCGGCTTTAGTGCTGGGACACAGCAAGGCCTGGCCCCAGGGGCAGCAGTTGGAGCTGGGCCTGCAGGAGAACGCCCCAAACCCAGCTTAAACATCCAGCAGGACACCCAGCACGCCCCAGGATGAACTCAGGTGGGAGAAACCCCCCGGATGCTCCACGTTCCTCGCCGCTGGCAGCTTTGCCAGGGCCTCCCTCAAAATTCCTACCTCACCGTGCAGCTCCTACAAAACAGGAGAGCCTATGGAAACCATCCAGAAATGCACAGATCTCCAGTTCTTAAGAGCCAAAGCGGCAGCAAAAGGTGTCCCAACTGTCCTGCAAACCAGCAGGTCTGAGGAGATGCAGGGCTCTGTTCCACAGGGGACACAAGTGCCCCTCAGCCAGCCAAGATTCTCTCGGGCTCTTCCCTCTGCTCCCTGCGGACACGAGCAGCAGTTTTTCCCTAGGGTTCCCCTTTCCATCAAGGCAATGACTTCTGTTCTTCTCCGACTCCATGTTCAGGAAGGAAAAAAGGAATATTAGCATTACACAGACTGTCCAGAAGGGTGTGACTGAGGCAGGATCAGCTCCCAGTCCACTGCTGCTTCTGGATTTCTGGGCAGTTCCTTCCCATCCTGCCCTTCCCAGCACCATTCCCTGGGTGCCATATCCAAAGACACCTTCTCCATGCAGCTTAAAAAGCCACAGAAACCCAAAGAAAGAAGATCAAAAATCAATTCACATGTTTCTAGTCTGGGGAGAATGAGGGAGGTCTAAAATCTGTATTTATTTTAGAACAGTAGAGCCAATTTTAAGGACCTTGAGTATCAGTGAAGGGCAGCAAAAGCTGATAAACTCCTTTATTAAGTTAGTAGGAGCAGAAAAACAAAGTTTTAAGATCAAGTTTTGCTGCTAAAAATTAAGGAGGTGCCATGTTGGTGTTAGTGCTTTTAACCTTCTGACATTAGAGGGTATTTGTACCATAAATGCCTAAAGTGTCCTAAAATGATATTATGATATCCTCTATCATTCTCCCCGAAATTATCTATCTCTCAACCATATTATCAAACACAAACAAACAAACAAAATCATTCATGTTCCTGCAAACGTCTGAATGCCACACAGGAGAACGTGCATTTTCATTTTGAAATAATTTTATTTTACATTTCTCCAGAGTTCCGAGCAGAGCGTCTGTATTACTGAAGGAAAACAATACAGATCAGAGAAGCTTATCAATCAGCAGTACGACGTCCCTTTCACACAGTGGGTGCACCTGTCCTCTGGATCTCCCTTACAGTCCTGGCAGTCCATCTTTGCCCTGACAGAGAAAACTGCATGGTTTAAAGGGTGCTGAGATAAAGAAGGATACATTAGGAGGGCCATGGATATAAAATAAATTAAAAGCATCTGTAAGAGTTTCTTTCCGTATACAAAATAACTTTTCTTTTGGGGTTGATTTTCATTTTTTTAAATTGACAGTCTGTACACAGATAAACCTTTCACCAGAAATCATTTAAAAATGCTGGTGTCACAAGGAAAAAGGAGCCACTAAACAACCCATCCTGCAAACTCATAAGCCTCTCCTCGGCTGCGGGTGTCTATCTTTGGGACCAGCCCTGCCCCGGGAGTGACACTGCTGCTGATGAGTTCAGGGCCCCCAGAGCACGGAAGAACAGATCACCACTTTGCCAGCTAAACCAGTGCACCGAGCGCCCCATCCAGTCCTTTCCTGAACAGCTCCACTGAGGGTGACTCCACCACTTCCCTGGGCAGCCCTTACCACTGCCTGACCATCCTTTCCATGAAAAAATTCTTCCTAATGTCCAGCCTGAACCTCCCCCGGTGCAGCTTGAGGCTATGACCTCTCGTCCTGTTGCTTGGTACCTGGGGAAGAGGCCACTCCACAATCTGGTTACAGTGTCCTTGCAGGGAGACAACCCACAGATTATTTGCAAGTATGTTCTAGAACACGTGGAGAACAAGTCATTCGGGCACTTCACTGAGCGTGATATTTTCATACCCCTGGCCTGCTGAGTTTCCATAGCACAAGTCAGTGATGCACTCAGTAGTCCTGTTTGCAGCTCTTCTGCCCAGGGCTGCCAGGCTCCAAAGAGCTGAATTACAGAGTACATGTCAGTGGAACTCACACACAAGGTGAGTAACCTTGTACCAAGGAGATGAATGGTCAGGTAGGGTCATCTATAGCTTTTAGGATGTCAGATTTGTTTTGCCACCTTGCTGTACTACTCTAAAACCTAAGGCAAGAAACTTTGTTTTAAAATGAAGACTATTGCATTTCTAGTGTTCCCCCGCCATTAGTCACCATTAGAACAGAGATAGGAATTACCAGCTTGTGCTGCTTCCAAAATCTTGTACAAAAATAGATCACTATGTCCTTTGCGCAGTCTCAAAAATCTCCAGACTCTTCTTTCACCTCTCGCTTCCAACAGGTACGGTCAGGTCCCATTCCTGGCCTTGTGTTTCGGTCAAAACCACAGACAAATTAAGTTTGTATTCACTTTCCTTGGAATGGCTACTTGGAATCCGTTCTGTTCCCATTCTCATTGATTGCATTTCTTTACATTTCCTTTTTTTTTTGTCCAAAGGAAATGCATTGGCAGTGCAAACACAAAGTAGGTACAATGAGACTCCTGCCCAACTCCCCTCCCCAACGAGCAGAGGAGTGGCAGCACTCAGCCCCCAGGCTTATTGCCAAATCACCCCAGCATTGCCAAAAGGCCTCCCAAGGCATTACTTGCATGCACAGGACTCCACTGTCATGTTGGGGTACACCTTCAGCACCACGTTTTTGTTTTCATCAAAGAATAAGATACTAAGAGAAGACATCTTGTCAGGCACACAGCAAGGCTCGGGAATGCCAGGGACGACTCCAACAGCTCTCACACTGCTCTGGATGGTGGCGTGGTTGGATGGCTTCATGGCCTGAAAGAGAAAGACGTGGTAGTTACCACACCCACGCTGCCATGGATTTACGTACTCTACAATGACATTGCTTTGTTGAAGGGCCCTGTCGAGACCCCTCAGCTGAAACATCTGTAGCCAGTGGCACTGCTGAGGAACTGAGCCTCCAAGACAGCTGTACCTCATACTAAAGTAACATTTTCCTCCAGAGAAGAAGCTTCAAAGGTTTCCTAAAAAGCTAAAACTTCAAAGTTTCCTAAATTTATGAAAAGGGACACACTTGGGTTTGCTCTAGCAGATCTGAAAGCACATCTGCCTGGTGAAGTAATTGCTTGGTCTCAAAACCAGAAACTATTAAGGTGCTCATAGAAACAAAAAACCAACACAGAAAAGAAAACCAAGTTTTACTCCGAACCCTAAAATGCTTCCCTGTATAAGAGATAGGTGAGCATGAAAAATGCATAAGACAAAGCTTTTAGCCAGGGACTTTTGGCTTGGTTTTTAGAGTTGTTCTTACACACACAATCTGGGAATCAAAACAGTTCAGTGTGTACCCCACCACATGTCGCTGGGAAATACACAGAACAAGGTCATTTTGGCCAAATGTTCAAGTTGCAGTTTTGCTGCAATGACAGATGATTTGTTTCCAAGGAAAAAAGTCAGTCTCAAGGGTTAGATATGGACCTGGAAAAAGCACAGGAATAACTGAGAATTCCAGCTCTTCATATCATTTGCACAGCACATTAGTACATGAAGTTCAAAGTCTCCATCTAAGCTGATGGCTTTAGAGGGGACATTGGGGGCTATGGAGGGGACATTGGGGGCTCCATAGGGGACACTGGGGGCTCCATTAGGGACAACTGGGGCTCCAGAGGGGACATAGAGGGCTATGGAGGGGACATTGGGGGCTATGGAGGGGACATTGGGGGCTCATTAGGAGACATTGGGGGCTCCAGAGGGGACATTGAGGGCTATGGAGGGGATATTGGGGGCAAAGCAGGGGACATTGGGGGCTCCATAGGGGACATTGAGGGCTTGGGAAAAGACATTGGGGGCTCCATCGGGGACATTGGGGGCAATGGAGGGGACACTGGGGGATATTTGCGAGATATCCTCATTTGTATGAAATTTTAGCAGGCATACGCCCAGTGGCAGGCAGACAGCATTAGACACGAACGCTGGCCCTTTTCCATGGGAAAACAAATTCTCCACCCCTGGTTCCTGTTGTCAGTTTTTTAGGAGGGCTTTGGTACTACAAGGGCAGAGAATCTTCCATCTGGTTGTAGATTGCACCTGGGAGATATCCTCATTTCTATGGAATTTTGTGGAATTAAATTAGGCAGAAGCACAGTGGCAAGGAGACAGCATTCAACACAAACGGTGGCCCATTTCCATGGGAAACCAAAGTCTCCACCCCACGTTCCTGATGTCCGTTTCTAGGAAGACTTTGGCACTATAAGAGCAGACAAACTTCCAACTGGTGGCATATTGCACCTGGGAGATATCCTCATTTGCATGGAATTTTGGCAGGCATAAGCCCAGTGGCAGGCACACAGCATAAGACACTAACAGTGGCTATATCCTATGGAAAACCAAAGTCTCCACCTCACATTCCAGACGTCAGTTTGTAGGAGGCCTTTGGCATTACACGGGCAGAGAAACTTCCATCTGGTGTTAGGTTGCACCTGGGTGATATCCTCAGTTGTATGGAATTTCAGCACTCACAAGCCCAGTGGCAGGAAGACAGCATTAGACACAGACAGTGGCCCTTACCACGGGAAACCAAATTATCCATCTTACGTTAGAGATGACAGTTTATAGGAGGCCTTTGGCACTATAAGAAGAGAAAAACTTCCATCTGCTGGTAGATTGCATCTGGGAGATATCCTCATTTGTATGGAATTTTAGTAAACATAAGCACAGTGGCCAGCAGACAGCCTCAGGCAGGAACGGTGGCCGTTTTCCATGGGAAACCAAATTCTCCACCCCACATTCCTGATGTCAGTTCGTAGGGGGTTGTTAGTACTACAAGGGCAGACAAGCTTCCATTTGGTGGTAGATTCCACCTGGGAGATGTCCTTATTTGTATGGAATTTTTGTGGAATTTCAGCCGGCATAAGCCCAGTGGCAGGCAGACAGCAATCGACACGAACGGTGGCCCTATTCCATGGGAAACCAAAGTCTCCATTCCAGGTTCCTGATGTCAGTTTGCAGGAGGTCTTTGGCACTATAAGGGCAGAAAAATTTCCAACAGGTGGTAGATTCCATATGGGAGATACCCTCATTTGTATGCAATTTCAGTAGGCAGAAGCCCAGCGGCAGGCAGACAGCATTAGACACGAACGGTGGCTCTTCTCCATGGGAAAACATAATCTTCACTCCAGGGATCTGATGTCAATTTATAGGATGCCTTCGGCACTACAAGGCCAGGTAAACTTCCAACTGGTGGTAGATTCCATCTGGAAGATATCCTCATTTGTATGGAATTTTAGCAGGCATAAGCCCAGTGGCAGGCAGACAGCATTAGACTTGAACGGTGGCCCTTTTCCATGGAAAACCAAAGTCTCCATCCTACGTTCCTGATGTCAGTTTGCAGGAGGCCTTTGGCACTGCAAGGGCAGACGAACTTCCATCTGGTGGTATATTCCATCTGGAGTTATACTTATTTATATGGAATTTTAGTGGAATTTAAGTAGGCAACAGCAGAGTGGGCAGCAGACAGCATCAGACAGGAATGGTGGCCCATTTCCATGGGAAACCAAAGTCTCCACCCCACATTCCGGATGTCAATTTGTAGGAGGTCTTCGGCACTACAAGGTCAGACAAACTTCCATCTGGTGGTCGATTCCATCTGGGAGATACCCTCATTTCTATGCAATTTCAGTAGGCATAAGCCCAGTGGCTGGCAGACAGCATTAGGCATGAACGGTGGCCCTTTTCCATGCGAAACCAAATTATCCATCCTAAGTTTCAAATGTCAGTTTATAGAAGCCCTTTGGCACTACAAGGGCAGAGAAACGTCCAACTGGGTAGTTTGCACCACGAGATTTCGCCATTTGTATGGAATTTTAGTAGAATTTTAGTTGGCAGAAGACCAGCGGCAGGCAGACAGCATAAGACATGAACAGTGGCCCTTTTCCATGGGAAACCAAAGTATCCAGGCAAGGTTCCTGATGTCACTTTGAAGGAGGCCTTTGGCACTCAAAGGACAGATTAACTTCCAACTGGTGGTAGATTCCACCTGGGAGATATCCTCATTTGTATGGAATTTTAGCAGGTATAAGCCCAGTGGCAGGCACACAGCATTAGACACTAACATTGGCCATATCATATGGAAAACCAAAGTCTCTACCTCACATTCCAGATGTCAGTTTGTAGGAGGCCTTTGGCACTACAAGGGCAGAGAAACTTCTATCTGGTGGTAGGTTGCACCTGGGAGATATCCTCATTTGTATGGAATTTTAGTAGCCTTAAGCACAGTGGCCAGCAGACAGCATCAGACAGGAACGGTGGCCCTTTTCCATGGGAAACCAAAGACTCCACCCCACATTCCTGATGTCAGTTCGTAGGGGGCCGTTAGTATTACAAGGGCAGACAAGCTTCCATCTGGTGGTAGATTCCACCTGGGAGATGTCCTCATTTGTATGGAATTTTTGTGGAATTTCAGCCGGCATAAGCCCAGTGACAGGAAGACAGCAATTGACACGAACGGTGGACCTTTTCTATGGGAAACCATAGTCTTCACTCCAGGTTCCTGATGACAGTTTGTAGGATCCCTTCGGCACTACAAAGGCAGATACACTTCCCACTGGTGGTAGATTGCAACTGGAAGACATCGTGATTTACATGGAATTTCAGTAGAAATTCAGAAGGCAGAAGCCATGTGGCCGGCAGACAGCATTAGACACGAACGGTGGCCCTTTTCCATGGGAAACCAAAGTCTCCACCCCAGGTTCCTGATGTCAGTTTGGAGGAGGCCTTTGGAACTAAAAGGGCAGATGAACTTCCAACTGGTGGTATATTCCTCCTGGGAGATATCCTCATTTGTGTGGAATTTTAGCAGGCCTAAGCCCAGTGGCAGGCAGAGAGCATTAGACAGAAACAGTGGCCCTATCCCAAGGAAAACCAAAGTCTCCACCTCACATTCCAGATGTCAGTTTGTAGGATCCCTTCGGCACTACAAGGGCAGATAAACTTCCAACTGGTGGTAGATTGCAACTGGAAGATATCGTGATTTACATGAAATTTTAGTGGAAATTCAGAAGGCAAAAGCCGTGTGGCCGGCAGACAGCATTAGACACGAACAGTGGCCCTTTTCCATGGGAACCCACAATCTACACCCCACGTTCCTGATGGCAGTTTGTAGGAGACATTTGGCACTACAAGGGCAGACAAACATCCATCTGGTTGTGTATTGCACTTAAGAGATATCCTCATTTGTATGGAATTTCAGCAGGCAGAAGCCCAGTGGCAGGCAGACAGCATTAGACATGAACGGTGGCACTTTTCCATTAGAAACCAAAGTCTCCAACCCAGTCTCTTGATGTCAGTTTGTAGGAGGCCTTTGGCACTACAATCACAGAAAAACGTCCAACTGGTGGTAAATTCCATCTGGGAGATATCCTCCTTTGTATGTAGATTTAGCAGGCAAAAGCCCAGTGGCAGGCAGACAGCATTAGAGAAAAACGGTGGCACTTTTCCATGGGAAACCAAAGCTTCCACCCCACGTTACTGATGTCCGTTTGCAAGAGGCCTTTGGCACTACAAGGGCAGAAAAACTTCTAACTGGTGATAGATTCCATCTGGGAGATACCCTCATTTGTATGCAATTTCAGTCCGCAGAAGCCCAATGGAAGGCAGACAGCATTAGACACGAACGATGGCCTTTTCATGGGAAACCATTGTCTTCACTCCAGGTTCCTGATGTCAGTTTTTAGTTGGCCTTTGGAATTACAAGGTCAGAAAACTTCCAACTTGTGGTAGATTCAATCAGGGAGATATCTTCATTTGTATGCAATTTTAGTAGCAATAAGCCCAGTGGCATGCAGGCAGCATGAGACATGAACGGTGACCCTCTTAAATGGGAAACCAAATTCTCCACTCCAGGTTCCTGATGTCAGTTTGTAGGAGGACTTTGGAACTACAAGGGCAGACAAACTTCCATCTGGTGGGAGATTGCATCGGGGAGATATCCTCATTTGCACGGAATTTTAGTGGAATTTTTGCAGGCAGAATCCCAGTGGCTGGCCGAGACCATTAGACACGAACGGTGACAAATTTCCATGGGAAACCAAAGTCTCCAAACCTCGTTCCTGATGTCAGTTTGTAGGAGGCCTTTGGCAATACAAGAGTAGAAAAACTTCCATCTGGTGGTAGATTGCACCTGGGAGATATCCTCATTTTTATGGAGTTCCTGCAGGCCTAAGCGCAGGGTCCAGCAGGGAGCTTTAGACACGAACGGTAGGCCTTTTCCATGGGAAATCAAAGTCTCCACCGCACGTTCCCGATGTCAGTTTGTAGGAGGTCTGTGGCAGGACAAGGGCAGAAAACTTCCAATTGGTGAAAGATTCCATCTGGGAGATATCCTCATTTGTATGGAATTTCGGTAGGCATAAGCCCAGTGGCAGGCAGACAGCACTAGACACAAACAGTGGGTCTTTTCTATGGGAAACCATAGTCTCTTTCTTATGTTCCTTATGTCATTTCTTAGGAGGCCTTTGGCACTCCAAGGGCAGACAAATTTCCAACTGGTTCTAGACTCCATATGAGAGATATCCTCATTTGTGTGGAAATTAAGACGGCATAAGGCCAGTGGCAGGTAGACAGCATTAGACACGAACGGTGGCCCTTTTCCATGGGATACCAAAGTTTCCACCCCAGGCTCCTGATATCAGTTTGTAGGATCCCTTCGGCACTACAAGGGCAGACAATTTTCCATCTGGTGGTAGGTTGCACTTGGGAGATATCCTCATTTGTATGGAATTTTAGTAGCCTTAAGCACAGTGGCCAGCAGACAGCATTAGACATGAACGGTGGCCCTTTTCCATGGGAAACCAAAGTCTCCACCCTACGTTTAAGATATCAATTTATACGAGGTTTTTGGTACTATAAGGGCAGACAAACTTCCAACTGGTGGTGGATTGCACCTGGGAGATATCCTCATTTTTATGGAATTTTAGCAGGCATACGCCCAGTGGCATACAAGCAGCATTAGACACGAACGGTGGCCATTTTCCATGGGAAACTAAAGTCTCCATCTCATGTTCCGGATGTCAGTTTGTAGGAGGACTTTGGCATTACAAGGGCAGACCAACTTCCATCTCGTGGGAGAATGCACCTGCGAGATATCCTCATTTGCATGGAATTTAAGTGGAATTCAAGTGGGCAGAAACCCAGCGGCGGGCAAACTGCATTAGACACGAACGGTGGCCATTTTCTATGGGAAACTAAAGTCTCAACCTCGCGTTCCTTATGTCAGTTACTACGAGGCCTTTGGCATTACAAGGGCATACAAAATTCTAACTGGTGGTAGATTGCACCTGGGAGAAATCCTCATTTTTATGTAATTTCAGCATGCATAATCCCAGTGGCAGGCAGACAGCATTAGACACGAATGGTGGCCCTTTTCCATAGGAAACCAAAGTTTCCACCCCAGGCTCCTGATGTCAGTTTGTAGGAGGCCTTTGGCACTACAAGTGTAGAAAAACTTCCTACTAGTGGTAGATTGCACGAGGGAGATATCCTCTTTTGTATGGAATTTTAGTGAATTTTAGTAGGCAGAAGCTGAAAGGTCTGCAGACAGCATTAGACATGAACAGTGGCCCTTTACCATGAGAAATCAAAGTCTCCACCCCAGCGTCCTGATGTAAGTTTGCAGGAAACCTTTGGCACTACAAGGGCAGAAAAACTTACAACTGGTGGTAGATTCAATCTGGGAGATATTCTCATTTTTATGCAATTTCAGTACGCAGAAGCCCACTGGCAGGCAGACAGCATTAGACACAAACATTGGCTCTTATCCATGGGAAACCATTGTCTTTACTCCAGGTTCCTGATGTCAGTTTGTAGGAGACCTTTGTAATTATAAGAGCAGAAAACCTTCCAACTGGTGGTAGATTGCATCTGAAAGATGTCCTCATTAGTCTGGAATTTTAGTGTAATATCAGTTGGCTGATGCCCAGCGGCAGGCAGACAACACTAGAGACGAACGGTTGCTCTTTTCCATGGGAAACCATAGTCTCCAGCCCACGTTCCTTAAGTCAGTTTGTAGGAGGCCTTTGGCACTAAAAGGGCAGACAAACTTCCATCTGGTGGTAGATTGCACCTGGGAGATATCCTCATTTGTATGGAATTTTAGTGGAATTGAAGCAGAAAGGAGCCGAGTGGCCGGCAGACAGCACTGGACAGGAAAGTTGGCCCTTTTCAATGGGAAACCAAAGTCTCCACCCCACGTTCCTGATGTCAGTTTGTAGGAGGCCTTTGGCACTACAAGGGCAGACAAACTTCCACCTGGTGGTAGATTGCACCTGGGATATATCCTCATTTTTATGGAGTTTCTGCAGGCCCAAACCCAGTTTCCGGCAGGCAGCTTTAGACACGAATGGTGAGCCTTTTCCATGGGAAATCAAAGTCTCCACATCACGTTCCTGATGTCAGTTTGTAGGATGCCTTTGGCACTACAAGGGGAGATAAACTTCCATGTGGTGGTAGATTGCACCTGGGAGATATCCTCATTTGAATGGAGTTTAAGCAGGCCTAAGCCCAGTGTCCGGCAGACAGCTTTAGACACGAACGGTGGGTATTTTCCATGGGAAACCAAAGTCTCCACGTTCCCCCACATTCCTGATATCAATTTGTAGGAGGCCATTGTCAGGAAAAGAGCAGAGAAACTTCCAATTGGTCGTCAATTCCATATAAGAGATAACCTTTTGTATGGAATTTCAGCAGGCAGAAGGCCAGTGGCAGGCAGACAGCATTAGACATAAACGGTGGCCCATTTCCTTGGGAAACCAAAGTGTCCACCCCACGTTCTGGATGTCTGTTTCTAGGAGGCCTTTGGCACTACAAGGGCAGACAAACTTCCACCTGGTGGTAGATTGCACCTGGGAGATATCTTCATTTGTATGGAACTTCAGCAGTCATAACCACAGTGCCAGGCAGACAGCATTAGAGAGGAACGCTGGCCCATTTCCATGGGAAACCAAAGGCTCCACTCCAGGTTCCTGATGTCAGTTTTTAGGAAGCCTTTGGCACTACAGGGGCAGACAAACTTCTGTCAGGTGGTTGATTGCATCGGAGAGATTTCCAAATGTCTTTGGAATTTCAGCAGGCAGAAGCCCAGTGGCAGGCAGACAGCATTAGATACGAACTGTGGCCAATTTCCTTGGGAAACCAAAGTCTCCACCCAAGGTTCCTCATGTCAGTTTTTAGGAGGACTTTGGCACTATAAGGGCAGACATACTTCCAGCTGGTGGTAGATTCCATCAGGGAGATATCCTCATTTGTGAGGAATTTCAGCAGGCATAACCCCAGTGGCAGGCAGACAGCATTAGACACGAACGCTGGCCCTTTTCCATGGGAAACAAAAATCTCCACCCCTGGTTCCTGATGTCAGTTTTTTAGGAGTCCTTTACTAGTACAAGGGCAGACAAACCTCCATCTGGTGGTAAATTCCATGTGGGAGATATCCTCATTTGTATGGAATTTTACTAGGCGTAAGCCCAGTGGCAGGCACATAGCATTAGACACAAACGGTGCCCCTTTTCGATGGGAAACCAAAGTCTCCAACCCACGTTCCTGATGTCAGATTTTAGGAGGCCTTTGGCACTACCAGGGCAGACAAACTTCCACCTGGTGGTAGATTGCACCTGGGAGATATCCTCATTTGTATGGAACTTCAGCACTCATAACAACAATGCCAGGCAGACAGCATTAGATACGAACGGTGGTCCTTTTCCATGGGAAAGTGTGCTGGTTTGAAAGCAAAACCAGTGAGACTCCCAGTCAGAGATACAATTTAATAGAAGAAGAAGGGAAAAACGGTGAAATAAATAGAATGATACAACCTAACACCCTGTTGGTCAGGGTGTTTGAAGCAGTCCGGGAATCCTCCTGAAGCAGCAGATGTGGTTCCGCTGGAGCAGAGATGATCCAAAGCAGTGATCCCTGTAGAAACGTCTGGTAGCTCGTCTCCTCTGAGAGTTCAGTGGATAGAAGCTGCCAGTGAGGTCTCAAACCCTGGATTATATCCAGGTGGGAATGCTTGGCTCCTCCCTCTGGGCAGAGCATCTCACAATGGCATGATTTCATCTTATCAGTCGTGCAAATGGATCTTTGATGGCCCATTAAACAGAGATAACATCTTCCGGGAAGGCATTGTTGGGCTCGTTAACAGAAGATAAGGAGAACAGTGCCCCACCTTGGCTCCAACGGCTCATGGGGATAGAATACATACCTTGGGTACAATTTTACATTGTAACCTAGGACATAATCCACCCCTTATTCTATCACCATCTACATCATACACTCTCACAGATACATACATATACATACGTATATACACAGAATAAAACCCTACATGCTAATTTTAGTTCTCACTCAAAGTTAAGTCTCCTTGTGGTACACAACGGGTTTCTCCATCTTTTTGCATTACCCACCAAGTGTAACCAGGTCCTTGAGCAAAAACAATCCCACGGATGGGTCTGCCTTTGCCTGAGGTGGGATTAATCCAAACAGTCTTTCCTAAAATCCCTTTCAGGTGTACCACAGGGACTTTATCTCCATCCACTGTGTGCAAAGGTTCAGACTGGGCCGGACCAGCTCGATTGATGGAGCCTCGGGTGTTTACCATCCAGGTGGCTTTGGCTAAGTTTATGTCCCAGTTCTTGAAGGTTCCTCCGCCAAGTGCCTTCAGGGTAGTCTTTAATAGTCCATTGCACCGTTCAACTTTCCCGGCAGCTGGAGCATGATAAGGAATGTGGTATATCCATTCAATACCATGTTCTTTGGCCCAGATGTTTATAAGGCCATTCTTAAAATGTGTCCCGTTGTCTGACTCGATTCTCTCTGGGGTGCCGTGTCTCCACAGGACTTGTTTTTCCAGGCCCAGGATGGTGTTCCGGGCAGTGGCATGAGGCACAGGATAGGTCTCCAGCCAACCTGTGGTTGCTTCTACCATGGTCAGTACGTAGCGCTTGCCTTGGCGGGTCTGGGGAAGGGTGATGTAGTCAATTTGCCAGGCTTCCCCATACCTGTACTTCAACCATCGTCCACCGTACCACAGAGGCTTCACCCGCTTGGCCTGTTTGATTGCAGCGCAGGTCTCACAGTCATGGATGACCTGTCAGATGCTGTCCATAGTAAGGTCCACCCCTCGGTCACGGGCCCATCGGTATGTTGCATCTCTTCCCTGATGACCAGAGGCATCATGGGCCCAACGAGCTAGGAATAATTCTCCCTTGTGCTGCCAGTCTAGATCCACCTGTGATACTTTCACCTTAGCAGCTTTGTCTGCCTGCTCATTGTTGTGATGCTCCACATTAGCCCGACTCTTGGGTACGTGCGCATCCACGTGTCGAACCTTCACAGTTAGCTTCTCTACTCGGGTAGCAATGTCCTGCCAGATCTCAGCAGCCCAGATGGGTTTTCCTCTGCGCTGCCAGTTGGCCTTTTTCCAGCGATTCAGCCATCCCCACAGGGCATTAGCTACCATCCATGAGTCCGTGTAGAGATAGAGCCTCGGCCACTTCTCCCGTTCAGCAATATCCAAAGCCAGCTGTACAGCTTTAAGCTCTGCCATCTGACTCGATCCACCTTGTCCCTCAGTAGCTTGTGCAACTCGTTGTGTGGGGCTCCATACTGCAGCTTTCCATTTCCTGTCAGTGCCTATAATTCGGCAGGAACCATCAGTGAAGTGGGCATATCGTTTTTCAGTCTCCGGTAGCTCATTATATGGTGGGGCCTCCTCAGCACGTGTCACTTGCTCCTCTTCTTCTTCAGAGGATAATCCAAAAGTCTCACCTTCAGGCCAGTTCGTTATAACTTCCAGAATCCCAGGGCGATTTGGGTTTCCAATACGGGCGCGCTGCGTAATGAGGGCAATCCATTTGCTCCAAGTAGTGTCGGTGGCATGATGCGTGGAAGGAACCTTTCCTTTGAACATCCACCCCAGCACCGGCAGTCGGGGTGCCAGAAGCAGCTGTGTTTCCGTGCCAATTACTTCTGAAGTGGCTTGAACTCCTTCATAGGCAGCCAAGATTTCCTTCTCCGTGGGAGTGTAGTTGGCTTCGGACCCTCTGTAGCTTCGACTCCAGAATCCCAGTGGTCGACCCCGAGTCTCACCAGGCGCCTTCTGCCAAAGGCTCCAGGACAGGCCATTGTTCCCGGCTGCTGAGTAGAGCACATTCTTCACATCTGGTCCTGTCCTCACTGGGCCAAGGGCTACCGCATGAGCGATCTCCTGCTTGATCTGGGCAAAGGCTTGCTGCTGTTCAGGGCCCCAGTGGAAATCGTTCTTCTTGCGGGTAACCAGGTAGAGAGGACTCACAATCTGGCTATACTCAGGAATGTGCATTCTCCAAAAGCCTATGGCACCTAAGAAAGCTTGCGTTTCCTTCTTGCTGGTTGGTGGAGACATTGCAGTGATCTTGTTGATTACTTCTGTGGGTATCTGGCGACGTCCATCTTGCCACTTGACTCCCAGGAACTGGATTTCTCGAGCCGGTCCCTTAACCTTACTTCGCTTAATGGCAAAACCAGCTCTCAGTAGAATCTGGATAATCTTCTCTCCTTTCTTGAAAACTTCCACTTCTGTGTTCCCCCACACAATGATGTCATCAATATACTGGAGATGCTCAGGAGCCTCGCCTTTTTCCAGTGCAGTCTGGATTAGTCCATGGCAGATGGTGGGACTGTGCTTCCACCCCTGGGGCAGTCGGTTCCAGGTATACTGCACACCCCTCCAGGTGAAAGCAAACTGGGGCCTGCACTCTGCTGCCAAAGGAATGGAGAAGAAAGCATTGGCAATGTCTATGGTCGCGTACCACTTTGCTGCCTTGGACTCCAGCTCGTACTGAAGCTCCAACATGTCTGGCACAGCAGCGCTCAGTGGTGGCGTGACTTCATTCAGACCACGATAATCTACAGTCAGTCTCCATTCCCCACTGGACTTACGCACAGGCCAGATGGGGCTGTTGAAGGGTGAACGAGCCTTGCTGACCACCCCTTGGCTCTCCAGTTTACGAATCATCTCATGGATTGGGGTCACTGAGTCTCTGTCGGTGCGGTACTGCCGACGGTGCACTGTTGCTGTGGCAATTGGTACTTGTTGTTCTTCAACTCTCAGCAGTCCCACAGCAATGGGGTCATCGGAGAGACCAGGCAGGGTATTCAGTTGTCTGATGCCTTCTTTCTCTACAGCAGCTATCCCAAAAGCCCAGCGATATCCTTTTGGGTCTTTGAAATATCCATTTCTGAGAAAATCTATGCCAAGGATGCATGGGGCCTCTGGGCCAGTCACAATGGGGTGTTTTTGCCACCCGTTCCCAGTTAAACTCACTTCGGCCTCCACTACAGTCAGCTGCTGGGACCCTCCTGTCACTCTAGAGATAGAAACAGATTCTGTTCCTACATACCTTGATGGCATCAGGGTACATTGAGAGCCAGTGTCAATCAAAGCCGTGTACTCCTGTGGGTCAGATGTGCCAGGCCATCGGATCCACACAGTCCAATAGATCCGATTGTCCCTTTCCTCTACCTGGCTAGAGGCAGGGCCCCTCTATTCCTGCTCACGATGCAAGTTGCTATCTTCCTGTAAATACGTTCCTGAGGTCCCTTCGAGAGGATCAGTCACATCATCATTCCTATACCGTCTGGAGTTCTGTGCACGAGAGACTGGAGCAGCATTGACTCTAGATGAACTCCTCGTGGTAGGTGTCCCTCTTTTCAGTTCACGTACCCGGGCGGCTAAGGCGGAGGTGGGTTTGCCATCCCACTTCCTCATGTCTTCTCCATGCTCCCGAAGAAAAGACCAGAGGTTGCCTCGTGGAGTGTATGTTCTCTCTCTGGCTGGGGGACGCCTGCTTCTAATGGCGGAGACTCTTGTTGGTTCTGGCGAGACGCGGTAAACTTCTTCCTTCAGTTCTTTTTTCAGTTTCTGATGGCCCTCTTCAATCAAGCTTCGGACTTGCTCAGCCAGCCTTGTTTCCACGGATGAGACATGGGTACGAAACGGGGCAGTGACAGTGTCCTCATAAATTCTTAGTTTGTTGACCAAGACGCCCACCCTGTCCTCACCTGCCCTCCATTGCAGCGTTGCCAGGTAACGGGAGTACATCTCTGGTCCAAGCCGTGCGAATCTCAACCACATCTGTGATGTGCACTGAACTTCATCTGGGCTTTTAGGAAATCTCTCGTCCTCTGAGAAAATGATCTCCAGCACAGCCAATTCCCTCAGGCATCGGATACCTTGTTCCATTGTGCTCCACTTTCCTTGGTGCACCTGGAGATCTTCTTTACAAAGGTATCTGTCCCTCACACTTGTTAGCAGCCGTTGCCAGAGGCTGAGAGTTTCTTGGGTTCTCCCGATCCCCTGGTCAATGACCACATCCCGGGACAGAGATCCCAGTTGCCTGGCCTCACTTCCATCCAGAATGGTGTCATTGGCTGCAGCGTCCCAGATGCGGAGCAGCCAGGTCAGGATGGACTCGTTTGGCTGACGGGTGAATTCCCTCCGCAGGTCACGCAGCTCACCCAGGGACAGAGAGCGAGTGATGATCTCTGGCTCTGTCTCCTCTGCTGGATGCGAAGGTCCTGCTGCATCCTCGTCAGTCACTATGCGGACTGATTTGCTCTTTGCTTTCTTCTTCTGAACAGGAGCAACTGCTACCGGTTTAGGCTGTTCCAGTTCAGTGATGGTTTGTGTGGAAATGCTGGAATTTTTGGCTTTTTTCTCCTCTGTGACAACCTGCACGGACACAGACGTGGCTTTGCTTGGTGCTTCTTTCTCTTCTGCGGCAGTCTGCGTAGACGTGGGCACTGTTGCCTTGATTTCGGTTCCTTTCTCCCCTGTGACAGTCTGTGTAGATGCGGACACTGTTGGTTTGCTTTTGGCTTCTGCTCCCTCTGCAACAGTCTGCATGGACGTGGACACTGTTGGCTGGTTTTTTGGCTTCTGTCTTCTCTGTGACTGTCTGCGTAGACTTGGACGCTGTTCCCTTCTTTTCTCTTCTGCCTCAAGAAGACGCTGCACTACATCATGTAGTGTTCTGTTTCTAAGCATGGTGCAGGCTGTGCAGAGAAAAGAAAGCAGCACTAACAACAACATTATGCTGTCCTTGGTATCCAGAGAAAATTCAATATTTTCAAAAACTGCTGTATCAGGCCTGAAAGACGGGAAAAAGTTATTCTTTACCCCTCCCCACAGCGGCTGGGTGAGATTGTTGAGGCCCCAAACAAAGCATCCTAGACCGGGACAAGCAAACAAAGTTGAGTACACACTCCAAATTATGCTCATTGCCTTGCAGGTTAGCATGCAATAGACATAGTAGACCAATAAAGCAATTTTAGTGCTGTACCCTGGTTTACACCAAAGTATTAAGATCTGCAGATAGTGCCCCATGTGCGGAAAGATATAGAGAGCTAGGTACAAGACAAATGTAAGCATGCTGAGCATCATAGCAAACAGGTGTTCTTTTCCCCAATACAAAATTGTAATTCTGACTTTTCTCAATACCTCGTGCCCCACGTTGGGCGCCAAAAGATGTGCTGGTTTGAAAGCAAAACCAGTGAGACTCCCAGTCAGAGATACAATTTAATAGAAGAAGAAGGGAAAAACGGTGAAATAAATAGAATGATACAACCTAACACCCTGTTGGTCAGGGTGTTTGAAGCAGTCCGGGAATCCTCCTGAAGCAGCAGATGTGGTTCCGCTGGAGCAGAGATGATCCAAAGCAGTGATCCCTGTAGAAACGTCTGGTAGCTCGTCTCCTCTGAGAGTTCAGTGGATAGAAGCTGCCAGTGAGGTCTCAAACCCTGGATTATATCCAGGTGGGAATGCTTGGCTCCTCCCTCTGGGCAGAGCATCTCACAATGGCATGATTTCATCTTATCAGTCGTGCAAATGGATCTTTGATGGCCCATTAAACAGAGATAACATCTTCCGGGAAGGCATTGTTGGGCTCGTTAACAGAAGATAAGGAGAACAGTGCCCCACCTTGGCTCCAACGGCTCATGGGGATAGAATACATACCTTGGGTACAATTTTACATTGTAACCTAGGACAGAAAGCAAGGTCTCCACCCCAGGGTCCCGATGTCCGTTTCTCGGAGGCCTTTGCCACTACAAAGGTAGAGATACTTCCACGTCGTTGTAGATTGCACCTGGGAGATATCCTCATTGGTATGGATCTTCAGCAGTCATAACCACAGTGCCAGGCAGACAGCATTAGACATGAACGCTGGCCAATTTCCATGGGAAACCAAAGTCTCCACTCCAGGCTCCTGATGTCAATTTGTAGGGGGCCTTTGGCACTACAGGGGCAGACAAACTTCCGTCAGGTGGTTGATTGCATCGGAGAGATTTCCAAATTTCTTTGGAATTTCAGCAGGCAGAATCCCAGTTGCAGGCAGACAGCATTAGACACGAATGCTGGCCCTTTTCCATGGGAAAAAAAATTCTCCACCCCTGGTTCCTGGTGTCACTTTTTTAGGAGGGCTTTCGTACTACAAGAGCAGAGAATCTTCTATCCGGTTGTAGATTGCACCTGGGAGATATCCTTATTTCTATGGAATTTTAGTGGAATTTTAGTAGGAAGAAGCCCATTGGCTGGCAGACATCATTAGATAAGAACTGTGGCCCATTGCCTTGGGAAACCAAAGTCTCCATCCCACGTTCCTGATGTCAGTTTTTAGGAGGACTTTGGCACTATAAGGGCAGACACATTTCCATGTGGTGGTAGATTCCATTTTGGAGATGTCCTCATTTGTGAGGAATTTCAGCAGGCATAACCCCAGTGGCAGGAAGACAGCATTAGACACGAATGATGGCCCTTTTCCATGGGAAACAAAAATCTCCACCCCACCTTGCTGATGTCACTTTTTGCAGGCTTTTTCCAATATAAGGGGAGAGAAACGTCCATCTGGTTGTTGATTGCACCTGGGAGATATCCTGATTTTTATGGAATTTTAGTGGAGTTTTAGTAGGACGAAGCCCAGTGGCAGGCAGACAGCATAAGACATGAACGGTGGCCCATTTCTATGGGAAACCAAAGTCTCCACCCCGCGTTCCTGATGTCAGGTTTTAGGAGGCTTTTGCCACTACAAGGGCAGACAAACTTCCATCTGGTGGTAAATTGCATCTGCGAGGTATCCTCATTTGTATGGAATTTTAGCAGGAATACGCCCAGTGGCAGGCACACAGCATTAGGCATGAACAGTGGCCCTTTTCCATGGGAAACCAAATTATCCATCCTACGTTTCAGATGTCTGTTTATAGGAGCCCTTTGGCACTACAAGGGCAGAAAAACTTCAAACCGGGGGTAGATTGCACCTGCGAGATATTCTCATTTGTATAGAATTTTAGGGCAATTTTAGTACGCAGAATCCCAGCGGCAGGCCGACAGAATTAGACATGAATAGTGGCCCTTTTCCCGGGGAAACCAAAGTCTGCAGGCCAGGTTCCTGATGTCAGTTTTTATTTAGGCCTTTTGCACTACAAGAACAGACAAACTTCCAACTGGTGGCATATTGCATCTTGGAGATATCCTCATTTGTATGGAATTTTAGTGCAATTAAAGTGGGCAGAAGCCCAGTGGCATGTAGATAGCATTAAACACCTACGGTGGCCCATTTCCATGGGAAACCAAAGTCTCCATCCCACGTTCCTGATGTCCGTTTCTAGGAGGCCTTTGGCACTACAAGAGCAAAAAAACTTCCAACTGGTGGCATATTGCATCGGGGAGATATCCTCATTTCTTTGTAATTTCAGTAGCCATAAGCCCAGTGGCAGGCAGACAGCATTAGACACGAACGCTGGCCCTTTTCCATGGGAAACCAAAGTCTCCACTCCAGGCTCCTCATGTCAATTTGTAGGTGGCCTTTGGCACTACAGGGGCAGACAAACTTCCGTCAAGTGGTTGATTGCATCGGAGAGATTTCCAAATTTTTTTGGAATTTCAGCAGGCAGAAGCCCAGTTGCAGGCAGATAGCATTAGACACGAATGCTGGCCCTTTTCCATGGGAAAACAAAGTCTCCACCCCTGGTTCCTGATGTCACTTTTTTAGGAGGGCTTTGGTACTACAAGGGCAGAGAATCTTCCATCTTGTTGTAGATTGCCCTTGGGAGAAATCCTTATTTCTATGGAATTTTAGAGGAATTTCAGTAGGAAGAAACCCAGTGGCAGGCAGAAAGCATTAGACACAAACGGTGCCCCTTTTCGATGGGAAACCAAAGTCTCAAACCCACGTTCCTGATGTCAGATTTTAGGAGGCCTTTGGCACTAGAAGGGCAGACATACTTCCAACTGGTGGTAGATTCCATCAGAGAGATATCCTCATTTGTGAGGAATTTCAGCAGGCATAACCCCAGTGGCAGGCAGACAGCATTAGACACGAACGGTGGCCCTTTTCCATGGGAAAAAAAAATCTCCACCCCTGGTTCCCAATGTCAGTTTTTTAGGAGGCCTTTACTACTACAAGGGCAGACAAACCTCCATCTGGTGGTAAATTCCATGTGGGAGATATCCTCATTTGTATGGAATTTTAATAGGCGTAAGCCCAGTGGCAGGCACATAGCATTAGACACAAACGGTGCCCCTTTTCCATGGGAAAACAAAGTCTCCAGCCCACGTTCCTGATGTCCGTTTCTAGGAGACCTTTGGCACTACAAGGGCAGACAAACTTCCACCTGGTGGTAGATTGCACCTTGGAGATATCCTCATTTGTACGGAACTTCAGCAGTCATAACCACAATGCCAGGCAGACAGCATTAGATACGTACGGTGGCCCTTTTCCATGGAAAACCAAAGTCTCCACCCCACGTTCCTGATGTCAGTTTGCAGGAGGCCTTTGGCACTACAAGGGCTACAAACTTCCATCTCGTTGTGTATTCCGTCAGGGAGATATCCTTATTTGTATGGAATATTAGTGGAATTTAATATGCAGAAGCCGAGTGGCCAGCAGACAGCATCAGAGAAGAACGGTGGCCCTTTTCCATGGGGAATCAAAGTCTCCACCCCAGATTCCTGATGTCCGGTTGTAGGAGGCCTTTGGCACTACAAGGCCAGAAAAATTTCCAACTGGTGGTAGATTGCATCTGGGAGATATCCTCATTTGTATGCAATTTTAGCAGCCATAAGCCCTGTGGCATGCAGACAGCATTAGATGTGAACGGTGGTCCTTTTCCATGGGAAACCAAGGTCACCACCTCACGTTCCTGAATGTCAGTTTGTAGAAGACCTTTGGCACTACAAGGGCAGACAAAATTCTATCTGGTGGTAAATTCCACCTGGGAGATGTCCTCATTTGTATGGAATTTTAGTGCAATTAAAGTGGGCAGAAGCCCAGTGGCATGTAGATAGCATTAAACACCTACGGTGGCCCATTTCCATGGGAAACCAAAGTCTCCATCCCACGTTCCTGATGTCCGTTTCTAGGAGGCCTTTGGCACTAAAAGAGCAAAAAAACTTCCAACTGGTGGCATATTGCATCGGAGAGATATCCTCATTTCTTTGTAATTTCAGTAGCCATAAGCCCAGTGGCAGACAGACAGCATTAGACACGAACGCTGGCCCTTTTCCATGGGAAACCAAAGTCTCCACTCCAGGCTCCTCATGTCAATTTGTAGGTGGCCTTTGGCACTACAGGGGCAGACAAACTTCCGTCAAGTGGTTGATTGCATCGGAGAGATTTCCAAATTTTTTTGGAATTTCAGCAGGCAGAAGCCCAGTTGCAGGCAGATAGCATTAGACACGAATGCTGGCCCTTTTCCATGGGAAAACAAAGTCTCCACCCCTGGTTCCTGATGTCACTTTTTTAGGAGGGCTTTGGTACTACAAGGGCAGAGAATCTTCCATCTTGTTGTAGATTGCCCTTGGGAGAAATCCTTATTTCTATGGAATTTTAGTGGAATTTCAGTAGGAAGAAACCCAGTGGCAGGCAGAAAGCATTAGACACAAACGGTGCCCCTTTTCGATGGGAAACCAAAGTCTCAAACCCACGTTCCTGATGTCAGATTTTAGGAGGCCTTTGGCACTATAAGGGCAGACATAATTCCAACTGGTGGTAGATTCCATCAGAGAGATATCCTCATTTGTGAGGAATTTCAGCAGGCATAACCCCAGTGGCAGGCAGACAGCATTAGACACGAACGATGGCCCTTTTCCATGGGAAAAAAAAATCTCCACCCCTGGTTCCCAATGTCAGTTTTTTAGGAGGCCTTTACTACTACAAGGGCAGACAAACCTCCATCTGGTGTTAAATTCCATGTGGGAGATATCCTCATTTGTATGGAATTTTACTAGGCGTAAGCCCAGTGGCAGGCACATAGCATTAGACACAAACGGTGCCCCTTTTCGATGGGAAACCAAAGTCTCCAACCCACGTTCCTGATGTCAGATTTTAGGAGGCCTTTGGCACTACAAGGGCAGACAAACTTCCACCTGGTGGTAGATTGCACCTGGGAGATATCCTCATTTGTATGGAACTTCAGCACTCATAACAACAATGCCAGGCAGACAGCATTAGATATGAACGGTGGTCCTTTTCCATGGGAAACCAAAGTCTGCACCCCAGGGTCCCGATGTCCGTTTCTCGGAGGCCTTTGCCACTACAAGGGACGACAAAGTTCAGTCTGGTGGCATATTGCATCTGGGAGATATCCCCATTTTTATGAAATTTCAGCAGGCAGAAGCCCAGTGGCAGGCAGACAGCATAAGACACGAACGCTGGACCTTTTCCATGGGAAATCAAAGTCTCCACTCCAGGCTCCTGATGTCAATTTGTAGGAGGCCTTTGGCACTACAGGGACAGACAAACTTCCGTCAGGTGGTTGATTGCATCGAAGAGATATTCAAATTTCTTTGGAATTTCAGCAGGCAGCTGCCCAGTGACAGGCAGACAGCATTAGACACGAACGGTGGCCTTTTCCATGGGAAAACAAAGTCTCCACCCCACCTTCCTGATGTCCGTTTCTAGGAGACCTTTGGCACTACAAGGGCAGACAAACTTCCACCTGGTGGTAGATTGCACCTTGGAGATATCCTCATTTGTACGGAACTTCAGCAGTCATAACCACAATGCCAGGCAGACAGCATTAGACACGAACGCTGGCCCTTTTCCATGGGAAATCAATGTCTCCACTCCAGGCTCCTGATGTCAATTTGTAGGAGGCCTTTGGCACTACAGGGGCAGACAAACTTCCGTCAGGTGGTTGATTGCATCGAAGAGATATTCAAATTTCTTTGGAATTTCAGCAGGCAGATGCCCAGTGACAGGCAGACAGCATTAGACACGAACGCTGGCCCTTTTCCATGGAAAACCAAAGTCTCCACCCCACGTTCCTGATGTCAGTTTGCAGGAGGCCTTTGGCACTACAAGGGCTACAAACTTCCATCTCGTTGTATATTCCGCCAGGGAGATATCCTTATTTGTATGGAATATTAGTGGAATTTTAGTATGCAGGCGCCGAGTGGCCAGCAGACAGCATCAGAGAAGAACGGTGGCCCTTTTCCATGGGGAATCAAAGTCTCCACCCCAGATTCCTGATGTCCGGTTGTAGGAGGCCTTTGGCACTACAAGGCCAGAAAAATTTCCAACTGGTGGTAGATTGCATCTGGGAGATATCCTCATTTGTATGCAATTTTAGCAGCCATAAGCCCTGTGGCATGCAGACAGCATTAGATGTGAACGGTGGACCTTTTCCATGGGAAACCAAGGTCACCACCTCACGTTCCTGAATGTCAGTTTGTAGAAGACCTTTGGCACTACAAGGGCAGACAAAATTCTATCTGGTGGTAGATTCCACCTCGGAGATGTCCTCATTTGTATGGAAATTCAGCCGGCATGAGACCAGTGGCAGGCAGACAGCATTAGATTTGAACGGTCGCCCTTTTCCATGTGAAAGCAAAGTCTCCACCTCACGTTTCGGATGACAGTTTTTAGGAGGGTTTTTGAACTACACGAGCAGACAGACTTCCATCTGGTAGTACATTGTTGCTGGGAGATATCCTCATTTCTATGCAATTTTAGAAGGCAGAACCACAGTGGCAGGTAGACAGCATTAGACAAGAACAGTGGCCCTTTTCCGTGGGAAACCAAATTCTTCACTCCAGGTTCCTGATGTGTGTTTGTAGGAGGTCTTTGGAACTACAAGGGTAGAAAAACATCCATGTGGTGGTAGATTCGATCTGGGAGATATCCCCATTTTTATGGAATTTAAGACGGCATAAGCCCAGTGGCAGGCAGACAGCCTTAGACACAAACGGTGGCACTTTAACATGGGAAACCAAAGTCTCCATCCCACATTACTGATTTCAGTTTGAAGGAGGCCGTTAGCAATACAAGGGCAGACAAGCTTCCATGTAGTGGTAGATTCCACCTGGGAGATGTCCTCATTTGTATGGAATTTTAGACAAATTTCAGCCGGCACAAGCCTAATGGCAGGCAGACTGCGTTAGACAAGAACGGTGCCCCTATTCTATGGGAAACCAACGTCTCCACCTCACGTTCTATATGTCAGTTACTAGGAGGCCTTTGGCACTACAAGGACAGACAAACTTCCATCTGGTGGTAGATTCCAACAGGGAGATATCCTCATTTGTATGGAATTTCAGCAGGCATAAGCCCAGTGGCAGGCAGACAGCATTAGACACGAACGGTGGCCCTTTTCCATTGGAAACCAAAGTCTCCACCTCACGTTCCTTATGTCAGTTTATAGGAGGCCTTTGGAACTACAAGGGCACACAAACTTGCATCTGGTGGTAGATTTCATCTCGGAGATATCCTCATTTGTATGGAATTTTAGCAGGCAGAAGCCCAGTGGCAGGCAGACAGCATTAGACACAAACGGCCCTTTTCCATGGGAAACCAAAGTCTCCACCTCACGTTCCTGATGTCAATTTGTAGGAGGCCTTTGGCATTACAAGGGCAAACAAACTTCCATCTTGTGGGAGAATGCAACTGCGAGATATCCTCATTTGCATGGAATTTAAGTGGAATTCTTGTGGGCAGAATCCCAGCCGCAGGTAGAGAGCATTAGACAGGAACGGTGGCCCTTTTCCATGGGAAACCAATGTCTCCACCCAACGGTCTTGTCTAATGATGTCTGCCTGCCACTGGGGTTATGCCTGCTAAAATTCCATACAAATGAGGATATCTCGCAGATGCAATTTACCATCAGAAGGAAGATTGCCTGCCCTTGTAGTGGCAAAGGCCTACAAAAATCTGACATCGGGAATGGGGTGTGAAGACTTTGGTTTCCCATGGAAATTGGCCAGCATTCGTGTCTAATGCTGTCTGCCTGGCACTGGGGTTATGACTGCAGAATTTCCATACAAATGAGGATATCTCACAAGTGCAATCTGCAACCAGATGGAAGATTCTCTGCCCTTGTAGTACCAAAGCCCTCCTAAAAAACTGACATCAGGAACCAGGGGTGGAGACTTTTTTTTCCCATAGGAAAAGGGTCACCGTTTGTGTCAAATGATGTCTGCCTGCCACTGGGCATCTGCCTGCTGAAATTCCAAGAAAACTTGGATATCTCTCCGATGCAATCAACCACCTGACGGAAGCTTGTCTGCCCCTGTAGTGCCAAAGGCCTCCTACAAATTGACATAAGGAGCCTGGATTGTAGACTTTGGTTTCCCATGGAAAAGGGCCAGCGTTCGTGTCTAATGCTGTCTGCCTGCCACTGGGCTTATGGCTACTGAAATTATATACAAATGAGGATATCTCCCCGATGCAATATGCCACCAGTTGGAAGTTGGTCTGCTCTTGTAGTGCCAAAGTCCTCCTAGAAACGGACATCAGGAACGTGGGGTGGAGACTTTGGTTTCCCATGGAAATGGGCCACTGTTGGTGTTTAATGCTGTCTACTTGCCACTGGGCTTCTGCCTACTTTAATTCCACTAAAATTCCATCCCCTAATTCTGTGTGCCTGCCGCTGGGATTCTGCGTACTAAAATTCCTCTAAAATTCTATACAAATGAGAATATCTCGCAGGTGCAATCCTTTCCCGGTTTGAAGTTTCTCTGCCCTTGTAGTGCCAAAGGGCTCCTATAAACTGACATCTGAAACATAGGATGGATAATTTGGTTTCCCATGGAAAAGGGCCACTGTTCATGCCTAATGCCGTGTGCCACCCTGTGCTGGTTTGAAAGCAAAACCAGTGAGACTCCCAGTCAGAGATACAATTTAATAGAAGAAGAAGGGAAAAAAAAAAAAAGGTGAAATAAATAGAATGATACAACCTAACACCCGTTTGGTCAGGGTGTTTGAAGCAGTCCGGGAATCCTCATGGAGCAGCAGATGTGGTTCCGCTGGAGCAGAGATGATCCAAAGCAGTGATCCCTGTAGAAACGTCTGGTAGCTCGTCTCCTCTGAGAGTTCAGTGGATAGAAGCTGCCAGTGAGGTCTCAAACCCTGGATTATATCCAGGTGGGAATGCTTGGCTCCTCCCCCTGGGCAGAGCATCTCACAATGGCATGATTCATCTTATCAGTCATGCAAATGGATCCTTGATGGCCCATTAAACATACGTTATCATAAGATAACGTCTTCTGGGAAGGCATTGTTGGGCTCGTTAACAGAAGATAAGGAGAACAGTGCCCCACCTTGGCTCCAACGGCTCATGGGGATAGAATACATACCTTGGGTACAATTTTACATTGTAACCTAAGACACACCCACAGGGCGTATGCCTGCTAAAATTCCATACAAATGAGGATATCTCCCAGGTGCAATCTACCACCAGGTGGAACTTTGTCTGCCCTCGTAGTGCCAAAGGCCTCCTAAAAACTGACATCAGGAACCTGGAGTGGAGACTTTGGTTTCCCATGGAAATGGGCCAGCGTTCGTGTCTAATGCTGTCTGCCTGGCACTGTGGTTATGACTGCTGAAGTTCCATACAAATGAGGATATCTCCCAGGTGCAATCTACCACCAGGTGGAAGTTTGTCTGCCCTTGTAGTGCCAAAGGCCTCCAAGAAATGGACATTCGGAACATGGGGGGGAGATTTTGGTTTCCCATAGAAATGGGTGACCGTTCTTGTCCAATGCTGTCTGCCTGCCACTGGGTTTCTTACTTCTAAAATTCCACTAAAATTCCATAGAAATAAGGATATCTCCCAAGTGCAATCGACAACCAGATGGAAGATTCTCTGCCCTTGTAGTACAAAAGCCCTCCTAAAAAACTGACATCAGGAACCAGGGGTGGAGACTTTTTTTTCCCATGGAAAAGGGCCACTGTTCGTGTCTAATGCTGTCTGCCTGCCAAGGGGCTTCTGCCTGCTGAAATTCCAAAGAAATTTGGAAATCTCTCCTATGCAATCAACCACCTGACGGAAGTTTGTCTGCCCCTGTAGTGCCAAAGGCATCCTAAAAACTGACATCAGGAACGTGAGGTTGAGACTTTGGTTTCCCATGGAAAAGGGCCAGCGTTCGTGTTTTATGCTGTCTGCCTGCCACTTGGCTTATGGCTACTGAAATTACATACAAATGAGGATATCTCCCCGATGCAATATGCCACCAGTTGGAAGTTTGTCTGCTCTTGTAGTGCCAAAGTCCTCCTAGAAACGGACATCAGGAACGTGGGGTGGAGACTTTGGTTTCCCATGGAAATTGGGCACCGTTGGTGTTTAATGCTGTCTACTTGCCACTGGGCTTCTGCCTACTTTTATTCCACTAAAATTCCATACAAATGAGGATATCTCCAAGATGCAATATGTCACCAGTTGGAAGTTTGTCTGTTCTTGTAGTGCAAAAGGCCTCCTAAAATCTGACATCAGGAACCTGTCCTGGAGACTTTGTTTTCCCCCGGAAAAGGGCCACTATTCATGTCTAATTCTGTGTGCCTGCCGCTGGGATTCTGCGTACTAAAATTCCTCTAAAATTCTATACAAATGAGAATATCTCGCAGGTGCAATCCTTTCCCGGTTTGAAGTTTCTCTGCCCTTGTAGTGCCAAAGGGCTCCTATAAACTGACATCTGAAACATAGGATGGATAATTTGGTTTCCCATGGAAAAGGGACACTGTTCATGCCTAATGCTGTGTGCCTGCCACTGGGCGTATGCCTGCTAAAATTCCATACAAATGAGGATATCTCCCAAGTGCAATCTACCACCAGGTGGAACTTTGTCTGCCCTCGTAGTGCCAAAGGCCTCCTAAAAACTGACATCAGGAACCTGGAGTGGAGACTTTGGTTTCCCATGGAAATGGGCCAGCGTTCGTGTCTAATGCTGTCTGCCTGGCACTGTGGTTATGACTGCTGAAGTTCCATACAAATGAGGATATCTCCCAGGTGCAATCTACCACAAGGTGGAAGTTTATCTGCCCTTGTAGTACCAAAGGCCTTTTAGACACGGACATCAGGAACGTGGGATGGAGACTTTGGTTTCCCATGGAAATGGGCCACCGTAGGTGTTTAATGCTGTCTACTTGCCACTGGGCTTCTGCCCACTTTAATTCCACTAAAATTCCATACAAATGAGGATATCTCCAAGATGCAATATGCCACCAGTTGGAAGTTTGTCTGTTCTTGTAGTGCAAATGGCCTCATAAAAACTGACATCAGGAACCTGGCCTGCAGACTTTGGTTTCCCCTGGAAAAGGGCCACTATTCATGTCTAATTCTGTCTGCCTGCCGCTGGGATTCTGCGTACTAAAATTGCTCTAAAATTCTATACAAATGAGAATATCTCGCAGGTGCAATCGTCCCCCAGTTTGAAGTTTTCCTGCCCTTGTAGTGCCAAAGGGCTCCTATAAACTGACATCTGAAACATAGGATGGATGATTTGGTTTCCCATGGAAAAGGGACACTGTTCATGCCTAATGCTGTGTGCCTGCCACTGGGCGTATGCCTGCTAAAATTCCATACAAATGAGGATATCTCGCAGATGCATTTTACCGCCAGATGGAAGTTTGCCTGCCCTTGTAGTGGCAAAGGCCTCCTAAAATCTGACATCGGGAACGTGGTGTGGAGACGTTGGTTTCCCATGGAAAAGGACTACCGTTCGTGTCTTATGCTGTCTGCCTGGCACTGTGGTTATGACTGCTGAAGTTCCATAGAAATGAGGATATATCCCAGGTGCAATAAACCACCAGGTGGAAGTTTGTCTGCCCTTGTAGTGCCAAAGGCCTCTTAGAAAGCGACATCAGGAACGCGGGGTGGAGACTTTGGTTTCCCATAGAAATGGGCCACCGTTCGTTTCTAATGCTGTCTACCTGGCACTGGCCTTCTTCCTACTAAAATTCCACTAAATTTCCATAGAAATGAGGCTATTTCCCAGGTGTAATCTACAACCAGATGGAAGTTTCTCTGCCCTTATATTGGAGAACGCCTCCTAAAAAGTGACATCAGGAACGTGGGGTGGAGACTTTTGTTTCCCAAGGAAATGGGCCACTGTTCGTGTCGAATGCTGTCTGCCTGCCACTGGGCTTCTGCCTGCTGAAACTCCATACAAATGAGGATATCACCCCGATGCAATCAACCACCAGACGGAACTTTGTCTGCCCTTGTAGTGCCAAAGGCCTCCTAAAAACTGACATCAGGAACCTGGACTGGAGACTTTGGTTTCTAATGGAAATGGGCCAGTATTCGTGACTAATGCTGTCTACCTGGGACTGTGGTTATTACTGCTGAAGTTCCATACAAATGAGGATACCTCCCAGGTGCAATCTACCACCAGGAAGAAGTTTATCTGCCCTTGTAGTGCCAAAGGCCTACGAGAAATGGACATTCGGAACATGGGGGGGAGATTTTGGTTTCCCATAGAAATGGATGATTGTTCTTTTCCAATGCTGTCTGCCTACCACTGGGTTTCTTACTTCTAAAATTCCACTAAAATTCCATAGAAATAAGGATATCTCCCAAGTGCAATCTACAACCAGATGGAAGATTCTCTGCCCTTGTAGTACAAAAGCCCTCCAAAAAAACTGACATCAGGAACCAGGAATGGAGACTTTGTTTTCCCATGGAAAAGGGCCACCGTTCGTGTCTAATGCTGTCTGCCTGCCACTGGGGTTATGCCTGCTGAAATTCCTCACAAATGAGGATATCTCCCTGATGGAATCTACCACCAGTTGGAAGTATGTCTGCCCTTATAGTCCCAAAGTCCTCCTAAAAACTGACATCAGGAACGTGGGGTGGAGACTTTGGTTTCCCAAGGAAATTGGCCAGCGTTCGTGTCGAATGCTGTCTGCCTGCCACTGGGCTTCCGCCTGTTGAAATTCCAAAGATATTTGGAAATCTCTCCGATGCAATCAACCACCTGACGGAAGTTTTTCTGCCCCTGAAGTGCCAAAGGCCGCTTAAACGCTGACATCAGCAACCTGGAGTGGAGACTTTGGTTTCCCATGGAATTGGGCCAGCGTTCATGTCTAATGCTGTCTGCCTGCCACGGGGCTTATGGCTACTGAAATTACATACAAATGAGGATATCTCCCAGATGCAATATGCAACCAGTTCGAAGTTTGTCTGTTGTATTGCAAAAGGCCTCATAAAAACTGACGTCAGGAACCTGGCCTGGAGACTTTGTTTTCCCCTGGAAAAGAGCCACGATTCATGTCTAATTCTGTTTGCCTGCCGCTGGGATTCTGCGTACTAAAATTCCTCTAAGATTCTATTAAAATGAGAATATCTCGCAGGTGCAATCTACCCCCGGTTTTGAAGTTTCTCTGCCCTTGTAGTGCCAAAGAGCTCCTATAAACTCTCATCTGAAACGTAGGATGGATAATTTGGTTTCCCATGGAAAAGGGCCACTCTTCATGCCTAATGCTGTGTGCCTGCCACTGGGTGTATGCCTGCTAAAATTCCATACAAATGAGGATATCTCGCAGATGCAAATTACCACCAGATTGAAGTTTGTCCGCCCTTGTAGTGGTAAAGGCCTCCTAAAAAACTGACATCAGGAACCAGGGGTGGAGACTTTGGTTTCCCATGGAAAAGGACCACCGTTCGTATCTAATGCTGTCTGCCTGGAATTTTGGTTATGAGTGCTGAAGTTCCATACAAATGAGGATATCTCCCAGGTACAATCTACCACCAGGTGGAAGTTTGTCTGCCCTTGTAGTGCCAAAGGCCTCCTAAAAACTGATATCAGGAACGTGGGGTGGAGATTTTGGTTTCCCATAGAAAAGGGCCACCGTTTGTGTCTAATGCTATGTGCCTGCCAGTGTGCTTATGCCTAGTAAAATTCCATACAAATTAGGATATCTCCCAGATGGAATCTACCACCAGATGGAAAGTTTGTATGCCCTTGTAATGCCAATGGCCTCCTACAAACTGAAATCAGGAATCGTGAGAGGACGCTTTGTTTTCCCATAGAAAAGGGCCACCCTTGGTGTTTAATGCTGTCTCCTTGCACTGGGCTTATGACTACTGAAATTACATACAAATGAGGATATCTCCCAGATGCAATATGCCACCAGATGGAAGTTTGTCTGCTCTTGCAGTGCTGTCTTGGGTTGTGGAGCTGGGTTTTGTGTATTCTATTTACATCTGTTTTGGGGCCTGATGACCCACCTTGATAGGCCATTGTTACCTTCCCCAGCCTGTGCGGTGCATTTGCATTTCTATACATCTCATGCCCTGGCGGTGGGGGGTGGGGGGGAGGGGAGGTGGCCGGGTGGGGTCGGTGCTGCTCTGTTGCAGGGGGGGGGTGCGCGGCGCTTCCTTCGCTGCGGGGTGGCAAGAGCTTCTTTGTCTCCTGTGCTCGCCATCCTGTCTCCCTCCTGGCCGTCCCTGAACCGGTTTCTTCGCAGAATCATCTCTGCTCCAACAGGATCACGTCTGCCACTCCAGAAGTGTTTGGACTGTTTACGTTTGGGCTGTTATCAACATCCTGAATCACAGGGTCAGATTGAAACTCTGACTTTGTCAGGGTTTTCTTCTAAAATTATTGTTTATTTGTTTGTTTGTTTGTTTGGTTGGGTGGTTTTGTTTCCTATCATATTTGTATTGTTAAACCTCCTAGTAAAGAACTGTTATTCCTATTCCCAACATCTTCGCCTGAGAGCCCTTGATTGCAAAATTATAATTCGTCGGGGTGCGAGGGGTTGGTATTCTCCATCCTAGGGGAACCTCAGTTTCCCTGGCAGATACCTGTCTTTCCAAACCAAGACAAGTGCGAAAGGCCTCCTTCAAAGTGATATTCGGAACCTGGCCTGGAGGCTTTGGATTCCTATGGAAAAGGCCCACCGTTCGTGTTTAATGCTGTCTACCACTGGGCTTCTGAGTACTAAAATTCCACTAAAATTCCATACAAATAAGGACATCTCCGAGGTGCAATCTACCACCAGTTGGAAGTTTGTCTGCCTTTATAGTGCCAAAGGCCTCCTAAAAACTGATATCAAGAACGTGGGGTGGAGACTTTGGTTTCCAAAGGAAATGGGCCACCGTTCGTGTCTAATGCTCGCTGCCTGCCACTGGGCTTCTGCCGGCTGAAATTCCAAAAAAATGAGGATATCTCCCCGATGCAATCAACCACCAGACTGAACTTTGTCTTCCCTTGTAGTGCCAAAGTCCTCCTAAAAACTGACATCAGGAACCTGGAGTGGAAACTTTGGTTTCCCATGGAAATGGGCCAGCATTCGTGTCTAATGCTGTCTGCCTGCCACTGTGGTTATGATTGCAGAAGTTCCATACAAATGAGGATATCTCCCAGGTGCAATCTACCACCAGGTGGAAGTTTGTCTGCCCTTGTAGTGCCAAAGGCCTCCTAGAAACGGACATCAGGAACGCGGGGTGGAGACTTTGGTTTCCCATAGAAATGGGCCACCGTTCGTGTCTTATGCTGTCTGCCTGCCACTGGGCTTCTTCCTACTAAAATTCCACTAAAATTCCCTAGAAATGAGGATATCTCCCAGGTGCAATCTACAACCAGATGGAAGTTTCTCTGCCTTTATATTGGAAAAAGCCTGCCAAAAAGTGACATCAAAAGCGTGGGGTGGAGATTTTTGTTTCCCATGGAAAAGGGCCATCGTTCGTGTCTAATGCTGTCTTCCTGCCACTGGGGTTATGCCTGCTGAAATTCCTCACAAATGAGGATATCTCCAAGATGGAATCGACCACCAGATGGAAAGGTGTCTGCCCTTATAGTTCCAAAGTCCTCCTAAAAACTGACATCAGGAACGTGGGGTGGAGACTTTGGTTTCCCATGGAAATGGGCCGCCGTTCGTGCCCAATACTGTCTGCCTGCCACTGGGTTTTTTCCTACTGAAATTCCATTAAAATTCCATAGAAATAAGGATATCTTTCAGGTGCAATCTGCAACCAGATGGAAGATTCTCTGCCCTTGCAGTACCAAAGCCCTCCTAAAAAACTGACATCAGGAACCAGGGGTGGAGACTTTGTTTTCCCATGGAAAAGGGCCAGCGTCTGGTCTAATGCTATCTGCCTGCAGCTGGGCTTCTGCCTGCCGAAATTCCAAAAAAATTTGGAAATCTCTCCGATGCATTCAACCACGTGACGGAAGTTTGTCTGCCCCTGTAGTGACAACGGCCTCTTACAAATTGACATCAGGAGCCAGGAGTGGAGACTTTGGTTTCCTATGAAAAAGGGCCAGCGTTCGTGTCTAATGCTGTCTGCCTGTCACTGGGCATCTGCCTGCTGAAATTCCAAAGAAATTTGAATATCTCTTCGATGCAATCAACCACCTGACGGAAGTTTGTCTGCCCCTGTAGTGCCAACGGCCTCCTACAAATTGACATCAGGAGCCAGGAGTGGAGACTTTGGTTTCCTATGGAAAAGGGCCAGCGTTCGTGTCTAATGCTGTCTGCCTGCCACTGGGCTTATGGCTACTGAAATTACATACAAATGAGGATATCTCCCCGATGCAATATGCCACCAGTTGGAAGTTGGTCTGCTCTTGTAGTGCCAAAGGCCTCCTAAAAACGGACATCAGGAACGTGGGGTGGAGACTTTAGTTTCTCATGGAAATGGGCCACCGTTGGTGTTTAATGCTGTCTACTTGCCACTGGGCTTCTGCCCACTTTTATTTCACTAAAATTCCATACAAATGAGGATATCTCCAAGATGCAATATGTTACCAGTTGGAAGTTTGTCTGTTCTTGTAGTGCAAAAGGCCTCCTAAAAACTGACATCAGGAACCTGGCCTGCAGACTTTGGTTTCCCCTGGAAAAGGGCCACTATTCATGTCTAATTCTGTCGGCCTGCCACTGGGATTCTGCGTACTAAAATTGCTCTAAAATTCTATAAAAATAAGAATATCTCGCAGGTGCAATCTACCACCGGTTTGAAGTTTTTCTGCCCTTGTAGTGCCAAAGGGCTCCTATAAATTGACATCTGAAACGTAGGATGGATGATTTGGTTTCCCATGGAAGAGGGACACTGTTCATGCCTAATGCTGTGTGCCTGCCACTGGGCGTATGCCTGCTTAAATTCCATACAAATGAGGATATCTCGCAGATGCAATTTACCACCAGATGGAAGTTTGCCTGCCCTTGTAGTGGTAAAGGCCTCCTAAAATCTGACATCGGGAACGTGGTGTGGAGACGTTGGTTTCCCATGGAAAAGGACTACGGTTCTTGTCTTATGCTGTCTGCCTGGCACTGTGGTTATGACTGCTAAAGTTCCATACAAATGAGGATACCACCCAGGTGCAATCTACCACCAGGAGGAAGTTTGTCTGCCCTTGAAGTGCCAAAGGCCTCCGAGAAATGGACATCTGGAACACGGGGTGGAGACTTTGGTTTCCCATAGAAATGGGCCACCGTTCTTGTCTAATGCTGTTTGCCTGCCAATGGGCTTCTTCCTACTAAAATTCCACTAAAATTCCATAGAAATAAGGATATCTCCCAGGTGCAATCTACCACCAGATGGATGATTCTCTGCTCTTGTAGTACGAAAGCCCTCGTAAAAAACTGACACCAGGAACCAGGGGTGGAGAATTTGTTTTCCCATGGAAAAGGGCCAGCGTTCGTGTCTCATGCTTTCTCCTGAAACTGGGATTCTGCCTGCTGAAATTCCAAAGAAATTTGGAAATCTCTCCGATGCAATCAACCACCTAGCGGAAGCTTGTCTGCCCCTGTAGTGCCAAAGGCCTCCTACAAATGGACATCAGGAGCCAGGAGTGGAGATTTTGGTTTTCCATGGAAATGGGCCAGCGTTCGTGTCTAATGATGTGTGCCTGCCACTAGGCTTCTGCCTATTAAAATTCCACTAAAATTCCATACAAATGAGGATATCTCCCAGGTGCAATCTACCACCAGATAAAAGTTTGTCTGCCCCTGCAGAGCCAAAGGCTTCCTACAAAGTGACATCAGGAACTTGGGGCGGAGACTTTGTTTTCCCATGGAAAAGGGCCAGCGTTCGTGTCTAATGCTGTCTGCCTGCCATTAAGCTTATGGCTAGTAAAATTACATACAAATGAGGATATCTCCCAGATGCAATATGCCACCAGTTGGAAGTTTGTATCCTCTTATAGTTCCAAAGGCCTCCTACAAACTGACATCAGGAACGTGTGGTGGAGACTTTGGTTTCCCATCGAAATGGGCCACCGTTTTTGTCTAATGCTATGTGCCTGCCACTGGGCTTATGCCTAGTAAAATTCCATACAAATGAGGATATCTCCCAGATGGAGTCTACCACCAGTTGAAAGTTTGTCTGCCCTTTTAATGCCTACCGCCTCCTACAAACTGACATCAGGAATCTGGAGTGGACGCTTTGGTTTCCCATGGAAAAGGCCACCCTTGGTGTTAATGCTGTCTCCTTGCCACTGGGCTTATGACTACTGAAATTACATACAAATGAGGATATCTCCCAGGTGCAATATGCCACCAGATGGAAGTTTGTCTGCCCTTGCAGTGCCAAAGGCCTCCTTCAAACTGACTTTCGGAACCGCACTTGGAGACTTTGGTTTCCTATTGAAAAGGCCCACTGTTCATGTTTAATGCTGTCTGTCTGCCACTGAAGTTCTGAGTACTAAAATACCACTAAAATTCCACACAAATGCGGACATCTCCGAGGTGCAATCTACAGCCAGATGGATGTTTGTCTGCCCTTGTAGTGCCAAAGGCCTCCTTCAAACTGACATCAGGAACGTGGGATGGAGACTTTGGTTTCCCATGAAAATGGGCCACCGTTCCTGTCTAATGCTCTCTGCCTGCCACTGGGCTTCTACCTGCTGAAATTCCATACAAATTAGGAAATTTCCCCGATGCAATCAACCACCTGACGGAAGTCTGTCTGCCCTTGTACTGCCAAAGGCCTCCTAAAACCTGACATCAGGAACATAGGATGGATAATTTGTTTTTCCATGGAAAAGGGGCACTGTTCGTGTTTAATGCTGTCTGCCTGCCACTGGGTATATGCATTTCGGAGATATCCTCATTTGTATGGAATTTTAGTGGTATTTTAGTACTCAGAATGCGAGTTGCAGACATTTCCATAGGAAACCAAAGTCTCCAGGCCAGGTTCCGAATGTCAGTTTGAAGGAGGCCTTTGGCACTGCAAGAGCAGACAAACTTCCATCTGGTGGCATATTGCATCTGGGAGATATCCTCATTTGTATGTAATTTCAGTAGTCATAAGCCCAGTGGCAAGGAGACAGCATTAAACACAAAGGGTGGCCCTTTTCTATGGGAAACCAAAGCGTCCTCTCACGATTCCTGATGTCAGTTTGTAGGAGGCCGTTGGCATTTCAAGGGCATACAAACTTTCAACGGGTGGTAGACTCCATCTAGGAGATATCCTCATTTGTTTGGGATTTTACTAGGCATAAGCCCAGTGGCTGGCACATAGCATTAGACACAAACGGTGGCCCATTTCCATGGGAAAACAAACTCTCCACCCCACGTTCCTGATGTCAGTTTTTAGGAGGCCTTTGGCACTACGAGGGCAGAAAAACTTCCACCTGGTGGTAGATTGCACCTGGGAGATATCCTCATTTGTATGGAACTCCAGCAGTCATAACCACAGTGCCAGGCAGACAGCATTAGAGAGGAACGGTGGTCCTTTTTACATGGGAAACCAAAGTCTCCACCCTAGATTCCTGATGTCAGTTTGTAGGAGGCCTTTGGAAACACAAGGGCAGAGAATCTTGCATCTGGTGTTAGATTGCACCTGGGAGTTATTCTCATTTGTATGGAATTTTAGTGGCATTTTAGTCGGCAGAATCCAACCGGCAGGCAGGCAGAATTAGACATGAATAGTGGCCAATTTCCATGGGAAACCAAAGTCTCCACTCCAGGTTCCTGATGTCAGTTTTTTGGAGGCCTTTGGCACTACAGGGGCAGACAAACTTCCGTCAAGTGGTTGATTGCATCGGAGAGATTTCAAAATTTTTTTGGAATTTCAGCAGGCAGAAGCCCATTGGAAGGCAAACAGCATTAGAAAAGAACGGTGGCCCATTGCCTTGGGAAACCAAAGTCTCCACCCCAAGTTCCTGATGTCAGTTTTTACGAGAACTTTGGCACTAAAAGGGCAGACAAACTTCTAACTGGTGGTAGATTCCATCTGGGAGATATCCTCATTTGTGAGGAATTTCAGCAGGCATAACCCCAGTGGCAGGCAAAGAGCATTAGACACGAACGATGGCCCTTTTCCATGGGAATTCAAAATCTCCACCACAAGTTGCTGATGTCACTTTGTAGGAGGCTTTTTCCAATATAAGGGCAGAGAAACTTCCATCTGGTTGTGGATTGCACCTGGGAGATATCATCATTTCTATGGAATTTTAGTGGAATTTTAGAAGGAAGAAGCCCAGTGGCAGGCAGACAGCATTAGACACGAACCGTGGCCCATTTCTATGGGAAACCAAAGTCTCCATCCCGCCGCCCCTGATGTCCGCTTCTAGGAGGCCTTTGGCACTACAAAGGCAGACAAACTTCCACCTGGTGGTAGATTACACCTGGGAGATATCCTCATTTGTTTGGATCTTCAGCAGTCATCACAACAGTGCCAGGCAGACAGCATTAGATACGAACGGTGGTCCTTTTCCATGGGAAACCAAAGTCTCCATACCAGATTCCTGATGTCAGGTTTTAAGAGGCCTTTTTCACGACAAGGACAGGAAAACTTCCATCTGGTGGTAAATTGCATCTGCGAGATATCCTCATTTATATGGAATTTTATCAGGCATATGCCCAGTGGCAGGCACACAGCATTAGGCACGAACAGTGGCCCTTTTCCATGGGAAACCAAATTATCCATCCTACATTTCAGATGTGAGTTTATAGGACCCCTTAGGCACTACAAGGGCAGAAAAACTTCAAACCGGGGGTAGATTGCACCTGCGAGATGTTCTCATTTGTATAGAATTTTAGAGCAATTTTAGTACGCAGAATTCCAGCGGCAGGCAGACAGAATTAGACATGAATAGTGGCCCTTTTCCAGGGGAAACCAAAGTGTGCAGGCCAGGTTCCTGATGTCAGTTTTTATTAGGCCTTTTGCACTACAAGAACAGACAAACTTCCAACTGGTGACATATTGCATCTTGGAGATATCCTCATTTGTATGGAATTTTAGTGGAATTAAAGTAGGCAGAAGCCCAGTGGCAAGTAGAGAGCATTAAACACCAACGGTGGCACATTTCCATGGGAAACCAAAGTCTCCACCCCACGTTCCTGATGTCCGTTTCTAGGAGGCCTTTGGCACTACAAGAACAGACAAACTTCCAACTGGTGGCATATTGCATCTGGGAGATATCCTCATTTGTATGTAATTTCAGTAGCCATAAGCCCAGTGGCAGGCAGACAGCATTAGACACGAACGCTGGCCCTTTTCCATGGGAAACCAAAGTCTCCACTCCAGGCTCCTCATGTCAATTTGTAGGAGGCCTTTGGCACTACAGGGGCAGACAAACTTCCGTCAGGTGGTTGATTACATCGGAGAGATTTCCAAATTTCTTTGGAATTTCAGCAGGTAAAAGCCCAGTGGCAGGCAGACAGCATTAGACACGAACGGTCGCCCATTTCCATGGGAAAACAAAGTCTCCACCCCACGTTCCTGATGTCCGTTTCTAGGAGGCCTTTGGCGCTACAAGGCCAGAGAAACTTCCATCTGATGGTAAATTCCATTTGGGAGATATCCTCATTTGTATGGAATTTTACTAGTCATAAGCCCAGTGGCAGGCACATAGCATTGGACACAAATGGTGCCCCTTTTCCATGCGAAACCAAAGTCTCCAACCCACGTTCCTGATGTAAGTTTTTAGGAGGCCTTTGGCACTACAAGGGCAGATAAACATCCACCTGGTGGTAGATTGCACCTGGGAGATATCCTCATTTGTATGGAACTTCAGCACTCATAACCACAATGCCAGGCAGACAGCATTAGATACGAACGGTGGTGCTTTTCCATGGGAAACCAAAGTGTCCACGCCAGGTTCCTGATGTCAGTTTTAAGGAGGCCTTTGGCACTACAAGAGCAGACAAACTTCCAACTGGTGGCATATTGCATCTTGGAGATATCCTCATTTGTATGGAATTTTAGTGGAATTAAAGTAGGCAGAAGCCCAGTGGCAAGTAAACAGCATTAAACACCAACAGTGGCCCATTTCCATGGGAAACCAAAGACTCCAGCCCACGTTCCTGATGTCCGTTTCTAGGAAGCCTTTGGCAATACAAGGGACGACAAAGTTCAGTCTGGTGGCATATTGCGTCTGGGAGATATTCTCATTTGTATGTAATTTCAGTAGTCATAAGCTCAGTGGCAAGGAGACAGCATTAAACACCAATGGTGGCCCATTTCTATGGGAAACCAAAGACTCCAGCCCACGTTCCTGATGTCCGTTTCTAGGAGGCCTTTGGCACTACAAGAGCAGACAAGCTTCCAACTAGTGGCATATTGCATCGGGGAGATATCCTCATTTGTATGTAATTTCAGTAGCAATAAGCCCAGTGGCAGGCAGACAGCATTAGACATGAACGCTGGCCCTTTTCCATGGGAAACCAAAAAGTCTCCACTCCAGGCTCCTGATGTCAATATGTATGAGGCCTTTGGCACTACAGGGGCAGACAAACTTCCGTCAGGTGGTTGATTGCATCGGCGAGATTTCCAAATTTCTTTGGAATTTCAGCAGGCAGAAGCCCAGTGGCAGGCAAACAGCATTAGACACGAACGGTGGCCATTTTCCATGGCAAAAGAAGTCTCCACCGCAGGTTCCTGATGTCAGATTTTTAGGAGGGCTTTGGTACTACAAGGGCAGAGAATCTTCCATCAGGTTGCAGATTGCACCTGGCAGATATCCTTATTTGTATATAATTTTACAAGAATTTTAGTAGGAAGAAACCCAGTGGCAGGCAGACAGAATTAGACACGAACGGTGGCCCATATCTATGGGATACCAAAGTCTCCACCCCACGTTCCGGATGTCCGTTTCTCGGAGGCCTTTGGCAATACAAGAGAAGACAAACTTCCACCTGGTGGTAGATTGCACCTGGGAGATATCCTTATTTCTTTAGAATTTTAGTGGAATTTTAATAGGAATAAGCCCAGTGGCAGGCAGACAGCATTCGACACGAACGGTCGCCCATTTCCATGGGAAAACAAAGTCTTCACCCCACGTTCCTGATGTCCGTTTCTAGGAGGCCTTTGTCACTACAAGGGCAGACAAACTTCCATCTGATGGTAAATTCCATTTGGGAGATATCCTCATTTGTATGGAATTTTACTAGGCATAAGCCCAGTGGCAGGCACATAGCATTGGACACAAACGGTGCCCCTTTTCCATGGGAAACCAAAGTCTCCAACCCACATTCCTGATGTAAGTTTTTAGGAGGCCTTTGGCACTACAAGGGCAGATAAACATCCACCTGGTGGTGGATTGCACCTGGGATATATCCTCATTTCTATGGAACTTCATCAGTCATAACCACAGTGCCATGCAGACAGCATAAGTCACGAACGGTAGTCCTTTTCCATGGGAAACCAACATCTCCACACCATGTTCCCGATGTCACATTTTAGGGCACCTTTGCCACTACAAGGGCAGGCAATCTTCCATCCGGTGGTAAATTGCATCTGCGAGATATCCTCATTTGTATGGAATTTAAGCAGGCATACGCCCAGTGGCAGGCACACCGCATTAGGCATGAGCAGTGGCCCTTTTCCATGGGAAACCAAATCATCCATCCTTCGTTTCAGATGTCAGTTTATAGGAGCCCTTTGGCACTACAAGGGCAGAAAACTTCAAACCGGGGGTAGATTGCACCTGCGAGATATTCTCATTTGTATAGAATTATAGAGCAATTTTAGTACGCAGAATCCCAGCAGCAGGCAGGCAGCATTATACATGAATAGTGGCCCTTTTCCAAGTAAAAACAAAGTCTCCAAGCCAGGTTCCTGATGTCCGTTTTTAGAAGGCCTTTTGCACTAAAAGAGCAGAAAAACTTCCAACTGGTGGCATATTGCATCGGGGAGATATCCTCATTTGTATGTAATTTCAGTAGCCATAAGCCCAGTGGCAGGCAGACAGCATTAGACACGAACGCTGGCCCTTTTCAATGGGAAACCAAAGTCTCCACTCCAGGCTCCTCATGTCAATTTGTAGGAGGCCTTTGGCACTACAGGGGCAGACAAACTTCCGTCAGGTGGTTGATTACATCGGAGAGATTTCCAAATTTCTTTGGAATTTCAGCAGGTAGACGCCCAGTGGCAGGCAGACAGCATTAGACACAAACGGTCGCCCATTTCCATGGGAAAACAAAGTCTCCACCCCACGTTCCTGATGTCCGTTTCTAGGAGGCCTTTGGCGCTACAAGGCCAGACAAAATTCCATCTGATGGTAAATTCCATTTGGGAGATATCCTCATTTGTATGGAATTTTACTAGTCATAAGCCCAGTGGCAGGCACATAGCATTGGACACAAATGGTGCCCCTTTTCCATGCGAAACCAAAGTCTCCAACCCACGTTCCTGATGTAAGTTTTTAGGAGGCATTTGGCACTACAAGGGCAGATAAACATCCACCTGGTGGTAGATTGCACCTGGGAGATATCCTCATTTGTATGGAACTTCAGCACTCATAACCACAATGCCAGGCAGACAGCATTAGATACGAACGGTGGTGCTTTTCCATGGGAAACCAAAGTGTCCACGCCAGGTTCCTGATGTCAGTTTTAAGGAGGCCTTTGGCACTACAAGAGCAGACAAACTTCCAACTGGTGGCATATTGCATCTTGGAGATATCCTCATTTGTATGGAATTTTAGTGGAATTAAAGTAGGCAGAAGCCCAGTGGCAAGTAGACAGCATTAAACACCAACAGTGGCCCATTTCCATGGGAAACCAAAGACTCCAGCCCACGTTCCTGATGTCCGTTTCTAGGAAGCCTTTGGCAATACAAGGGACGACAAAGTTCAGTCTGGTGGCATATTGCGTCTGGGAGATATTCTCATTTGTATGTAATTTCAGTAGTCATAAGCTCAGTAGCAAGGAGACAGCATTAAACACCAATGGTGGCCCATTTCTATGGGAAACCAAAGACTCCAGCCCACGTTCCTGATGTCCGTTTCTAGGAGGCCTTTGGCACTACAAGAGCAGACAAGCTTCCAACTAGTGGCATATTGCATCGGGGAGATATCCTCATTTGTATGTAATTTCAGTAGCCATAAGCCCAGTGGCAGGCAGACAGCATTAGACATGAACGCTGGCCCTTTTCCATGGGAAACCAAAGTCTCCACTCCAGGCTCCTGATGTCAATTTGTATGAGGCCTTTGGCACTTCAGGGGCAGACAAACTTCCGTCAGGTGGTTGATTGCATCGGCGAGATTTCCAAATTTCTTTGGAATTTCAGCAGGCAGAAGCCCAGTGGCAGGCAGACAGCATTAGACACGAACGGTGGCCATTTTCCATGGGAAAAGAAGTCTCCACCGCAGGTTCCTGATGTCAGATTTTTAGGAGGGCTTTGGTACTACAAGGGCAGAGAATCTTCCATCAGGTTACAGATTGCACCTGGCAGATATCCTTATTTGTATGTAATTTTACTAGAATTTTAGTAGGAAGAAACCCAGTGGCAGGCAGACAGCATTAGACACGAACGGTGGCCCATTTCTATGGGATACCAAAGTCTCCACCCCACGTTCCGGATGTCCGTTTCTCGGAGGCCTTTGGCAATACAAGAGCAGACAAACTTCCACCTGGTGGTAGATTGCACCTGGGAGATATCCTCATTTGTACGGAACTTCAGCAGTCATAACCACAGTGCCAGGCAGACAGCATTAGACACGAACGCTGGCCCATTTCCATGGGAAACCAAAGTGTCCACTCCAGGTTCCTGATGTCATTTTTTAGGAGGCCTTTGGCACTGCAAGGGCAGACAAAGTTCCCTCTGGTGGTTGATTGCATAGGGGAGATATCCTCATTTGAATGGAATTTCAGCAGGCAGAGGCCAGTGTCAGGCAGACAGCATTAGACACGAACGGTGGGCCATTTCCTTGGGAAACCAAATTCTCCATCCCATGTTCCTGATGTCAATTTTTAGGAGGACTTTGGAACTACAAGGGCAGAGAAACTTCCAACTGGTGTAGATTCCATCGGGGAGATATCCTCATTTGTCAGGAATTTCAGCAGGCATAACCCCAGTGGCAGGCAGATATCATTAGAGAAGAACGTTGGGTGGAGACATTGGTTTCCCATGGAAAAGGGCCACCATTCGTCTCTAATGCTCTCTACCTGCCGCTGGGATTCTGCCCACAAGAATTCCACTTAAATTCCATGCAAATGAGGATATCTCGCAGTTGCATTCTCCCACGAGATGGAAGTTTGTTTGTCCTTGTAATGACAAAGGCCTCCTACAAACTGACATCAGGAACATGAGGTGGAGACTTTGGTATCCCATGGAAAAGGGCCTCCGTTTGTGTCTAATGCTGTCTGCCTGCCACTGGGCTTCTGCCTGCTAAAATTCCATACAAGTGATGATATCTCCCAGATGCAATCTACCACCAGATGGAAGTTTGTGTGCCCTTGTACTTCCTAAGGCCTTCTATAAACTGACATAAGGAACGTGAGGTGGAGACTTTGGTGTCCCATTGAAAAGGGCCACCGTTAGTGTCTAATGCAGTCTGCCTGGAACTAGGCTCATGCCTGCCGAAATTCCAGAAAAATGAAGATATCTCCCAGATGAAATCTACCACCAGATGGAAGTTTATCTGCCTTTGAAGTGCCAAAGGCCTCCTAGAAACTGACATCAGGAACGTGAGACGGAGATTTTGGTTTCCCATGGAAAAGGGCCACCGTTCGTGTCTAATGCTGTCTGGCGACATTTCAGCTTCTGCCGACTAAAATTCCACTAAAATTCCATTCAAATGAGGATATCTCCCTGGTACAATCTACCACCAGATGAATTTTCCTCTGCCTTTTTAGTGCCTAAGGCCTCTTACAAACTGACATCAGGAACGTGAGGTGGAGACTTTGGTTTCCCATGGAAAAGGGCCACCTTTCGTGTCTAATGCTGTCTGCTGTCTACTGGGCTTATGTCTGCTGAAATTCCATACAAAAGAGGATATCACGCAGATATAATTTACCACCAGTTAGAAGGTTTTCTGCTCTTGTAATGCCAAAAGCCTCGTATAAATTGACATCTTAAATGTAGGGTGGACACTTTGGTGTCCCCTGGAAAAGGGCCACCGTTTGTGTCTAATGCTGTCTGCCTGCCACTGGGCTTATGCCTGCTAAAATGACCTACTATTGAGGATGTCTCCCAGAAGACAATTTATCTCCAGTTGGAAGTTTGTCTGCCCTTTTAGTGCCAAAGGCCTCCTATAAACTGACCTCAGGAACGTGGGGTAGAGACTTTGGTTTCCCATGGAAAAGGGCCACCGTTCGTGTCTAATGCTGTCTGCCTGCCACTGGGTTTATGCCTGCTGAAATTCCATACAAAGGCGGATATCTCCCTGTTGGAATCTACCACCAGATGGAAGTTTGTCTGCCCTTGTAGTGCCAAAGGCCTCCTAGTAACTGACATAAAGAACGTAAGGTGGAGACGTTGGTTTCCCATAGAAAAGGGGCACCGTTCGTGTCTAATGCAGTCTGCCTGCCATTAGGATTATGCCGGCTGAAATAAGTCTAAAATTCCATACAAATGAGGACATCTCCCATGTGGAATCTACCACCACATGGAAGCTTGTCTGCCCTTGTAGTGCTAACGCCCTCCTACAAACTGACATCAGTAATATGAGATGGAGACTTTGGTTTCCCATGGAAAAGTGCCACCGTTTTTGTCTAATGCTGTCTGCCTGCCACTGGGCTTATGCCGTCTTAAATTCCATACACATGGGGATATCTCCCAGATAGAATCTACCACCACTTGGATGTTTGTCTTCCCTTGTAGTGTTAAGGCCTCCAACAAACAGACACCAGGAACCTGGAGTGAAGACTTTGGCTTCCCATAGAAAGGGGCCACTGTTCGTGTCTAATGCAGTCTACCTGCCACTGTGGTTCTGCCTTCTAAAATTGCATAGAAATGAGGATATCTCCCAGGAACAATCTACTACCAGATGGAAGTTTGTCTGCCCGTGTATTTCCAAAGGCCTCCTACAAACTGTCATCAGGAACGTGAGGTGGAGACTTTGCTTTCCCATGGAAAAGTGCCACCGTTCAAATCTAATGCTGTCTGCCTGCCACTGGGCTCATGCCTGCTGAATTTCCATACAAATGAGGACATCTCCCAGGTGGAATCTACCACCAGATAGAATTTTGTCTGCCCTTGTAGTGCCAAAGGCCTCCTACAAACTGACATTCAGAAACGTGAGGTGGTGACCTTGGTTTCCCATGGAAAAGGACCACCGTTCAAATCTAATGCTGTCTTACTGCCACTGGGCTTAGGCCTGCTAAAATTGCATACAAATGAGGATGCCTCTCAGATGCAATCTACCAGCAGTTGGAAATTTTTCTGGCCTTGTAGTGCCAAAGGCGTCCTACAAACGGACATCAGGAATGTAAGGTGGAGACTTTTATTTCCCATGGAAAAGGTCCACCGTTCTTGCCTGATGCTGTTTGCTGGCTACTCGGCTTCTGCATTCTGAAATTTCAATAAAATTCCATACAAAGAAGGATATCTCCCTGATGGAATATACAACGAGATGGAAGTTTGTAGCCCTTGTAGTGCCAAAGGCCTCCTGCCAACTGACATCAGTAACGTGGGGTGGAGACTTTGGTTTTCCATGGAAAAGGGCCACTGTTCCTGTCAAATGCTGTCTGCCTGCCACTGGGCTTATGGTTCCTAAAATTGCATACAAATGAGGATATCTCCCAGATGCAATCTACCACCAGTTGGAAGTTTTTCTAGCCTTGTATTGCCAAAGGCCTCCTACCAACTGACATCAGGAGACTGGGGTGGAGACTTTTGTGTCCCATGGAAAAGGGCCACCGTTTGTTTCTTATGCTGTCTGCCGATCATTCGGCTTCTGCCTACTAAAATTCCACTAAAATTCCATGCAAATGAGGATATCTCTCACGTGCAATCTACCACAAGATGGAAGTTTGTCTGCCCTTATGGTTCCAAAGGCTTCCTACAAACTGACATCACGAGCCTGGGGTGGAATTTTTGGTCTCCCATGGAAAAGAGAGACCGTTCGTGTCTAATGCTGTCTCCCTGCCACTGGGCTTATGCATGCTGAAATTATATACAAAAGAGGATATCTCCCAGATGGAATCTACCACGAGATGGAATTTTGTGTACCCTTGTAGTTCCAAAGGCCTCCTGCAAACTGATATCAGGAGCCTGGGGTGGAAACTTTGGTATCCCATGGAAAAGGGCCACCGTTCGTGTCTAATGCTGTCTGCCTGCCACTGGCCTTATGCCGTCTTAATTTCCACACACATGAGGATATCTCTCATATGGAGTCTAGAACCAGTTGGAAATTTGTCTGCCCTTGTAGTGCCAAAGGCCTTCTAAGAAATGACATAAGGAACATAAGTAAGAGACTATGGTTTCCCATAGAAAAGGGCCACTGTTTGTGTCTAATACTGTCTGCCTGCCACTGGGCTTATGCCTACGAAATTCCATACAAATGAGGATATCTCCCAGATGGAATCTTTCACCAATAGGAAGTTTTCTGCCCTTGTCCTGCCACAGGCCACCTACAAACTGACATCAGGAACGTGCGGTGGAGACTTTGATTTCCCATGGAAAAGGCCTACCGTTCGTGTCTAAAGCTCCCTGCCGGACCCTAAGCTTAGGCCTGCAGGAACGCCATAAAAATGATGATATCTCCCAGGTGCAATCTACCACCAGATGGAAGTTTTTCTACTCTTGTATTGCCAAAGGCCTCCTACAAACTGACATCAGGAACGAGTTTTGGAGACTTTGGTGTCCCATGGAAATGTGTCACCATTCGTGTCTAATGGTCTCGGCCGGCCACTGGGCTTCTGCCTACAAAAATTCCACTAAAATTCCGTGCAAATGAGAATATCTCCCAGGTGCAATCTACCACCAGATGGAAGGTTGTCTGCCCTTGTAGTGCCAAGGTCCTCTGACACACTGACATCAGGAACCTAGAGTGGAGTCTTTGGTTTCCCATTTAACAGGGCCACCGTTCATGTCTAATGCTGTCTGCATGCCACTGGGCTTATTGCTACTAAAATTGCATACAAATGAAGATATCTCCCTGATTGAATCTACCACAAGTTGGAAGTTTTTCTGACCTTGTAATTCCAAAGGCCAACTAAAAACTGATATCAGGAACCTGGAGTGAAGACAATGGTTTCCCATGGAAAAGGGCCATCGTTCGTGTCTAATGCTGTCTGCCGTCCAGTGGGCTTCTGCGTACTGAAATTGCATACAAATGAGGGTATCTCCCAGATGGAATCTACCACCAGTTAGAAGTTTTTCTGCCCTTGTAGTGCCAAAGGCCTCCTGCAAACTGACATCAGGAACGTGGGGTGGAAACTTTGGTTTCCCATGGAAAAGTGCCACCGTTTTTCTCTAATGCTGTCTGCCTGCCACTGGGATTCTGCCTACTAGAATTCAACTAAAATTCCATGCAAATGAGAATATCTTGCAGGTGCATTCTCCCACGAGATTGAAGTTTGTCTGCACTTGTAATGCGAAAGGCCTTCTACAAACTGACATTACGAACTTGAGGTGGAGACTTTGGTTTCCCATAGAAAAGGGCCACTGTTCCTGTCTAATGCTGTCTGCCTGCCACTGGGCTTATGCCTGCTAAAACTACATACAAAGGAGGATATCTCCCAGATGCAATTTACCACCAGTTGGACGTTTGTCTGCGATTGTAGTGCCAAAGGCCTCCTACAAACTGACATCAAGAGACTGGGTTGGAGACGTTGGTTTCCCATGGAAAAGTGCCACCGTTCATGTCTAATACTGTCTATCTGTCACTGGGCTTCTGCCTGCAAAAAATGCATACAAATGAGGATATCTCCCAGGTGCAATCTACCACCAGATGGAAGTTTGTCTGCTCTTGTAGTTCCAAAGGCATCCTACAAACGGACATCAGGAACGTGAAGTGGGCACTTTGGTTTCCAATGGAAAAGGGCCACCGTTCGTGTCTAATGCTGTCTGCCTGCCACTGGGCTTCTGCCTGCTGAAATTCCATACAAATGAGGATATCTCTTAAGTGCAATACACAACCAGATGGATGTTTGTCTGCCCTTGTAGTGCCAAATGTCTCCTACAAACTGACATCAGGAACGTGGGGTGTAGACTGTGGGTTGCCATGGAAAAGGGCCACTGTTCGTGTCTGATGCTGTCTGCCGGCCACACGGCTTTTGTCTTCTGAATTTCCACTAAAATTTCATGTAAATCACGATATCTTCCAGTTGCAATCTACCACCAGTTGCAAGTTTATCTGCCCTTGAAGTGCCGAAGGGATCCTACAAACTGACATCTGGAATGTGAGGTGGAGACTTTGGTTTTCCTTGGGATAGGGCCACTGTTACTGTCTAATGCTCTCTGCCTGACACTGGGCTTAGGCCTGCTAAAATTCCACACAAATGAGGATATCTCCCAGGAGGAATATACCACCAGTTGGAAGTTCATCTGCCCTGTTAGTTCCAAAGGCCTCCTCCTAAAAATTGACATCAGGAACCCGGCCTGGAGACTTTGGTTTCCCCTGGAAAAGGGCCACTATTCATGTCTAATTCTGTCTGCCTGTCGCTGGGATTCTGCGTACTAAAATTCCTGTAAATTCTATACAAATGAGAATATCTCGCAGGTGCAATCTACCCCCGGATTGAAGTTTCTCTGCCCTTGTAGTGCCAAAGGGCTCCTATAAACTCACATCTGAAACGTAGGATGGATAATTTGGTTTCCCATGGAAAAGGGCCACTGTTCATGTCTAATGCTGTGTGCCTGCCACTGGGAGCATGCCTGTTAAAATTCCATACAAATGAGGATATCTCGCAGATGCAATTTACCACCAGATGGAAGTTTGTCTGCTCTTGTAGTGGCAAAGGCCTCCTAAAAAACTGACATCAGGAACCAGGAGTGGAGACTTTGGTTTTCTATGGAAAAGGACCACCGTTCGTATCTAATGCTGTCTGCCTGGCATTGTGGTTGTGAGTGCTGAAGTTCCATACAAATGAGGATATCTCCCAGGTGCAATCTACCACCAGGTGGAAGTCTGTCTGCCCTTGTAGTGCCAAAGTCCTCCTAGAAACGGACATCAGGAACGTGGGGAGGAGACTTTGGTTTCCCATGGAAAACGTCCATTGTTCCTGTCTAATGCTATGTGCCTGCCACTGGGCTTATGCCTAGTAAAATTCCATACAAATGAGGATATCTCCCAGATGGAATCTACCACCAGTTGAAAGTTTGTCTGCCCTTGTAATGCCAAAGGCCTCCTAAAAACTGACATCAGGAATCTGGAGAGGATGCTTTTGTTTCCCATGGAAAGGGGCCACTCTTGGTGTTTAATGCTGTCTCCTTGCCACTGGGCTTATGACTACTGAAATTACATACAAATGAGGATATCTCCCAGATGCAATAGGCCAATAGATGGAAGTTTGTCTGCTCTTGCAGTGCCAAAGGCCTCCTCTAAACTGATATCCGGAACCTGGCCTGGAGACTTTGGTTTCCTATGGAAAAGGCCCACCGTTCCTCTTAAATGCTGTCTGTCTGCCACTGGGCTTCTGAGTACTAAAATACCACTAAAATTCCATACAAATGAGGACATCTCCGAGGTGCAATGTGCCGCCAGATGGAAGTTTGTCTGCCCTTGTAGTGCCAAAGCCTCCTTCAATCTGACATCAGGAACATAGGATGGATAATTAGTTTTTCCATGGAAAAGGGCCACTGTTCGTGTCTAATGCTGTCTGCCGGCCAGTAGGCATATGCCTACTAAAATTCCATACAAATGAGGATATCTCCCAATAGCAATTTCCCACCAGATGGAGGTTAGTCTACCCTTTTAATGCCAAAGGCCTCCTAAAAACTGACATCAGGAACGTGGCATGGAGACTTTGGATTCCAAGGAAATGGGCCACCGTTCGTGTCTAATGCTATCTGCCAGCCACTGGGCTTATGCCTACTAAAATTCCACTAAAATTCTATACGAATGAGGATATCTCCCAGGTGCAATCTACCACCAGATGGAAGTTTGTCTGCCCTTGTACTGCCAAAGGTCTCCTAAAACCTGACATCAGGAACGTGGCATGGAGATTTTGGTTTCCCATGGAAAAGGGCCAGCGTTCCTGTCTAATGCTGTCTGCCTGCCACTGGGCTTATGGCTACTGAAATTACATACAAATGAGGATATCTCCCCAATGCAATCAACCACCTGACGGAAGTTTGTCTGCCCTTGTACTGCCAAAGGCCTCCTAAAACCTAACATCGGGAACGTGGGGTGGAGACTTTGGTTTCCCATGGAAATGGGCCACTGTTGGGGTTTAATGCTGTCTACTTGCCACTGGGCTTCTGCCCGTTTTAATTCCACTAAAATTCCATACAAATGAGGATATCTCCAAGATGCAATATGCCACCAGTTGGAAGTTTGTCTGTTCTTGTAGTGCAAAAGGCCTAATAAAAACTGACATCAGGAACCTGGCCTGCAGACATTTTTTTCCCCCGGAAAAGGGCCACTATTCATGTCTAATTCTGTGTGCCTGCCGCTGGGATTCTGCGTACTAAAATTCCTCCAAAATTCTATACAAATGAGAATATCTCCCAGGTGCAATCTACACCCGGTTTGAAGTTTTTCTGCCCTTGTAGTGCCTAAGGGGTCCTATAAACTCACATCTGAAATGTAGGATGGATAATTTGGTTTCCCATGGAAAAGGGCCACTGTTCATGCATAATGCCGTGTGCCTCCCACAGGGCGTATGCCTGCTAAAATTCCATACAAATGAGGATATCTCCCAGGTGCAATCTACCACCAGGTGGAACGTTGTCTGCCCTCGTAGTACCAAAGGCCTCCTAAAAACTGACATCAGGAACGTGGGGTGCAGACTTTGGTTTTCTATGGAAAAGGGCCACCGTTCTTATCTAATGCCGCCTGCCTGGCTTTGTGGTTATGAGTACTGAAGTTCCATACAAATGAGGATATCTCCGAGGTGCAATCTACCACCTGGAGGAAGTTTGTCTGCCCTTGTAGTGCCAAAGGCCTCCTGCCAACTGACATCAGTAACGTGGGGTGGAGACTTTGGTTTCCATGGAAAAGAGGCACCGTTGGTGTCTAATGCTCTGTGCCACCTACTGGGCTTATGCCTAGTAAAATTCCATACAAATGAGGATATCTCCCAGATGGAATTTACCCTCAGATGGAAGTTTGTCTGCCCTTGTAGTGGCAAAGGACTCCTAAAAAACTGACATCAGGAACCAGGGGTGGAGATTTGTGTTTCCCATGGAAAAGGGCCAGCGTTCGTGTCTAATACTGTCTGCCTGCCACTGGGCTTCTGCCTGCTGGAATTCCAAAAAAATTTGGAAATCTCTCTGATGCAATCAACCACCTGACGGAAGTTTGTCTGCCCCTGTAGTGCCAAAGGCCACCTACAAATTGACGTCAGGAGCCTGGAGTGGACACTTTGGTATCCCATGGAAAAGGGCCAGAGTTCGTGTCTAATGCTGTATGCCTGCCACTGGGCGTATGGCTACTGAAATTGCATACAAATGAGGATATCTCCCAGATGCAATATGCCACCAGTTGGAAGTTTGTCTGCTCTTGTAGTGCCAAAGGCCTCCTTAAAACTGACATCAGGAACCTGGCGTGGACACTTTGGTTTCCCATGGAAAAGCACCACTGTTCGTATCTCATGCTGTCTGCCTGGCATTGTGGTTATGAGTGCTGAAGTTCCATACAAATGAGGATATCTCCCAGGTGCAATCTACCACCAGGTGGATGTTTATCTGCCCTTGTAGTGCCAAAGGCCTCCTAAATACTTACATCAGGAACGTGGGGTGGAGACTTTGGTTTCCCATGGAAAAGGGGCACCGTTTCTCTCCAATGCTATGTGCCTGCCACTGGGCTTAGGCCTAGTAAAATTCCATACAAATGAGGATATCTCCCAAATGGAATTTACCATCAGATGGAAGTTTGTCTTCCCTTGTAGTAGCAAAGGACTCCTAAAAAACTGACATCAGGAACCAGGGGTGGAGATTTGTGTTTCCCATGGAGAAGGGCCAGCGTTCGTGTCTAATGCTGTCTGCCTGCCACTGGGGTTATGCCTGCTGAAATTCCTCGCAAATGAGGATATCTCCCAAATGGAATCTACCACCAGTTGGAAGTATGTCTGCCCTTATAGTGCCAAAGTCCTCCTAAAAACTGACATCAGGAACGTGGGGTGGAGACTTTGGTTTCCCATGGAAATGGGCCACCGTTGGTGTTTAATGCTGTCTACTTGCTACTGGGCTTCTGCCTACTTTAATTCCACTAAAATTCCATACAAATGAGGATATCTCCATGATGCTATATGCCACCAGTTGGAAGTTGGTCTGTTCTTGTAGTGCAAAAGGCCTAATAAAAACTGACATCAGGAACCTGGCCTGCAGACTTTGGTTTCCCCTGGAAAAGGGCCACTATTCATGTCTAATTCTGTCTGCCTGCCGCTGGGATTCTGCGTACTAAAATTGCTCTAAAATTCTATACAAATGTGAATATCTCGCAGGTGCAATCAACCCCCAGTTTGAAGTTTTTCTGCCCTTGTAGTGCCAAAGGGGTCCTTAAAACTTACATCTGAAACGTAGGATGGATGATTTGGTTTCCCATGGAAAAGGGCCACTGTTCATGCCTAATGCTGTGTGCCTGCCACTGGGAATATGCCTGCTAAAATTCCATACAAATGAGGATATCTCGCAGATGCAACTTACCACCAGATGGAAGTTTGCCTGTCCTTGTCGTGAAAAAGGCCTCTTAAAACCTGACATCGGGAATCTGGTGTGGAGATTTGGTTTCCCATGGAAAAGGACCACCGTTCGTGTCTTATGCTGTCTGCCTGGCACTGTGGTGATGACTGCTGAAGATCCATACAAATGAGGATATCTCCCAGGTGAAATCTACCACCAGGTGGAAGTTTATCTGCCTTTGTAGTGCCAAAGGCCTCCTAGAAGCGGACATCAGAAACGCGGGGTGGAGACTTTTGTTTCCCATAGAAATGGGCCACCGTTCGTGTCTAATGCTGTCTGCCTGCCGCTGGGCTTCTTCCTACTGAAATTCCACTAAAATTCCATAGAAATGATGATATCTCCCAGGTGCAATCCACAACCAAATGGAAGTTTCTCTGCCCTTATATTGGAAAAAGCCTACTACAAAGTGACATCAGGAACCTGGGGTGGAGACTTTGGTTTCCCATGGAAATGGGCCACTATTCATGTCAAATTATGTCTGCCCGCCGCTGGGATTCTGCCTACTAAAATTCCACTAAAATTCCCTACAAATGAGAATATCTCCCAGGTGAAATCTAACACCAGATGCAAGTTTCTCTGCCCTTGTGTTTCCAAAGGCCTTTTACAAACTGACATCAGGAACCTAGGGAGGAGACTTTGGTTTCCCATGAAAAAAGGACCACCGTTCCTGTCTAATGCTGTCTGCCTGGCACTGTGGTTATGACTGCTGGAGTTCCATACAAATGAGGATATCTCCCAGGTACAATCTGCCACCAGGTGGAAGTTTGTCTGCCCTCGTAGTGCCAAAGGCCTCCTAAAAACTGACATCAGGAACGTGGGGTGGAGAGTTTGTTTTCCCATGGAAATGGGCCACCGTTTGTGTCTAATGCTATGTGCCAGCCACTGGGCTTATGCCTAGTAAAATCCCATACAAATGAGGATATCTCCCAGATGGAGTCTACCACCAGTTGAATGTTTGTCTGCCCTTGTAATGCCAACAGCCTCCTACAAACTGACCTCAGGAATCTGGAGAGGATGCTTTGGCTTCCCATGGAAAAGGACCACCCTTGGTGTTTAATGCTGTCTCCTTGCCACTGGGCTTATGACTACTGAAATTACATACAAATGAGGATATCGCCAAGATGCAATATGCCACCAGTTGGAAGTTTGTCTGTTCTTGTAGTGCAAAAGGCCTAATAAAAACTGATATCAGGAACCTGGTCTGCAGACTTTGGTTTCCCCTGGAAAAGGGCCACTATTCATGTCTAATTCTGTCTGCCTGCCGCTGGAATTCTGCGTACTAAAATTGCTCTAAAATTCTATACAAATGCGAATATATCGCAGGTGCAATCTACCCCCGGTTTGAAGTTATTCTGCCCGTGTGGTGCCAAAGGGGTCCTATAAACTGACATCTGAAACATAGGATGGATAATTTGGTTTCCCATGGAAAAGGGCCACTGTTCAAGACTAATGCTGTGTGCCTGCCACTGGGCATATGCCTGCTAAAATTCCATATAAATGAGGATATCTCGCAGATGCAATTTATCACCAGATGGAAGTTAGCCTGCCCTTGTCGTGAAAAAGGCCTCTTAAAACCTGAAATTGGGAATCTGGTGTGGAGACTTTGGTTTCCCATGGAAATGGACCACCGTTCATATCTAATGCTGTCTGCCTGGCACTGTGGTGATAACTGCTGAAGATCCATACAAATGAGGATATCTTCCAGGTGAAATCTACCACCAGGTGGAAGTTTGTCTGCCTTTGTAGTGCCAAAGTCCTCCTAGAAGCGGACATCAGGAACGCGGGGTGGAGACTTTGGTTTCCCATAGAAATGGGCCACCGTTCGTGTCTAATGCTGTCTGCCTGCCACCGGGCTTCTTCCTACTGAAATTCCACTAAAATTCCATAGAAATGATGATATCTCCCAGGTGCAATCTACAACCAGATGGAAGATTCTCTGCCCTTATATTGGAAAAAGGTGCCTACAAAGTGACATCAGCAACATGGGGTGGAGATTTTGAATTCCCATGGAAAAGGGCCATCGTTCGTGTCTAATGCTGTCTGCGTGCCACTGGGGTTATGCCTGCTGAAATTCCTCACAAATGAGGATATATCCCAGATGGAATCTACCACCAGTTAGAAGTTTGTCTGCCCTTTTACTGCCAAAGTCCTCCTACAAACTGGCATCAGGAACGTGGGGTGGAGACTTTGGTTTCCCAAGGCAATGGGCCACCGTTCTTGTCTAATGCTGATTGCCTTCCAATGGGCTTCTGCCTGCTGAAATTCCAAAAAAATTTTGAAATCTCTCTGATGCACTCAACCACCTGACAAAAGTTTGTCTGCCCTTGTAGTGCCAAAGGCCTCCTAAAAACTGACATCAGGAACCTAGAGTGGAGACTTTGGTTTCCCATGGAAATTGGCCACTCTTCATGTCTAATTGTGTCTGCCTGACACTGGGATTCTGCCGACTAAAATTCCACTAAAATTCCATACAAATGAGAATAACGCCCAGGTGCAATCTAACACCAGATGCAAGTTTCTCTGCCCTTGTGTTTCCAAAGGCCTCCTACAAACTGATATCAGGAAGCTAGGGAGGGGACTTTGGTTTCCCATGAAAAAAGGACCACCGTTCCTGTCTAATGCTGTCTGCCTGGCACTTTGGTTATGACTGCTGGAGTTCCATAAAATTAGGATATCTCCAGGGTGCTATCTACCACCAGGTGGAAGTTTTTCTGCCCTCGTAGTGCCGAAGGCCTCTTAAAAACTGACATCAGGAACGTGGGGTGGAGAGTTTGTTTTCCCATGGAAATGGGCTACCGTTTGTGTCGAATGCTATGTGCCTGCCACTGGGCTTATGCCTAGTAAAATCCCATACAAATGAGGATATCTCCCAGATGGAGTCTACCACCAGTTGAAAGTTTGTCTGCCCTTGTAATGCCAACGGCCTCCTACAAACTGACATCAGGAATCTGGAGAGGACACTTTGGTTTCCCATGGAAAAGGGCCACCCTTGGTGTTTAATGCTGTCTCCTTGCCACTGGGCTTATGACTACTGAAATTACATACAAATGAGGATATCTCCCAGATGCAATATGCCACCAATTTGAAGTTTGTCTGCCCTTGCAGTGCCAAAGGCCTCCTTCAAACTGACATTCGGAACCTGGCCTGGAGACTGTGGTTTCCTATGGAAAAGGCCCACCGTTCATGTTTAATGCTGTCTGACTGCAACTGGGCTTCTGAGTACTAAAATTCCACTAAAATTCCATACAAATGAGGATATCTCCCAAATGCATATAGCCAGTGGCAGGAAGACAGCATTAGATACGAACAGTGCCCCTTTTCCATGGAAAAACAAATTATCCATCCTATGTTCCTGATGTCAGTTTGAAGGAGGCCTTTGGCACTACAAGGGCAGACAAACTCCCATCTGGCGGTAGATTGCACCTCGGAGATGTCCTCATTTGTATGGAATTTTTTTTGGAATTTTAGTACTCAGTAGACCAGTGGCAGACAGACAGCATTAAACACGAAAAGTGGGCCTTTTCCATAGGAAACCAAAGTCTCCAGCCAGGTTCTGGATATGAGTTTGAAGGAGGCCTTTGGCACTGCAAGAGCAGACAAACTTCCATCTGGTGGCGAATTGCATCTGGAAGATATCCTCATTTGTATGGAACTTCAGCAGTCATAACCACAGTGCCAGGGAGACAGCATTAGACAGGAACGGTGGTCCTTTTCCATGGAAAACCAAAGTCTCCACCCCAGGTTCCTGATGTCAGTTTTTAGGAGGCCTTTGGCACTACAAGGGGAGACAAAGTTCCACCTGGTGGTAGATTGCACCTAGGAGATATCCTCATTTGTATGGAATTTTAGCAGGCATATGCCCTGTGGGAGGCACACGGCATTAGGCATGAACAGTGGCCCTTTTCCATGGGAAACCAAATTATCCATCCTACGTTTCAGATGTCAGTTTATAGGAGCCCTTTGGCACTACAAGGGCAGAGAAACTTCAAACCGGGAAAGGATTGCACCTGCGAGATATTCTCATTTGTATAGAAATTTAGAGGAATTTTAGTACGCAGAATCCCAGCGGCAGGCACACAGAATTAGACATGAATAGTGGCCCTTTTCCGGGGGAAAACAAAGTCTCCAGGCCAGGTTCCTGATGTCAGATTTTAGGAGGCCTTTTGCACTACAAGAACAGACAAACTTCCAACTGGTGGCATATAGCATCATGGAGATATCGTCATTTGTAGGAGGTCTTTGGAACCACAAGAGGATACAGACTTCGAACTGGTGGCATATTGCATCTGGGAAATATCCTGATTTGTATGGAATTTAAATGGAATTTTAGTAGGCAGAATCCCAGAGGCAGGCAGACAGAATTAGAGAGCAAGAGTGGCCCATTTCCATAGGAAACCAAAGTCTCCACCCCAGGTTCCTGACGTCATTTTCTAGGAGGCCTCTGGCACTACAAGAGGAGACAAACTTCCAACTGGTGAAATATTGCATCTGGGAGATATCCTCAGTTGTATGTAATTTTACTAGCCATAAGCTTAGTGGCAGGCAGACAGCATTAAACACGAACGCTGGCCCTTTTCCATGGGAAAACAAAGTCTCCGCCCCAGGTTCCTGATGTCACTTTGTAGGAAGCCTTTGGCTCTACAGGGACAGACAAACTTCCATCTGGTGGTAGATTGCACCTGGGAGACATCCGCATATGTATGGAATTTTAGTGGAATTTTAATAGGCAGAAACCTAGTGGCAGGTACACATCATTAGACACGAACGCTGGCCCATTTCCATGGAAAACCAAAGTCTCCACTCCAGGTTCCTGATGTCAGTTTGTAGGAGTCCTTTGGCACTACAAGGGAAGACAAACTTCCGTCAGGTGGATGATTGCATCGAGGAGATAACCTCATTTGTATGGAACTTCAGCAGTCATAACCACAGTGCCAGGCAGACAGTATTAGACAGGAACGGTGGTACTTTTCCATGGGAAACCAAAGTCTCCACACCACGTTCCCCATGCCAGGTTTTAGGAGGCATTTGGCAGTACATTGGAAGACAAACTTCCGTCCGGTGGTTGATTGCATCGGAGAGATATCCTCATTTGTATGGAATTTCAGCAGGTAGAAGCCAAGTGGCAGGTAGACAGCATTAGAAACGAACGGTGGCCCTTTTCCATGGGAAACCAAAGTCTCCAACCCAGGCTCCTGATGTCAGTTTTTAGGAGGCCTTCGGCATTAAAAGGATAGACAAACTTCCATCTGGTGGGAAATTGCATTTTGAAGATATCCTCATTTTTATGGAATTTTAGAAGGCATATACCCACTGGCAGGCAGTAGCATTAGACACGAACGGTGGCCCTTTTTCATGGAAAAACAAATTATCCATCCTATGTTCCTGATGTCAGCTTGAAGGAGGCCATTGGCACTACAAGGGCAGACAAACTCCCATCTGGCGGTAGATTGCACCTCGGAGATGTCCTCATTTTTATGGAATTTTAGTGGTATTTTAGTACTCAGAAGCCCAGTGACAGACAGACAGCATTAGATTTGAACGGTGGGCCTTTCCCATAGGAAACCAAAGTCTCCAGACCAGGTTCCGGATATCACTTTGAATAAGGCCCTTTGCACTGCAAGAGCAGACAAACTTCCATCTGGTGGCATATTGCATCTGGGAGATATCCTCATTTGTATGTAATTCCAGTAGTCATACGCCCAGGGACAAGGAGACAGCATTAAACACCAAGGGTGGCCCTTTTCCATGGGAAACCAAAGCGTCCTCTCCAGATTCCTGATGTTAGTTTGTAGGAGGCCGTTGGCATTACAAGGGTAGGCAAACTTTCAACTGGTGGTAGACTCCATCTGGGAGATATCCTCATTTGTATGGAATTTTACTAGGTATAAGCCCAGTGGCAGGCACATAGCATTAGACACAAACGGTGGCCCATTTCCATGGGAAACCAAAGTCTCCACTGCACGTTCCTGATGTCAGTTTTTAGGAGGCCTTTGGCACCACGAGGGCAGACAAACTTCCAGCTGGTATTAGACTGCACCTGGGAGATATGCTCATTTATATGGAACTTCAGCAGTCATAACCACAGTGCTAGGCAGTCAGCATTAGACACGAACGGTAGCCCTTTTTGATGGGAAACCAAAGTCTCCGCCCCAGGTTCCTGATGTCAATTTGTATGAAACCTTTGGCTCTACAGGGGCAGACAAACTTCCATCTGGTGGTAGATTGCACCTGGGAGTTATTCTCATTTGTATGGAATTTTAGTGGAATTTTAAAAGGCAGAAGCCTAGTGGCAGGCATACATCATTAGACACGAGCGCTGGCCCATTTCCATGGGAAACCAAAGTCTCCACTCCAGGTTCCTGATGTCAGATTGTAGGAGGCCTTTGGCACTACAAGGGAAAATGAACTTCGATCTGGTGGTTGATTCCATATGGGAGATATCCTCATTTGTGAGGAATTTCAGCAGTCGTAACCCCAGTGGCAGGCAGACAGTATTAGACAAGAACGGTGCCCCTTTTCCATGGGAAACCAAAGTCTCCACCCCAGATTCCTGATGTCAGTTTGTAGGAGGCCTTTGGCAGTACATGAGAAGACAAACTTCCGTCTGGTGGTTGATTGCATCGGGGAGATATCCTCATTTGTGAGGAATTTCAGCAGGCATAACACCAGTGGCAGGCAGACAGCATTAGACACGAACGGTGGCCCTTTTCCATGGGAAACCAAAATCTCCACCCCACGTTGCTGATGTCACTTCCTAAAAGGCGTTTTCCAATAGAAGGGCAGAGAAACTTCCATCTGGTTTTAGATTGCACCTGGGAGATATCATCATTTCTATGGAATTTTAGTGGAATTTTAGTAGGAAGAAGCTCAGTGGCAGGCAGACAGCATCAGACACAAACGGTAGCCCATTTCTATGAAAAAACAAAATCCCCACACCACGTTTCTGAGGTCCGTATCTAGGAGGCCTTTGGAACTACAAGGCCAGACAAACTTCCACCTGGTGGTAGATTGCACCTCGGAGATATCCTCATTTTTATGGAATTTTAGTGGTATTTTAGTACTCAGAAGTCCAGTTGCAGACAGACACCATTAAACATGAACGATGGGCCTTTTCCATAGGAAACCAACGTCTCCAAACCAGGTTCGGAATGTCAGTTTGAAGGAGGCTTTGGGCACTGCAAGAGCAGACAAACTTCCATCTGGTAGCATATTGCATCTGGGAGATATCCTCATTTGTATGTAATTTCAGTAGTCATAAGCCCAGTGGTAAGGAGACAGCATTAAACACCAGGGGTGGCCCTTTTCCATGGGAAACCAAAGCGTCCCCTCCAGATTCCTGATCTCAGTTTGTAGGAGGCCGTTGGAATTACAAGGGCAGACAAACTTTCAACTGGTGGTAGACTCCATCTGGGAGATATCCTCATTTGTATGGGATTTTACTAGGCATAAGCCCAGTGGCAGGCACATAGCATTAGACACAAACGGTGGTCCTTTTCCGTGGGAAACCAAAGTCTCCAACCTAGGTTCTTGATGTCAGTTTGTAGGAGGCCTTTGGAACCACAAGGGCAGAGAAACTTCCATCTGGTGTTAGATTGCACCTGGGAGATATTCTCATTTGTATGGAATTTTAGTGGAAAAAAAGTAGGCAGAATCCCAGCGGCAGGCAGACAGAATTAGACATGAATAGTGGCCCATTTCCATGGGAAACCAAAGTCTCCACCGCAGGTTCCTGATGTCATTTTCTAGGTGACCTCTGGCACTACAAGAGAAGCCAAACTTCCAACTGGTGGCATATTGCATCTGTGAGACATCCTCATTTGTATGTAATTTTAGTAGCCATAAGCCCAGTGGCAGGTAGACAGCATTAGACACGAACGGTGGCCCTTTTCCATGGGAAAACAAAGCCTCCGCCCCAGGTTCCTGATGTCAATTTGTAGGAAGCCTTTGGCTCTACAGGGACAGACAAACTTCCATCTTGTGGTAGATTGCACCTGGGAGACATCCTCATTTGTATGGAATTTTAGTGGAATTTTAATAGGCATAAGCCTAGTGGCAGGCACACATCATTAGACACGAATGCTGGCCCAAATCCATGAGAAACCAAAGTCTCCACTCCAGGTTCCTGATGTCAGTTTGTAGGAGGCCTTTGGCACTACAAGGGAGACAAAGTTCCTTCTGGTGGTTGATTGCATCGAGGAGATATCCTCATTTGTATGGAATTTCAGCAGGCAGAAGCCCAGTGGCAGGCAGACAGCATTAGACAGGAAGAGTGGGCCTTATCCATAGGAAACCAAAGTCTCGACATCACGTTCCTGATGTCAGTATTTAGGAGGCATTTTGAATTACAAGGGCAGACAAACTTCCATCGGATGGTAGATTGCACCCGGGAGATATCCTCATTTGTACAGAATTTTAGTGGAATTTTAGTAGGCATATGCCCAGTGGCTGGCAGACAGCATTAGACACGAACGGTGGCCCATTTCCATGGAAAACCAAAGTCTCCATCCCACGTTCCTGATGTCAGTTTTTAGGAGGCCTTTGGCACTACAAGGGCAGACAAAGTTCCGTCTGGTGGGTGATTGCATCAAAGAGATATCCTCATTTGTATGGAATTTTAGTGGAATTAAAGTAGGCAGAAGCCCAGTGGAAAGTAGACAGCATTAGACACCAACGGTGGCCCATTTCCATGGGAAGCCAAAGTCTCCACCCCACGTTCCTGATGTCCGTTTCTAGGAGGCCTTTGGCACTACAAGAGCAGACAAACTTCCAACTGGTGGCATATTGCATCAGGGAGATATCCTCATTTGTATACAATTTCAGTAGCCATAAGCCCAGTGGCAGGCATACAGCATTAGACACGAACGCTGGCCCTTTTCCATGGGAAACCAAAGTCTCCATCCCACGTTACTGATGTCAGGTTGTATGAGGCCTTTCGCAGTACATGGGAAGACAAACTTCCTTCTGGTGGTTGATTGCATCGGGGAGATATCCTCATTTGTATGGAATTTCAGAAGGTAGAATCCCAGTGGCAGGCAGACAGCATTAGACACGAACGGTGGCCCTTCTCCATGGGAAACCAAAGTCTCCAACCCATGCTCTTGATGTCAGTTTCTAGGAGGCCTTCGGCATTAAAAGGGTACACAAAATTCCATCTGGTGGGAAATTATATTTGGGAGATATCCTCATTTGTATGGAATTTTAGTTGGCATATGCCCACTGGCAGGCAGACAGCATTAGACACGAACAGTGGCCCTTTTCCATGGAAAAACAAATTATCCATCCTATGTTCCTGATGTCAGTTTGAAGGAGGCCGTTGGCACTACAAGGGCAGACAAACTTCCATCTGGCGGTAGACTGCACCTCGGAGATGTCCTCATTTGTATGGAATTTTAGTGGAATTTTAGTACTCAGAAGCCCAGTGGCAGACAGACAGCATTCAACACGAACGGTGGGCCTTTTCCATAGGAAACCAAAGTCTTCAGGCCAGGTTCTGGATATCACTTTGAAGGAGGCCTTTGGCACTGCAAGAGCAGACAAACTTCCATCTGGTGGCATATTGCATCTGGGAAATATCCTCATTTGTATGTAACTTCAGTAGTCAGAAGCCCAGTGGCAAAGAGACAGAATTAAACACCAAGGGTGGCCTTATCCATGGGAAACCAAAGCGTCCTCTCCAGATTCCTGATGTCAGTTTGTAGGAGGCCGTTGGCATTACAAGGGAAGACAAAGTTCCGTCTGGTGGTTGATTGCATCGAGGAGATATCCTCATTTGTATGGAATTTCAGCAGGCAGAAGCCCAGTGGCAGGCAGACAGCATTAGACAGGAACAATGGACCTTTTCCTTGGGAAACCAAAGTCTCAAGCTCACATTCCTGATGTCAGTATGTAGGAGGCCTTTGGAACTACAAGGGAGGACAAACTTCCACCTGGTGGTAGATTGCACCTGGGAGATATCCTCATTTGTATGGAACTCCAGCAGTCATAACCACAATGCCAGGCAGACAGCATTAGATACGAACGGTGGTCCTTTTCCATGGTAAACCAAAGTCTCCACCCCTGGCTCCTGATGTCAGTTTTTTAGGAGGCCTTTGCCACTACAAGGGCAGACAATCTTCCATCTGGTGATAAATTTCATCTGCGAGATATCCTCATTTGTATGGAATTTTAGCAGGCATACGCCCAGTGGCAAGCACACAGCATTAAGCATGAACAGTGGACCTTTTCCATGGGAAACCAAATCATCCATCCTATGTTTCAGATGTCAGTTTATAGGAGCCCTTTGGCACTACAAGGGCAGAGAAACTTCAAACCTGGTGTAGATTGCACCTTCGAGATATTCTCATTTGTATAGAATTTTAGAGGAATTTTAGTACGCAGAATCCCAGCGGCAGGCAGACAGAATTAGACATGAATAGTGGCCCTTTTCCTGGGGAAACCAAAGTATCCAGGCCAGGTTCCTGATGTCAGTTTGTAGGAGGCCTTTGGAACTACAAGAACAGACAAACTTCCAACTGGTGGCATATTGCATCTTGGAGATATCCTCATTTGTATGGAATTTTAGTGGAACTAAAGAAGGCAGAAGCCCAGTGGCAAGTAGACAGCATTAAACACCAACAGTGGCCCATTTCCATGGGAAACCAAAGTCTCCACCCCACGTTCCTGATGTTCGCTTCTAGGAGGCCTTTTGCACTACAGGAGCAGACGGACTTCCAACTGGTGGCATATTGCATCTGGGAGATATTCTCATTTGTATGTAATTTCAGTAGCCATAAGCCCAGTGGCAGGCAGACAGCATAAGACAAGAACGCTGGCCCTTTTCCATGGGAAACCAAAGTCTCCACTCCAGGCTCCTGATGTCAATTTGTAGGAGGCCTTTGGCACTACAGTGGCAGACAAACTTCCGTCAGGTGGTTGATTGCATCGGCGAGATTTCCAAATTTCTTTGGAATTTCAGCAGGTAGAAGCCCAGTGGCAGGCAGACAGCATTAGACACGAACGGAGGCCCATTTCTATGGGAAACCAAAGTCCCCACCCCACGTTCCTGATGTTCGTTTCTAGGAGGCCTTTGGCACTAAAAAAGCAGACAAACTTCCACCTGGTGGTAGATTGCACCTGGGAGATATCCTCATTTGTAAGGAAATTCAGCCGTCATAACCGCAGTGCCAGGCAGACAGCATTGGACAGGAACGGCTGTCCTTTTCCTAGGGAAACCATAGTCTCCACACCACGTTCCCGATGTCAGGTTTTAGGAGGCCTTTGGCAGTACAAGGGCAGACAAACTTCCAACTGGTGGCATATTGCATTGGGGAGATATCCTCATTTGTATGGAATTTCAACAAGCAGAAGCCCAGTGGCAGGCAGACAGCATTAGACAAGAATAATGGACCTTTTCCATGGGATACCAAAATCTCCACCTCACGTGCCTGATGTCACATCGTAGGAGGCTTTTGGAACTACAAGGGCAGACAAACTTCCATCTGGTGGTAGATTGCACCTGGGAGATATCTTCATTTGTATGTAATTTTAGTGGAATTTTAGTAGGCATAAGCCCAGTGACTGGCAGACAGCATTAGACAGGAACGGTGGCCCATTTTCATGGGAAACCAAAGTCTCCATCCCACGTTCCTGATGTCAGTTTGTAGGAGGCCTTTGGCACTACAAGGGCAGACAAACTTCCAACTGGTGGTAGATTCCATCTGGGAGATATCCTCATTTTTGAGGAATTTCAGCAAGCATAACCCCAGTGGCAGGCAGACAGCTTTAGACATGAACGTTCGCCCTTTTCCATGGAAAAACAAATTATCCATCCTAAGTTCCTCATGTCAGTTTGAAGGAGGCCTTTGGCACTAAAAGGGCAGACAAACTTCCATCTGGCGGTAGATTGCACCTCGGAGATGTCCTCATTTTTATGGAATTTTAGTGGTATTTTAGTACTCAGAAGCCCAGTTGCAGACAGACAACATTAAACATGAACGGTGGGCCTTTTCCATAGGAAACCAAAGTCCCCAGGCCAGGTTCCGAATGTCAGTTTGAAGGAGGCCTTTGCCACTGCAAGAGCAGACAAACTTCCATCTGGTGGCATATTGCATCTGGGAGATATCCTCATTTGTATGTAATTTCAGTAGTCATAAGCCCAGTGGCAAGGAGACAGCATTAAACACCAGGGGTGGCCCTTTTCCATGGGAAACCAAAGCGTCCTCTCACGATTCCTGATGTCAGTTTGTAGGAGGCCGTTGGCATTTCAAGGGCAGACAAACTTTCAACTGGTGGCAGACTCCATCTGGGAGATATCCTCATTTGTATGGGATTTTACTAGGCATAAGCCCAGTGGCAGGCACATAGCATTAGACACAACCGGTGGCCCATTTCCATGGGAAACCAAAGTCTCCACCCCAGGTTACTGATGTCAATTTATAGGAAGCCTTTGGATCTACAGGGGGAGACAAACTTCCATTCAGTGGTAGATTGCACCTGGGACACATCCTCATTTGTATGGAATTTCAGCAGGCCGAAGCCCACTAGCAGGCAGACAGCATTAGACACGAAGAGTGGACCTTTTCCATGGAAAACCAATGTCTCCACCTCATGTTCCTGATGTCAGTTTGTAGGAGGCCTTTGGAACTACAAGGGCAGAGAAACTTCCAACTGGTGGCATATTGCATCTTGGAGGTATCATCATGTGTATGGAATTTTAGTGGAATTTTAGTAGGCAGAAGCCCAGTGGCAAGTAGACAGCGTTAAACACCAATGGTGGCCCATTTCCATGGGAAACCAAAGTCTCCACCCCACGTTCCTGGTGTCCGTTTCTAGGAGGCCTTTGGCACTACAAGAGCAGACAAACTTCCAACTGGTGGCATATTGCATCGGGGAGATATCCTCATTTGTATGTCATTTCAGTAGCCATAAGCCCAGCTGCAGGCAGACAGCATTAGACACGAACGGTGGCCCTTTTCCATGCGAAACCAAAGTCTCCATTCCAGGTTCCTGGTATCAGTTTGTAGGAGGTCTTTGGCACTACAAGGGCAGACAAACTTCCATCTGGTGGTAGATTGCACCTGGGAGATATCCTCATTTGTATGTAATTTTAGTGGAATTTTAGTAGGCATAACCCCAGTGGCAGGCAGACGGCATTAGACAAGAACTGTGCCCTTTTTCCATGGGAAACCAAAGTCTCCACCCCACGTTCCTTATGTCAGTTTGTAATAGGCGTTTGGAACTACATGTACGGAAAAACTTCCATCTGGTGGTAGGTTGCACCTGGGAGATATCCTCATTTGTATGGAATTTTAGTGGAATTTTAGTAGGCAGAAGTCTAGCGGCAGGCAGACAGCATTACACAGGAACGCTGGCCCATATCCATGGGAAACCAAATTCTCCTCCCCAGGCTCCACATGTCAGTTTGTAGGAGGCCTTTGGAACTATAAGGGCAGAAAAACTTCCACCTGGTGGTAGATTGCACCTGGAAGATATCCTCATTTGTATGGAATTTTATTACGCATAAGCCCAGTAAAAAGGAGAAAGCATTAGACTCGAACAGGAGCCCTTTTCCATGGGAAACCAAAGTCTCCACCCCAGATTCCTGATGTCAGTTTGCAGGTAGCATTTGGCACTATAAGAGGAGAAAAACATATATCTGGCGGTAGACTGCACCCGGGAGATGTCTTCATTTGCATGGAATTTCAGTGGAATTTTCGTAGGCAGAAGCCCAATGGCCGGCAGACAGCATTAGACACGAACGGTGGCCCATTTCCATGAGAAACCAAAGTCTCCACCCCAGGTTCCTGATGTCAGTTTATAGGAGGCCTTTGGCACTACAAGGCCAAACAAACTTCGAACTGGTGGTAGATTCCACCTGGGAAATATCCTCATTTTTGAGGAATTTCAGCAGGCATAACCCCAGTGGCAGGCAGACAGCATTAGACACGAACGGTGGCCCTTTTCCATGGGAAAACAAAATCTCCAACCCACGTTGCTGATCTCACTTTGTAGGAGGCGTTTTCCAATATAAGGGCAGAGAAACTTCCATCTGGTTGTAGACTGCATTTGGGAGATATCCTCATTTATATGGAATTTTAGTGGAATTTTAGTAGGAAGAAGTCCGGTGGCAGGCAGACAGCATTAGACACGAACGGTGGCCCATTTCTTTGGGAAACCGAAGTCTGCACCCCACGTTCCTGATGTCCATTTCTAGGAGGCCTTTGGCACTACAAGGGCAGACAAACTTCCACCTGGTTGTAGATTGAACCTGGGAGATATCTTCATTTGTACAGAACTTGAGCAGTCATAACCACAGTGCCAGACAAACAGCATTAGACACGAACGGTGGTCCTTTCCCTAGGGAAAGCAAAGTCTCCACACCACGTTCCCGATGTCAGGTTTTAGGAGGCCTTTGGCAGTAAAAGGGCAGACAAACTTCCGTCTGGTGGTAGATTGCATCGGGGAGATATCCTCATTTGTATGGAATTTCAGCAGGTAGAAGCCCAGTAGCAGGCAGACAGCATTAGAAATGAACGGTGGCCCTTTTCCCAGGGGCAGCCAAAGACTCCATGCCACATTCCTGATGTCAGTGTTTAGGAGGCCTTCTGCACTACAAGTACAGACAAACTTCCAACTGGTGGCATATTGCATCTTGGAGATATCCTCATTTGTATGGAATTTTAGTTGAATTAATGTAGGCAGAAGCCCAGTGGCAAGTAGAGAGCATTAAACACCAACGGTGGCACATTTCCATGGGAAACCAAAGTCTCCACCCCACGTTCCTGATGTCCGTTTCTAGGAGGCCTTTGGCACGACAAGGGCAGACGAACTTCCAACTGGTGGCATATTGCATCTGCGAGATATCCTCATTTGTATGTAATTTCAGTAGCCATAAGCCCAGTGGCAGGCAGACAGCATTAGACACGAACGCTGGCTCCTTTCCATGGGAACACAAAGTCTCCACCCCTGGTTCCTGATGTCAGTTTTTTAGGAGGGCTCTGGTACTACAAGGGAAGAGAATCTTCCATCTGGTTGTAGACTGCACCTCGGAGATATCCTTTTTTCTATGGAATTTTAGTTTTATTTGAGTAGGAAGAAGCGCAGTGGCAGGCAGACAGCATTAGACAGGAACGGTGGCCCATTTCTATGGGAAACCAAAGTCTCCACCCCACGTTCCTGATGTCCGTTTCTAGGAGGCCTTTGGCACTAAAAAAGCAGACAAACTTCCACCTGGTAGTAGATTGCACCTGGGAGATATCCTCATTTGTATGGAAATTCAGCAGTCATACCCACAGTGCCAGGCAGACAGAATTGGACAGGAACGGCTGTCCTTTTCCAAGGGAAACCATAGTCTCCACACCACGTTCCCGATGTCAGGTTTTAGGAGGCCTTTGGCAGTACAAGGGCAGACAAACTTCCAACTGGTGGCATATTGCATCGGGGAGATATCTTCATTTGTATGGAATTTCAGCAGGCAGAATCCCAGTGGAAGGCAGACAGCATTAGACAGGAACAATGGACCTTTTCCATGGGATACCAAAGTCTCCACCTCACGTGCCTGATGTCACATTGTAGGAGGCCTTTGGAACTACAAGGGCAGACAAACTTCCACCTGGTGGTAGATTGCACCTGGGAGATATCTTCATTTGTATGGAACTTCAGCAGTCATAACCACAGTGCCAGGCAGACAGCATTAGACAGGAACAGTGGCCCTTTTCCATGGGAAACCAAAGTCTCCACCCTAGGTTCCTGATGTCAGTTTGTAGGAGGCCTTTGGAAACACAAGATCAGATAAATGTCCATCTGGTGTTAGATTGCACCTGGGAGATATTCTCATTTGTATGGAATTTTAGTGGAATTTTAGTAGGCAGAATCCCAGCGGCAGGCAGACAGAATTAGACATGAATAGTGGCCCATTTCCATGGGAAACCAAAGTCTCCACCCCGTGTAGGTGCTTCTGTTTTGTGTTTGCAGCGTGCAGAGTAGCCCTCATGCTTGCTGCTGCTTCCAGCAAGCCAAAACGCTTTTGCAGCCACTTTCCTGCCTTTTCCACAACAGGATCACTGTCTAGCTGATTTACAGTTGCCTCTGCGTAGAGCAGCTAGAGGAGCAGCTCTGCCGGCTTTCCTGTGCTTCTGCATAGCAGAGCTGTCAAGAACGAGAAGCTGCGTTTTGCCGAGAAAGCAGCGATTCGCGGAACCACAGCCAGCAGCGTCTTCGGTACAGCCGCAGGTTGTGCGGAGAAGCGAAAGAGAGCCGGGGAAGAATCTAGAAAGCCGAACTCGGTCGCTGCAAGCGGGTGCTGGCCAACAGCTTCTGGTCACCTTGTAGAAACTCTCCCAGCACAGTGCAGAGTCCCTGTGGCTAGTTCCTTGAAATACCTTTCCTGGCAGCAGCCCAGAGCTGTACTGAGTGCAGCAGGTATCAGGCAGTCTCCTCTCGCCGCGTAGGTGCTTCTGTTTTGTGTTTGCAGCGTGAAGAGAAGCCCTCGTGCCTGCTGCTGCTTCCAGCAAGTCAAAACGCTTTTGCAGCCACTTTCCTGCCTTTTCCACAACAGGATCACTGTCTAGCTGATTTACAGTTGCCTCTGCGTAGAGCAGCTAGAGGAGCAGCTCTGCCGGCTTTCCTGTGCTTCTGCATAGCAGAGCTGTCAAGAACGAGAAGCTGCGTTTTGCCGAGAAAGCAGCGATTCGCGGAACCACAGCCAGCAGCGTCTTCGGTACAGCCGCAGGTTGTGCGGAGAAGCGAAAGAGAGCCGGGGAAGAATCTAGAAAGCCGAACTCGGTCGCTGCAAGCGGGTGCTGGCCAACAGCTTCTGGTCACCTTGTAGAAACTCTCCCAGCACAGTGCAGAGTCCCTGTGGCTAGTTCCTTGAAATACCTTTCCTGGCAGCAGCCCAGAGCTGTACTGAGTGCAGCAGGTGTCAGGCAGTCTCCTCTCGCCGTGTAGGTGCTTCTGTTTTGTGTTTGCAGCGTGCAGAGAAGCCCTCGTGCTTGCTGCCACTTCCAGCAAGCCAAAACGCTTTTGCAGCCACTTTCCTGCCTTTTCCACAACAGGATCACTGTCTAGCTGATTTACAGTTGCCTCTGCGTAGAGCAGCTAGAGGAGCAGCTCTGCCGGCTTTCCTGTGCTTCTGCATAGCAGAGCTGTCAAGAACGAGAAGCTGCGTTTTGCCGAGAAAGCAGCGCTTCGCGGAACCACAGCCAGCGGCGTCTTCGATACAGCCGCAGGTTGTGCGGAGAAGCGAAAGAGAGCCGGGGAAGAATGTGGAAAGCCGAACTCGGTCGCTGCAAGCGGGTGCTGGCCAACAGCTTCTGGTCACCTTGTAGGAACTCTCCCAGCACAGTGCAGAGTCCCCGTGGCTAGTTCCTTGAAATACCTTTCCTGGCAGCAGACCAGAGCTGTACTGAGTGCAGAAGGTGCGGCAGTTCCTGCGATTGTGGGGTGTGTCACACAAGTTTGGCATTACACATTCCCCAACCAGTCAAGCTATGGTAGAATGAGCTCATGGTACTATGAAGCAGGTTCTTCAAAAACAAAAATGGGGAATGCAGGGTGAATCCCCGCAGAGTCGGTTGGCAAAAGCTTTGTACACCATCAATCGCCTTATGGTGCTGCAGAATTCAAATAACCCTGTTATTTTAAACCATCACCTTTCGTTGCTGGGTCCGGACGGGACATATCAGCCTCGAGCAAAGGTTCGGGTTCAGAATTTGATCACTAAGCAGTGGGAAGGCCAAGTCAAGCTTATCGCTTTGGGTCGTGGGTATGCGTGTGTATCCACAGATACTGGGGAACACTGGGTACCTGCAAAGTGCGTTCGTCCTGACCTGCAACTGCGAAGGCAGAATTGGGCCAACAGGCAACCTGAAAACCGTGACCAGAATGAAAGTCATCAAGTGGAGGAACCTTCAAGTGATGACTCAGATGCAGATGATGCGAGTGATCACTCGGATGGCCCCTCCACAAGCAGACACTGAACACTTTGCATTTTTCTTTTCTTTTTCTTTTTTTAAACAGAAAAGGGTGAGATCTAGCCATGGTTCATGCTGTGATATTTTGGTTTCTCTGAAACTTTTTCCCAGACACTGTTCTGTCAACAAGAGACATGTTTTCCTAGCTGTAACCTATGTTTACATTCCTCTCCCTAGGAGGGACTTTTTCTTGATGTCCCTCTGATTTGACCAATGTAGTTGAAGAAGTTTGTCTTTCTTCCACCCCTTGGGTGGTTCTTTGTAAAATAGTATAAAGGGAAGAAATTCCCAGGTAATAAAGATTGGAGTAATTTCAGCCTTCTGACCTCGGAGTCTGTGTCGTTGTAATCTTGAACACCGTCAGAAAATGAGCCAGTTTTCTGAGAAATTCTCTGCTCCAATGGTTTGGAAGTTCACCCCTAAACATCTACAGGACCCTGATAAAGCGACTCAATATTTGCAAGGAGAATGCTCGGGCAACTCCAGAGAGGAACAGCTTATTGCAGCGTGCTGGCCCCTGGCTGCTCTTTATCGGATACAGTTCAATACTAGACTGCACCTTCAGGGGGAGGAGGAGGAAAACAGAGCAACAGGCACCATGGCCACTCAAACTGCAGCTGGACCAAAGGAACAACCCATGGCAAGAGCAGTCACCCCTATACAGAAGAAGAAATCCAAGACTAAATCAGTTTGTGTAGTGAGGGATGAAGAGGAAGTAGGGCCCTTAAACAGGAGGAAGAGGCATGGCCAGAGAAAATCACCTGATCCCTATTCCCAGGTGAGATTCAAGATAGGTGAAAAGATTTCAGCCGACTGTCAGGTGAGCCTCTGGTGACCCAGCTGGGATATTTTGGCCCACGATATGAAACTAGATGGGAATGAAACCAAGCAACTGGGATCCCTGTCCTGGGATGTGGACACTGACAAGGGGATTGGGAAGAGGACAGAAACTCTCAGCCTCTGGAGGGGACTCCTGTGAAGTGCGAGGGAAAGGTATTTTCTCAAGGATGATCTGGTAGCACGCCCAAGCAGGTGGAATTCTGTGGAGAAAGATATCCAGTACCTGAGAGAATTAGCTGTGCTGGAGGTAATCTATAGTGATTCAAATAACAAGCAGTTCCCTGTAAATCCAGATGAGGTCTAGTGTACACAATCCATGTGGCGGAAGTTTGTTGAAAGTACGCCATCATTGTACGCCAACTCATTGGCAGTGATGACATGGAAAGGAGAGCAAATAGTGTATCAGCTGCTTACCCGACCCCGGCAATATGAAGCTCATTCTTTTTCTTCCCTACTGACCTGCACCTTGACTGTTGAAAAACTGTCCAAGACTGTGGAGACATTCAAAAGACTCAATCAAGTTTGAGAGGAATTGTCTCATGCCCCACCAGTATGGACCACAATCTCTGCTATTGGGAGCAAGCACCCCCTGCTTGAGAGAGAGGAAACACACCATGAACTAACCTGTGGTTTTCCTGTGTGACCATGGAGAAGACATGAGTGTTATGAATGAGAGAGGGGAGAGCTTAGACAAGTCCCTGCCTTTGACAGGTTTCTGGCAGTAGAAAGCAGCTTTATTGAGGTGGCCAGCACCCCAAAACCCGCTCTTGCTCATAAGTTCTTAATAATGATCCATCAGACCTATTACAACATGAATTATTTATTGAGTAGACCAATGAAAACAGACCTAAGACTTTAAACAGACTACTTACTACATAAAAATACAGTACACGATAATAAAGGTACCTATGTTACAGCTAGTGAAGAAAGAATCGATTAGGAGCCAATGTCACTTACCAATGAATGATAGTGGTGTGCAGAGAATCTCCTGATTCCTCTCAATTCGCAGGGAAGTAACTCTACACCAAGACCTCAGTCAAGGAGAACTCGCCACACACTCAGAGAGTGTATAAGAGATTTCTGATTTCATGAAAATCATAGTGATCTTTTATAATTTGTAAAGGTGCTTGTGTCTGTAGTCACTAATTTTAGCTTATCCTTTCTCATGCATAAGACAGGATGTTTATTGCTGGCTGTCCTGGTTTAGGGCAAATTTTGGGAGGAAGCCTCCAAATCAGGTCTCTCTAGAAAGCAAATTCCCTTCCCCACCAGTTCGGGAAAAAATTTCCTTAAAGAAAAGTGGAAAAAACTGTTCATTCAACAAGCAAAGTGTTCACAAGCATAAAAAATTAATAATATTAAACAATAAAACCTCTAGCCGTTCTGAAGAGAGATGGTAAAACTGAGAAAGTCCTTGCTGTAGGTTGTAGTTCAGCTCGTCCAGTCTCTTATCAGTCCCTCTGGCACTGGAAAATGCTGTCCTGGGCCCCAGTGGGCCACAGGTGTGAGCTCCGGGTGTTTTCTGGGTTTTCAGTCCAGAACAGGTTTAAACAGTTCCAAAAAAAAAAAAGCCAAAAAAACCTCCACAGTCCAGGGAACGTCTCTGCCTCAGCTAACTACAAACTAACTAAAAAGCAAAGGAGAGCTCTCTCTTGCTCTCTGTCCATAGACAACACAGTCCAGGAGCAGAATGCAGGGGAGTGAGTGCAGTTTCTGAAAACAAACTGCGGACTTCTTTTTCTCCCCCCTTTGCTCTCGGAACCAGTCCTAAAGGTGCAGAACTTTTTTCTGGGATAAACAGATGAATGGGGTTACAAACATCACCAAGTCACCCCAGGACACTGGCTAAGGAGGTTTTCAGCTGAGATAATTCATCACACGACAAACCATTCCGGCCTAGCTTAGCCATATGTGATGGGGAGATAAGCTTTTTCTATATTGGGCTGAAAGGTCCTGCCACAATGAGGAAGTGGGATGGAAACCCATGTCTGCCCTGGCAGCATGGTTACATCAGTTGAGAAGAACAACCACTGCAGAAAATTCTTCAAGGATAAATGCCTCTGCCGTTTCCATTGGGCAAGTCCTCAGACAAAATAGAAGTGGTGATATTACTTTCAATCCTCTTGAAGGGACCTCCAGTTCATATTTACAAGTGAGCAACGAGTACTATGACCAGAGCTAGAGGGGCCCTGCCTCCATCCAGGTGGAAGAAAGGGACAATTAGATCTACTGGACTGTATGGATCTGATGGCCTAGCACATCAGACCCACAAGAGTATAAGGCCTCAGTTTGTTCCCTAGTTGAGAGATTGTGTTCATAAACTGAGCAATGTGATTGCTATTCCATCCCTGGGATAAGGGAGCAAGCATTATTGTAATTACAAGATATGACCCAATCATTCTGTATATTAATTAACAATTATGATAAAGAAGGAGAACTAAGGAAAATTGCTTGTAACATGGTTTCATTTTACATTGAATTTCCAGTCAGTATGACTAATACAGAAGGATCCCAATCCAGAAAGAATAATCTTGTCACAGTCGATATGTGGTAGTCAAGATGGACACTGCACTCAAGGTGCTTCATTAGAATCATTAGAAGGCTTCAAGTATTGGCATCTTGTTATTCAAAAGTCTTCCATACCTTTTCTCTGTATCTCCCAAGAGCAGCTCCACACAGCTCTGGCTCTGTCTCTTTTCTTCTTCAGTTCTGGCTCATTCCTTCCTGTCCCTAGCACAGTTGCCTAACCCTGTCTGTCCTACATACAGCATCTTACTTTTCCTGTCCCTTGCACGACCTCCTATCCCTAGTTCTTCACAGCAAGCAGACTCCCACTGACCTCTTCCCAGCTAACTCACTCTTTATCATGCCCATGGCTGTGAGGGCAAGGCTGTTTCTACTCTAGGATAATTAACACAGCTGTAACATATCAGGGGGGAGACTGCCTTCAGCAGCATCTCCTTTTGTCTCCCCACATAATCCGAGTGTCCATTTGGTGATGTTGCAGTTAGGGCAACGTGAAAGAAAAAACCCCACAAAACAAAACCAAAAACAAAACCACCCACCTCACCCCTGCTTCATTCCTTTTGGGTATAGGTATTTTGGATATGCATCACTCAGAAATGAGATTCTCATTACCCTGATGATTTAGCACCTTCCTTTAATTTTCCATGTTTTAGTTTTCCAGTTAGTATATATTGCATCAGCACCATTCAGCAGCTGACACTACCATTTGGAGCTCAGCTAAGTCAGTTGATCCATCTCTCTTGGGTTTTGATGTTCCGACTGAAGGTCATGAGGGCAGCCCTGCCCTTCACCCTTTTAGCTGCTCTGTCTGTAAACCAGACATTAATTAAAGCCTCAGTATCCTTTTGTAAATCAGATGGGACTGGTGCATCTTGAACTGGTAAGAGGCATATAAGGAAATAGTTCAACATCCCTTGCCATTGAATATTATTCTATTTTAATTTCCCTGATATTGGGGATTAGGTTTGTTCCTTTTTTACTTATAGATTTTTTTTCCCCATAAGTGGTAGGAGACGAACTATTGGGTGCTTATGAGTGCTTGACCAAAACAAAGAGGTTGCCAAAAGTCGGGAGGGGGAGATGAGTTTTGGGGCAGGTAAAGGACAGGGCTGGGGGCAGCTTAGCTCCCTTCCTCTTGTTATAAATGCATGTTTTGGAGTTGGCTTTTTGCATATAGTAAGATGATTGCTTTATGTATAATATGGAAAGGTTGTATTGTATGTTCTTTTATTAATAGAGTTTGAAAAATGCAATAAATGAATATTCTTAAATTGTAACAAAGTAGAACAAAGTAGAGATGGGGGTTGGTGGGGGTTTTTTTGGGTTTTTTTTTTGTAACTTCTTAACCAGATAGAAGGCAGAAGGAACCTCTTGCATTCCTGCACTGAAGATTCCTGATAAAGAACAACTGAACCTTTGATGGTTAGAATCTTGGGAAGACAGATTTACATCTACTCAGACTGAATGGAGCCCCACAGATAAAACTGTATACTTGGGGGGATCTTGAAACCTTACAAAGAAAAAACATACCCAAAATGAATGTTTGAATCATGCATTAGTTTCTTTTAAATATGCAACACAGGAATCCTTAAAACAAAGGATCTGAAAGGGGCGGTGTGCTGATTTCGCTTGGTATCAGCACCTCGGCCAAAGAAGCTTTGTTTTTCTGTCTCCTAATTTTCATTTTATTTTATTTCTATTAAACTTATAATTTTGCATAAAAAGTGAACCTCATTTTTTACACTCTTGGCATTGGAGAGAGGCTGCTGCTTGCTGTGGGAGGAGTTCACTGTCACCGCCAAGTCCGGTCCTGGGAAATCTACCATCATCTGCTCGTGTGCCCCAGAACTCTGAGCTGCCTCCTCCTGCCCAGCTAGGCCAGCCCTGTCCTGCTGACGCTGTTTTCTTTGGCACTGCTTTGAGGCTTTTTGCTACTCTGTGGCCCTGCACTGCCCTGCCCTGCCCTGCCCTGCCGGGACATCCCTGCCGTTCCAGCTACCACTGGCAGAGCTTCTGATCTCATCCACCAGCCTGGGATTTTTCCACCTTTCCAGCTTGGTGCTCTCAGAGTCCCAAGACATCAGACTGCACTGGGCTTTGTGAAACAAAGCCCCTCGAGGTTCCTGGTTCTGTTTATTATTAATGCTGTAGTTGTTGCTGTTTGTTTGCCTTGTTATACATACTAGTAAAGAACTGTTCCTATCCCCATACCTCTGCCTGAAAGCCCCTTTAATTTCCTAAATTATAATTATTTGGAGGGAGGGGATTTGAATTCTCCATTTCCTAGGGAGGCCCTGCCCCTCCCCAGCAGATATCTGTCTTTCAAACCAAGACACTAATGTTCAAGTGGAACTTCCTGTGTATCAGTTTCTGCCCACTGCCTCTTGTCCTATTGATGGCACCAAAGAGAAGAGCCTGGGTCCATCTTCTGAATTTTACACAACTGTGCGATTCCCTGTAAAACAAAAGTAGATTCTATAACTCCTTTAAGAATAGTGAACAGAGTTCATATTTCATAGGATCATAGAATTCTTTAGGTTGGAAAGGACCTTAAAGACCATCCAGTACCAATGCTCCCACCATGGGCAGTATAGCACTCTGCACCCTTCTGGTGTACTCACAGAATCACAGAATATGCTTAGTTGGATGGGACCCACAAGGATCATCGAGTCCAATTCCTGGCTCTGCACAGGACCATCCCCAAGAGTCACACCATGTGCCTGAGGGTATTGTCCAAATGTTTCTTTAACTCTATCAAGCCTGGTGCTGTGACCAATTCCCTGGGGATCCTTTTCCAGTGCCCAACCACCCTCTGTGGGAAGAACCTTTTTCTGAATATCCAACCTAAACCTCCCCTGACACAGCTTCGGGCCATTCCTTCAGGTCCTGTCACTGGTCTATATTTCTGCACTTGTCAGTTTGGCCTGCTAAAGTGTATGGAGCACAGGACAGGTATTCTGCAGACATAGCATTCACTTTTTTGTTGAGAGTTTTTTGCATGTTTATTTTATGCTACATGTAAGATGATGTTGGCAATGATGGAGCACTATTCTCTAAAAGGAAGTTATTGTTCCAGACGTTTATACCCCCAGCTCTTGGATAAGGCAGTGATTTTGGCGTAATGGTGGCACCCAGGAACAACAAACAGACCCCACAACTCTCCAGCATCTTCACTACAAGAAAAACATTGAGGTGCTGGAGCATGTCCAAAGAAGAGCAACGAAGCTGGTGAAGAGTTCCATGAAGAGTGGCTGAGGGAACTGGGGTTGTTTAGCCTGGAGAAATGGAGGCTCAGGGGGGACCTTATCACTCTCTACAACTACCTGAAAGGAGATTTGTGACAGGACCTCTCACCCCTGACACAGCAGAAGCTTATCTACTTCCCACCACATGGCTCAATAAGGATGAATTGTTTGTCTTGTGATGAATTATCTAGGCTGAAAACCTCCTTAGCCAGCAATAAACATCCTGCCTTGAATGCATGGGAAAGGATAAGCAAAAATTTGTGATTGACAGACACAACACTTTTTACAAACTATAAAAGGCCATTATAATTTTCATAAAATCAGAAATCTCTTATATACTCTCTGAGTATGTGAGATCACAAAGTGGAGATGTACAGCTCGAGTTACTCTTCTAGAAGTAGAAAGAAAGATCTTTTCACACCATCACTCATCGCTAAGTGATATTGGCTCCTAATCTATACTATTTCTTTGCTAGCTGTGACATAGGTACCTCTATTATTGTGCACTCTTATGAATCTACTAGTAGTGTTTCTTTTGCTTATCCTGTCTAGTAAGTCTGTTAAAGTCTTATGCCTCTTTTCCTTGTGTCTATTCAATAAATAATTCATGTTATAACAGACCTGATCAGTCATTATTAAGAACTTGAGAGCGAGAGTGAGTTTTGAGGGTCTAGTCACCTCAATAAAACTACTGTCTACTGCCAGAAACCTGGGCAAAGACAGGGATTTGTCTAAGCTCTCCCCTCTCATTTGTTACAAGGTTATAGTGAGGTGAGGGTCAGTCTCTTTTCCCAGGCAACAATTGACAGGATGTCCTGGTTTGAGACAAATTTGGAAGGAAACTTCCTGAAGGGATGTCTCTTCTAAGGGGAGATTTCAGCAGCCCCTCCCCCAACCAGTTCAGGAGATAATGTCCTTGGAGAAAAGTGGAAAAAGCTGTTTATTTCACAAGCAAAGTACTCAAAAACAGGAAAAAATTAATAATATTAAACAATGAAACCTCTCATTACTCTGAAGAGATGGCAGATTCAGAGCCCTTCTGAAGTTCCGAGAGTCCTTTTTTGAGTGTATCTTGGCTCCCTCAGTCTCCGTCCCTCCGGGGCTGGGGCCTGGCATCCAGGCCACAGAGCAGCTTGGGCCCCCCCGCCAAGGCAATTGTCCTGGTGTTCCAGATTGGAGAAAAAGCTGAACAGTTCCAGAAAAAAGACACACTCCTGGGAAAACTTTTCTTGCCATAGTGATTTATTAAAATATGAATATCAATCTGATATCGATACCCAACTGTGACAGACAAAAGACTCTCTAACAGTTAAGTTAGAAAGTGTATGTTTATTGACAGCCGGGCAGCTGCGTGGGATAGCTCCCCAATACGCACTGCAAAGATCACAGGTAATTACAAAGCCTTTTATCCACAAAAGTGTTGAATAAACAAAATACAACTGCGTATTCATACCCCTGTCACCTCCTCTTCTCTGCTTCATATGCTAATTGACAAAAAGGCTATTAAGCATGCATAGTTTGTTCTCTGAAATGGGTCGGGGGTCTCATGTGGGGAGTGGTCACCAAAAGGAGGAAGTAAAACTAGTCTTCCTTGTTCTAAACTTTCAACCTTTTGATGCATATGTGATAAATGACTCCTTGGAAAAACCTGTAGTTTCCTGTTCCAGGACTGTTTCTGGAGATAGAGGGTTTGCAATCATTTTGTGGTTTTGGGGTCTATTGATCAATTTCCTTGTTTTTCGTTACAAGCCCAGCTTACACAAACATAAACTTGAAAGGCAATGAGTTATTAGATCCGGGATAGCTTATCTAAAATCCGGTCTCTCTTAACCATCCTCTGAATTTTAACTGATTTCAGCAAAGCTTATTTTTTCCCAGCTAAATCAGCAATATAACCTTAGTTTTTTTTTAAACTCTTCAAAATTAGTGTCTCATTTCCCCCACTTCTTTAAAATGAGTAAATTCCCTTACTCAGTATACAGAGTCTTCCTTATCTATCCAAGTCATACAGCTAGTGTCTCTCAAGATTAAGCCATACGCCTTTGATAGTGATGTTAAAGCTGCTACTCATCGTAGCATCTTCTAATTCTAAACAAGTATTACAACAGATAGCACCAAACTTATGCCAACCAAAATAAGCAACACAACTATAGGGTGGATTAAGGTGTTCAGTATACCGGTTGCTGTTGGAGACCACCCAAAAAGCACATCCCAACAATGATGAGACAAATGTTCCTCCAGCCTTTTAAAGACCTCTTTGATGGTCTCTGTGATTTTCCTTCCATCTTTATTTTTTTTTAAGATTTCTTTCAATTCGTGATGTTTCGTCAATTGAGCAACTAAAGTCAAATTCATTCCTATGGGCACAGGCAGTATCTTCTGCACAGTGGTTAGGTTAGCCTTTATATATTTATGTGATATTACAGGTGCACGATAGGGAAAATCACATCCCTTGATTCTAACAAAATTGCAGACACACAAATTGAATTGAGTCTCATCTATAATTTGGCTGTCTATCCTTATAATGGGACATGCTGTTCTCAGACAGACACAACCTTGTCCTGTATACACAACTGAAGTTTTCTGTTTGCCTGGATGCGTTTCAAAGTGACAAATACTTTGGTCCGTATAGGACATTTACTCAAGCATTTGTCACAGCATTCAGGACTGATCCGGATGGGTTTCATGGGTGGGTGGTAAGCCTCGTGGAACCCATCCTTCACGAATGCATACTTACATCCCCAAACATTTCTTCCTTCCCACAAGCTTGCATTCGTGACTCTTAGCATCTTGTTTAAAGCCTTACGAGAGTAAAGGTCATAAGCTCTTCCTTGGCACTGGTATATCCCAGTCACATTATACCTGCGTGGTATTGCGTTAACTCTTGTTATGGCTAAAGTAATTACTACAATAGTTACAACTTTCCACATAATGTCCATAATAACTATTAGTCCATTTATTCGTTGTTCCGAGTGAGCTTCAGCATCAGTTCATTATCGCCTGGTGTGACCTTCCAAATTCCCTCTGGGGCTTTCTTCACTCAGGAGTGATGGATCCAGGCCTTCTGTTCTTTGATCTTGATTGCAGTGAAGGTAGTGAGGAGCACCTGGAATGGTCCTTCTCACTGCAGTTCCAAGGTCTTTTCTGCAAAAGACTTAATGTACACATAATCCCCAGGTTGTACATCATGTACTGGCGCATCTAGTTCTCTGTTTTGAGCTCCAGCCACATATTTCTCAATTTCTCTAAGTTGTTTATTCAGGGCAACCATATATCTATGTAAATAAAGTGTGGCCCCCTATCTGAGAATATGGTGGCTGGAACTCCAAATTGTGGTATTATTTCTTGCAACAGTGCTTTGGTCACCTCTCAGGCCTTAGCTGTCCTGGCAGGAAAGGCTTCTGGCCATCCTGAAAAGGTATCAGATAACACCAATAGGTAACGATACCCTGTCGCTGTTGGACACGAAAGAAGACGCAAGTCCATTCAGAAGGCTGTGGACTCCTCACAGGAGGAGCCGCCGGTTTATTTTCCCAACCTATTTTATACCTTTCTATAAATGCACCCACTTTAGAGGTGGGGACCTCTCGACCCATTGGCCACTTGAAGAGACCATCAAGCAAATTCCTTCCTTTGGGAAAACATGTAGAAAAATATCTTAGTTTACAATAGCATGACCTTGTTTACCAGTTCTCTCCCTGGGAACAGAATTTCCTGAAACCAAAACATGGCAGGCATGAACTGTGGCTACAGTACCCTTCCTTTCTGGGCAGTTCTGTAAAAACAATTTGCCATTGTTGTCCAGGTCCACAGCCTTTCCCAATTTGTCCCACTTTAGGCTTTGGGGTATTTTTAGGGTTAGTTCGGAGGCAAAGGCTACACTGATGAGTTACTTGTATCACTGTGCCCTGCAATTTCCTGGCCATGATCCTTTCTTTCAAATGGTTATACAGGGCATCTATTCCCCAGTGTGTTTTCCCATGTTCCCTCTGTACTAATGACCACAACAAACAGGAGGGTACTACAAGTTTCCCTTCTTCTGTTACAGCCCATCCCTCCTGGTTATAACTTGCCTTCTCTGCCTTGATAAGTTTCTTATCCTTTTTATTGTATAATGGCTTACCTTCAATAGAAATTTTTCCATCTGGAATCAATGCTGCCTCAATTGTCTCATCAGGTATCTCACCTTTTGTTATTTCTTTTGCCTCCCTATCTGCCAGCATATTCCCTTCCTCCAATTCAGAGCTCACTTTTTGGTGCGCTTTAATGTGCATGATGGCTACCTATTCAGGTAATTGTACTGCATCACTCACTTCATAGCCCAGGTAAATAACTGTCTGCTTTACCATCTGAGCCTTCTTTTGGGATACTCAATACTTTCACTGTCTGAGGCTTTGGGGTCTGGCATATTGCCTCCTTGCAATCTTGCCCTAAGATTCTTTGTCCAGCACTCACTTCATAGCCCAGGTAAATGTCTGTTTGCTTTACTATCTGAGCTTTTTTTTGGGATACTCTTGCAGGCCCAGAAAATTTAGCAGGCTTACCGTCCAATCCACGCATGTTTCCTGGGTCTGGGTGGCTATTAAGAGGTCATCCACATACTGGAGGAGCTGTCCTTCTCCTGGAGGAGGTTCCCAGGACTCCAAATCCTTTTCAAGCTGCTCCCCAGATATAATACGCACCATGTGAGCTGAGTTTTCAAAAATTTTCTGGCTGTCTTAATGGATAGATAGGCAAAAGAATGCATCCTCCAGATCTAAAACAGTAAACTAGGTTAATTCAGGTGTTAAATGAGTTAACAGGGTGTAGAGATTGGCAACTACTGGATACAAGTCCTCAGTTACCTTGTTAACAGCCTTTAAATCTTGTACCAACCTGTATGACCCGTCAGGCCTTTTCACTGGCAAAATAGGAGTGTTGAAATCAGACTGACACTCCCTCAGTTGTCCTGTCTTCAAAAATTTTTCAGTAATTGGACTCATCCTTTCTCTATCTTCTTTTTTTAGGGGGTATTGTTTAACCCTTACTGACTGTTCTCCTTCTTTGAGCCTAATTTGTACTGGTAATGCATTCTTAGCTCTTCCTGGTATATCAGAAGCCCATACCCCAGGAAATACTTGATCCATTATTTTCTTAAAGTTTTCTTCTTCATTTGCAACTTCAATTTCTTTGGTTATTAGCATTAAATTTAGCAGTTCTACATATTGTCAGTCTTTTACCTCCAAATTAATTTCCCTATTTTTGAATATTATTCTTGCTCCAGCAGATCTCTGCCCAAAAGTGCAGATGGAGCATTAGGCATATATAAAAATTGATGAATTCCCCACTGTTTCCCCAATTTATACTTTAGTGGTTCACAAAATAAGCTCTTTCAGATTGACCAGTTGCCCCCTTTACCATAATATTACTAAAAACTTTTCAGGCCTCATTCAGTAAAGCTTCTAAATTCCAGCTGTTTGGACCCCGGATCTTCTGGAGTTTCTGCCTGATGTCTCCTGTAGACTGTCCTAAAAATAAATTTATTAATTGCTGCATCTCTTCATCAGATCCAGGATCCAGGGGGGTGTGTTGACACATTGCGCCTCACAGGTGATCTAGAAATTCAGAAGGTGTTTGTGAGGGGCCCTGTTTGATAGCATATAAAGCTGGCCAGTTTGGGGACTGCTCTTTCCAGCCCTTTTACTATCAATTCCCGGTATCTCTTTAACTGTCCCAACCCCTCATCATTATTAGGATCCCAACCTGGGTCTTGAAGGGGAAATACCTCTTTAACATCTTCTCTTTAACATCTTCTTTAATCATAAACTTCATCTTCTTAGCAACTCCTATTGGGTCACTTCAATAGCCCTTAGCACTCTTTTCCCAAATCTCAAAATCAGTTGAGGAAAAGGGAACCTTATGTCTTCTGTCTCTTGTTCCAGAGCCTCTGCTTGGTACACCTTATTGGGATGTGTGCACCTCTGATTTATCGAGCAGGTACTACAACACTATTTTGGCTTCCCTTTAGTAACTTTATTGTCTTTTTCAAGGGCCAATACTAAAGGATCAGATGTTGGCCTCACTCCACAATCCCTTTGCCACTCAGGGTGATCCCTAAAAGTAAAAAAAAACATATCAGCATAAGCTACTTCCTGCCACTTCTGCTCACGGCGTAGGAAGAGCATTAGCTGTAGTAATGTCTGATAGTCCAGTGTACCACTTACTGGGCCACCTTACATCCTCATCAAGCTTATATAGAGGCCACCACTTAACCAGCTCTCTCTTGGTTTCTGTACCACCATAGCCCACTGATTCTTTCCAATGTGTTAAAATACATCCCAGAGGACTGCTTTTAGGAATCTCCTGACTTTCACCTGCTCCCATCCTTAAAATTCCTCTGGTATAACAATATACTGGGTACTCTTGCTCTACCCTAAAGATTTCCACTGGCTTCCCTATGCCTCCTTCTCCTGGGCATATACTTTTTACTAAAACAACCCAGGGTTTACACACACACCCCACTGATAGTATAGGGCTAAAATGATTTTTGTAGAACTGCAAGCGGGTAACTAAGGGGGTGGTGGTTAGGAGAGGTAACGGTTGGGAAGGGAAAGGCCCGGGCTTGCTGGTCAACCGGGCCTTGAGAATAGAACGTTGGCTTTGCTATAGTTGCAGTAGCTAAGGTTATTGTTTTAACTAAATCAAGTATGACTTTGGTTGGGGAATCGAATATGATCACTCTTTGGCTAAATTACAAGAAATTTTGCTTAGGAACAATTCAGGGTAACCAATCAATTTGTAGCTGTGTGGCAGAGGGGTATAAAATGTGTGCGTTGTGAATCACTGTCGGAGTCAGATTTGGGGTTGCCTCTGTACCCCGGCTCCCGGAGCTCCTCAATAAAAGCACCTGCATATAATCATTCCGTGATTATGTGTTTCCAATGCTAACATTTTGGCGACTCCAGATGGGACCTTGTGAGCGCTGCTGAGGACCCCGCGACCCGATCACACTCCAGCCGGCACCGAGGGATTCTCGGGGAGCCCATCGGCGCTGCGACCCCCCGCCGCTCACAACGTTCCCTGGAAGGTAAGGTGTTTTTACTCTGGTATGGGTGCCTGCCAGTAAGACGCGGCGAAAGCTATGCTTGGTTGGGCTAAGGAATTCCTGGTAGTGCCTAGGCGCCGTCCATCAGTCAATGCGAAAGCGTTGCAGGTTCGGCATTGGTGGTCTAATCGTAGAAATAATATGGAGAAGCAAAAAGGATTAAAAGGGGTTTTGGGCGGCAATGCCCCCATACCGGCTGCTTCTCCTTTCGGTTGTTTGCTGGCACATTGGAAAGAGGGGAATTTTGGTCAAGAGTTACGGAAGGATAAGTTGATTGATTATTGTAATGTATGGTGGCCAAAATATGCTTTGCAGGATGGGAAAATGTGGCCAGAAAATGGGTCTGTGCAATATGATATAATTTCACTGCCTATGTGGTTTGGTAAACAAGAGGGGAAACTAGATGAAGTATTATATATTGATTTGGGTTTTTTTACTTGAGAGGGAAACCAGTTTGGCTGGCAGAGTGTGGATTGAAGGCATTGATGCTTGAAGATAAGCACTGCTTGGCTTGCATTCAGGATAAGCGCTGTGTAGAACATTTGGATTTTGGAAGGGGGGTTGACGATTTGGATGCTGATTTATTAGTGGGACCTACCGCCCCTGCTAACACCTCTTCGGCATCGCGTTTCACTCCATTTGCCCTCACCCCACCAGATTCCCTTACCCCTCCTTCGCATACCCCTGCCCAGAGTTCTGCTCCGCACAGTTTTGTTTTACCAGATTCTCTCGCCCCTCCTCCACTTACCCCTGCCCAATACACCTCTCCTCCACCTGTGTGTCGCTGTGGGACACGATCAATGAGACACAGAGTCGTGATTCAGAAGGCTGATGCTCCGAAAAGGGGCTGGTTTATTCTCAGAACCTATTTTTATACCTTTTTACAATGTGCCCACCTAAGAGGTGGGATCCCTGGACCCATTGGCCACACCAAGGGTCAACAAGCAAAGTCCCTCCTCAGAAGAGGGAAAAGTGAAAAACAAGATAGTTTACATAGAGTGACCTTGTTTACTGCTTCGATCCCTGGGAAAGAGTTTAAGAAAAATGCAAACATGAGAAACAGTGACTACATATCACCCTTTTGTTTTACAAAAAAAGAAAAAGAAAAGAAAAATGCAAAATTCAGTGTCTGCTTGTGGAGGGGCCATCCGAGTGACTATCCGCATCATCTGCATCTGAGTCATCACTCGAAGGCTCCTCCACTTGACGACTTTCACTCTGGTCACGGTCTCCAGGTGGCCTGTTGGCCCGATTCTGCCTTTGCGATTGCAGATCAGGATGAACACACTTTGCAGGTACCCATTGTTCCTCAGTATCTGTGACAACACATGCGTACCCACGACCCAACAGCTTAAGCTCAAATGGACCTTCCCACTGGTTGGTGATCAGGTTCTTCACCCGAACCTTTGCTCGAAGCTGATGCATCCCGTCCGGACCTAGTATCGAAAGGTCATGATTCAAGATGACTGGATTATTTGAGTTCTGCGGTACGGTAAGGCAATTGATGGTGTACAAGGCCTTTGCCAACCGACTCTGCGGGGGTTCACCCTGCATTCCCCGTTTTTGTTTTTGGAGAACGTGCTTCAAAGTACGATGAGCACGTTCTACGATGGCCTGACCAGTTGGGGAATGTGGGATGCCAAACTTGTGCGACACACCCCACGCTCGCAGGAACTGCTACACCTTCTGCGAGGCATAAGCAGGACCATTGTCGGTCTTCACAGTAGAAGGTGTACCTAAAAAGAGAAAAGCCTGCCTCCAGTGGGCAATGACATCGCGAGCCTTCTCTCCAGTGTGAGCGGACGCCCACATAGCAGAGGAGAAGGTGTCAACAGACACATGCACATACTTGAGCCAGCCAAATTCGGCAATATGGGTGACATCGGTCTGCCAAATCTGCAAGGCCTTCAGGCCTCTGGGGTTAACCCCTGCCGGCAAGGGCGCAGCCAGCGCGTGACAGTCGTCACAGGAATTGACAATGTCACGAGCCTCCGTGGGTGTCAAGTGGAACTGCTTCTCCAAAGTATGCGCATTCTGATGAAAAAACTCATGCGATGCCTTGGCTTGCGCGAGTATGTCAGGCTGAGGCCCTACCCACGCGGGGTTAGCCAACTTGTCAGCCCTCGTGTTGCCTTCCGCTATGAAACCTGGCAAATTGGTGTGACTCCTTACATGTACCACAAAATAGGGATGGACTCGGGCCTGAATAGCACACCACAAGGCTTTCAGTAATTGAAACAAAGCAGGGTTACTGACTTCCCTCAAGACTGAATAGCCTAGTCGGTCAGCTATATCTGCCACGTAGGCGGAGTCCGTGACCAGATTGAAAGGAACCTCAGAAAATCACTGAAATGCCATGACAGCAGCCTTCAATTCAACCAATTGGGCTGACCCTGCCTCATGACCTCTCAGCTCCTGCCACTCAGATCCATCCCGCCAAGTGACAATGGCTTTGCCTGTTTTTCCTGAACCGTCAGTGAAGACGGTGGGTCCTTGCACCGGCTCCGAACTATTTTTGGGCCGCAAAGAGAGTTCAGCCAATTTCGCCACTTTCAGCAGCTCATGGCTGGGCAGATGATAAGTGATCTGCCCTGAAAAATTTGCCAGAGCACTCTGCAGGGATACATCGTTTGCGAGGCTCCAGTCAAAAGTCTCCCGCTCTATGGGGATCACTATCTGTGCAGGATCTGCTCCCATCAATTGCAAACACCGTAACCGGCATTTGACTATCAGGCGAGCGATCAATTCAAATAGTGAAGTCGCCGTCTTGTGCGGCTGGTGGGACAAAAAGACCCATTCCAAAATGTGCAAGGAATCAGACCATTTGTCACTCCATTGGCCAATAATACCTGTGGGATGTAGATCTGGAATGGTAATGAACACAGTGACATCAACGGACGGGTCAATACGATGGACTTGGCGAGCAGAAACAGCTCGCTGAACCTCCTCCAGTGCTCTTTTTGCTTCAGGGGTCAAGGTGCGTGGTGATCTTAAATCTGGGTCTCCTTTTAACAGATCAAACAATGGAGACAATTGTGTCTTGGTTAGCCCCAAATACGGACGTAACCACATGATGACACCTACCAATTTTTGTGCATCATTCAATGTCTTAATCAAATGCACAAATTGCACCTCTTGATGCCGAACTGTCCGTTCCAAAATTTTGACCCCCAAGTATTTCCACGGAGGTTGCTGTTGAACCTTTTCTGGAGCCACCTGAAGCCCATGAGAATGCAATGCATCGATGAGCTGAGGGTGTATCCTCAGCAACCCCTCCTGAGTGGGCGCTGCCACCAGGATATCGTCCATATAGTGATAAAAATGGGCATCGGGGAACTGCTTACGAACTCCAGATAAGGCACGGGCCACATACCATTGGCATATGACCGGACTGTTGCGCATTCCTTGCGGCAGAACCGTCCATTGATATCTCTGTGCAGGCTCGGCATTGTTAATTGCAGGCACCGTGAAAGCAAACTTTGGCCTATCATCAGGGTGCAGAGGGATCGTAAAGAAACAATCCTTCAAATCGATGATAAGAACCGGCCAATCTGCAGGAAGCATGGTGGGTAATGGCATCCCAGGTTGCAGCGTCCCCATGCCTTCCATTGCAGCATTCACCTTGCGGAGGTCCTGTAACAACCTCCACTTCCCAGATTTCTTCTTGATACAGAAGACTGGGGTGTTCCACGGACTAGTGGAAAACTCAAGGTGACCCTGGTCCAGTTGCTCCTGAACCAATTGTCGAAGGGCAATTAATTTCTCTTGTGGAAGGGGCCACTGGCATTCCCAAACAGGTTTGTCTGTCAGCCACCGCAAAGGAGGCGTGAGACACGGTGTGCCCTTCGACACAGTGGCCCCCTTTAAAAATCCGTCCCAATGCGCACCCCCCAAGCCGCCAGGACATCCCGCCCCCAGAGGTTCGTAGCAGTTTCAGTGACGTATGGTCGAACCATCGCCGACTGTCCCTCTGAGTTTGTGATCAGCACGGGTCTCTGGCTAACAAAGCATTGCTTCATACCACCCAGTCCTGCGACGGACGACTGAACAGGATCCAGAGGCCAATGCGGGGGCCATGCAGCAGAAGAAAGGATGCAGACGTCGGCTCCCGTATCTATCAGGCCTTTGAGATGGATCTCTGAAGGGGTGGCCTCAGGAAGGTGCAGGGTACACCACATCTTGGGACGTTGATCGCTCAGGACTGCTGTCCAGTGGACTTGTGGCCGCCCAGTAGATCCAAAGCAGCCATCTCCGCGCCACCGGTTCTCAGTCCTAGAAACAGAGGACTTAAAACGCACAAGTTGAGCGATTCGAGTGCCCTCAGGGATAGTGACAGGGGGAGTGGGTGTCGAAACCATAGCATAGAGTTGTCCCGTATAATCCGCGTCAATCAATCCCAGATGCACATTGATACCCTGCTGGGTAGCACTCGAGCGCCCCATGACAAAGGCGCTTTTCCCTTCACCCAGGGGTCCAAAGGCATCTAGGGGGACCGTATGTGGCTTGCAAGAGTCTCTCACGACTGTTGCAGCTGTGCAGACGTCAACACCGGCTGAGCCGCAGGTGCTGGCTGCAAGCTTGCTAAGCAAGCCTGCGTCTGCATCGGGAACTGGGGGAAACTTGGTGTCTGCGCGCGTTTCCCCCGGGCGCTCCGCTTCCCATTTCCCGAATTCTGCAGAGACTGACCGTTAGCCGCGACTGTTGCCGTGCAAACATCTGCAGTATGGTTCGGTTTTCCACACCGGGCACAGAGAAACAAGGGAGCTTTCGCTCTCTGCTTTTGCTTTCCTTGTTTTTTACCAGCCTGTGCCCTCCCCTGTGTCCGCTGCCCACTGCTCTGGGGTTTCCAGGTTGACTTCAAGGCAGTAGCAAATGCAGCCATCTTGTGCTCCGTGGTGCCTACATTGGCACACACCCTGAGCATCTCCGTCACGTCCGGATCTCCAGGGAGGGTCTCAATCAGCTTTCGGCAATCGACATTAGCGTTGGCTTTCGCCAGCTGTTTGGTCAGCAGTTTCCTGCTGTCTGGATCGTCTATCTGCTTTTCAATTGCAGTCGAAAGCCTGTCAACAAAGGTCATAAAAGTCTCCTTCGCCCCCTGGACAATGGTTGCAAAACTCTGCTTCGGGGCAGCAAAGTCGATGGTCTTCAACAATGCCGTCATGCCCGTATTCTGGCACTGTTGCAGCACCATGTCTTGGGTTGTGGAGCTGGGTTTTGTGTATTCTATTTACATCTGTTTTTGAGGCCTGATGACCCACCTTGATAGGCCATTGTTACCTTCCCCAGCCTGTGCGGTGCATTTGCATTTCTATACATCTCATGCCCTGGCGGTGGGGGGTGGGGGGGAGGGGGGGTGGCCGGGGGTTGGCGGTTCTGCCCTGCTGCAGGAGTGGTTCGGCCCTGCTGCAGGAGTGGTTCGGCCCTGCTGCAGGAGTGGTTCGGCCCTGCTGCAGGAGCGGGGTGCGCGGCGCTTCCTTCGTGCGGTGTGGCAAGAGCTTCTTTGTCTCCTGTGCTCACCATCCTGTCTCCCTCCTCGCCGTCCCTGAACTGGTTTCTTCGCAGAATCATCTCTGCTCCAACAGGATCACGTCTGCCACTCCAGAAGTGTTTGGACTGTTTACGTTCGGACTGTTATCAACATCCTGAATCACAGGGTCAGATTGAAACTCTGACTTTGTCAGGGTTTTCTTCTAAAATTATTGTTTATTTGTTTATTTGTTTGGTTGGTTGGGTGGTTTTGTTTCCTATCATATTTGTATTGTTAATACCTCCTAGTAAAGAACTGTTATTCCTATTCCCAACATTTTTGCCTGAGAGCCCTTGATTGCAAAATTATAATTCGTCGGGGTGCGAGGGGTTGGTATTCTCCATCCTAGGGGAACCTCAGTTTCCCTGGCAGATACCTGTCTTTCCAAACGAAGACAGATTTTGGCGCCCAACGTGGGGCACGAGGGCATTGAGAGAGAGGAATAACAGTTCTTGAGTATTAGATAAAAGCCCACTGGCCAGAATAATGTGGTCTAGCTTTCCCTGGTTTGGGTGGCACGTGGTGGTGGCTGTATTTCTGCCATTTGCTACTCCTTATGTAAATATGGGTCCTATGACTAAGGCTACTGTGGCTGGCATTCAGTTTGTTTTGTGGATTAATAAGGTGAGAAATTCATGGATTTTTAACTTCCTCTGGAAAGCAAGCACATGGATTCATAGCTATCATAGGCTAACTCTGTGCTTCTGGGGTTACTTTAACAATGGTACCTATTGTAAGGAAATGGCACCGGGGGAAATTTTCTCCCAGCCCTTCACACAGTTTTTTGGGTCCACCCCACCAGTTTTTGAAGGGTTGAAATCTCTGAGTGCTAATGATATCATACAGTGGCTGGTGTTGCTGGTATGCCTGTTCTGTTTGGCATTCAGAGATAAGGGGAAATTGGCCTGGGTAAGCACCTTAATAAGTACCCCAGAGAATAAGAATGCAGCCCAAGAGTCCGCTCCTGCCCCACAGCCTGCCTCAGAGATAAACCACCCGGTTTGGGTGGGGGCTCTGATTAAGGAGATGCAAGAAAAGATGAGCCAGATGCTGAGGGAGTACATCTCCCCAGCTAGTGGGAAATCCTTCCCCTGCCCTGACAAAAGAGAGCCTGATGGTGCAGCAATGAAACCCACAGAGATTACAATTGCTCAGGTCCCAGCTGAACCACAGGGGCAGTCACAGCCAGCGGCAGTTGCCCCTGTGGAAACAAAGAAATCTAAGGTGAAAACAGCAAACCCAGACAATAAGAAAGGAGGGCCCTCACAACCTGCAGGGGAATCACATGTTCAGATCATCACCGAGTCCCTGTCGTACGAAAGTCTCCGTAACCTGCAAAAAGATATCGTACGGCGGGGGCGTGAGGCTTACACAGCCTGGCTACTTCGGGTTTGGGACCTCATGGGTACTGGTGTGCAATTGGACAGTGGTGAGGCAAGGAATTTGGGACCCTTGACCCAGGACTCAGGTATAAATCAGGTATTTGTAAGAGAGCCAGGACCCCTTTCCCTTTGGGAGCGGCTTTTAATGAGTGTGAGAGAGAGATTTATCCACAAAGAAAGAATGCAGGAGCACCACCATAGAATGCGCTGGAAAACTCTGGAGGAAGGGATCCAACAGCTGAGGGAAGTGGCGGTGCTGGAGGTACTTTTTGGGAGGAGTGGACAGCATGATAATGACCCTGACAAGGTTAAATGCACAGGGCAGATGTTGTGGAATCTGGCAAATCTAGGGCCATCTCAGTACACCACCTTTATTGCAACAATTAATGCTGAGGACAATCGAGAGACAGTGGGGTCTGTTGCCAATAAGCTTAGGAACTATGAAAGTATGATCAATGGCCCGATGCAGGCTCATATCTCTGCCGTGGTTAAAGAACTCAAAGAAGAGATAAGGGGGGTGAGGGAGGAGATGAGGACAAACAGTTCCAATGTGGCACCAGTACGAGTCACAGGCCCCAGAGTTAGAGCCCAACGACCCCCAGCTCGAGAGAGAGGGTACACCCCAAGAGCTGACCTGTGGTTTTATCTGCGTGACCATGGGGAAGACATGGGAATGTGGGATGGGAAACCCACTTCTGTCCTGGCAGCACGGGTGCGTGAGCTCAAGGAGAGGAACAATCACCAAGGGGGATCTACGAAAATGAAAGTAGCCTCAGCCTCCTATAACCAAGCTGCCAATGCTGTGTTGAATCCCCTTGAAGGAACCTCTAGTATGTATGCTCAGGAAGGGGATAACCAGTGCTAGAGGGGCCCTGCCTCTAGCCAGGTAGAGGAAAGGGATAATCGGATCTATTGGACTGTGTGGATCCGATGGCCTGGCACATCTGACCCACAAAAATACACGGCTTTGGTTGACACTGGTGCCCAATGTACCCTGATGCCATCAGGGTATGTAGGAACAGAACCCATTTCTATTTCTGGAGTGACAGGAGGGTCCCAGCAGCTGACTGTTTGGGTAAACCCCACCTTGGGCAAAGGTGAACCCACCCGTGGGATTGTTTTTGCTCAAGGACCTGGTAACACTTGGTGGGTGATGCAGAAAGATGGGAAAACCAGTTGTGTACCACAGGAAAACCTAATCCTGAGTGAGAACTGAGTGTGAGGGTTCATTCTGTATAGTGGAGTTTATTAATTTAGGTATGATACAGATGGTAATAGAATAAGGGGTGGAACGTTGTCTTGGGTTGTGGAGCTGGGTTTTGTGTATTCTATTTACATCTGTTTTTGAGGCCTGATGACCCACCTTGATAGGCCATTGTTACCTTCCCCAGCCTGTGCGGTGCATTTGCATTTCTATACATCTCATGCCCTGGCGGTGGGGGGTGGGGGGGAGGGGGGGTGGCCGGGGGTTGGCGGTTCTGCCCTGCTGCAGGAGTGGTTCGGCCCTGCTGCAGGAGTGGTTCGGCCCTGCTGCAGGAGTGGTTCGGCCCTGCTGCAGGAGCGGGGTGCGCGGCGCTTCCTTCGTGCGGTGTGGCAAGAGCTTCTTTGTCTCCTGTGCTCACCATCCTGTCTCCCTCCTCGCCGTCCCTGAACTGGTTTCTTCGCAGAATCATCTCTGCTCCAACAGGATCACGTCTGCCACTCCAGAAGTGTTTGGACTGTTTACGTTCGGACTGTTATCAACATCCTGAATCACAGGGTCAGATTGAAACTCTGACTTTGTCAGGGTTTTCTTCTAAAATTATTGTTTATTTGTTTATTTGTTTGGTTGGTTGGGTGGTTTTGTTTCCTATCATATTTGTATTGTTAATACCTCCTAGTAAAGAACTGTTATTCCTATTCCCAACATTTTTGCCTGAGAGCCCTTGATTGCAAAATTATAATTCGTCGGGGTGCGAGGGGTTGGTATTCTCCATCCTAGGGGAACCTCAGTTTCCCTGGCAGATACCTGTCTTTCCAAACGAAGACACACCAATAGAGGGAAACCTGCCTGAACATCAGGGTCAGAGTACTGGCCAATCCCCATGAAAGCATCGACCCCGGCTGCGCGCCTGGGGTCCTGCTCTGGTAATTGGGTGTTTTGGGTAGCCGCTTTTAGAGCTAACTGCCTCCAAGTCTGCTCAAAGACTTCGAGCTGAATTGGCCTGAACAGCACCTGAGCGATATGTCTTATATCGTATGGTGCTAAGAGATCTGCATTTAGAAGGTGGATCATCTGCATGACTTCGGGCGAGCCCAGGCCATATTTATCTACCTTTTCCCGCAAGTCCACCACGGCCTTCCATGACAACACATGGTGGGTGGCAGGCTGCCCTGTGGCAGGGTTTGCCCTGAGTACGGGAAAGGCCTGAACATCCCCTTGCAGGGTGACAGGATCTGTGTGTGTCTGCTCTGTGGACATCACAGGAGCAGACAAAGATACCTGTCCCAGGTCCCTGGCAGCTGAGAGCACTGCACTGTCAGTGCCAGCAAAGCCTGATAGACCTCATGCAGCCCCACATAAATGCCCCGCGACGTCCCACTCTCCCATCTCCAAAGCCTTGGACCTCACTTCGTCCCAGAAACGCCTAGCGTCCCTGGGCCGCACGGTGACCTGGCAAGGAGGGAGGGTCCAGTGATTCGCCGAAGAGAGAGCCCCGACTCGGGGCCCTTTGCTTCGGGCAAGCACAGAGCTCGTCTCAGCTGCGCTGCCTCCCGCCCCAAACGTGAACAATGGGGGTGGCATAGACGAAACACTCCCAGAGTCACTGGATGTTGGGGGGTATGGGGGCAACGCCGCAGCACCGGCGGCCGTAGAAACCGCTGGAGCCTGCGGCTGCGGGACTACAGATGATTGACCTGGCGCAGGAGCGGGGGCTGAGGCCAGAGGGGGATCAATCCCTCCGACCTGCTGCACCGGGGGTGGGGCTTGCATGGGGGGGTGTGAGCGAAACGGCAACAGGCCGGTCCCCCACCCGCTCAGCGGCCTGAAACCCGACGCGGGCGAAAGCGCGGCTGGCGCAGTCCCGTTTGTGTTGCTAAGCAACGGGAAACCCCCGAGTCCGGCAGGGGGGTGGGCAGCGGCTGATGGAGCCGCTGCCTCACTCCCGCTTTGTGCTGCCGGAAGAAGCGGTGGGGGCTGGACGCGCGGGCACACCGCCGGCGAGAGGGAGGCGGGCTGGCCCCCCTCCACCGCAGCGGCTTCCGGCACCGCCCCCCCGCGCGTGTGGGCAGGCTCTTCTGCCGGCCGCGGAGCCGCGCCGGACACCGCGGGGCCCGAAGGGGAAACCGCAACCCCCCCACGGCTCCCGCGGCGATCCTGCGGCGGCGACGCTCCGGCTCTGCTGACCGGAGGACCTAAATCTACATCCTCCTCCCCAAAGGGACAGCGCGCGCCTCTGTCACAATGCGGGCATTTCATTGTGACTGTGCCCTCAAAACTGGCACCACTCGGCCGCGCGGTAACCTGCACGTGCCTAGTTTCCGCAACCAACACCTCGGGTGTGGGCGAACCGCCCCCCCGCGCAGCATCCCTGCGGGTTGCCCAGCCCCGTTCTTGTGGGGCGGGCCCAAGGGGCGGTGCCGAGGTCCCGAACCCCACCCATCTCCACCCGTGGGCGGCCGCCCCCAGATGCGGCGGGCTGATAGATTGACGGGCGGCGGGGATGGGACGCGGCGACCGTGGGGGGGAACGAGCGGGCGTCGGGATTCCAGACTCCACCCACCCCCACCCACGGCCCTCCGTGCCGGGGGGCGGGCTCACAGGCTCGCTCGAGGGGGTAGAGGGGTGCAACTTCGGCGAGGCGGGACGAGCGGGGTGCAGCTGTTGCAGGGCGGGACGAGGGGGCGTCGCGGGGACCCCGGGCTCCCCCCCTGCCCACGGCCGCGCATGTCGGTGGGCAGGCTCAAAAACTCGAGCGACGAACCCGCAGAGCACGGGGCCCACGAGGCGGAGTGCGGCGGGGTTCCGAGCCCCCTGGGCTCCCCCCACTCCCCCCGTGCAGTCGGCGCGCGGGGGGGAGTCAGGGAGGGAACGCACTCGCAGCGTCCCGAGGTTCCCGATACCTCCCCACTCTTTCCAGCCGCCGTCGCCCACGCGCGGGGGGCTCCAAGCCCCTCCCCAGAGACCGTAACTCCGGGGAGAGGCAAGGGGCGCCCCCGATACTTGTTGCCCGAGCTGATAATTTCTCGGTCCGCTGCCATCGGCGGTCTCGGGTTGTCCATCCCTGGCTCCGGGTGGCCCCTCCAGTTCTTCCTCAGGCGATAGCTCAGCTATAGCTCCGTCGCCAGTCTCAGACGCGAGGGAACTGAGAACTGAACTAAAGAGAGAGCCCTCCCCGCAACTTTCCAGGACAGTAACAACTTTCTCCCAACTCATTGCTAACACTTTTGACTTTATCTGCCCAGAATTCAATTTTTCATACATGCGCTCTTCCAAAACGAGCCACAATGGGTTCGACAGTGCGTCATAAGCACTTGGAAATACTCCATTCATTTTTCCCCAAATATACAGGGTTATGAAATCTTCCATGGGTACCTCAGTTTGGGAGCGCTCAAAATGCTTCTCCCACATCTCCAAGACCAACAGGTCTTCACTATCTAGCATAGCGGTTATCTTTTCGAATTTCATCTCCTTGTTACAGAGAGAAACTCTTTGGCACAGCACACGGGTCGGTTTCTCACCGAAAACCCTTTTTTTCTTAAAAGGCCAAGGTACAGTTTACCTGTCCCCGCGGCTGCAAATCACATCGGGGTCACCAGATGTCGCTGTGGGACACGATCAATGAGACACGGAGTCGTGATTCAGAAGGCTGATGCTCCGAAAAGGGGCTGGTTTATTCTCAGAACCTATTTTTATACCTTTTTACAATGTGCCCACCTAAGAGGTGGGATCCCTGGACCCATTGGCCACACCAAGGGTCAACAAGCAAAGTCCCTCCTCAGAAGAGGGAAAAGTGAAAAACAAGATAGTTTACATAGAGTGACCTTGTTTACTGCCTCGATCCCTGGGAAAGAGTTTAAGAAGAATGCAAACATGAGAAACAGTGACTACACCTGTGTCTGCTCAGGGAAATATCCCCTTTCCACCCAGGTCTGCTCAAGAAAATAGCTTTGTGTCTGTTCAGGGCTATCCTCCTACCCCGCCAACGCCCACTCAGAGATTTATCCCTGCACCGACACCTGCTCAGGGGTACCCTTGCCTCCCACCTATGCCTCCTTCACCGGCTCCTGTTCCCTCTGTGTCTTTATACCCTCCTCTGCCAGAATTGCCCACCGTTTCCTTTTCGGGTGGCAATCAGGATTTGATTGTGGGACAGGGATGGAAGGGAGGGGGTGTAGGGGGGACAGGGCAAAAAGTGGTGACAGTGAGGATGATAAGTCAGATGCCCCAATAGCCCACCGTACACGAGGACAGCTGGCCCCAGCCTGGCCCCAGGCAAGGAAAGGTATATTGAAATCAGGCAAACAGAAGAAAACTATTATTGCGCCATTGAGACAGGGAGTGGGAGCTGAGGGACCACTTTTTGTAAAGGTACCTTTTTTACCTGCTGATTTGGTCATATGGAAACAGTCAGCTGGATCGTATAGAGATAATCCAGATAAGGTTGCTCGTGTGGTTAGGATGATAATGAAAACTCAGAATCCTGATTGGGAAGATATTCAGGTGATTTTAGATACCTTGATGGATGAAACAGAAAAGGACATGGTATTTCAGGCAGCAAGGGAGAGGGCAAGGGAGGACATACGTAATGGATTGGTTACGGGAACACTTGATTATAATTTTCCCACTGAGGACCCTGAGTGGGACCCCAATGATCCATCCGGAGTAGATATGATGAGGTTAAAGAAATACCAGGAGTGGATTTCTATCGGTGTTCAAAAGGCAATACCTAAGAGTATGAATTGGTCTAAGTTGTATGAAATTCGACAGGAGAAAAAGGAATCTCCTACTGCTTTTTTAGAGAGACTTAAGGAAACAGCTAGGAAATATACTGATCTTCAAGTAGACAGTGAACAAGCAAGGGTTCAGCTCGCTTTTATTTTTTTTAGGTCAGTCACAGGAAGATATTAGAAAGAAGCTGCAGAAGTTAGAAGGGGAAGAGTTAAGGAATTTGGATAAGCTCCTAGAAGTTGCTTGGAAGGTTTACAACAACAGGGAGACGGAGGTTGCCAAGAAACAGGGGCAAAGTATGTTGGCACTTTTACAGGGACAGGGGCGAGGACGTGGCAGGACCGGTCGGGGTGGTAATAGAGGTGGTTTTGGCAGAGGCCATGGAAGACTAGGAATTAATCAATGCGCCCACTGCAAGTTTGAAGGACATTGGAAGAGGGAGTGCCCAAACCGGTTTAGCCGGGAGGGTCAATTTCAGGCGGAGGGCCAGCCTCAGTTGAATGGCATAGCCGGAATCATGGTTTTATATGAAGGAAAGCTAGTATCAAAGGAACCCATGGTAACTATACATTTAGAAGGGAAGAGCATTGATTTTCTTGTTGACACTGGAGCAACACATTCAGTATTAAACTATGTAGAGGGGAAAATTGGAAATAAGTCAACTGTAATTATTGGAGCCACAGGGAAGGAAGAAGTACGGCCATTCCTGCAACCCTTGGATTTGAGTTTTGGGAACAAAGTTTTAACACATGAATTTTTATATATGCCTGGATGTCCAACTCCGCTTCTAGGGCGGGATTTATTGGCAGCACTAGAGGCGGAAATTACCTTTGAGAACGGTGAACTTGTAATGAGAGTACCTGAGTCCAGAACAGGAAAAATTTTAATGATAAAAGAAAAACCAATTCCTAATATTCCCGAGGAGGTGGAGGATGCAGTAATTCCCTCTGTGTGGGAAACAGATATACCTGGAAAATCTAAATTAGCACAACCAGTACATGTAGAATTGAAAGAGGGGGCCAGAGCTGTATGGATTAAACAGTATCCTATAAAACCAGAAGCAAGGCAAGGAATAGCAAAAAACATTGATAAATTTTTAAAGTATCAAATTTTACAGGAATGCCAATCAGAATATAATACTCCAATATTTCCAGTGAAGAAACCTAATGGTGAGTATAGACTTGTACAGGATTTAAGGGGTATAAATGAAATGACAAAAGACATTCACCCAGTAGTTGCCAATCCCTATACACTGTTAGCATCCGTAAAAGAGATATAAGTGGTTTACTGTAATTGATTTAAAAGATGCTTTCTTCTGCATACCCCTGGACCAAGATAGTAAGAAGCTATTTGCCTTTGAGTGGGAACATCCAGAAAATGGAAGGAAGACCCAGCTCACCTGGACGAGGTTACCTATGGGGTTCAAAAATTCCCCAACCCTATTTGGAAACCAACTGGCAAAGGAGCTGGAAATCTGGACCAGGGGAGGACAGGTGCCAAGAGACCAATACCTTTTGTTGCAATATGTTGATGACATACTGATAGCGACAGAAGAAAAGACAACATGCATAAAGGTAACAATTGAAATTTTAAATTCATTGGGAATGGGAGGATATAAAGTGTCCAGACAGAAGGCACAAATTGCCCGACAGACTGTGATTTACCTGGGATGTGAAATTTCACAAGGACAAAGAAAACTAGGTACTAACCGTATTCAAGCTATTTGTGCTATTCCAGAGCCCCGGAACCTACACGAGCTGTGAGTCTTCCTTGGAATGACGGGGTGGTGCCGCCTGTGGATCATGAACTATGGACTGATCGCGAAACCCCTGTATGAGGCCCAGAAGACGCAGCCATTTACCTGGGGCAAACCACAGAAAGAGGCCTTCCTGAAACTGAAAGAAGCTCTGATGACAGCTCCAGCGTTGGGGTTACCTGATCTGTCTAAAGACTTTCAGCTGTATGTACATGAGAGGCAGCGACTGGCATTGGGAGTCCTGACCCAACGATTGGGAAGTTGGAAAAGGCCGGTGGGTTACTTTTCCAAACAACTCGACAACGTAAGTGCTGGGTGGCCCTCATGCTTGCAAGCAGTGGCAGCTACTGTGCTGCTGATACAAGAAGCCAGGAAGCTCACAATGGGAAGACACATGGATGTTTATGTGCCGCACATGGTAACCACTGTTTTGGAACAAAAAGGGGGCCACTGGCTCTCTCCCAGCCGGATGATGAAATTCCAGGTAACCCTAACTGAGCAGGACGACGTGGCATTAAAGACAATTAACCTTTTGAATCCAGCTTTGTTTTTAGGTACTACAGCTGAGGAAGGTCCACTAGAACATGACTGCGTGGAAGTGATTGAGTACACCTATGCAGCAAGAACAGACCTGAAAGATGTTCCTTTGGAGCAACCAGAATGGGAACTTTTCACAGATGGAAGCAGCTTCGTAGAGAATGGAATTAGATACGCTGGATATGCGGTAACCACAATTGACACCATAGTGGAGGCAAAAGCATTACCACCAAACACATCTGCACAGAGGGCAGAACTGGTAGCATTAACTAGGGCGCTAGAGCTGAGTGAGGGAAAAGCAGTAAATATATGGACTGACTCGAAATATGCCTTTGGAATAGTGCATGTGCATGGAGCACTGTGGAAGGAAAGAGGACTGTTATCCTCCCAGGGTACACATATCAAGCATCAAGATGTAGTCCTGCAACTGATAAATGCGATACAAAAACCGGAACGGGTAGCAATTATGCATTGCAAGGCACATCAATTAGGCAACTCCAAAGTCTGTGAGGGAAATCGAAGAGCTGATTGGACAGCCCGCCAAGTGGCGTGAGAGGTTCAGAGAACAATGGCATTGATACCATCAAAATTTAATGTTTCTCAATTTAATTTGCCTCCTCAGCCAAAGTACACCATTGAAGATGACAGGCTGGCACATCTGCTGAAGGCACAGAAGAACACGGAAGGGTGGTATGTAACCGCACAGGGGCAAATAGTGGTACCCCCTTTGGTAATGAGAGAAATTTTACAGGTAAAACATAATGAGTGTCACTGGGGTGCAGAGGCATTGGTAAAATGGCTAAAACGACACTTAGTCTCGGTACGGATGCAAACAATGGCCAAGTCAATAATGTCCAAGTGTGAAGTTTGTTTGGAAAACAATCCAATAGCCAGACAGCATGCACAGTTAGGCAGAATTCGGGTAGGAATAGAACCAGGAGACTATTGGCAAGTAGATTTTGCAGAACTGCCAAGGACTCAGGGATACAGATATTTGTTAGTAGGGGTTGACACATTTTCTGGATGGCCAGAAGCCCTTCCCTGTCGCACAAATCAGGCAAAAGAAACAGTTAAGTGGTTGTTACAAGAGATTATTCCCAGATTCGGGGTGCCCCTAGGAATATCATCAGGCAGGGGCCCACATTTTGTAGCCACAGTAGTACGGGAGGTGAGTAAATTACTAGGGATATCCTGGGACCTTCACACACCATGGAGACCCCAGTCTAGTGGACAGGTAGAAAGGATGAACCAGACACTAAAGGGGCAGATTAGCAAAATATGTCAGGAAGCTAAATTGCAGTGGCCACAGGCTCTACCAATAGCATTGCTAAGAATTCGGGTAAAGCCTCGCAGTGGGATGTCAGTTAGTCCTTTTGAGATATTGTATGGGAAACCATATGAATCTCCTGACCCCAATCCAAATGTACAGGTAACAGGGAAACAAGATGTGTATAATTATGTCTTGTCTCTTGGGAAAGCTGTAGCTCAGCTCCGAAGTGTCCTCGTGTGGAACAGACCGCTGAGTCTTGAGAATCCAGTCCATGATATCGAACCAGGAGATGAAGTGTACATTAGGACCTGGAACGAAGAACCACTGAAGGAGAGATGGACTGGTCCCCATCAGGTACTACTAACCACCTTCATGGCGGTCAAGGTGGCTGGAGTTGAACCCTGGATACACTACACGCGAGTGAAGAAGGTTCATCGTAGAGCCCAATCATGGGTTGTAGAGACTGTGGAACCAACCAAGCTGAGGATAAAACTATTGTAATTGTTTTAAATGGTGTCAGTAACTGTGCTCATGCTCACTTTGTGGGCAGTAATATTTTTGTGGGTACTAGTGTCACCAGTAGGGCTTGTTACTTTGGGACATGGAATGCAGAAAGGTCAGCCAACCACTCTTCATTCTAGAATGAAGAGAGGGGCACAAATGGAGACACAAGTAATAGAGGTCTCTAATACAATTCGGGCTGAAAATGTGATGATCGGATTAGTCAAAGACTTTGCCCGGATGCAAAATACCAGCAGAATAACAGCCTGCCTGCCGATACCAAAGGCAGCAGGAGACCCAATAAATTGGGGAATTATAACGTCAAAATTACCCAAAGTGCAGCAGAACAAAACAATTGCCTGTAAACAAGTACCAGAATCAAGGCATGTAATTAGAGAGACATGGACGGTGATAGGAGAATGGAAAAAGCCCTTGAAGAAATCAGAATATATCGCGGCCCAAGGAAAGGTAGGACCAATCATAGAGTGGTGGGTTGAAGATCAGGACCTTGCAAAATGGGAATGTATTTTGCCACACTATGAAAAGATTAGAGAAAACACCACAGAGACCACTCTTGTATGGAAGTGTGAGGAAAAGGATTGGAAAGGTCAGCTAGAACCCTGGGACAGTGCTTGGTCACTGAGTAGTCTTCAGAAATTTCAATATATGTCAACTACCCCTTGGTGCATTAAATGGGAGGGTCTTGAGAATGAGACAGACCCATCAGTAGTGAACACCGCCACCAGTAGTAGAACGGAGGCAGACAAAGTAAGTTGGTGGGGCTGTAATAAGACTTATGACTGCACTTCTGACGATGTGGAGATAAAACAAATGGCACCCCTGGCAGTGGCCTTGCAAATTGGTTGTACTTGCAGGGGAATTAAACACAAACAAGGTAAGGTAAACTATAAAGTAATAATAGGGTGTGAAAAGAGTGGGATTCGGAGTCCAGGACAGTTTGTTTGGGCAGCAAGTGATGGTACCTGGACAACACACTTGCCTGTAAATGGGAAGGTAAAAAAAATCACTTTGGGCCTCCCTTCACTATGTCCTATTTGGAAAAGGTCCCCATTCAATGGGAGCCGAGAGCTCCTGCAGATAAGAGCAAAACGGGATGTTCAAAATAAGAAAAATCAGGATGACACCTGGCAAGAGCCTTCTACTGGAGTAAAATTTGGGTGGGCCTTAGAGTCCTTGTTTAGTCCTGTTGCAAGCTACTGGAATAGAGATATGCTGTATAGACTCACAGGGCAAGTAGACAGATTGGCGAGAGTTACATGGGAAGGATTCAAAGAACTAAATATACAATTACAAGCCACCACAAAGATGACCCTACAAAACCGATTAGCTTTAGATATGTTACTCCTGAAAGAACATGGAGTGTATAGATTTTTAAAAGGACAAATTGACCATTACTGCGTCCACATCCCAAATGTAACTGTAGATGTAGAACATGACATCAGTCAGCTGAAGCGAATAGAGCATGAGGCACAAGAGGAGCAAAAAGATTTAGCAACTAGTTGGCTAGACAAAATTTTTAAAAGGTTAGGATGAAATGTGAGTTCATGGGTGAAATCTATCCTTGAGAGCTTGGTAATTTTGTTAATCATATTTTTAGCAGTTTGCTTAGTTTACAGAATTTTAAAGGGAGAGATACTAAAAAAGACATCCTGGAACAGAACCATAATGAAGGCCTTGACCCGAGACAAGACAACACATCCGGCACCTCCAGTTCGTGACAATACTTCCAGAGGAGCCCAGGACAACCATGGATTCGAAGATGAACATTCAGTGTAGACTTTGAGGCCAAATGGACTGTATCCAGTGAAAGCATTTACACTTTGTTTATTAAAGTGAAATACTTTAAAAGGGGGGAATGATAGTATAGGGTTAAAATGATTTTTGTAGAACTGCAAGCGGGTAACTAAGGGGGTGGTGGTTAGGAAAGGTAACGGTTGGGAAGGGAAAGGCCCGGGCTTGCTGGTCAACCGGGCCTTGAGAATAGAACGTTGGCTTTGCTATAGTTGCAGTAGCTAAGGTTATTGTTTTAACTAAATCAAGTATGACTTTGGTTGGGGAATCGAATATGATCACTCTTTGGCTAAATTACAAGAAATTTTGCTTAGGAACAATTCAGGGTAACCAATCAATTTGTAGCTGTGTGGCAGAGGGGTATAAAATGTGTGCGTTGTGAATCACTGTCGGAGTCAGATTTGGGTTTGCCTCTGTACCCCGGCTCCCGGAGCTCCTCAATAAAAGCACCTGCATATAATCATTCCGTGATTATGTGTTTCCAACGCTAACACCACTGGAGGGGAAAACTTTTTTTTTTTTTTTAATCTAAAAGGAAACAAACATAACACAGTCAAATTGACAACACACACACTTCTCCCCTCTTCGTTGTTTAATTTGCTGATTACAAATCATTATCAAACAAAAGCCCCCTGTTATACCCTGTACTGGTTATTGCAGCTAAAATGTGCTCAGAAATTGCAAGCAGTCTCACACACCGCAGCAAGCATACAGTTAAAACTCAACGCAATTCCTGTCTGCAGGTGGGGACTTCGCAAAATGCCAACTGGGTCTCGGCCAGATATTAACAACCCCAAACACACTCAACTAAAGGTTTTAATAAAATGTTGCTATACGTCAAAGAACTCAAATGGGGATACAGCACAGATCCCTCTGCAAGAGGGAAGCGGGGCCACCCCGGCCCCACACTGTCCTGCACTCTCCTTGCAACCAGGGATCACAAGTTCCTAATTAAAATACAACTCCACACACTGGCAATCTCAAGACCTCACAAACAATTAAGTGTGTTCCTTCACAGACGAGACAAGCCCCCCTCCCCCCTCCACAATCAAAACCTTTTGGGAGGGTCGGAGCAGGCTGGAGAAAAAAAACAAAACTCCACAGTCTGGGACTACAAAACCTGAATCCTTCCGCCGGTTACCAAGGCGATACCGGGCGTAATTTCAAACCTTCTACACCACTCGTCGTTCTACACAGAAAATAAACAGCTTATTCATCCACAACTGTTTTTACTTAACAATACACTGGTTAAAATTCCGCTGACAGCCACACGAACAAAACCCACGCACAGCACACACTGCAAAACACAGTGCAAACACTCCAAATCCTGCCGCTTGTTCAAACACACAGATATCCCTCCGCTGATCAGGCGGGGGGTTTAAAATTCTTTCACAGCTTTAAACAGGCATAAACCCAAAAACACTTGCCACACACTAATGACACGCTCCAAAAGCACACAAATCAAGACGCCTATAATGCAAATCCACACAGACCACAACACATACGGCACACCAATAATTTTACTGCTTGAACATACGATTGCAGCCGACGTGCCGGGACCCCAATCACTGTTTCCTGCGACCCGGTCTGGGACCGCTCGTGACCCAGAATTTACGAAACACAATCCCCGAGCCGCTTTTAAACCACAACCAAACTGGAGCCTCAATTGCTCCCGAACAACAACAATAACCAGACCTGCGGCTCTGCTGCCGCTTCTGCCCCACCTCGGGACACTTAAAGCTGGTACCGTTACCAGCTCTTAAAACACGAATAACCATCGATACCAGACTCCGCGGAGCTTACCGAACACAATCAGGCCTCTGCTTTGCATAAGACGTCTCTTTATGACTTATAAGCTGCCTGTATTCAAAGGTACCTTTTTCAAATATTTATTAAACATACCTTTCGACGCATATGTGATAAATGACTCATTGGAAAAAACCTGTAGTTTCCTGTTCCGGGACTGTTTCTGGAGATAGAGGGTTTGCAATCATCTTGTGGTTTTGGGGTCTATTGATCAATTTCCTTGTTTTTTGTTACAAGCCCAGCTTACACAAACATAAACTTGAAAGGCAATGAGTTATTAGATCTGGGATAGCTTATCTAAAATCCGGTGTCTCTTAGCCATCCTCTAAATTTTAACTGATTTCAGCAAAGCTTATTTTTTCCCAGCTAAATCAGCAATATAACCTTAGTTTTTTAAAGTCTTCAAAATTAGTGTCTCATTTCGAGTTCTGGTTCTTTTAGTTTTTAATTTGTTTTGCTATGGGGTTTTTTTCTGCTACTTCGAGGTATGTTTCCCGGGGTTTCTCTCTCTCCGATGTTACAACGCATTTCTTTTCTCCAGACTGTACGTCTTTCACCCCACTCTGTCTTAAAAAGACCTCTTTCTACTCTCAGGGTTTTTTTGTTTTATAGACTCATTTTAACAAGTCATTTGAGGTGTTTCTTCTCAAAATAAAGTCTTAAATTCTTAAATTATAATCAAAGTAAAAATAAGAACAACTAATTAAAAGCAAAGGAGAGCTCATTTTTGCTGTCCCTGCTGCAGACAGCACAGTCCGTGAGAAGGAATGCGAGGGAGCAAGTGCAGTTTCTGAAAACAAACTGTATACTTAAAGGTGCAGAACTTAATATCCATCATAAACAGAACAGACGATTGGGGATACAAGCATAATAAAGGCACCCTAGAACATTTCACCCCTTATCCCCATATTGTCAGCTTACTACCAAAACTAATATATATTCTAACTTTACAAACACATACATTTATACATACATATATACACATATATATAGTATACAGTTGTATATAGACAATGGCAGTGACATTTAGCAAACTGATATTTACACATGGTTTTTACCCAACAGTCAGATTTTTTTTTTGTGGTATGCATTGTGTTGTTCTCTTCCTGCATTATTCACTTTGTGTAACTTGGTTTCTGAGCAAAGACTATTCTACAGATGAGTTTGTTTATACTCAAAGCAAAATTGATCTAAACTGTTTTCCTTAACAAACTTCTGACGTACTACTGGGACTTTCTTTATTTTATATAGGTGTTCAGATTGGGCAGAGCTTGTTGAGTTTGTGGAATTTTGGGTGTTAACTAACCAGGTGGCTTTCGCTAGATGCCGTTTTCAGTTTTTGAAAGATCCCCCACCCAATGTTTTTAAGGTTTTTAACAGTCCATTGTATTTTTCTACTTTGTTTGCAGCTGGTGTATGGTAGGGGATATGGTACACCTGCTTAATGCCATGTTCCCTAGCCTAGGTGTTGATAAGGCTGTTCTTGAAATGAGTTTTGTTGTTTGATTCAATTCTTTCAGGGGTATCATGTTTTCAAAGGACTTGCTTTTTAAGGCTTAGGATGGTGTTATGGGCTGTACCATGAGGTACAGGGTAGGTTTCTAACCATCTAGTGGTGGCTTTTATTATTGAGAGCACATAGCTCTTATTTTGGTGTGTTTGGGGCAGTGTAATGTAATCAATTTGCCAGGCCTCTGCATACTTATATTTGGATTACCACCCACCATACTATAGGGGTTTTATTCACTTTGCTTGCTTGATCACAGTACATGTTTTACAGTTATGGATAATTTGAGAAATGTTGTTTATGGTGAAATCCACCCCTTGGTCTCATGCCCAATTATAGGTGCTATTTTTACTTAGATGACTTGAGGCATCATGAGCTCAAGCTAGGAACAACTCTCTCTTGTGATGCCAATTTAAGTCTATTTTTGACACTTCTATTTTTTGCAGTTTGATCTACTTGTTGTTTTGGTGTTCTTCATTAGCTCTACTTTTGGGGACATGGACATCTATATGGCGGACTTTAACAGATAGTTTTATTTCAGTAGTGATGTCTTTTCACTCTTCAGCATCTTAAATTGGTTTTCTTCTATGCTGCCAATTAGCTTTTTTTTCACTTCTCCAGCCATTTCCATAGAGTATTTGCTATTATCCGTGAATTAGTGTAGAGGTAGAACTTTGGCCACTTTTCTTTACCAGCAATGTTCAGGGCTAATTGAATGGCTTTGAGTTCAGCAAGTTGGATTGATCCACCTTTTTTTTCAGTAGCTTCTGTGACTTGTTGTGTTGGGCTCCATATAGTTGTTTTCCACTTTCGTTTTATTTTTACAATGCGATAAGAACCATTAGTAAAAAGAGTGTAACATGTTTCTTCTGTTGGCAGTTGGTTGTATGGTGGAGCTTTTTCAGCAGGTGTTACTTGTTTTTTGTTCTTCTTTTTTCATGAGACTTAAGTTTTCACTTTCAGGCCAATTTGTAATTATTTCCAAAATCTCAGTTTTTTAATAGGGGTGCGCTGTGTGATGAAAGCAATCTACTTGCTCCATATGACATTGATGGCATGGAGGGTAGAGGGAACTTTTGCTTTGAACATTCATCCTAGTACTGGTAGTCTGGGTGTCAGGAGGAGTTGTGTTTCAGTGCCTATTACTTCTGAGGCAGCTTGGACTTTTTCATAGGCTGTTAAAATTTTTTTCTTTGTTGGAGTGTGGTTTGCTTCAGACCTTTTGTAGCTTCAACTTCAAAAATCTTAGCAGCCAATTTTGAGTCTCACTAGGCACTTTTTGCCAAAGGCTTTAGGACAGACCATGGCTCCCTGCTGCAGAGTAGAGCATGTTTTTCTCATTTGGTTTTGTCTTAACTGGGCCAAGGGCTACTGCATGAGTGATTTCTTGCTTAATCTGGGTAAAGGCTTGTTGCTGTTCAAGGCTCCACTGGAAAGTGTTTTTCTTGCAGGTAACTAGGTAAATAGGGCTTACAATCTGGCTGTACTCAGGAATACGCATTCTCTAAATGCCTATGGCACCTAAGAAAGCTTACTTTTCTTTTTCGTTGGTTGGTGGAGACATGATTTCGTTGATTATATCAGTGGGAATCTGACCTTGTCCATCTTCCTACTTTACTCCCAAGAATTGCATTTCTTGAGTAGGTCCCTTAATTTTGTTTTTCTTGATGGCGAAATCAGATTTTAGGAAAAATTGAATGATTTTTTTCTCTTTTTAAAATACTTTTGTTGCTGTGTTCCCTCACACAATGATGTCATCAATGTACTGGAGATGTTCTGGTGTCTCACTCTTTTCTAGTGCAGTCTGAATTAGTCCATGGTAGATAGTAGGACTGTGCTTTTACTCTTGGGGCAATTGGTTCCAGGTGTACTGTACTCTCTTTTACATGAAGGCAGATTGAGGATTGCATTTTGCTGTCAAAGGAATGGAGAAAAATGTATTGGAAATGTTAATAGTGGCGTACCACTTTGCTGCTTTGGACTTCAGCTCGTACTGGAGCTCCAACATGTCTGGTATAGCAGCGCTTAATAGTGGAGTCATTTCATTCAAGGTACAATAGTCTACAGTCAATCCTAATTTTCTTTCAGATTTGCGCACAGGCCAAATGGGACTGTTGAAGGGTGAGTCAGTTTTGCTGACCACTTTTTGGTTTTCCAGCTCATGGATCATTTTATGGATGGGAATCACAGCATTTCGACTTGTTCTGTACTGTCAGTGATGCATTGTCAAAGTGGCAATTGGTATTCGTTGTTCTTCCTTTTTCAAAAGACCTACTGAAGATGGGTTTTCTGATAGTCTGGGTAAGGTGTTTAATTGCTTAATGCCTTTTGTTTTTACAGCCACTATCCCAAACGCTCACTTGAGTTTCTTTGGGTTTTTGAAGTACCTCCTTCTGAGAAAGTCTATGCTTAAAATGCATGAGGCCTCTGGGGCAGTCACAATAGGGTGTTTTTTTTACTTATTTCAAATCAGGCTGTCTTGGGTTATGGAACCAAAAATGTGTATTCTGTTTAATCTGCTGAAAGCAGTTAGGGAGGTGTTCTTCTCTATCTCTTGTAACTCTGAGAAGAGGGGGGGGGGGTGCCTTTTAAGAGAAGGCCAACTGTTAAAACCAGGTGTGGCAGTGTTTCTTATCTCTTTTTACAATGGGCCATTAAGACTCCCCAAGCTGTTCTCCTCCCCAAAGCAGTTGTCCTGGGGTGATGTTACGATGTATCCCCAATCGTCTGTTGGGTTTACGCTGGATATTACACTCTGTACCTTTAATATTGGCTCTGAGAGTAAAACCGGGGGAGAAGTGTACAGTTTGTTTTCAGAAACCTCTCTCCGCTGGGCTGGCCTTGAAGACTGAGAGAAAACAACACACAGACATGAGACAGAGAGGTGGGGTTTTTTTCTCTCTCTCTCACTTGCGCTTTTGCTTGGTAGTTTGCTAGGGTAGCTTAGCATAGGCTGAGGAGCTTCGCACTTCTTTTTCTTCCATTTTTTCCCTTTTCTTTCCCTTTTTTTTCCCTTCTTTTTTCCTTTTTCACCTTTCTTTGGAACTGTTCAAACCTCCCCAGACTGAGGACCCAGGGGGGCACCGGGGGAAGCCTGCACCTGGGACCCACCAGGATCTACCCTGTTGTAAGGGACGGTCCCTAAATTCCTCATCTGCCTCATGATCATCGCCAAGGACTGAAGACCCCAAAAGGGACTGGGACTAAAACTTCCCCCCCCAATGCAGCAGTTCTGGCCTGACTAAGGTAGGAAGACTGCCAGCCATTGTCCACAGGTGCGCTCGTTAGACCGATACATCCCCCTAGGAACCAGCTTGGACAATAGGACTTCACAGCAGACTGGTCTTGGGCTGGCCTGTCCTGTGCTTGCCCTATACCTGTACCTGTTCCTGAGGTAGTTATTTGCTCTAAGTGCTGGAGTGCTGCACCTGATTCACCTGATGCTGAGCTCACCTTCTGGCCAACTGCCTGCCGCTTCAGAAAGGACTATAAGAGATACCTCAAGATCGCCCGAATTCTGAGATCTCTCCACGGAAGAAGACGGATCTATTGGCAGGACCACGAGGATATCGTCTCTCTGTCGGTAGCTATACCCCTTTCTCTCTCTCTCTTTTACTTTATCTCTCTCCCCTCTCTCCCTTTCTCTCTTTTCTATCGCGTACTGTGCAAAAGTGCACTTAATAAAGTGTACTGCTTTTGAGCAAATTATTGTTGTCCCTTGCCGTATCTTTTGCGCCTTGAGATCAAACTCGAACCATCACAAACCCGCCTGTATTAGCGTGTCGTGACATAAAATTGGCGTCATGGACAGGATCCTGACAGACAGAGGGGCTGCAGGTTGTGTATAGTCTGTAACAGGGGAAGGACGTTTCGCTCCAGCTGCACCTAGGCCCGCCACCTCGAAAGGGTGAGTGGTGTCTAGAAAGCAAGGGGGGCGACTCAGATTTCCCACAAACTGTACACGCCTAGGTGTAAAGCATCCCCATACTCAAGTTAAGGGCTCTGTATTCAAGATTTCATAAAAGATCTCTTTGCGCAAAAGACGGGACGCTTCTTGTTTTGTATAACAACCAAAAGTAACACCTTTTAAACAAGTTAAGCCTTTTACACACCCAGGGTAGTGAAGGAGAACACAGTAAGAGTTTGTGTGTGTGTATGTGTGTGCCTTTCTAAAATAGTTTTTAGCCCTTTCGCAAGATGAATGAGAATTTCGGGGCAAAAGGTAAAGAAGCATTTTATGCTTCGTTGGCAAAACATAATGCCAAGCCCTCTTCTGAAGGAGAAGAATAAGCTCAAAATAACTAGTTTATTTTAGAAAATGTAGTAGATAAGATATGTTCATTACAACATGAAGCAAAATTTAAACTAGGCAAGAATAAAACCGTACTTTGCTCAGTTTTGGGAGCCTGTCTTACAGCAGCTGTAAAAGCTCGTTTTAAAAGGGCAAGTAAAGAAAGTGCAATAATAGACTCCCTTCAAAACTTAGTGGAAATTTTGCAAAAACAATTAGATAAAGAAAGAAATAAAAATCATTTATTACAAGCTGCCTTGAGGGAGAAATATCTTAAGAACTCAAAGAATGATGACTCCCCAAAAGTGGCAGAGGAAGAAAAAGCTCCCCACATTAATCAAATATACCCCCAGAAAAAATTGGAATCGGTAAAAAATTGTGGGGAGGACTGTTGTCCACGCATGAGACCCCTGATCAAAACAGAATATAATTATATAAATGATGAGGACTTTGACCCACACATCACCACCAAACAAATACCATTCAGTGCTACCGAGTTGGCCAAATTAAAGAAAGAATATGGCCGGCTCTCACATGAATCAGAAACAGAACATGTCTTTCAAGTGTCTCTTACTAGTGGTGATAGAATTAAGTTAAATGAACAAGAAGCAAGTAGCTATTGGGAACATGGAGTCTTCTTAACAACAGAAGATAAACTTGACACATGGTCCCTGACACAGCGTGCAGCTTTCTAGGCCAGGAGAATAAATCCTCTAGAAAGAGGAGACCCTTTAGCCATAGTCTCTAACCCTGACCAACTCCTAGAAAGTGTGCACAAAGCTGCCTGCCTGCAAATAATACATGAAAAAAAATTAGCTCCTGAATTTGTGTCTCCAATGCAATTACCTGTCCAGCTTGAAATGATGACTCTTCCAATTAAGAGACTCCCCAAAACACTTAAACCCACTTTAACTACTTTACAAAAAACCATCATAGCTTTAAGCTCTGTAAATAAGTTGGACAAATTCCTTGAAAACCCGAGTGACCAAACCGGTTCTATCGATCCTGGACAACCTGGTACACCCAGTGCACCCCTCCCTCCACAGGTCTGGGGCACTGAGCCAAAGCAATCCTTTTCACCTGTCCTGGGAAATGAGCCAAACTCACTTTCTTCTAAGCAGTCATGTGGTAAACATTTTGTGTTAATAACAGTAGAAATTATATTTGGATTAGTGCAAGCAAAAGCTTTTACAGGTGACAATACTGTTAAAGCATTGCAAGATCGCTTTAGAACTCTTCCAAAACCACAAGAAATTTAATCTGATAACGACTTCCACTTTACTGCCAGAGATGTACAAGACTGGGTAAAAGCTGAAAGAATCAAATGGACCTTTCACACCCCTTACTACCCTCAAGCTAACAAAATAAATAGAAGGGTAAATGAGTGCCCTATAACCACTGCTTTTCACCCAACAGCTCCAGGCATAATTCTCTCACTACAGAGACCAAATGATTCCAAGAATCCAGCACATTACCCTGGACAACCTATTTCAGTGAAGCTTTTGATGCTCTGGGAAAAGAGTATCGGACAAGTACACTCTAAATTCTAATCTTCTGCCTCTTGTTGGCAGACTCTGTTGTGTTTACTGTTTACAGGAAAACTCCGTGGGACATGAAAACTATACAACCATGATAAGACTAGTGATACTTTTCTGCATCCTACCACAATGCTGTGGCCAAAACCCAGCTGAATAGCCGTGGTCTGAAGCCACCATCAAGTACACTCATATTCTAAGAACATATCCCGGAGATCGCCACCCAAACTTAGCAACAGTAGTGCTGCATAACTCTAAGGTATACCGCTCAAATGAATGGGAGTGGGATCCGAGGGAGTGGATTGGAACTTTAACTGGAACAATTGGTGAAAAAATAAATATAGGATGAAGAAAAGTAGACGGGTCCTTTTATGAAAAAGTTTCCACCATTAGAATCGCTGGTAATTTTCTAAAACCAGATGGGAAAAGCGATTCTCACCCCAACATTTCAGCAGAACTTTGTCCCACAAAGAGATAGACGTGTGCCAAACAAACACCCTTAGAATTGTGTTGTCGACAAGAATATGTTGATAACCACCCCCTAAGCCTAAGAGCCGACAATGTTGTAATCATAAAAGAATGTGATAATGAGTCTGCATTTGATTGTTGGTATAATTTCACCTTAACCAAACCGACTTATGTAACATGCAGTTGGTACGAAAACCCAATTAGAGGGCTTTCTTTTAAATTCAAAATAAATGCCATAACCCAACCTGTTACGACCCCTACCACTACTCAAACACAACCACCTGTAGTTCTTAGTCCAAAAATTTATGGTGTTGGATCATACATTATTAGGAAAACAGGCCAAGAGCAAATAATGTCTAATCCATCATGGTCTCTTAAAAAAGTTAAGCTACTAATACAAAACAATGTTTCAGAAATACAGCCAGCTTGCTCACCTTTCCTACAAGCCTCCTTTGAAAGATAGACTACCTGGCTACAGAAACGCACCCCTTTGAAGAAGCAAGTGCCAAGAGATGTCACTGGTATTCTGGGGACAGGACTGGGAATTCTAAATAGTATTGATTCAGAGGTACTGATGAACAAATTGACTGCCACAACTAGAGATCTAGCCAAATTACAACAACCACTGCAATCCTCCCTATTGGCCTTGGGAACCCATCAGTGGCTGTTATCAAATGTAGTACCAGATTGGGAGAAAATAAATGTAAACGATTCCAAATTGATAATTGATGCACTTGGTGCTACACAAACCAATGTTTCTTGGGCTCTCAGCTGCATCCAGGCTCAACTATAGATGCAGTCAGTTACTGCTTCAATTATAAGAGAAGGGGAAGAAGGTACTTTCCCTACTGAAATTCAGAAAATAATCTGGGATAGTGCCACTGATTTTGAAAGAGAATTCCAGTCCTGGTGGAAATTAGTGAATTTTACCTATAACCCTGTTACAAATACAGCCACAGCCTTTGTGTTAACCATACGTAATGCTTCAGTGCATCTAATATTTCCTATCATTGCTCTAAGATTGAACCATGACGGAGCTGTTCTCTATCCTTTAGAACATAGAGAATGGGCCCGTCAAGTTGATGGGAAATGGCAAACTCTTAACTTGGAAGCTTGCATAGCTCAGGGCCAACAAAGATTCATTTGTGATAGTAATGCAATTATAGCTCAAGATATTTGTTTAGACACAGAACAAAACATCTGTCATTTTGAAGTTCATCCTAATGAGACTCCTGAAACAGTGCTTATATACATAGGCCATGGATGTGCATGCTTAAGAACTGCTTGTGATGCTATATTTGTAGAAGATATGCTAGTAGATACCAAAAATCATTCAAATTTCTGTGTTTGCAATTTTACTAAAATTACTAGATGTGATTTCTCCTATTTAGCTCCAGTTACTTCTCATCAACTTATACAATCCAATTATACTTTAATACACAAATTATTGCCTACACCCATTGGGATGGACTTAACTTTGGTAAAGCAATTGCTGCTCCACCAAGATTTAACTGACATTTTAGAAAAAATCAAGGAAGATAGGCAAAAGACCTTAGTGACAGTCCAACATGATGTAAAAGAAATCCATTCCATCTCAGAGAGAGTGATAAAAGATACTGAACACAGGTGGTGGGATACTCTTTTCGGGTGGTCACCTACTGCTACAAGTATCCTGAACAGACTGTGTCATCCCATTGTTGTTCTTTTGATTTTAGTTTTGATTAGTTTTGTTTTGCAGACAATTCTGTATATAATAATTTAGAAAATGATAAAAAGATTGACAAGATGGACCACTGCGATGAAAGCACATAATTTGATTAGAGTTCCTTTTCCTATAGATATGCCCAAAGCCATTGATGTGAAACAAAGTAGTTTATAACTTGAATTATAAAACTTTAGATATTGTTTAAATTTACCTTGCTTTGATTTATTGTGATTATTTGAAAATTGTAATTGTTTTAGTATTTTGACTTAATTTTGTATAACTAAAAATTGTTGTTGTTCTTAATATGTTGAGTTAATTTTGTATGCCTAATTTTGTGATTAAAATTGTAATTGCTTTTAAAATTTTAAATTAATTTTATATGTTTAAGTTTGTAATCAATTAAGAGTAAGAAATTGTTATAACAATCATTGTAATTATTTTGTGATTAATTATGACTAATAATCATTGTGATTATTAATTGTTTTGATTTTTCCTCCATCCCTTTCTTTTTCCCTTTTCTCACTTCTATTTTCCTTGGGTTGTGCTACCGACGATTGACGAGTCCTGAAGACTTCGTGTCAACACTACAGAAGAATCTTGCTGATGAAGCTGTCCTGTCAACAATCGTGAGTCACGGGGTGGTGTAAGGGACGGTCCCTAAATTCCTCATCTGCCTCACGATCATCGCCAAGGACTGAAGACCCCATAAGGGACTGGGACTAAAACCTCCCCCCCCAATGCAGCAGTTCTGGCCTGACTAAGGTAGGAAGACTGCCAGCCATTGTCCACAGGTGCGCTCGTTAGACCGATACATCCCCCTAGGAACCAGCTTGGACAATAGGACTTCACAGCAGACTGGTCTTGGGCTGGCCTGTCCTGTGCTTGCCCTATACCTGTACCTGTTCCTGAGGTAGTTATTTGCTGTAAGTGCTGGAGTGCTGCACCTGATTCACCTGATGCTGAGCTCACCTTCTGGCCAACTGCCTGCCGCTTCAGAAAGGACTATAAGAGATACCTCAAGATCGCCCGAATTCTGAGATCTCCCCACGGAAGAAGACGGATCTATTGGCAGGACCACGAGGATATCGTCTCTCTGTCGGTAACTATACCCCTTTCTCTCTCTCTCTTTTACTTTATCCCTCTCCCCTCTCTCCCTTTCTCTCTTTTCTATCGCGTACTGTGCAAAAGTGCACTTAATAAAGTGTACTGCTTTTGAGCAAATTATTGTTGTCCCTTGTTATATCTTTTGCGCCTTGAGATCAAACTCGAACCATCACGATTCCTGCCTGCATTAGCGGGTCGTGACACCTGTGCAGCAACTTTCACCAGCGCCGGAAAGAACTGACAGCAGAGGAATCACCTACCAGAGGGACTTCTGTCCTAATTTGTCATCTACCCAGAGCGGCACAAGGTTCTTGTCATCTGGTATTGTTCAATTCATTGTCCTGGGGAGTCCTTTGCCAGTTTAATAAACAGGTTTCTTTCCGCTTCTCTGAGGAATTTTCTCCCGAACCGGTTGGGGGAGGGGAGGGAGGGTTTCCCTAGGAGTTCTCCTCCCAAATCTGCCTTAAACCACTACAGCAGTACATCCACAAAGCAGTACATCCACATTCCATCATCTTATTGTAAGATGCTCCACCCAGTAGAGAGAGCCAACCATTCCTGCCTGAATAAAAACTGAGACGTAAGAACACAAGGCATCTAGCTTCACCTGATTCCCAGAGGAAGACTGGACCCTTCTCACCATCACTGGACCCTTTTCGACAGGATCATCTCTACTTTAACAGAACCACATCTGCCACTCCAGGAGGACTTACTTTTGGACTGCTTCAAACACCCTGACCAACAGGGTGTCGGGTTGTAGCTCTGACTCTGTCAGGGTTTTCCAGGATTGTTGTTTGTTTGCTGGTTTAGTTGGGTAGTTTTGTTTTCTACATTTGTATTGTTAATATTCCTAGTAAAGAGATGTTATTCCTATTCCCAAATCTTTGCCTGAAAGCCTTTAATTGCAAAATGATAATTTGGCGGGGTGAAGAGTTTACAGTCTCCATTCTAAGAGAAACCCCAGCTTTGCCTGGCTGATACCTGTCTTTCCAAACCAAAACAGATTTTGGCGCGCAATGTGGGGCACGAGGGCATTGACAGAAAGAAATAACAGTTCTTGTGTATTAGATAGAAGCCCACTGCTCAGAATCATGTGGTCTAGCTTTCCCTGGTGTGGGTGGCACGTGGTCGTGGCTGTATTTCTGCCATTTGCAGGCCCTTATCTAAACATGGGTCCTATAACTAAGGCTACTGTGGCTGGCATCCAGTTTATTTTGTGGGTCAATAAGGTGAGGAATTAATGGATTTTTAACTTCCTCTGGAAAGCAAGCACATGGATTCAGGGCTATCATACACTAACTCTGTGTTTCTGGAGTTACTTTAACAATAGTACTTATTGTGAGGAAATAGCACTGGGGGAAATCTCCCAACCCTTCACTCAGCTCTTTGGGTCTACCCCACCAGTTTTTGAAGGGTTCAAATCTCCTCTGAATGCTAATGATATCATACAGTGGCTGGTGTTGCTGGTATGCCTGTTCTGTTTGGCATTCAGAGATAAGGGGAGATTGGCCTGGGTAAGCACCCTGATACGTACCCCAGAGAATAAGGATGCTGCCCAAGAGCCCGCTCCTGCCCCACAGCCTGCCTCAGAGATAAACCGCCCGGTTTGGGTGGGGGCTCTGGTGAAAGAGATCCATGAGATGGGCCAGATGCTGAGGGAGTACATTTCCCCAGCTAGTGGGAAACCCTCCCCCTGCCCTGACAAAAGAGAGTCTGATATGGAACCCACAGACATTACAACTGTCCAGGTTCCAGCTGAACCACAGGGACAGTCACAGCCAGCAGCAATTGCCCCTGTGGAAACAAAGAAATCTAAGGTGAAAACAGCAAATCCAGATAATAAGGATAAAAAAGGAGGGCCCTCACAACCTGCAGGAGAATCACATGTTCAAATCATCACCGAGTCCCTGTCGTATGAAAGTCTCCGTAATCTGCAAAAAGATATTGTGCGACAGGGACATGAGGCTTACACAGCCTGGCTACTTTGGGTCTGGGACCTTATGGGTACTGGTGTGCAACTAGATAGTAGTGAGGCAAGGAATTTAGGGCCCTTGACCCAAGACTCAGGTATAAATCAGGTATTTTTAAGGGAGCCTGGGCCCCTTTCCCTTTGGGAGCAGCTTTTAATGAGTGTGAGAGAGAGATTTGTCCAGAGAAAGAATGCAGGAACACCACCATAGAATGTGCTGGAAAACTCTGGAGGAAGGAATCCAGCAGCTGAGGGAAGTGGCAGTATTGGAGGTACTTTTTAGGAGGAGCGGGCAGCATGATAATGACCCTGACAAAGTTAGATGCACAGGGCAGATGTTGTAGAATCTGGCAAATCTAAAGCCATCCCAGTATACTACCTTCATTGCAACAATTAATGCTGAGGACAATCAAGAGACAGTGGGGTCTGTTGCCAATAAGCTTAGGAATTATGAGAGTATGATCAATGGCCCGATGCAGGTTCATATCTCTGCTGTAGTTAAAGAACTCAAAGAGGAGATGAAGGAGTAGATGAGGAAGATTAGTGCAGCATCCATGCGTGTTACAGGCCCCAGTTAGAGCCCAATGACCCCCAGCTAGAGAGAGACGGTACACCCCAAGAGCTGACCTTTGGTTTTATCTGCATGACCATGGAGAATATATAGCAGTGTGAGATGGGAAACCCACTTTTGTCCTGGCAGCACGGGTGCGTGAGCTCAAGGAGAGAAACACTCACCAAGGGGGTTCCACTAAAATAAAAGTAGCCTCAGCTTCCCATGACCAAGCTGCCAGAAGTCAAGATGCTAGAACCTCTAGTATGTATGCTCAGGGAAGGAATAACCAGTGCTAGAGTGGCCCTGCCTCTAGCCAAGTAGAGGAAAAGGGACAATTTGATCTATTGGACTGTGTAAATCCAATGGCCTGGCACATCTGACCCACAAAGATATACAACTTTAGTTGACACTGGTTCCCAATGTACCCTGATGCCATCAGGGTATGTAGGAGCAGAACCCATTTCTATTTCTGGGGTGACAGGAGAGTCCCAGCAGCTGACTGTATTGGAGGCTGAAGTGAGTTTAACTGGAAATGGGTGGCAAAAACACCCCATCGTGACTGGCCCAGAGGCCCCGTGCATCCTCGGCATAGACTATCTCAGAAATGGATATTTCAGAGACCCAAAAGGATATCGTTGGGCTTTTGGAGTAGCTGCTGTAGAGACGGAAGACATCAGACAACTGAATACCTTGCCTGGTCTCTCAGACGACCCCTCTGCTATGGGACTGCTAAAAGTTGAAGAACAACAGGTACCAATTGCCACAGCAACAGTACACCGTCGGCAATACCGCACTGACAGAGACTCTGTGACTCTGATCTATGAGATGATTCATAAACTGGAGAGCCAAGGGGTGGTCAGCAAGACTCATTCACCTTTCAACAGCCCTATATGGCCAGTGCGTCAGCCCAGTGGGGAATGGAGACTGACAGTGGATTACCGTGGCCTGAATGAAGTCACTCCACCACTGAGCGCAGCCGTGCCAGACATGTTAGAGCTTCAGTACGAGCTGGAGTCCAAGGCAGCAAAGTGGTACGCAACCATCGATATTGCCAATGCCTTCTTCTCCATTCCTTTGGCAGTAGAGTGCAGGCCCCAGTTTGCTTTCACCTGGAGGGGTGTGCAGTACACCTGGAACCGACTGCCTCAGGGGTGGAGTCACAGCCCCACCATCTGCCATGGACTGATCCAGGCTGCACTGGAAAAGGGTGAGGCTCTGGATCATCTACAGTACATTGATGACATCATTGTGTAGAAAAACACAGCAGTTAAAGTCTTTGAGAAAGGAGAGAAGATCATCCAGATTCTCCTGGAAGCCAGTTTTGCCATCAAGAAGAGCAAAGTCAAGGGACCTGCCCGAGAGATCCAGTTCCTGAGAGTGAAGTGGCAAGATGGACGGCGTCAGATTCCCACTGAGGTCATCGATAAGATCATCGTGATGTCTCCACCGACCAGCAAGAAGGAAACGCAAGCTTTCCTAGGCGCCATAGGCTTTTGGAGGATGCACATCCCTGAGTACAGTCAGATTGTGAGCCCTCTCTACCTGGTTACTCACAAGAAGAACAATTTCCACTGGGGCCCAGAACAGCAACACACCTTTGCCCAGATCAAGCAGGAAATCGCTCATGCGGTAGCCCTTGGCCCAGTCAGGATGGGACCAGAGGTGAAGAATGTGCTCTACTCCACAGCTGGGAGCCATGGTCTGTCCTGGAGCCTTTGGCAGAAGGTGCCTGGTGAGACTTGAGGCCGGCCACTGTGATTCTGGAGCCGAAGCTACAGAGGGTCCGAAGCCAATTACACTCCCATGGAAAAGGAGATCTTGGCTGCCTATGAAGGCGTTCAAGCTGCCTCAGAAGTGATTGGCACTGAAGCACAACTCCTCCTGGCACCCCGACTACCGGTGCTGGGGTGGATGTTTAAAGGAAAGGTTCCCTCCACCCACCACGCCACTGATGCCACATGGAGCAAATGGATTGCCCTCATCACTCAGCGCGCCTGTATTGGAAACCCTAATCGCCCTGGGATTTTGGAAGTAATTACCAACTGGCCGGAAGCTGAAAACTTCAGTCTCACTGATGAAGAGAAACAAGAGCAAGTAACCCGGGCTGAAGAAGCCCCACCGTATAACCAACTTCCAGCAGAAGAAACACGCTACGCTATTTTCACTGACGGTTCCTGTCGCATCGTAGGTATGAACCGGAAGTGGAAAGCAGCCGTATGGAGCCCCACAAGGCAGGTTGGACAAGCCACTGAAGGAGAAGGTGGGTCAAGCCAGCTTGCTGAAATCAAAGCTGTTCAATTGGCCCTGGACATTGCTGAAAGAGAGAAGTGGCCAAAGCTCTACCTCTACACTGATTCGTGGATGGTAGCTAATGCTCTGTGGGGGTGGCTGGAAAGGTGGAAAAAGGCCAACTGACAGTGTAGGGGAAAACCAATCTGAGCTGCTGATAAGTAGAAGGACATTGCCACCAGAGTAGGAAAACTACCTGTAAAAGTCCGCCATCTGAATGCCCATGTCCCCAAGAATCAGGCCAATGAGGAGCACCGGAACAATGAGCAAGTAGATCAAGCCATCAGGATAGAGGTGTCCAAGATAGACTTGGATTGGCAACAAAAAGGAGAGTTGTTCCTAGCTCGGTGGGCCCATGATGCCTCAGGTCATCAGGGCAGAGATGCCACCTATAAGTGGGCACGAGACTGAGAAGTAGATCTAACCATGGACAGTATGTCACAGGTTATCCATGACTGTGAGACGTGTGCTGCAATCAAACAGGCCAAGCGGGTGAAGCCCCTCTGGTACGGTGGACAGTGGTCCAAGTATAAGTATGGCAAGGCCTGGCAGATTGATTACATCACCCTGCCCCAAACCCGCCAAGGCAAGCGCTACGTGCTGACCATGGTGGAAGCCACACCTGGGTGGCTGGAGACCTCCCCTGTGCCTCATGCCACTGCCCGGAACACCATCCTGGGCCTGGAAAAACATGTCCTGTGGAGACATGGCACCCCGGAGAGAATCGAGTTGGACAATGGGACCCATTTCAGGAACAGCCTTATAGACACCTGGGCTAAAGAACACAGCATTGAATGGATATATCACATCCCTTATTATGCACCAGCTGCCGGGAAAGTTGAACGATGCAATGGACTACTTAAGACCACCCTGAAGGCACTTGGCAGGGGGACCTTCAAAAATTGGGAAGTGAACTTAGCAAAGGCCACCTGGATGGTCAACACCCGAGGCTCTATCAATAAAGCTGGTCCTGCCCAGTCTGCCCCTTTGCACACAGTGGATGGAGATAAAGTCCCTGTGGTGCACATGAGAGGTATTTTAGGAAAGACTGTTTGGGTAAACCCCACCTCAGGCAAAGGTGAACCCACCCATGGGATTGTCTTTGCTCAAGGACCTGGTTACACTTGGTGGGTAATGCAGAAAGATGGAAAAACCAGTTGTGTACCACAGGAAAACCTAATCCTAAGTGAGAACTGAGTGTGAGGGTTCATTCTGTATAGTAGAGTTTATTGATTTAGGTATGATGCAGATGATAATAGAATAAGGGGTGGATAATGTTTTGGGTTATGGAACCAAAAATATGTATTCTATTTCATCTGCTGAAAGCAGTTGGGAAGATGTTTTTCCTTATCTCTTGTAACTCTGGGAGGAGGGGGGGTGGATGCCTTTTGATAATGAGCCAACTGTTAAAACCAGGTGGGGCAGTGTTTCTTATCTCTTTTCACAATGGGCCATTAAGACTTCCCAAGCTGTTCTCCTCCCCAAAGTAGTACATCCACAAAGCAGTACATCCACATTCCATTGTGAGATGCTCCACCCAGTGGGAGGAGCCAACCATTCCTACCTGGATAAAAACTGAGACGTAGGAACACAAGGCATCTAGCTTCACCCGATTCCTGGAGGAAGACTGGACCCTTCTCACCATCACTGGACCCTTTTCACCATCACTGGACCCGTTTTCTACAGGATCATCTCTACTTCAACAGAACTACATCTGCCACTCCAGGAGGACTTACTTTGGACTGCTTCCAACACCCTGACCAACAGGGTGTCGGGTTATTCCCTCTGACTCTGTCAGGGTTTTCCAAAATTGTCGTTTGTTTGTTTGCTTGTTTGGTTGGGTGGTTTTGTTTTCTACTACATTTTTATTGTTAATATTCCGAGTAAAGAACTGTTGTTCCTATTCCCAAATCTTTGCCTGAAAGCCCTTAATTGCAAAATTATAATTTGGTGGAAGTGAGGGGTTTACATTCTCCATTCTAAGGAAAACTCTAGCTTTGCCTGGCTGATACCTGTCTTTCCAAACCAATACACTATCTTCCACCTTAATTGACAATGAGCCTGAACATAACTGTTTACAGACAATTGAAGAAGTCTATTCCAGGCGACCTGACCTGAAAGACGTGCCTCTGGAAAATCCAGGTTGGGAGGTTTTTACGGATGGGAGTAGCTTTATGGAAAATGGCAGAAGGATAACAGGGTATGCGGTAACCACACAAGATAAGGTGATCAAGGCAAAGACCCTGCCCAGCAGATGTGTCATCGCAGAAAGCTGAACTGATTGCACTGATGATAGCCCTAGACCTGAGCAAAGAGAAAAAGGTAAATATATGGACGGACTCTAAGTAGGCATTTAGTGTCGTCCACGCCCATGGAGCCATCTGGAAAGAAAGAGGACTTCTGAATGCTCAAGGTAATCAAATCAAACATGCTGAACAAATACCTTCCCCCTTAGAGAGCATTAAAAAACATTCAGAAGCAGCTATCATGCATTGTAGAAATCACCAGTGATGCTCTAGGAAGGCTGACCTGAAACAGAGGCAATCTTCTGTTGTGGAATTACTGAGAGAATGCCTTTTTCTGCAACCCCTCTTGCTGCTTTATCAGCAAGGTGGTTTCCTAATTCTGGAGTGGTTTTTCCTTTCTGGTGATGCCTTAGATTTTAGCTTTCATATTTTCAGATTCTGTGCTGCCTAAGGATGTAGTTCTGAGCCTCATATTAAGTGCTAGTAAGCTCTCTTCACAGAGCAGGTAGACAAAACAAATCCTTTTCCTGCTGAGGACCAAGGACAACTTTCAGCCCAAAAAAGCATAAACAACAGTGGACTGAAGGGAGGAACAAGAAGGATGGGACCTCACAACCTGAAGCTGTAATTGGACAATTAAACCCCAATATGCAAATGAACCAAAACTTATAAAAATGTAAAATCTCGTGATCAGGTAGGCATTTTTGTGTGGCCATTCCTAACCCACCCTGGGTGCAGCCTTGGTTAGGCTGTAATGTCCAGGGCCGGGAGGCCTTTTAATGAATACCTACTTTATTCTCTAACTCTGTCCAGCCTCTGTTTCAGGTCAGTCTTCCTAAGGCATTTATTTAGGCAATTGACGATGGATCATTCTTAATCACTATTCTTTCTCTCGTGTGCTACTTGATTATGTGTGTTACCTTGTTTACTTTTGCTTTGTGTGAGTTTATTGCTTTACTACATGTATTGTATTACTTTTATGTTGCCTTCATGTAAATAGTGAGAGATGTGCATGTTGTCAAAAAAACAAAGAAGGGGGAATATGACTCCTCAAGAATATTAAGGTAATGCAGTATTTACGCCAGAATTTTTGAAAGCAGATCATCAAATTTGAACCCCAGCAGAGTGATACTGCTCTGAGGATTTGCATGTGCAGAACCAATTTCTAAAAGTTTTACATAAGGATACACAATTGGGTATGCAATGCAAAGGCCTAACTGATTGTCCTGGTTTAGGGCAAATTTGGAAGGAAATTTCAAAATGGGTCCCTCTAGAAAGCAGATTCAAGCAGCCTCTCCCCCAACTGGTTTGGGGAAAGATTTCCTTGGAGAAAAGTGGAAAAAAACCTGCTTATCTAACAAGCAAAGTATTCACAAGCATAAAAATTAAACAATATTAAACAATAAAACCTCTTGCTGTTCTGAAGAGATGGCAAACTCAGAAAGTCCTTTTTGTGGGGTGTAGTTCAGCTCGCTCAGTCTCTTATCAGTTCCTCCGATGCTGGAAAATGCCACGGCCCAGGCCCCAGTGGGCCACAAGTGTGAGCTCCTGGTGTTTTTCTGAGTTTTCAGTCCAAAGCAGGTTTGAACAGTTCCAAGGAAAAGAAAAGGTACAGTCCAGGGAACTTCTCTGCCTCAGCTAGCTAAAAACTAACTAAAAGCAAAGGAGAGCTCTCTCCCACTGTCCATGCTGCAGCCAACACAGTCTGTGAGAGGGATGCGGAGGAGGAAGTGCAGTTTCTGATAACAAGCTCTGCTCTTCTTCACTTCCCCTTCTCTCTCGGAACCAGTCTTAAAGGTGCAGAACTTAATATCCAACATAAACAGAAGAGATGATTTGGGGTACCAGCATCATAAAGTCACCCCAGGACACACCAACCAGCTCACCTGTGTTTGTAACCATCATATCCAGTATCTCATCTCCTCTGGTAGGGCTGTCTATTATCTGGCTCAGGAAGTTGTCCTCCATGCATTCCAAGAGTCTCCTGGATTGCCTACAGCTCACTGTGCTACTTTCCCAGCAGATGTTGGCATGGTTCAAGTTCCTCAGCAGGACTGTAGTTGGAGCAAGAAGGCTTCCTCAATAGGCTCCCCTTAGTTGGGCAGCCTGTAGTAGACACCAACCACAAGGTTGTCAGTCCCTTTTTAAGGTCGGGGGCAGTCAGGCAGAAGGTCTCTTGCTCTTTGTCTTTCATTCTTGCCAGGAGAGCTGAGTCAATGCAAAGCAGAAGCCTTCTTTTGTTTCTTTCTGAGCTCCTTGCTTGTCTTAGGTCTCCAAGAAACTATTTCTCAGTCCTAAACTGCTTCAAGTCAATTTTCACAATATCTGTCAACAGTTGTGATGCAGAGCCAGAACCCTTGGAACTGGGGGGGGCACCATTTTCGGTGCTTGGGGAGACTGCTTTTCTCCCCCGCAATACACCAACAGCTTGGACACAGCAGCACTGACAACCGACTGAGTCCAGCAGGTGGCAGGAAGAGGCAGCAAGATTTCCTCAGTGGGTGAAATCACAAATACAGCCTCTGTTGCACTGCATTGCACGAGTTTCACAAAGGACTGAGCCCATAGCAGCCATTTTTATACTTTTTCTGGCTGGGCAACATGAGTCCCGAAATTCTATAAGTTCTTTTGTTCCTTGGTGACTTCATTTCGGTGGTTGATGTAATTTCTGGAAACAGGGTCCGGTCCTCCTGAAAGGATTTCCTGGGTGGGGGGGGGACTCCTGAATGGTCCAAATAGTCCTGATAAGATTTCATCGCTGAGCCATCAAGTCTTATCAGGTGTTGAGTGTCTTCTGGCCTTGTCCTCCACCTTCTATTTGTATTTTAATGTCTTTGCCTTCTCCTCAGGAGATGGGTGAAAGCTCCTTGCGAAAGCCTCACACCCACCCCTCTGCCTTATGTGAGAGGCTTTTTAGGGTACAGTTTGCTATCTCAAAAAAGCACATTTTATTTCTACCTACTATAACTGCAATATTATGAAAAAATAAATTACCATTTATCACAGACACCATAGGGCTGGAGTTTCCCAGATAATGTCAGCAATTCCTATCTGCCACCAGAACTGCTTTGTAAGCTGCTACCTTCCTATTTTTTTGTTCCAGGGGAAGGCTCGTGGTCGGTATCCATCTTTTCAGTTCACATACCCGGGCTGCTAAGGAGGATGTGGGTTGTCCATCCCACTTCCTCATGTCTTCTCCATATTCCCGAAGAAAAGACCAGAGGTTACCTCGTGGAGTATATCCTCTCTCTCTGGCTGGAGGACGCCTACTCCTAATGGCAGAGACTCTTATTGGTTCTGGCGAGACGTGGTAAATTTCTTCCTTAAGTTCTTTTTTCAGTTTCTGATGGCCCTCTTCAATCAAGCTCTGGACTTGCTCAGCCAGCCTTGTTTCCACGGATGAGACATGGGTACGAAAAGGGGCAGTGACAGTGTCCTCATAAATTCTTAGTTTATTGACCAAGACACCCACCTTGTCCTCGCCTTCCCTCCATTGTAGCATTGCCAGGTAAGAGGAGTACATCTCTGGTCCAAGCCGTGCGAATCTCAACCACATCTGCGATGTGCACTGGACATCATCTGGGCTTTTAGGAAATCTTTCGTCTTCTGAGAAAATGATCTCCAGCACAGCCAATTCCCTCAGGCATCAGATACCTTGTTCCATTGTGCTCCATTTTTCTTGGTGCACCTGGAGGTCTTCTTTACAAAGGTATCTGTCCTTCACACTTGTCAGCAGTCGCTGCCAGAGGCTGAGAGTTCCTTGGGTCCTTCCAATGCCCTGGTCAATGACCACACCCCGGGACAGCGATCCCAGTTGCCTGGCCTCACTTCCATCCAGAATGGTGTCATTGGCTGCAGCGTCCCAGATGCAGAGCAGCCAGGTCAGGATGGACTCGTTTATCTGACAGGTGAATTCCCTCCACAGGTCACACAGCTCACCCAGGGATAGAGTGAGTGACGATCTCTGGCTCTGTCTCCTCTGCTGGGTGCGAAGGTCCTGCTGCATCCTCCTCAGTCACTATGCGGACTGATTTGCTCTTTGATTTCTTCTTCTGAACAGGGGCGACTGCTACTGGTTTAGGCTGTTCTATTTCAGTGACAGTTTGTGTGGAGATGCTGATGGCACCTTTGGTTCCTTCCTCCTCTGTGACAGCCTGTGTAGATGTGGATGCTGTTGCTTTGCCTTTGGTTCCTTCTTCCTCTGTGACAGTCTGCATAGACACGGACACTGTTGCTTTGCTTTCAGCTCCTTCCTCTTCTGGGACAGTCTGTGTGGACATGGAGCTGTTGCTTTGCTTCTTTTCCCCTCTTCCTCAAGAAGACACTGCATCACAACATATGGTGTTTTGTTTCTAAGCATGGTGATGGGGCAAGCTGTGCAGAGAAGACAAAGCAGAACTAACAACAGCATTATGTTGACCTTAGCATCCAGAGAGAACTCAATATTTTCTAAAACTGTGGTGCCAGGCCTGAAAGGCTGGAAAAAAATCATGCTTCACCCCTTCCCACAGGGACTTGCTGAAGCTCCAGACATAGCATCCTAGACTAGGACAAGAAAACAAAATCAAGTATATATTCTGAATGATGGTCATTGCCTCAGAGGTTAGCATATAATAGACCAACAAAGCAATCCTAATACCATACCCTCATCTACACAGGAGTATTAAGGTCGGCAGATAATGCCCCATGTGTGGAAAAATATAGAGAGCTAGGTACAAGACACATGTAAGTATGTTGAGCAACATAGCTAACAGGTGTCTTTTCCAGTACAAAATTTTAACTCTGACTTTTCTCAGTACCTCTTGCCCCACATTGGGCGCCAAAAAATGTGCTGGTTTGAAAGCAAAACCAGTGAGACTCCCACTCAGAGATACAATTTAATAGGAGAAGGGAGGAAAAAGGTAAAATAAAATAAATGGAATAATACAACCTAACACCCTGTTGGTCAGGGTGTTAGAAGCAGTCCAAAAGTAAGTCCTCCTGGAGTGGCAGATGTGGTTCTGTTAAAGTAGAGATGATCCTGAGAGAGAAGGGTCCAGTGATGGTGAGAAGGGTCCAGTCTTCCTCCGGGAATCCAGTGGAAACAGATAACTTGTGCTCCTGCATCTCAGTTTTTATCTAGGTAGGAATGGTTGGCTCCTCCTATCAGGTGGAGCATCTCACAATGGAATATGTCATGTCCTTAGTGAGCCTTAATGGCCCATTAGCAGAAAATATCCCCCTGGAGGGAGGACAGGTAGTGAAAGAGATAAGAAACAATGCACCACCTGGTTTTTACAGTTGGCTCATTATCAGAGGTCATCCGCCCCCCTCCCCCCAGAGTTACAAGAAATAAAGAAAAACATCTCCCCAACTGCTTTCAGCAGATGAAATAGAATACACATCCTTGGCTCCATAGCCCAAGACAATTGGTTATTGTTTCTTACTTCTCAGGGTAATAAGTTCACATTTTTCAGTCTTTTAAATATTTTTCTTCCAGGTGAACTTTCCAAAATGCATAAACTGAGTCTTTGTTAGCCTCTTCTTTATCTTCTGGTTTCTGCAAAACATCCTTGTAGTCCATAAATTCTGCACTTCTTGTATCCAATTTCAACAATCCATCACTCTCTCACAGGCATTGTTCATTGAAGCAAAACAAGATTCAGTAATTTTTGAGGAACCAAAACTTTGCTAAATGCTGACTAAAAGTAATTTAAGACTAACACACTGCTTATAATTAATATACTGGTTATGATTAAATAAATATTTTTAAGCATTAATCAAATCCATTAATTCAAACATTTTTTTAAATTATATAATTTCAAACAGTCACATAGCCCCTGACTTTCTGTTCCTGAAAACTGCCTTATGAAATGTCCTGTAGCAATCTGGAGCTGTGACCAGCCCTTACCCCTGTAGCACTATGAGATTAAATGGATCTTGTCCTATCAGGGGTTGCTTCTTCCCCACACATCTTAACCCCCAGGGCTGTGAGCAGCTCCTCGGGCTGGCTGGGAGTTGCCCCTGTGTCCTGGTTTAGGGCAAATTTGGGAGGAAACCTCTGAATGGGGTCCCTCTGGAAAGCAAACCCAAATGGCCCCTCCCCCAACTGGTCCGTGAAAAAATCTCCTTAGAGAAAAGTGGAAAAAACTATTTATGTAATAAAGTGCCCACAAGCAAAAAAAAATGAACAATATGAAACAACAAAACCTCTTGCTGCTCTGAACAGAGATAGCAAAATTGAGAAAGTCCTTGTTGTGGAGTGTAGCTCGGCTCGCTCAGTCTTTTGTCAGTCTCTCTGGTGCTGGAAAATGCCATCCTGAGCTCCCAGTTCTCTTCTGCGTTTTTAGTCCAGAGCAGGTTTAAACAGTCCAGGGAAGCTCTTTGCCTCAGCTAGCTCAAAACTAACTAAAAGCAAAGATCTCTGTCCTGCTGTCTGTCCATGCTGCAGACAACACAGTCCAGGAGCAGAATGTGGAGGAGTGAGTGCAGTTTCTGAAAAGATACTCCACGCTTCTCTTTCTCCTCGCTTCGCTCTGGGAACCAGTCTTAAAGTACAGAACATAATATCCAACATAAACAGAACAGATGATTGAGGTTACAAGCATCATAGTCACCCTAGGACACCCTGGCAGGCAGCAAAGTACCAGTCCCAGTACAATGCCCCAGGATGCAGAACCCTCCTCTGCAGGACAGCCCTGGGCACCCCTGGCTGCATCCCCCGGCTACAGTTATTCCAAACTGCCCACCAACAGCCCCCTGGCACAGATCCCATCAGCTGAGGCATTGCCAGACATAGGAGATGCCTCCAGGAACTGCTCCTGCATTGCCCTGCACCCACAGACTCACTGTGTCCAGCACTGCAAAGGTTTCTCCTCCCCTGAGCTTTCTCGGCTTTGACTTTCTCTGCTTTGGCTCATCCCAGAGCTCTCAACGGTCCAGTGCCCAACACTCAACATTCCATTTACCTACACTTCTGGGACAGTGTTTTAAATCACTGCCACAGACAGTTGGTCACAGGACAGCTGGGGTCCCCTATTTATTCCCTGGACAGGTGGGACCTCCCCTTCTTTCCTGCCACACTCCCTGTTCTTCCCCTGACCTCTCTGTGAGAAACAAACCTCACTCCTTAAAATTTTTAGTAGTTTAATAAGGGATAATAAGGGACAAATCAATAACAGAGCTGGGTGGTTAGCGACGGCCAGAGGCACACTGGTTAACCCCAACAACTCTTCTTATATACTTTTTCCATTGCATTGGTCAAATACATATTCATAAAGATTATACATAATCAAACACTTCTTTTAACTTGTTTACATGTTCTAGGAATTCTTTAGCTTGGTTCGACCCCTGACCTACCTTTTAAGAGTATGTCCAGTAATAGTGGATGTGGGTTTGACGGTCGTGTGTCACTTCCTTACCACGGCCCCCTGTTCTGTGGTTTCAGCAGGCAACAGTTATTGATAGTAGAAGGGTCAGTAGCAGGGGTCCTCATCACATCCGTTCCTTAAATGTTATCTGACCCTGCAGACAGTTTTAGCTATTCCCATTATTGTAAGTTAACCACAAGTACTTCAAATCAACATCAGCTATTTCACAAATATACTTGAGTTATTTTCATTACTGTCAGTTAGTTACAAAAATAAAAGTATTAGTTATTATTTCACAACTACAGGTACTTCTGCAAAAGTTAACATTATAATACACAACACATAGCATCCACTTTAATATTTTGCGAAAGTCAAAACTATATTATGTGTTTATCACACTGTCCACAAACTAAAATATCATCCATAAATGATGTTCCGAGGATACGAGCTACACAGAGGCCAGGGCATTGGCCACAAAAAGCTGACAAATTATACTATATCAAAAGTAGTTAAAAGTGATGACAAACTGTACTATATCAAAATTGTTTTGATTAATAATAATTTGCAAAAGCCAATACATAATAGTGAAAGCCAACAACTACATAGTTATTTATAACAGTTTTAAATTCCAAATAAGTATTAAAAAGACAGTACTAAACTTATACCAACTAATATTAGTAAAACAATGATGGGGTGACATAATATATTTAGGATCCCAGTTGCAGTGGGCAACTATCTAAAAAGTGAATCCTAGTAATTGTGACTTGCATCTTTAACTCTTTTCAGAACCTTGTTTATTTATTTTGTATCATGATGGACAGTAATTAAAGTTTTCTTTCTAGTTTCTTGAATATCTTTTAAAATTTTGACAAGGTCCTGATGCTTAATTAATTGTCTTACTAAAGTGAGGCTCATCCAAATAGGTGTGGGCAATAACCTGTGATGTATTGTTGGACTTAACTAGCTGATGGGATACAACTGGTGCCAAATACAGAAAGTCACACCCTAAAATCTTAACGAAGTTACAAATACTGAGATTAGAATGAATCTTGCTAAGCAAAGTTACATTATCCTTGTCTATTTCTATAAAAGCACACAACCTTGACCAATATATGCAAGTACAGTCTTTTGACTAGTGTTTGGATGAATTTCAAAGTGACAAACACCCTGCTCAGTATCAAGACATATATCTTGAGCATTGTCCTAGGGTGACTTTATGATGCTTGTATCCCCAATCGTCTGTTCTGTATGTGCTGTATATTAAGTTCTGTACCTTTAAAACTGGTTCTAGGAGTGAAGGGAGAGAAAGAAGCAGTGCAGTTTGTTTTGAGAAAACTGCCTGACTCCCACATGTCCTTCTTTGGTGTTTGTCTGAGGCACAGACAGCGGTGGGGCAGAGATCTCCTGTGCTTTTAGTTAGTTTTAGCTGGCTGAGGCAGAGAAGTTCCCTGGACTGTTGTTTTTTTTCCTTTTTCTTGGGACTGTTTAAATCTGCTCTGGACTGAAAAAAGAGCAGTGAGGGCTCGCACCTGTGGCTGGCCAGGCCTGGACTTCTGGAAGGAGTAGGACTGGTGAGAGACTGAGTGAGCTGAGCTACACCCACAGCAAGGACCTTCTGTTTGCCATCTCTCTTCAGAGCGGCAAGAGGTTTTATTGTTTAATAACATTCAAATTTTTTGTGCTTGTAGGCATCTTGTTTGTTAAATAACTAGTTTTTTCCACTTTTCTCTGAGGAAGTTTCTTCCCGGACTGGCTGGGGGGAGGAGCTGTTTGGGTGTGCTTTTCCAGAGGAACCCCTTTGGAGGTTTCCTCCCAAATTTGCCCTAAACCAAGACAAGCATCGATCATGTTAATTTCACAAATGAATCCCTGTTGTTCCCGGGTAACGCAAGATTACAGATTCACAGTCTGCCATTTCTCATCCACTCTCTGTGCCCATGTTCTGTGTTCTGAAGGGCAGAGCACTGATCTCTCATGATTCAGTCCTAATGCTATAATGGGGTGACTAACAAACTGTGGTGTTTCCTATGGTGACCACAAAAGCAGTAGCCATGTTAGAAATTGGATCATAGGTGAAGTTTACTATAGTCCCTAAAGATTGAAATTTCTTTTCAAAATCAGTAGCGTTGTTCTAGACAGCTTTTCGAATTTCAATTGGAAAGGCTCCTTCACTTCTTTCTCTTATAATTAAGGCAGCTGTTGATTGCAACTATAATTGTGCCTGTATACAGCTAAAAGCCAAAGACATTACTTTGAGCCATAGCAAATGCATCTATGATTAACCTATGATCTTGGTCCTCTGCTTCTTCCCAACTTGGCAATACTTTTGAAACCTGCCACTGACTGATTCCAAATGCCAACAGAGATGACTGTAAGGGTTGTTTTAATTTTGTTAGATCACTTGTTGCAGTGGCCAATTTATTCATTAATATTTCTGAATCAATTCCGTTTAGGACTCCCAGCCCTGTCCCTAATATTCCAGTCAGATCCCTTTGCATTCTGCCCCTGGTGTATGCGTGCTTTTGCAACCATGTTGTCCAACCTTCAAAGGATGTCTTTAGGGAATAAGAGCAGGCCGGCTGAACTTCAGAGATGTTAGTCTGCATTAGTAATTCAACACGTTTCAGAGACTATTCTGGATTAAACAACAATTGCTCTTGGCCCGTGTTCCTTATTACATATGGGATGATTTCATAAATTTTGGGTTCAAATCTAAGTGGGATGATTTGGATTTGGGCTGGAGTGCTGGCATAGGTTGTAATGGGCACAGTTGTGGCATTTATTTTAAATTTGAAGGAGACCCCAATAGTCTCATGGGTCCAGAGACAAACAACCTCAACGGTCTGTACTAATGTAAAGTTATATCAACAGTCTAATTCACCTGAATGACTACAAACCTCCTCGTGTTTGTCTGTGGGAGTGGTTGAAACACTAATTTGGATTGCTTTCATATAAGCAGTTCCATTAATCATCTGACATCCTATTCTATTTTCCTCTCCTATAGTCCCTTGAAGTGACCATAACTTTTGTTTTTGCCATGCTTGCCTTTCATATACTTGGTTTTCATGCATGACTACAGTTGATAGGTTTAAATCTTTTATATCAGAATATTCTCCCATGGATCCAGTGTACCAAGTAAAAGCTTGGGACTAAGGCCACTCAGCATTGTTCTGGCTAGAGGTATTTTCCAGTTCTTGGACTATAATTATGATGACAAACAAAACTATTTTCTTGATTAAATTCCTGCAATCTAGATTACTAAACATTCCTGACCACAATGTCCTTATTTTGTTTGAGTTTTAGTTTTAGTTCCTTATCACCCGGTGTTGCTTTCTAAGGGGCCTCAGGAGCTTTCTTTACTCGAGAGTGGTGAATCCAGGTGTTCTGCTCTTGGATCTTAATCGCAGTAAAAGTAGTGAGAAGCACTTGGAACAGTCTTTCCCACTGTGGTTCCAAGGTCTTTTCTGTAAGAGACTTGACATACACATAATCCCCAGGCTGTATGTCATGCACTGGCTCATCTAGCCCCCTGCTCTGAGTTCCAGCCACATTTCTCAATTTGCCTGAGTTGTTTACCTAAGGCCACCATATAGGTGGTTAGTCTTTCTTCTCCAGTTTGGGTGGATATTCCTTTCTGCACCCCATATGGCCTCCCATAAAGCATTTTGAAGGGGCTTAGCTTGTATTTTGTTTTTAGTTTCATTTGGATTTGCAATAATGCTAGCGGAAGAGACTGGGGCCAAGACAAATTAGCCTCTTGCCCTAGTCTCACAATTTGCTGTTTGATCAAATGATTAATTTTCTCAACTTGGCCACTTGATTGGGGACGGTATGGTGCATGAAGTTCCCAATCTATACCCAGATGCTGGCTGACCTGTTGCACTATTCTTGAAACAAAATATGGTCCTCTATCTGAAGATATCATGGCTGGTACTCCAAAGAGGGGTATTATCTCTTGCAACAGCACTTTGGTTACCTCCCCCGCTTTGCAGTCCTGGTGGGGAAAGCCTTTGGCCATCCTGAAAAGGTATTTGTTAATACCAACAAATATCAGTACCCCCCTTTTCTTGGTAATTCTGAAAAGTCAATTTACCGCTGCTGGCCGGGTCCATGGCCCTTTTCCAATTTGGCTAAGTTTTGGTTTGGGCGTATTCTTGGGGTTAGTCTGGAGGCAAAGGTCACACTGCCAGGCCACTTAAGTGACGGTGGCATATAAGTTCCTGACAGCAATCCTTTCAAATAAATAATTATACAAAGCGTAAATTCCCCAGTGTGTTTTCTGATGCTCTTCTCTTACGAATGACCATAACAGGTGTGAGGGGACAATCAGTTTTCTTTCTGTAGTAAAAGCCTATCCTTCTTGGTTGCATGTTCCCTTTTGGTCCTTAATTAGTTTTCTATCTTTTTTATCATACACGGGTTTACCTTCTAGGGAAACCTGGCCATCAGGAACTAGGGCTCCCTCTACTGTCATCTCACCTTTTGCTGCTTCTTTTGCCTCTCTGTTCACCAGCTCATTTCTTTCCTCCAATTCTGAGCTCACCTTCCGATGTGCTTTAATGTGCATGATTGCCACCTTCTCAGGCAATTGGACTGTTTCCAGTAGTTGTATTATTTCTTGTGCGTGTTTGATGTTCTTCCCTTGTGAGTTTAACAGTCCCATTTCTTTCCAGATGGCCTTATGAGTGTGCACCACCCCAAATGCATATCTTGAATCTGTGTAAATGTTTACTCTCTTTCCTTTTGATAACTCTAGTGCATGAGTTAGGGCAATTATTTTTGCCTTCTGTGCAGAGGTACCTGCGGGTAGTGGTCCAGATTCAATTAGGTCTCTGGATGTGGTAACTGCATACCCAGCATGTCATTTTCCATTGATGACATAGCTGCTTCCATGGGTGAACCAGGTTTCTGCATCCTCCAAAGGAGTGCCCTTCAGGTCTGAGCGACTGGAATAAGTGGATTCAATAGTCTCCAGGCAGTAGTGATTAATTGATTCTCCCTGGTTTCCACCTAGGAAAGAGGCTGGGTTGACAATGTTAGTTACCACTATCTCTACATCATCTTGTTCTACCATGAACATTTTTCCAGAACCATTGTGGGGAAAGCCAGTGGCTGCCCTTTGTTTCCAGTACTGAGGATACCCAATGAGACACTAACACAGTCATTTTCTGGCCCAGGGTGAACTTACAGGCTTCCTGAATATTCAGTACAACTTCGGCCACTGCTCTGAGACAACCTGGCCATCCTTTAGCTGCTGCATCTAGCTGCTTAGAGGTAGGCAACTGCCCTGCAGTATGGGCCCAGGTCTCGTACCAGTATTCTCAAAGCAATGCCCTGATTTTCGTGAGAAAACAAAAAGAATGGTTTACTCACATCTGGAAGTCCTAAAGCTAGAACTGACATGAGGGCTTATTTCAGTTGACCAAAGGCCTGTGTGGCTTCCTTTGTCCACTGGAGGTCTCTGCTCCCATTTGCAATGAACGAATACAAAGGTTTCACGAGTAATCAGTAGTTGTAAATCCATAATCTGCTCCATCGTGTCATTTCCAGAAATGTTCTCAGTTCTTTTATTGTCTGGGGTTTAGGGGTTCAGCATATTGATTCTATGCGCTCTTTTGCCAAAGTCCATTGCCCAGCACTGACCTCATAACCCAGGTAGATCACCTTTTCTTTTACTACCTGAGTCTTTTTCTTTGATACTCTGTACCCCTGAAGCCCCAAAAAGTTTGGAAGGCTTACCGTACAGGCCACACACCTTTCTTCTCTTGGGGTAGCTATTAGGATGTCATCCACATACTTCAGCAGTTTTCCTTCTCCTGGTGGAGCTTCCTCGGATTCCAAATCCTTTGCGAGTTGTTCTCCAAACAGGGTGGGCGACTTTTTATAACGTTGAGAAAGAACTGTCCATGTGAGCAGAGCTTTGCATCCACTTTTGGGATTTTCCTATTCAAATGCAAAAATTTTCTGACTGGCTTTGTGGAGAGGGAGACAAAAGAAGGCATCCTTCAAATCTAAAAAGGGTAAACCAAGTTAGCTCTGGTGTCAAACATGCTAACAAGGTGTATGGGTTAGCCACCATGGGGTAGAGATCTTCAGTTATCTTATTAAGAGCTTGAAAATCCTGTACAACTTGGTAGGATCCATCAGGTTTGTGGACAGGCAGGATAGGAGTGTTAAAATCAGATTGACACTCTTTCAGCAACCCCAGCTATAGGAAATTTTCAATTATCTGGCTAATTCCTTCTCTGTCTTCCTTTCTTAAGGGATACTGTTTAGTTCTGACTGGTTGTTTTCCTTCCTTAAGCTTAATTTGTATTGGAAGTGCATTTTTCACCCTTCCTGGTACATTGGAGGCCCATACTCCTGGAAACACTTGGTTCAGTTCTTCCTCCCTAATTTCCTCTTTAGCCTTGGTAGCTGTCAGTATTAAACTCAGTACTTCTACATATTTCTGATCATTCACCTCCAGAGTAATCTCTCATTTTTTAAATGAAATGGTTGCTTGTAATTTCTCCAATAGATCTCTCCCTAGGAGGGAATTTGGGGAGTTGGGCATGTATGGAAATTTATGGATGCCCGCACTGTTTTCCATATTTGTATTTGTGTATCTTGGAAAAATATGCTATTTCAGATTGGCCAGTTGCTCCCCTCACCCTAACATAATTGTTCCTCACTGGCACCAAAGCTTTATTTAAAACTGAAAATGTTGCCCCCGTGTCCACCATAAGTTCTACCTCTTTCCCCTCCTTCCCCAGTTCCATTTTTATAACCAGTGGATCTCCTGGGGTACGATCCTCCGGTCCCCCTCAGTCGCTTTTTGTGCAAGCAACTACCACCTCCCTTCCTCAGTTCCCTTTCCCATTTCTTCTTGGTTCAGGACACTCATTTTTCCAGCGTCCAAATTTTCTGCAAATTGCACACTAGTCTTTGCCCAGCCGGGGTGGCCCTTGCCTAGGTGGTTCTTGTCCCTGCCTATCTTTCCCTTCCTCTTTTACTACTGCCACTAACTTTCTCATCCCTTGCTTATATCCTTCTCAATTGCTTAAAATCCTCCATGCCTCATCTAACAAGGCTTCTAAATTCCTTCCTTCTGGCCCCTGGAGTTTCCTCCTAATATCTCCCGTAGATTGCCCCAAAAATAAATTTATGAACTGCTGTATCCCTATGTTGGATCCTGGGTCTAATGGTGTATGACGGCACATTGCATCCTTCAGCCGATCTAGAAACTCCAATGGGGTTTCAGAAGCAGTCTGCTTAATTGCGTACAAAGCTGACCAATTTATAATTCTGGGGATAGCCTGTTCCATCCCCTTTGCTACCCATTCTTGATAGTTTTGTATTTTCATCAAATGCCCTGGTTTGTTCAGATTCCAATTTGGATACTGGAGAGGGAACGCATCCTTAACATCCTCTTATGTTGTTCTACAAGTTCTGCTAAGTCCCCTGCTGTTTTCAAATCTAACTCTTTTTCTGTCTCCGTTAATGCTTCTAGCAATAGTTGCAGATCTGACCAATCAGGATTATGCTGCTTAATCATGTATCATGTCCCTATCGGATCACTTCTATAGTTTTTAGCAACTCTTTCCTAGCCTTTTAAGTCAATTGTAGAAAAAGGAATTTTGACTAGTACTCTTTGGCTCCCAGACCCCACTGCCTCTTGCAAAGAGGCTTGTATTACCTCTTTTATTTGTTTTCTAGTTCGGGATGCTATGGGAGTGCTTGCGCTCATGGAAGGTTCTTCCTCATCATTTTCACTATCAGGCAATGGGGGATACAACATTGTTTGTAATTCAGAGGTGAATGGAGAAGCAGATGTTCCTGCCTGTCTCCCTTCCAAGGGAGCTGAGTCCGTCCCTCCCCTTGTTCCCCTTTGCTCCTCAGGGGGTGGCCCAAATAGGTCCAGTAATTCCTGTCTTTGTGTCTCCGCTTGATAGACCTTGTCCTGATGTGTGCAGTGCTGGTTGATTGAGTACGTACTGCAGCATCACTTAGGTTTCCCTCTACTAGCTTTGTTATCCTTTTCAAGGGCTAACACCAAGGGATCAGAGGGGGCTCTAAATCCACAGCCCCTCTGCCATTCAGGGTTATTACGGAGGGAGAAAAACGTCTGCATATGGTACTTCAGTCCATTTCCCTTCACATCTGAGGAAAAGCATAAGCTGCAATAAGGTGTTATAGTCTAAGGTCCCAGTCAGAGGCCATTTGGCTCTGCTTTCCAGCCAATATAAGGGCCACCACTGGGTGCAGTACTTCACAAGGGTGTGTTTGGATTCTGTACCTTCCTGCAATCTCCTTCCAGTGGGCTAAAATACAGCCCAGAGGGCTTGCCCTAGGGATTTCTTTACTCTCTCCTGATCCTATTACTTTCTCCTCCTGTTTCATTTCCACCCAAATCTCTTCTCACACTCTCGTACAGTCTTTTCCCAATCTTTTTCTTTTACACTCCAAATCTCTGGGACTAAATGTGATCTTGCACAAAAGTACTCTAAAATTTCTGGTTCAGGGTCCCCTTCACCCTGTACCCCACACTGAGCACAAGCACTATGTCTTCTACCTGAGGAACAATACCACCACTCTCTGCAGGACCTGCACTTAACCAGCACCTACAGTAGATGCAGCCCTTGCCTGCAGAAACAGATGATCCCACTCCTTCAGGTTGTTCCCAGTCTAAAGCCACCACTTTCCGTGCAGAAGTCCTATATACTCCCTATAAATAAACCGGTCTGTTTTCCCTTATCACCCAATTATTCTCAGGGGTTAAAAGCTCCCAGGAATCAAGTCCAAACCACTGGGGGAGAGGGACTCCTTCCACCCATCTCGTCATGGTCGGGGCGACCGTGATTCTACAACTCTCTCCTACGCCTCTGCTCCTCCTTAAAACACACCTCATGGCAAACCCTAAAGACAATACTCACAACAAGCATTCCCTATAAACAGCACTTCATCAATGTAAAGCACAAAAACTCTTAAAAAAAAAGTACTTCTGGCAAACAACACAAAACAAGCCCTAGACACAGCATGCGGTAAAAGTAAGTATGCAAGCTATGCAAGCAACACTAAACGGGCCTTAAAGACAGCACATGGTAAAAGAGAATATGCAAAAAAAACCCACAAAGAGTTCAAAGAGTCCACTTGCAACCCCCACTCCTTGCTGATGCATACGAATTCTGCGGAAGGGGCTGTCAGCTCACAGTAACAGAGAATATGCAAGGTAAAAACACAGAGTTCATTCACAACCCCCACTCCTTGCCAATGCACACAGTAAAGGGAATTTCTGGGCGGCAGTTTGCTGCAATTATGACTTTTGACACAAGATGGCAGTATTACCTCAAAAATACACCACAGCTTCACTCTGCGGCAAAGGCTCATCTCAGGCACGCACAGAACCAAACACAACATACGTCCGAACTTTTAAAACTCACGCGCACAACCGAAATAGCAGCAGTGAAAGAGGAATTCGCTCAATTCACCCCTAGAACTGCTAGCAGCCACTCCACAGTCAGCCAACCCTTCCCCGCTGCCTTTCCTTTGGTCAGCGGTCCCTAGTGCCAGCCGCACGTTCGGCCAACATTTGCTTGCAAGCCCAAAACCCACCAGGACTTTATTTGTGGGTGGCTTACCAGTCGTCCCTTTGGGGCTCCTTTAAAAGAAATACATACCGTTTCTCCGCACTCTGGGAAGTCGTCGTCTGTCCCTGCAGTGAGTGACTGAAAAGCAGAGTCCCTTTCCAGGGAAGATTCCTGGGCCCGCCTTTAGGAAGTCCACCACTCAGTCGATCTTGCTGCCGGGCAGAGAAGGTCCCATCTGGGGTGCCAAAACTGATACGTGGAAGACTTTAGAACTCAAAGAAAAAGTGATTTTTAAAGTAGGTATGCAGTTTATTCGGCAGCCAGGCATACAGGGGATATCTCCTCCAAAGGTATGTGCGCCCACTCACCCACTCTAGCTTTCTTTTATCCTCTAGAATGTTACATATGCATCAAGTTTTGCAATACCCCTTATGCATATTCATTCCCTGGTTCCACTCCTCCCCGCTTCGTATGCTAATAGTCTTATCAGTCCTTTGCACCTGCGCAGTTGTCTCTGGTGGTCATCTCGGGGGTCACAGAGGATGAAGCAAAGTGGTCTTCATCAGGGTTGACCTTCTCACCCCGTTCCTTTGCACATGCTTACTGATCCTTTGGTCACAGTCCAAGCCATAAGGCCAGTTTCATCTGGTTCCAGGGGCCCAAGGAGCCTCATTATCTCAGTATCCTTGGTAATTTTGCATACTTGTGTCCTGTTCTGGTAAGTATCCTTCCCCTTATCAGACATCCTTGCATTCCTTCTTGCTGTTCTTGCACATAGTCCTGTCCTTTTCCTTCTCAAGCAACTAATACAGTAAGAGACACAGCAAAAATTGAACAATACACATCATCTAAATGCCTATTCTTGATCAATACCTTCTAATTTCTGTGATTAATATCCTCTAATTCCTAACCCCGTGTTTCACAGTGGCCAAAAGAGAGGAATGGGAATATGTGAAACAGCTTTGCAGATACCAAGATTAGTAAAGAAGGAGGTGCTTCAGATGCTGGAGCCCACAGGGAAGACCATGGTGAGGTAGGCTGTCCCCTTTCATCCCATGGAGGTCTATAGGGGAGCAGGCATCCACCTGCAGCCTGTGGAGGACCCCATGCTGCAGCAGGTGCATGAGCTTGAAGGAAGTTATGATCTTGTGAAGAAGATTCCATGCTGGAGCATATCCTCTGGCAGGACTTGTAATCCTTTGGGGGACCCACACTGTTCCCAAAGGTCTGCACTCAATGGTGTAATCAATACTGTATATAATTTGGTTTTATTGTAAATATGTTTTTTGAAATAATGTAATAAATCACACGCCGTACCTTTAAATCAAAACTCCCCCGCAAATGCCTCAGAAGCCACATACCTCAAGCCGTGCCAGGGTCCACCATCCAAGATTGTATCATCTTTGCCAGCACCCAAGGAAATTAAATTAACAAGAGAAAGAAGAGTGCACCTGGACAGAGATGGACTTTTAGCTACGATGAGCCTACCAACGACCCACAGCTTAACTACTGATATGCATCTTATCCATACTATCTAGATGGTGAATCCTAATATCTGATTCCAGTAAATCTACTCATGGACCGTTCTCTTCTCTTCTGAAATCCCTTCAGCTGAGTGGCAGCCGAAAATCAAGACTACATGAATATATATTCTATGAGGAAGCAGTAAAACAGACTGAGATCATGTACCTTGTAGCGAAACACTATAAAAGTGGGACACTCAGTGCACATGTCATGAACTGTGGGGGGCACGGTGCGATAGAGGCCTTGTCTGTGGTTCACCCAGTGGCGACCCCAGGCTCGCACACTGACCTTGATTGTGGCATTTCTCGATTGTTCTGCTCAATTTTTCAATAAATTTTTTTTTTATTGATAATTTGGCTAATTCCATTTATAACAATGGGAAGGACATACATTGAAGTTTGTGGAGGACTGTAGATGCAGCTTTCCAGGTCACAGGATGCCAGCAGTGCCTGATGCCTCTGGTAGGGTGGGGCTGACAAACAGTTCTTTTGCAGAAGGTGTGCTGTGGTTGAGGAGCTGTGTCACCAAGTGAAGGAACTACAGGAAGAAATGAACAAGCTACATAGTATTTGAGAAAATGAGCAAAAGAGAGACTGATAATTTTCAGAGACACTACAGTCTCAAGACTCTTGGTAGCCTCAAGCCTCCTGATGTGGGTTTGGGTTTTTCAGGGAATTTTGTCCCATCTGAAAGGAAGATGCTGTGAGGGGAGGGGGTTGTCTGGGAGACAAATAGGGGTAGTTAAGAAACAAAATACATGGCCAAGCACTCTGACATACTAGGAGTTCCGGCATACATGCTGGCCATTTTTTTCAGCTCCGTGGTTGAGGAGAACAGTTGTGTGTGTTACAGAGGGTGTTTGGCTGCTCTGGGGACATTGCTACAGTTTAGCTTGCCATCCCAGGTCTGCCTGTCTCTGCTGTTCCTGCCCATTGCTCTGGGGATACTGCTACAGTTTAGCTTGCTGCCTGGAGTGTTACTGAGACGAGCTGCTGCCTCTGCTGCCAGTGAGTTTTGCAAACAGGAGCCACCTCCCATCCTTCCCCTCACCACCTCAGGAGAATTTCCAAGACAGCATTGGAGCACCCCTGAGGCCACAGGGGAACCACTACAGCCCCTCTGCCTCATCGGGAGCCAACAGCGCCCCCTGGAGCCACGGGCAGTCACTGAAGCCTGTCTGCCTCACCAGGAGCCATCAGTGCCCCCTGCCAGTTGTGGTTGTAACTACATCAAAGGGGAAATTGCTTGATGGGCAGGAAAAAAAAGCTGTTATTGGGTTTTCTGGTTTTGTTGTTGTTTATTGTCTGTGTGTGTGTATGTTGGAGTGCAAGCCCCCCTGGGTTCCCCAGGGGGAAAGAAGGATGCAAGGGTTGAATTGAAGCCTTCAGAGAAACTAAAGTATATTAAGCCACTTAAATATGAAGTAGAAGTTCAGACTTTAGTTTTAAGCAAATAGACTCTGAGTGCCTTAAGAATCAGTCAGCTAGCACAAGAGCCCAGAGCCCTAAGGCCTGGTAGCTCAGCTTTAGACATAACAAAAACATTCTAGAACATCACTCACAGTACTAGATAGAGTAGGTACAATTTTTACATGAATAAGATAGAAGCTTTTACAGTAATAGATATGCTATATGATAGAGCCCTTTATGTTAACAGATATGCTAGATGTGTAGGTTTTTGTGTAAGGTCTGATACCAATTTTCATAGTTTTTCATAGTTTTTCATAGTTTTTCATAGTTTTACGTACTTTCAAAATTAGATTTAGATGGGTGTGGAGAGAATATTTTAGAATTGTGTTTTTAGTTGATTGGCTAACCTATAAATAGGGATATGAATATGCATTTATGATTTATGGATAAAAATCCCCTGTTTTTGGGGCAATGGTATCGATTCATCAGTTCTTTGATGATCGATCCATCCTCCTGCCATCTACAACAAGAGAGAATGGGCTCTGCCAGGGAGCTGTGCCCAGGAAGCCATTGCCAGGACTTTGTATAGTATCGCTGCTTGGGGAGTGCTGTTGCTGTCATTTGGGGGGTGCTGCTGCTGCTGCTGCCGCTGTTATGGCAGAAGCCTTTGCTACTGCAGCCACTGCTGCAGAGAACTCTGCTTGAAATGGGACTACGGGCCAGGAATCTGCCTTTTCCTTGTGGCTGGAACCCCTTGTCAATCTGCCTTCCCGCCATGGCTTGAATTCCCTGTTAATATGCTATTGCCCCCGAGGTTGGAACTCTCTGTTAACCTGCTTCTATGCCCCACTGGGACTTTAAGTACTGTAACTTTTAGTAAGACTGCATGCTTAGAACTCTTGCCTTTGAGATTGATGCATTTATATAATAAACATCTTTGTAATAACCAGAAAATGCTCTTGGCCTTTTAAGACCCTATACCCATGAACAGCTCAACATGTGTATATATATTCTAGCAAAGAAGTGTTATTCCTTTTCCCATATCTTTGCCTGAAAGCCCTTTAATTTCAAAGTTATACTTACTTGGAGTAAGTTATCTTTTCCATTCCAGGGAGGTTCCCACCTTCCTTGGCAGACACCTGTCTTTTAAACCAGGACACCTCCATTATAGTGGAGAAGTAGATGGACTCAGAACACTGCAGGGTAAATAGTCAGGGGACTGTTAGCCAAGGGTCTGTTAAAGATGAAGGCTGGAAGCAAGTCACTGCATGTACCAGGAGGAAGGTTCAGGACACACCTTCTCAGAATTTGACAAGTAGACAACAGGTATGAGGCTCTGTAACTCGAAATCCAGACAACTGATGAGGTGGGGGATGGTCTTTCTGGGATAGTGGGTAGTCCTAAAACAACACCATCTGTACCCCACATCAAGACTTCCTTTTAACAGGAAAAGAAGGGTAGTTGTAGTAGGAGATTCCCTTCTAAGGTACCAGAGGGCTTGCAGTCCCAACTCATGGGAAAGTCTGCTGTCTCCCAAAGGCTCGGGTAAGGGACATTATTGGAAAACTCTCCAGTCTAGTAAGGCCCTCTGATTATTATCCACTATTGGTTGTTTAAACTGGCATCAACAAAATAACAAAAATAAGTCTGAGGGCAATTGTTGTGGCGTGCCTTTAAGGCTTTCAAGGTGAGCCCTCTTTTGGAGGTTTTTCCCCTCCCCCAGGGTAGGTTTTTCCCAACCATCCCTGAAGGAACGATTATAATATACAGAGTTTACCAAGCAACCTGAGATTCTGCAGGGGCTAGCCATTGAAGGAATTGGCCCGGGCAGAAAGGGCACACCTCTCCTCACAGGTGATTTGACCTTTAGGCTGCCCTTTAGCCCTCAGGTCATGCCCTGTTCCTCTCTGATAGGTAGGCTCAAAGCCCCCCCCCCCCTTCCCCCTCCCCCAGGTAAAAACCCAGGACAGGCACATGGTCTGGGTTCTGCTTTGGAAAGTCACACTGTTCAGAAGCCCTGCTGTAACTGGAATCAAATCTCTCGACAAGACTCCTAAAGCAGATCAGTTTCCTTTTTCCACTGATTCATCCAACCTCTCTGAAGGAGTCATGCTGGATTCATCTTGCTGCATTTATCTCACTGCTGCACCCAGGTCCTACACTGCCTGAAACAAGCCTAGACTTGTCTGAGGAGTCTGTGCCTGTGTTAAAGTGCAAGGAGAGTATCCTTTTGGGACAAACCACAAGGCTGCTCTCCCAGCACAGCAACCATACAGACTCCACAAAATAGCAGTGATTAATTCCCTGTTATAGGGAATCAAAAGAGACTTCAGGGCCCTGGGATGTGTGTTAGAGGGATCAGAAGCACAGGTAGTGATTTCCTCAATTCTTCTAGTAACAAGGAATAATACTGATAAGAATAGGCAAATCCATCAGGTCTATGTATGGCTCCAAGGTTCGCGTCAGTGGAAAAATTTTGGGTTTGTTGACCATGAGAGGATCTACTCAACACCTGGTCTACATACACCTGACAGGATGCACCTGTCTCAGAAGAGAACAAGAGTTCTAGCAGAGAAGCTAGAGCAGGGCTCATTGACAGAGCTTTGTACTAAACTGGAAGGGGGAAAGGGGAAAAACCAGGCTCGTCAGTGATGAGCAATAGAATGGTATGCCGAAACTTGAGGAAATGAGCACTAATGGAATCCCTCAATCTGTTTCAGAGGTGTTGCCTACAATCGACCACACCTGAAATGTTTCTACACTAATGCATGCAGCATGAGGAACAAACAAGAGGAGCTCGAGGCTTTGGCCCAGTCCCAGAGATTTGACATCACTGGCATAAGTGAAACCTGGTGGGATTGATGACTGGACAGCCATGTTGGATGGTTACAGGCTCTTCAGGAGAGATAGATGGGGCAGAAGAGGTGAGGGATGGCACTGTATGTAATAGAAGGGTTAGAATGTATGGAGCTCACAGTTAGCAATGACACAGTTGGGAGCCTCTGGATAAGAATCAAGGGGAAAAAAGTAACGTGGATGTCATTGTGGGAATCTACTATAGACCTCCCAGCCAGGACAGTGATGACAACAAATTATTCTTTGAGGAACTAAGGGATGTTTCCAAGTAAACTGCCCTTTGTCCTTATGGAGGACTTCAACTTGCTAGAAATTGACTGGGGGCATCACACAGCTGGTGCATCCAGGGACAGAAGATTCCTGAGAAAGCTGGATGACAACTTTATGGAACAGATCTTATGGGACCCAACTCGTAAAGATGCCCTCCTTGATCTACTGCTTGTCAACAGTATCCTGTGCGTGAAGTGGAGATTGGTGGCTGTCTTGGCCACAGTGACCACAAAGCAATTGAATTTAAAATCTCTGTTGACAGAAGGAAAAATACCATCAAACCTGCAGCTCTGAACATAAGAGCAGACTTCAGGTTGCTGGGGGAACTAGTAGGTAAGGTCCCCTGGGAAAATGTTTTGCAGGTTCTGAGGTCTATCAATGCTATCAATGATAGTCTGATTGTGACAGATACAAGGGAGAATTGCATAAACTTTACTATCAATCTGCTAAATTTCCTTGGACTAGCAGGTTATGAAATGCCCAAGAAGGAGGCCCAGATAGTAAAAACTCAAGTCTTATGTCTAGGGTTTATTATTTTGCAAAGACAACAGAGCCTGGGAACTGAGAGGAAGAAACCCCAGACTGTGAGAGGGTTCTGTGTTTCCTTGGAAATGGCTGGATGATGTTGCTTGTAGAGTCTGAAACACAGAGTAACAGTAAAACCATTATACAACACCATGAAGGATTTTTTTTTTTACCAAATTTTTGGTAGCAGTTTTGGTGTCTCAGATGAGACATACTATTGGATTACCCCAATATTCTCCTGAGGGTCCAGCCCTGTTCAGAGTAATGGCTTAAAAATAATTAGCGGGACAGCATGGTCGGGTGTGTCTGGATAAATCAAAAAGGTTTAATAAAATAATGAAAATAATACAAATCTTTGATGAACACTGGTGGTCTCTCTTTGAGCTTCCCTTGGGTGGTGTTGCTGTGTGCTGGTTTGAAAGCAAAACCAGTGAGACTCCCAGCCAGAGATACAATTTAATAGGAGAAGAGTGGGGAAAAAAAAAAAAAAAAAAAAAAAAAAGGTAAAATAAAATAAATGGAACAATACAACCTGACACCCTGTTGGTCTGTTGGTCAGGGTGTTTGAAGCAGTCCAAAAGTAGGTCCTCCTGGAGTGGCAGATGTGGTTCTGTTGGAGTAGAAATGATCCTGAGAGAGAAGGGTCCAGTGATGGTGAGAAGGGTCCAGTCTTCCTCCAGGAATCCAGTGGAACCAGATCAGATGTTCTTGTCAAAGCAGTGATTCCGTCTGGTAGCTCTTGTCTCCTCTGGGAGTCCAGTGGATAAAAGCTGCTTGTGAGGTCTCAAACCCTGGATTATATCCAGGTGGGAATGCTTGGCTCCTCCCCCTGGGCAGAGCATCTCACAATGGGATGATTTCATCCTATGAGTCATGCAATGGGTCCTTGATGGCCCATTAAACAGAGATAACTTCTGGAGGAAGTTATCTATGAGTCATGTGGCAAGGCATTGTTGGGCTCATTAACAGAAGATAAGGAAAACACTGCCCCACCTTGGCTCCAACAGCTCATGGGGATAGAATACATACCCTGGGCACAATTTTAAATTGTAACCTAGGACATAATCCTCCCCTTATTCTATCACCATCTACATCATACACTCTCACAGATACATACATATACATACGTATATACACAGAATGAAACCCTACACACTAATTTTAGTTCTTACTCAAAATTAAGTCTCCTTGTGGTACACAACGGGTTTCTCCATCTTTTTGCATTACCCACCAAGTGTAATCAGGTCCTTGAGCAAAAACAATCCCACGGATGGGTCTGCCTTTGCCTGAGGTGGGATTAATCCAAACAGTCTTTCCTAAAATCCCTTTCATGTGTACCACAGGGACTTTATCTCCATCCACTGTGTGCAAGGGTTCAGACTGGGCAGGACCAGCTTGATTGATGGAGCCTCGAGTGTTTACCATCCAGGTGGCTTTGGCTAAGTTTATGTCCCAATTCTTGAAGGTCCCTCGCCAAGCGCCTTCAGGGTGGTCTTTAATAGTCCATTGCACCTTTCAACTTTCCCGGCAGCTGGTGCATAATAAGGGATGTGGTATATCCATTCAATACCATGTTCTTTGGCCCAGGCGTTTATAAGGCCATTCTTAAAATGTGTCCCGTTGTCTGACTCGATTCTCTCCGGGGTGCCATGTCTCCACAGGACTTGTTTTTCCAGGCCCAGGATGGTGTTCCAGGCAGTGGCATGAGACAAAGGATAGGTCTCCAGCCATCCTGTGGTTGCTTCTACCGTGGTCAGCACATAGCGCTTGCCTTGGCGGGTCTGGGGAAGGGTGATGTAATCAATCTGCCAGGCTTCCCCATACTTGTACTTCAACCATCGTCCACCGTACCACAGAGGCTTCACCCGCTTGGCCTGTTTGATTGCAGCGCAGGTCTCACAGTCATGGATGACCTGTGATATGCTGTCCATAGTAAGGTCCACCCCTCGGTCACGGGCCCATCGGTATGTTGCATCTCTTCCCTGATGACCAGAGGCATCATGGGCCCAACAAGCTATGAATAATTCTCCCTTGTGCTGCCAGTCTAGATCCACCTGTGATATTTTCACCTTGGCAGCTTTGTCTACCTGCTCATTGTTGCGATGCTCCTCATTAGCCCGACTCTTGGGTACATGCGCATCCACGTGTCGAACCTTCACGGTTAGCTTCTCTACTCAGGTGGCAATGTCCTGCAAAATCTCAGCGGCTCAGATGGGTTTCCCTCTGCGCTGCCAGTTGGCCTTTTTCCAGCAATTCAGCCATCCCCACAGGGCATTAGCTACCATCCATGAGTCGGTGTAGAGATAGAGCCTCGGCCACTTCTCTCGTTCAGCAATATCCAAAGCCAGCTGGACAGCTTTAAGCTCTGCCATCTGACTCAATCCACCTTGTCCCTCGGTAGCTTGCGCAACTCATCATATGGGGCTCCATACTGCAGCTTTCCATTTCTGGTCAGCACCTATAATTCGGCAGGAACCATCAGTGAAGAGGGCATATCGTTTTTCAGTCTCCGGTAGCTCATTATATGGTGGGGCCTCCTCAGCACGTGTCACTTGCTCCTCTTCTTCTTCAGAGGATAATCCAAAAGTCTCACCTTCAGGCCAGCTCGTTATAACTTCCAGAATCCCAGTGGTCGACCCCAAGTCTCACCAGGCACCTTCTGCCAAAGGCTCCAGGACAGGCCATTGTTCCTGGCTGCTGAGTAGAGCACATTCTTCACATCTGGTCCTGTCCTCACTGGGCCAAGGGCTACCGCATGAGCGATCTCCTGCTTGATCTGGGCAAAGGCTTGCTGCTGTTCAGGGCCCCAGTGGAAATCATTTTTCTTGCGGGTAACCAGGTAGAGAGGACTCACAATCTGGCTATACTCAGGAATGTGCATACTCCAAAAGCCTATGGCACCTAGGAAAGCTTGTGTTTCCTTCTGGCTGGTCGGTGGAGACATTGCGGTGATCTTGTTGATTACTTCTGTGGGTATCTGGCGACGACCATCTTGCCACTTGACTCCCGGGAACTGGATTTCTCGAGCCGGTCCCTTAACCTTACTTCGCTTAATGGCAAAACCAGCTTTCAGTAGAATCTGGATAATCTTCTCTCCTTTCTTGAAAACTTCCACTTCTGTGTTCCCCACACAATAATGTCATCAATATACTGGAGATATTCAGGAGCCTCGCCTTTTTCCAGTGCAGTCTGGATTAGTACATGGCAGATTGTGGGACTGTGCTTCCACCCCTGGGGCAGTCGGTTCCAGGTATACTGCACACCTCTCCAGGTGTAAGCAAACTGGGGCCTGCACTCTGCTGCCAAAGGAATGGAGAAGTGTCGCTGTGGGACACGATAAATGAGACACGTAGTCACGATTCAGAAGGCTGAAGCTCCGAAAAGAGGGGGCTGGTTTATTCTCAGAACCTATTTTTATACCTTTTTACAATGTGCCCACCTAAGAGGTGGGATCCCTGGACCCATTGGCCACACCAAGGGTCAACAAGCAAAGTCCCTCCTCAGAAGAGGGAAAAGTGAAAAACAAGATAGTTTACATAGAGTGACCTTGTTTACTGACTCCAATCCCTGGGAAAGAGTTTAAGAAAAATGCAAACATGAGAAACAGTGACTACATATCACCCTTTTTGTTTTACAAAAAAAGAAAAAGAAAAGAAAAATGCAAAATTCAGTATCTGCTTGTGGAGGGGCCATCCGAGTGACTATCCGCATCATCTGCATCTGAGTCATCACTCGAAGGCTCCTCCACTTGCCGACTTTCACTCTGGTCACGGTCTCCAGGTGGCCTGTTGGCCCGATTCTGCCTTTGCGATTGTAGATCAGGATGAACACACTTTGCAGGTACCCATTGTTCCCCAGTATCTGTGACAACACATGCGTACCCACGACCCAACAGCTTAAGCTCAAATGGACCTTCCCACTGGTTGGTGATCAGGTTCTTCACCCGAACCTTTGCTCGAAGCTGATGCATCCCGTCCGGACCTAATATCGAAAGGTCACGATTCAAGATTACTGGATTATTTGAGTTCTGCAGTACCGTAAGGCGATTGATGGTGTACAAAGCCTTTGCCAACCGACTCTGCGGGGGTTCACCCTGCATTCCCCGTTTTTGTTTTTGGAGAACCTGCTTCAAAGTCCGATGAGCACGTTCTACAATGGCTTGACCAGTTGGGGAATGTGGGATGCCAAACTTGTGTGACACACCCCACGCTCGTAGGAACTGCTGCACCTTCTGCGAGGCATAAGCAGGACCATTGTCGGTCTTCACAGTAGAAGGTGTACCTAAAAAGAGAAAAGCCTGCCTCCAGTGGGCAATGACATCGCGAGCCTTCTCTCCAGTGTGAGCGGACGCCCACATAGCAGAGGAGAAGGTGTCAACAGACACGTGCACATACTTGAGCCGACCAAATTCGGCAATATGGGTGACATCGGTCTGCCAAATCTGCAAGGCCTTCAGGCCTCTGGGGTTAACCCCTGCCGGCAAGGGCGCAGCCAGCGGGTGACAGTCGTCACAGGAATTGACAATGTCACGAGCCTCCGTGGGTGTCAAGTGGAACTGCTTCTCCAAAGTATGCGCATTCTGATGAAAAAACTCATGCGATGCCTTGGCTTGCGCGAGTATGTCAGGCTGAGGCCCTACCCACGCGGGGTTAGCCAACTTGTCAGCCCTCGCGTTGCCTTCCGCTATGAAACCTGGCAAATTGGTATGACTCCTTACATGTACCACAAAATAAGGATGGACTCGGGCCTGAATAGCACACCACAAGGCTTTCAGTAATTGAAACAAAGCAGGGTTACTGACTTCCCTCAAGACTGAATAACCTAGTCGGTCAGCTATATCTGCCACGTAGGCGGAGTCCGTGACCAGATTGAAAGGAACCTCAGAAAATCGCTGGAACGCCATGACAGCAGCCTTCAATTCAACCAATTGGGCTGAGCCTGCCTCATGACCTCTCAGCTCCTGCCACTTAGATGCATCCCGCCAAGTGACAATGGCTTTTCCTGTCTTTCCCAAACCGTCAGTGAAGACGGTGGGTCCTTGCACCGGCTCCGAACTATTTTTGGGCCGCAAAGAAAGTTCAGCCAATTTTGCCACTTTTAGCAGCTCATGGCTGGGCAGATGATAAGTGATCTGCCCTGAAAAATTTTCCAGAGCACTCTGCAGGGATACATCGTTTGCGAGGCTCCAGTCAAAAGTCTCCCGCTCTATGGGGATCACTATCTGTGCGGGATCTGCTCCCATCAATTGCAAACACCGTAGCCGGCATTTGACTATCAGGCGAGCGATCAGTTCAAATAGTGAAGTCGTCGTCTTGTGCGGCTGGTGGGACAAAAAGACCCATTCCAAAATGTGGAAGGAATCAGACCATTTGTCACTCCATTGGCCAATAATACCTGTGGGATGTAGATCTGGAATGGTAATGAACACAGTGACATCAACGGATGGATCAATACAATGGACTTGGCGAGCAGAAACAGCTCGCTGAACCTCCTCCAATGCTCTTTTTGCTTCAGGGGTCAAGGTGCGTGGTGATCTTAAATCTGGGTCTCCTTTTAACAGATCAAACAATGGAGACAATTGTGTCTTGGTTAGTCCCAAATACGGACGTAACCACATGATGACACTTACCAATTTTTGTGCATCATTCAATGTCTTAATCGAATGCACAAATTGCACCTCTTGATGCCGAACTGTCCGTTCCAAAATTTTGACCCCCAAATATTTCCACGGAGGTTGCTGTTGAACCTTTTCTGGAGCCACCTGAAGCCCATGAGAATGCAATGCATCGAGGAGCTGAGGGTGTATCCTCAGCAGCTCATCCTGAGTGGATGCCGCCACCAGGATATCATCCATGTAATGATAGAAATGGGCATCAGCAAATTGCCTGCTAACTCCAGATAAGGCACGGGCCACATAACATTGGCATATGACCGGGCTGTTGCGCATTCCTTGCAGCAGAACCGTCGATTGATATCTCTGTGCGGGCTTGGCATTGTTAATTGCAGGTACTGTGAAAGCAAACTTCGGCCTATCATCAGGATGCAAAGGAATCGTAAAGAAACAATCCTTCAGATCGATGATAAGAACCGGCCAATCTGCAGGAAGCATGGTGGGTGACGGCATACCAGGTTGCAGCGTCCCCATGCCTTCCATTGCAGCATTCACCTTGCGGAGGTCTTGTAACAACCTCCACTTCCCAGATTTCTTCTTGATACAGAAGACTGGGGTGTTCCACGGACTAGTGGAAAACTCAAGGTGACCCTGGTCCAGTTGCTCCTGGACCAATTGTCGAAGGGCAACTAATTTCTCTTTTGGAAGGGGCCACTGGCATTCCCAAACGGGTTTGTCTGTCAGCCACCGTAAAGGAGGCGTAAGACACGGTGTGCCCTTCGACACAGTGGCCCCCTTTAAAAATCCGTCCCAATGCGCACCCCCCCAAGCCGCCAGGACATCCCGCCCCCAGAGGTTCGTAGTAGTTTCAGTGACGTATGGTCAAACCATCGCCGACTGTCCCTCTGAGTTCGTGATCAGCACGGGTCTCTGGCTAACAAAGCATTGCTTCGTACCACCCAGTCCTGCGACGGACGACTGAACAGGATCCAAAGGCCAATGCGGGGGCCATGCAGCAGAAGAAAAGATGCAGACATCGGCTCCCGTATCTATCAGGCCTTTGAGGTGGATCTCTGAAGGGGTGGCCTCAGGAAGGTGCAGGGTACACCACATCTTGGGACGTTGATCGCTCAGGACTGCTGTCCAGTGGACTTGTGGCCACCCAGTAGATCCAAAGCAGCCATCTCCGCGCCACCGGTTCTCAGTCCTAGAAACAGAGGACTTAAAAGGCACAAGTTGAGCGATTCGAGTGCCCTCAGGGATAGTGACAGGGGGAGTGGGTGTCGAAACCATAGCATAGAGTTGTCCCGTATAATCCGCGTCAATCAGTCCCAGGTGCACATTGATACCCTGCTGGGTAGTACTCGAGCGCCCCATGAGAAAGGCGCTTTTCCCTTCACCCAGGGGTCCAAAGGCATCTAGGGGGACCGTATGTGGCTTGCAAGAGTCTCTCACGACTGTTGCAGCTGTGCAGACGTCAACACCGGCTGAGCCGCAGGTGCTGCCTGCAAGCTTGCTAAGCAAGCCTGCGTCTGCATCGGGAACTGGGGGAAACTTGGTGTCCGCTCGCATTTCCCCCGGCGCTCCGCTTCCCGTTTTCCGAATTCTGCAGAGACTGACCATTAATCGCGACTGTCGCCGCGCAAACATCTGCAGTATGGTTTGGTTTTCCACACCGGGCACAGAAAAACAAGGGAGCTTTCGCTCTCTGCTTTTGCTTTCCTTGTTTCTTACCAGCCTGTGCCCTCCCCTGTGTCCGCTGCCCACTGCTCTGGGGTTTCCAGGTTGACTGCAAGGCAGTAGCAAATGCAGCCATCTTGTGTTCCGTGGTGCCTACATTGGCACACACCCTGAGCATCTCCGTCACGTCCGGATCTCCAGGGAGGGTCTCGATCAGCTTTCGGCAATCGACATTAGCGTTGGCTCTCGCCAGCTGTCTGGTCAGCACTTTCCTGCTGTCTGGATCATCTATCTGCTTTTCAATTGCAGTCGAAAGCCTGTCAACAAAGTCCATAAAGGACTCCTTCGCCCCCTGGACGATGGTTGCAAAACTCTGCTTCGGGGCAGCACAGTCGATGGTCTTCAGCAGTGCCGTCATGCCCGTATTCTGGCACTGTTGCAGCACCAATAGAGGGAAACCCGCCTGAACATCAGGGTCAGCGTACTGGCCAATCCCCATGAAAGCATCGACCCCGGCTGCACGCCTGGGGTCCTGCTCCGGCAATTGGGTGTTTTGGGTAGCCGCTCTTAGAGCTAACTGATTCCAAGTCTGCTCAAAGACTTCGAGCTGAACTGGCCTGAACAACACCTGAGCGATATGTCTAATATCGTATGGTGCTAAGAGATCTGCATTTAGAAGGCGGATCATCTGCATGACTTCGGGCGAGCCCAGGCCATATTTATCTACCTTTTCCCGCAGGTCCACCATGGCTTTCCATGACAACACATGGTGGGTGGCAGGCTGCCCTGTGGCAGGGTTTGCCCTGAGTACGGGAAAGGCCTGAACATCCCCTTGCAGGGTGACAGGATCTGTATGTGTCTGCTCTGTGGACATCACAGGAGCAGACAAAGATACCTGTCCCAGGTCCCTGGCAGCTGATAGCACTGCACTGTCAGTGCCAGGGAAGCCAGATAGACCTCCTGCAGCCCCACATAAACGCCCCGCGACGTCCCACTGTCCCATCTCCAAAGCCTTGGACCTCACTTCGTCCCAGAAACGCCTAGCGTCCCTGGGCCGCACGGTGACCTGGCAAGGAGGGAGGGTCCAGTGACTTGCCGAAGAGAGAGACCCGGCTCGGGGCCCCTTGCTTCGGGCAAGCACCGGGCTCGTCTCAACTGCGTTGCCTCTTGCCCCAAACGTGAACAATGGGGGTGGCATAGACGAAACACTCCCAGAGTCACTGGATGTCGGGGGGTAGGAGGGCAACGCCGCAGCACCGGCGGCCGTAGAAACCGCTGGAGCCTGCGGCTGCGGGACTACAGATGATTGACCCGGCGCAGGAGCCGGGGCTGAGGCCAGAGGGGGATCGATCCCTCCGACCCGCTGCACCGGAGGCGGGGCTTGCATGGGGGGGTGTGAGCGAAACGGCAACAGGCCGGTTCCCCACCCGCTCAGCGGCCTGAAACCCGACGCGGGCGAAAGCGCGGCTGGCGCAGTCCCGTTTGTGTTGCTAAGCAACGGGAAACCCAGGAGTCCGGCGAGGGGGCGGGCAGCGGCTGACGGAGCCGCTGCCTCACTTCCGCTTTGTGCCGCCGGAATAAGCGGTGAGGGCTGGATGCGCGGGCGCACCGCCGGCGAGAGGGAGGCGGGCTGGCCCCCCTCCGCCGCAGCGGCTGCCGGCACCGCCCCCCAGCGCGTGTGGGCGGGGCCTTCCGCCGGCCGCGGAGCCGTGCCGGACACCGCGGGGCCAGAATTGGAAACCGCAACCCCCCCACGGCTCCCGCGGCGATCCCGCGGCGGTGACGCTCCGTCTCTACCAGCCGGAGGACCTAAGTCTACATCCTCCTCCCCAAAGGGACAGCGCGCGTCTCTGTCACAATGCGGGCATTTCATTGTAACTGTGCCCTCAAAACTGGCACCACTCGGCCGTGTGGTAACCTGCACGCGCCTAGTTTCCGCAACGAACGCCTCGGGTGTGGGCGATCCCCCCTCCCGCGCAGCATCCCTGCGGGTTGCCCAGCCCCGTTCTTGTGGGGCGGGCCCAAGGGGCGGTGCCGAGGCCCCGAGACGCGGCGGGCTGCCAGACTGTCGGGCGGCGGGGATGGGACGCAGCAACCGTGGGGGGGAACGAGCGGGCGTCGGGACTCTAGACTCCACCCACCCCCACCCACGGCCCCCCGTGCCGGGGGGCGGGCTCACAGGCTCGCTCGGGAGGGTAGAGGGGCGCGACTCTGGCGGGGCGGGACGAGGGGGCGTCGCGGGGACTCTGGGCTCCCCCCGCCCCCCCCCCCCACGGCCGCGCATGTCGGTGGGCAGGCTCAAAAACTCGAGCGCCGAACCCGCAATGCTTGGGGCCCACGAGGCGGAGCGCGGCGGGGTTCCGAGCCCCCTGGGCTCCCCCCACTCCCCCCGCGCAGTCGGCGCGCGGGGGGAGTCAGGGAGGGACCGCACTCGCGGCGCCCCGAGGTTCCCGATACCTCCCCACTCTTTCCGGCCGTCGCCCGCGCGCGGGGGGCTCCAAGCCCCGCCCCAGAGACCGTAACCCCGGGGAGAGGCAAAGGGCGCCCCCGATACTTGTTGCCCGAGCTGATAATTTCTCGGTCCGCTGCCATCGGCGGTCTCGGGTTGTCCGTCCCTGGCTCCGGGTGGCCCCTCCAGTTCTTCCTCAGGCGATAGCTCAGCTATAGCTCCGTCGCCAGTCTCAGACACGGGGGAACTGAGAACTGAACTAAAGAGAGAACCCTCCCTGGAAACTTCCAGGAGAGTAACAAATCTTCTGCACAGTGGTTAGGTTAGCCTTTATATATTGATATTACAGGTGCACGATAGGAAAAATCACATCCCTTGATTCTAACAAAATTGCAGACACAAATTGAATTGAGTCTCATTGATAATTCGGTTGTCTATCTTTATGATGGGGCATGCTGTCCTAAGACAGACACAACCTTGTCCTGTATACACAAGTGAAGTTGTCTGTTTGCCTGGATGTGTTTCAAAGTGACAAATACTCTGGTCCGTATCCAAACAAGTGTCTTTGTCACATTCTAATGTCCCTTCACATAGGTATCCTAGTTGCCTCCTCACAGTACAGGGCTCTAGATTAATGGTTTGCCATTTTCCTTCAATTTCTCGTGCCCACATCCTGTGTTCAGAAGGGTACAATACAGTTCCCTCATGATTTAATCCTAAGGGAACTATTGGATGTATTAGGTCACAGGGTTATAGGTGAAATTGACCAACACCCACCATGACTGAAGTTCCCTTTTCATAGTCCAGTGTCTTATGGAACTCAGTACACACCTGAGTGATGTTAAATTCAATGTCATACTCGCTTATGGCACACCCCTCTATTTTGAGTCTAAACTCAGGACATTTACTCAAGCATTTGTCACAGCATTCAGGACTAATCAGGATGAGTCTTATGGGTGGATGGTAAGCCTCGTGGAACTCATCCTGCATCAATGCATACTTACATCCCCAAACATTTCTTCCTTCTTACAAACTTGCATTCGTGACTCTTAGCATCTTGTTTAAAGCCTTATGAGAGTAAGGATAATAAGCTCTTCCTTGGCACCGGTATATCCCAGTCACATTATACCTGCGTGGTATTGCATTAACTCTTGTTATGGCTAAAGAAATTACTACAATAGTTACAACCTTCCACATAATGTCCATAATAACTATTAGTCCATTTATTCGTGGTTCCAAGTGAGCTTCAGCTTCAGTTTGTTATCTCCTGGCATGACCTTCCAAATTCCTTCTGGGGCTTTCTTTACTTGGGAGTGGTGAATCCAGGCCTTCTGTTCTTTGATTTTGATTGCAGTGAAGGTAGTGAGGAGCACCTGGAATGGTCATTCCCACTGGGGTTCCAAGGTCTTTTCTGCAAAAGACTTGACGTACACATAATCTCCAGGTTGTACATCATGTACGGGGCCATCTAGTTCTCTGCTTTGAGCTCCAGCCACATATTTCTCAATTTCTCTAAGTTGTTCATTTAAGGCCACCATATATCTATGTAGGGTTTCTTCCCCTACTTGAATAGGTGTTGTTCCCTCTTGAACTGCATATGGCTTTCTATACAATATTCCAAAAGGGCTTAGCTTCTCTTTTGCCCTTGGTTTTGTCCAAATTCGCAATAATGCCAATGGGAGAGCCTAGGGCCAGGGCAAATTTGCTTCTTGCCCCAGTCTCACAATTTGTTGTTTAATCAAATGGTTCATTTTTTCCACTTGGCCACTAGACTGAGGGTGGTATGGGGTATGCAATTCCCAGTCTATTCCCAGGTGGTGACTTATTTGCTGTACAATTTTTGAAATAAAGTGTGGCCCCCTATCTGAGGATATGGTGGCTGGAACTCCAAATCGTGGTATTATTTCTTGCAACATTGCTTTGGTCACCTCTCGGGCCTTAGCTGTCCTGTTAGGAAAGGCTTCTAGCCATCCTGAAAAGGTATCAGTTAACACCAGTAGGTAACGGTACCCTCCCTTTCTGGGCAGTTCTGTAAAATCAATTTGCCATTGTTGCCCCAGTCCAGAGCCTTTCCCAATTTGTCCCACTTTAGGCTTTGGGGTATTTTTAGGGTTAGTTCAGAGGCAAAGGCTACACTGACAAGTTACTTGTATCACTGTGCCCTGCAGTTTCCTGGCCATGATTCTTTCTTTCAAATGGTTATACAGGGCATCTATTCCCCAGTGTGTTTTCTCATGTTCCCTCTGTACTAATGACCACAACAAACAGGAGGGTACTACAAGTTTCCCTTCTTCTTTTACAGCCCATCCCTCCTGGTTATAACTTGCCTTTTCTACCTTAATAATTTTCTTATCCTTTTTATTGTATAATGGCTTACCTTCAATAGAAATTTTTTCCATCTGGAATCAATGCTGCCTCAATTGTCTCATCAGGTATCTCACCTTTTGTTATTTCTTTTGCCTCCCTATCTGCCAGCATATTGCCTTCCTCCTATTCAGAGCTCACTTTTTGGTGCGCTTTAATGTGCATGATGGCTACCTTTTTAGGTAATTGTACTGCATCCGATAGTCTCAGTATTTCTTGGGCATGTTTAATATTCTTCCCTTGTGAGTTCAACAGTCCGCTCTCCTTCCAATTGGCTCTGTGTGACTGAACTACACCAAATGCATACCTTGAGTCCGTATAGATGTTAATTTCCTTTCCTTCTGCCAGCTTTAGGGCTCAAATTATGGCAATTATCTCAGCCTTCTGCGCAGAGGTATTTGTTGGTAATGGTCCAGACTCTATTACCTCTCTGCTTGTGGTAACGGCATACCCGGCATGCCTCTTTCCACTGATGACATAGCTGCTCCTGTCAGTGAACCAGGTCTTGGCATCCTCAAGTGGGGTATCCTTCCGATCCGGGTGACTGGAGTAGGTGGCTTCGATGGTCTCCAGGCAATCATGGATCACAGGTTCTCCCATACTTCCGCTGAGGAAGGAAGCTGGGTTCACCATGTTAGTTACCACAATCTCAACATCATCTTGTTCTACCAGTATAGCTTGGTACTTCAGGAATCTCTGTGGGGAGAGCCAATGCCCCCCTTTCACTTCCAAGACTGTAGACACTGTGTGGGACACTAGCATAGTCATCTTCTGGCCCAGGGTGAACTTGCTTGCCTCTTGGATGTTCACTGCTACAGCTGCAACGGCTCTGAGGCACCCTGGCTATCCCTTAGCTGCCGTATCCAGCTGTTTGGAGAGGAAGGCAACTACCCTTCGGTACAGGCCCAGATTTTGTGCTAGTATTCCTAAAGCGATTCCTTGCGTCTAGTGAGAAAACAAAAAGAACGGCTTATGTCTGGAAGTTCCAAGGCTGGTGCTGACATGAGGGCCTTCTTTAGCTGGTTGAAGGCTCGAGTTGATTCTTTTGTCCACTGAAGATCTCTGCTTCCTTCCATGATCAAGGCATACAGAGGTTTAACAAGCAATCCATAATTATAAATCCACAGTCTGCACCACCCTGTCATGCCTAGAAAGGTTCTCAGTTTTTTCACTGTCTGAGGCTTTGGGGTCTGGCATATTGCCTCCTTGCGATCTTGCCCTAAGGTTCTTTGTCCAGCACTCACTTCATAGCCCAGGTAAATGACTGTCTGCTTTACCATCTGAGCCTTCTTTTGGGATACTTGATACCCTTGCAGGCCCAGAAAGTTTAGGAGGCTTACTGTCAAGTCCATGCATGTTTCCTGAGTCTGGGTGGCTTTTAAGAGGTCATCTACATACTGAAGGAACTGTCCTTCTCCTGGAGGAGGTTCCCAGGACTCCAAGTCTTTTGCAAGCTGCTCCTCAAATATAGTGGGAGAGTTCTTGTACCCCCTGCAGGCAATAAGCACCATGTGAGCTGCGTTTTAAGCCCAGATCTAGGGCTTTCCTACTGTCTTGGTTTGGAAAGACAGGTATCTGCCAGGGAAACTGAGGTTCCCCTAGGATGGAGAATACCAACCCCTCGCACCCCGACGAATTATAATTTTGCAATCAAGGGCTTTCAGGCAAAGATGTTGGGAATAGGAATAACAGTTTTTTACTAGGAGGTATTAACAATACAAATGGGATAGGAAACAAAACCACCCAACCAAACAAACAAATAAACAAATAAACAATAATTTTAGAAGAAAACCCTAACAAAGTCAGAGTTTCAATCTGACCCTGTAATTCAGGATGTTGATAACAGTCCAAACGTAAACAGTCCAAACACTTCTGGAGTGGCAGACGTGATCCTGTTGGAGCAGAGATGATTCTGCGAAGAAACCGGTTCAGGGACGGCCAGGAGGGAGACAGGATGGCGAGCACAGGAGACAAAAAAAAAAAAGCTCTTGCCACACCGCCGCGAAGGAAGCGCCGCGCACCCCGCTCCTGCAGCAGGGCCGAACCACTCCTGCAGCAGGGCCGAACCACTCCTGCAGCAGGGCCGAACCACTCCTGCAGCAGGGCCGAACCGCCAACCCCCGGCCACCCCCCCCTCCCCCCCACCCCCCCACCGCCAGGGCATGAGATGTATAGAAATGCAAATGCACCGCACAGGCTGGGGAAGGTAACAATGGCCTATCAAGGTGGGTCATCAGGCCTCAAAACAGATGTAAATAGAATATACAAAACCCGGCTCCACAACCCAGAACATTATCCACCCCTTATTCTATTACCATCTGTATCATACCTAAATTAATAAACTCCACTATACAGAATGAACCCTCACACTCAGTTCTCACTTAGGATTAGGTTTTCCTGTGGTACACAACTGGTTTTTCCATCTTTCTGCATTACCCACCAAGTGTTACCAGGTCCTTGAGCAAAAACAATCCCACGGGTGGGTTCACCTTTGCCCAAGGTGGGGTTTACCCAAACAGTCTTTCCTAAGATACCTCTCATATGTACTACAGGGACTTTGTCTCCATCCACTGTGTGCAAAGGGGTAGACTGGGCAGGACCAGCTCGATTAACAGACCCTCGGGTGTTGACCATCCAGGTGGCCTTTGCTAAGTTCACTTCCCAATTTCTGAAGGTCCCCCCGCCAAGTGCTTTCAGGGTGGTCTTAAGCAGTCCATTGCACCGTTCAACTTTCCCGGCAGCTGGTGCATGATAAGGGATGTGATATATCCATTCAATGCCGTGTTCCTTAGCCCAGGTGTTTATGAGGCTGTTCTTGAAATGAGTCCCGTTGTCCGACTCAATTCTCTCAGGGGTGCCATGTCTCCACAGGACTTGTTTTTCCAGGCCCAGGATGGTGTTCCGGGCGGTGGCATGAGGCACAGGATAGGTCTCCAGCCACCCAGTGGTGGCTTCCACCATGGTCAGCACGTAGCGCTTGCCTTGGCGGGTTTGGGGCAGTGTGATGTAATCAATCTGCCAGGCCTCCCCATACTTGTACTTGGACCACCGTCCACCGTACCAGAGGGGCTTCACCCGCTTGGCCTGCTTGATGGCAGCACACGTCTCACAGTCGTGGATAACCTGTGAAATACTGTTCATGGTTAGATCCACCCCTCGGTCTCGTGCCCACTTATAGGTGGCATCTCTGCCCTGATGACCTGAAGCATCATGGGCCCACCGAGCTAGGAACAACTCTCCCTTGTGTTGCCAATCCAAGTCTACCTTGGATACCTTTATCCTCGCAGCTTGATCTACTTGCTCGTTGTTCCGGTGCTCCTCATTAGCCCGACTCTTGGGGACATGGGCATCCACATGACGGACTTTCACAGGTAGTTTCCCTACCCTGATGGCAATGTCCTTCCACTCATCAGCAGCCCAGATTGGTTTTCCCCTACGCTGCCAGTTGGCTTTTTTCCACCTTTCCAGCCAGCCCCACAGAGCATTAGCCACCATCCACGAATCAGTGTAGAGGTAGAGCTTCGGCCACTTCTCTCTTTCAGCAATGTCCAGGGCCAATTGAACAGCTTTGAGTTCAGCAAGCTGGCTTGACCCACCTTCTCCTTCAGTGGCGTGTGCAACTTGTCTTGTGGGGCTCCATACGGCTGCTTTCCACTTCCGGTTCATCCCTACGATGCGACAGGAACCATCAGTGAAAAGAGCGTAGCGTGTTTCTTCTGCTGGCAGTTGGTTGTATGGTGGAGCTTCTTCAGCCCGGGTTACTTGTTCTTCTTCGTCAGTGAGACTGAAGTTCTCAGCTTCTGGCCAGTTGGTGATTACTTCCAAAATCCCAGGGCGATTCGGGTTACCAATACGGGCGCGCTGAGTGATGAGGGCGATCCATTTGCTCCATGTAGCATCGGTGGCATGGTGGGTGGAGGGAACCTTTCCTTTAAACATCCACCCCAGCACCGGTAGTCGGGGTGCCAGGAGGAGTTGTGCTTCAGTGCCAATCACCTCTGAGGCAGCTTGAACTCCTTCGTAGGCGGCCAAGATCTCCTTCTCTGTGGGAGTGTAGTTGGCTTCAGACCCTCTGTAGCTTCGGCTCCAGAATCCCAGTGGCCGGCCTCGAGTCTCACCTGGCACCTTCTGCCATAGGCTCCAGGACAGACCATGGCTCCCGGCTGCAGAGTAGAGCACGTTCTTTACCTCTGGTCCCGTCCTGACTGGGCCAAGGGCTACCGCATGAGCGATTTCCTGCTTGATCTGGGCAAAGGCGTGTTGCTGTTCAGGGCCCCAGTGGAAATCGTTCTTCTTGCGGGTAACCAGGTAGAGAGGGCTCACAATCTGACTGTACTCAGGGATGTGCATCCTCCAAAAGCCAATGGCCCCTAGGAAAGCTTGTGTTTCCTTCTTGTTGGTTGGTGGGGACATGGCAGTGATCTTATTGATGACCTCAGTGGGAATCTGACGCCGTCCATCTTGCCACTTCACTCCCAGGAACTGGATCTCTTGGGCAGGTCCCTTGACTTTGCTCTTCTTGATGGCAAAACCGGCTTCCAGGAGAATTTGGATGATCTTCTCTCCTTTCTCAAAGACTTCCATTGCCGTGTTCCCCCACACAATGATGTCATCTATGTACTGTAGATGGTCCGGAGCCTCACCCTTTTCCAGTGCATCCTGGATCAGTCCATGGCAGATGGTGGGACTGTGCTTCCACCCCTGGGGCAGCCGATTCCAGGTGTACTGCACACCCCTCCAGGTGAAAGCAAACTGGGGTCTGCACTCTGCTGCCACAGGAATGGAGAAGAAGGCATTGGCAATGTCAATGGTCGCGTACCACTTTGCTGCCTTGGACTCCAGCTCATACTGCAACTCCAACATGTCTGGCACAGCAGCGCTCAGTGGTGGCGTGACCTCATTCAGACCACGATAATCTACAGTCAGTCTCCATTCCCCACTGGGCTTACGCACAGGCCAGATGGGGCTGTTAAAAGGTGAATGAGCCTTACTGACCACCCCTTGGCTCTCCAGTTTACGAATCATCTCATGGATCGGGGTCACAGAGTCTCTGTCAGTGCGGTATTGCCGACGGTGCACTGTTGCTGTGGCAATTGGTACCTGTTGTTCTTCAACTCTTAGCAGTCCCACAGCAGAAGGGTCATCTGAGAGACCAGGCAAGGTATTCAGTTGTTTGATCTCTTCCGTCTCTACAGCAGCTACTCCAAAAGCCCAACGATATCCTTTTGGGTCTTTGAAATATCCATTTCTGAGATAGTCTATGCCGAGGATGCACGGGGCCTCTGGGCCAGTCACAATGGGGTGTTTCTGCCACCCATTCCCAGTTAAACTCACTTCGGCTTCCACTACAGTCAGCTGCTGGGACCCTCCTGTCACCCCAGAAATAGAAATGGGTTCTGTTCCTACATACCCTGATGGCATCAGGGTACATTGGGCACCAGTGTCAACCAAAGCCGTGTATTTTTGTGGGTCAGATGTGCCAGGCCATCGGATCCACACAGTCCAATAGATCCGATTATCCCTTTCCTCTACCTGGCTAGAGGCAGGGCCCCTCTAGCACTGGTTATCCCCTTCCTGAGCATACATACTAGAGGTTCCTTCAAGGGGATTCAACACAGCATTGGCAGCTTGGTTATAGGAGGCTGAGGCTACTTTCATTTTCGTAGATCCCCCTTGGTGATTGTTCCTCTCCTTGAGCTCACGCACCCGTGCTGCCAGGACAGAAGTGGGTTTCCCATCCCACATTCCCATGTCTTCCCCATGGTCACGCAGATAAAACCACAGGTCAGCTCTTGGGGTGTACCCTCTCTCTCGAGCTGGGGGTCGTTGGGCTCTAACTCTGGGGCCTGTGACTCGCACTGGTGCCACACTGGAACTGTTTGTCCTCATCTCCTCCCTCACCCCCCTTATCTCTTCTTTGAGTTCTTTAACCACGGCAGAGATATGAGCCTGCATCGGGCCATTGATCATACTTTCATAATTCCTAAGCTTATTGGCAACAGACCCCACTGTCTCTCGATTGTCCTCAGCATTAATTGTTGCAATAAAGGTGGTGTACTGAGATGGCCCTAGATTTGCCAGATTCCACAACATCTGCCCTGTGCATTTAACCTTGTCAGGGTCATTATCATGCTGTCCACTCCTCCCAAAAAGTACCTCCAGCACCGCCACTTCCCTCAGCTGTTGGATCCCTTCCTCCAGAGTTTTCCAGCGCATTCTATGGTGGTGCTCCTGCATTCTTTCTTTGTGGATAAATCTCTCTCTCACACTCATTAAAAGCCGCTCCCAAAGGGAAAGGGGTCCTGGCTCTCTTACAAATACCTGATTTATACCTGAGTCCTGGGTCAAGGGTCCCAAATTCCTTGCCTCACCACTGTCCAATTGCACACCAGTACCCATGAGGTCCCAAACCCGAAGTAGCCAGGCTGTGTAAGCCTCACGCCCCCGCCGTACGATATCTTTTTGCAGGTTACGGAGACTTTCATACGACAGGGACTCGGTGATGATCTGAACATGTGATTCCCCTGCAGGTTGTGAGGGCCCTCCTTTCTTATTGTCTGGGTTTGCTGTTTTCACCTTAGATTTCTTTGTTTCCACAGGGGCAACTGCTGCTGGCTGTGACTGCCCCTCTGGTTCAGCTGGGACCTGGGCAATTGTAATCTCTGTGGGTTTCATTGCTGCACCATCAGGCTCTCTTTTGTCAGGGCAGGGGAAGGATTTCCCACTAACTGGGGAGATGTACTCCCTCAGCATCTGGCTCATCTTTTCTTGCATCTCCTTAATCAGAGCCCCCACCCAAACCGGGTGGTTTATCTCTGAGGCAGGCTGTGGGGCAGGAGCGGACTCTTGGGCTGCATTCTTATTCTCTGGGGTACTTATTAAGGTGCTTACCCAGGCCAATTTCCCCTTATCTCTGAATGCCAAACAGAACAGGCATACCAGCAACACCAGCCACTGTATGATATCATTAGCACTCAGAGATTTCAACCCTTCAAAAACTGGTGGGGTGGACCCAAAAAGCTGTGTGAAGGGCTGGGAGAAAATTTCCCCCGGTGCCATTTCCTTACAATAGGTACCATTGTTAAAGTAACCCCAGAAGCACAGAGTTAGCCTATGATAGCTATGAATCCATGTGCTTGCTTTCCAGAGGAAGTTAAAAATCCATGAATTTCTCACCTTATTAATCCACAAAACAAACTGAATGCCAGCCACAGTAGCCTTAGTCATAGGACCCATATTAACATAAGGAGTAGCAAATGGCAGAAATACAGCCACCACCACGTGCCACCCAAACCAGGGAAAGCTAGACCACATTATTCTGGCCAGTGGGCTTTTATCTAATACGCAAGAACTGTTATTCCTCTCTCTCAATGCCCTCGTGCCCCACCCTTGGGCGCCAAAATTTGTCTTGGTTTGGAAAGACAGGTATCTGCCAGGGAAACTGAGGTTCCCCTAGGATGGAGAATACCAACCCCTCGCACCCCGACGAATTATAATTTTGCAATCAAGGGCTTTCAGGCAAAGATGTTGGGAATAGGAATAACAGTTTTTTACTAGGAGGTATTAACAATACAAATGGGATAGGAAACAAAACCACCCAACCAAACAAACAAATAAACAAATAAACAATAATTTTAGAAGAAAACCCTAACAAAGTCAGAGTTTCAATCTGACCCTGTAATTCAGGATGTTGATAACAGTCCAAACGTAAACAGTCCAAACACTTCTGGAGTGGCAGACGTGATCCTGTTGGAGCAGAGATGATTCTGCGAAGAAACCGGTTCAGGGACGGCCAGGAGGGAGACAGGATGGCGAGCACAGGAGACAAAAAAAAAAAAGCTCTTGCCACACCGCCGCGAAGGAAGCGCCGCGCACCCCGCTCCTGCAGCAGGGCCGAACCACTCCTGCAGCAGGGCCGAACCACTCCTGCAGCAGGGCCGAACCACTCCTGCAGCAGGGCCGAACCGCCAACCCCCGGCCACCCCCCCCTCCCCCCCACCCCCCCACCGCCAGGGCATGAGATGTATAGAAATGCAAATGCACCGCACAGGCTGGGGAAGGTAACAATGGCCTATCAAGGTGGGTCATCAGGCCTCAAAACAGATGTAAATAGAATATACAAAACCCGGCTCCACAACCCAGAACACCTACTCAAATGCAAAAATTTTCTGGCTGGCTTCGTGGAGAGGTAGGCAAAAGAAAGCATCCTTTAAATCTAGAACTGTAAACCAGGTTAATTCAGGTGTTAAATAGGTTAATAGGGTATAAGGGTTGGCAACTACTGGGTATAAGTTTTCAGTTACCTTGTTAACAGCCCTTAAATCTTGTACTAACTGTATGACCCATCACACTTCTTCACTGGCAAAATAGGAGTATTAAAATCAGATTGACACTCTCTCATCAGTCCTATCTGTAAAATGTTTTCAGTTATTGGACTAATCTCTTCTCTATCTTCTTTCTTTAGGGGATATTGTTTAACCCTTACTGGCTGTCCTCCCTCTTTGAGCCTGATTTCCACTGGTAGTGCATTCTTAGCTCTTCCTGATATATCAGAAGACCATACCCCAGGAAATACCTGATCCATTATTTTCTTAAAGTTTTCTTCTTCATTTGCAACTTCAATTTCTTTGGTTATTAACATTAAACTTAGCAGTTCTACATATTATTGGTCTTTTACCTCCAAACTAATTTCCCCATTTTTGAATATTATTCTTGCTTCCAGCTGCTCCCAAAAGCGCAGATGGAGCATTAGGCATATATAAAGATTGATGAATTCCCCACTGTTTCCCCAATTTATACTTTAGTGGTTTACAAAAATAATCTCTTTCAGATTGACCAGTTGCCCCCTTTACCATAACATAATCATTGGTTACAGGTATTAGGGCCTTATTCAGCACTGAAAATGTTGCCCCTGTGCCTACGAAAATTCCACCTCTTTCTCTTTGTTCCCCAGTTTGACTATAACTAGAGGGTCTCCCAGGGTGGAGCCCTCCCATCCCCCTCAGTCCTCTTTTACATGAGCAACCACCTTTTCTCCTTTCTGATTGCCTTTTCTATGTTTATCACCCCTTCTTAGTTCTGGGCACTGGTTTTTCCAGTGGCCAAATTTCCTGCAAAATGCACATTGGTCTTTCCCCAGTCGGGGTGGTCCCTGTTTCAGTGGACCTTGCCCACATTTTCCTTTTTCTCCCTCTTACTACTGCTACTGATTTCTTCATTCCTTGTTTATATCCTTCTTCCCGGTTACTAAAAACTCTCCAAGCCTCATCCAGTAAAGCTTCTAAATTCTGGCTGTTTGGACCCCAGATCTTCTGGAGTTTCTGCCTGATGTCTCCTGTAGACTGTCCTAAAAATAAATTTATTAATTGCTGCATCCCTTCATCATATCCAGGATCCAGGGGGGTGTGTCGGCACATTGCATCTCGCAGGTGATCTAGAAATTCAGGCGTTTGAGAGGGCCCCTGTTTGATAGCATATAAGGCTAACCAGTTTATGGTTTTGGGGACTGCTCTTTCCAGTCCTTTTACTATTAATTCCTGGTATCTCTTTAACCATCCCAACCCCTCATCATTATTAGGATCCCAGCCTGGGTCTTGAGGGGGAAATACCTCTTTAACATCTTCCTGTGTTGTTCTACAATCATCCTCAGCCAGATCCTTAGCTACTTTCAAAACCAATTGCTTCTCAGTCTCTGTTAAGTCATCAAGCAGCAGCTGGAGGTCTGCCCAATCAGGTAAATGCTATTTAATCATAAACTTCATCTTCTTAGCAACCCCTATTGGGTCACTTCGATAGCCCTTAGCACTCTTTTCCCAAATCTCAAAATCAATGGAGGAAAAGAGAACCTTAATCAGTTTTGTTTCTCCATCAGAGGTCATTGCTTGTCTTAGAGGTGCTTGAATGACTTCTCTGATTTGTTTTCGGGTCCTTGATGCTATAGGTCCTTGTGGGGAAAGTTTGGGAGCTGGTGGGGGAGGTTCAGGTTCATCCCACTCACTGTCACTGCTAGGCAGTGGTGGATCCCTGGATTCAGGAGTGGGTGGAGAAACCCCTACCTCAGTTGCTGTGAAGCGGGGGAGGTTGGAGTTAATGGTGATTCTGAATCTGCATCCCCCACCACCCTCCTCCTTTCCTGCCTTTTAGGGGGTGGTTTAAGTATGTCTTCTGTCTCTTATTCCAAAGCCTCTGCTTGGTACACCTTATTGGGGTGTGTGCACCTCTGATTTATCAAGCAGGTACTACAACACCATTTGGGCTTCCCTTTAGTAACTTTATTGTCCTTTTCAAGGGCCAATACTAAAGGATCATTCCACAATCCCTTTGCCACTCAGGGTTATCCCTAAGAGAAAAAAACATATCAGCATAAGCTACTTCCTGCCACTTCTGTTCACAGCGTAGGAAGAGCATTAGCTGCAGAAGAGTCTCAGTGCACTATACCAGCTTGCGGGGCATCTCACACCCTCTTTAAGCCTATATAGAGGCCACCACTGTGTGCAAAACTTAACCAGTTCTCTCTTGGTTTCTGTACCACCATAGCCCACCAATTCTTTCCAATGTGTTAAAATACATCCCAGAGGACTGATTTTAGGAATCTCTTGACTTTCACCTGCTCCCATCCTTAAAATTCCTCTGGTACAATGATATACTGGGTACTCTTGTTCCACCCTAAAGATTTCCACTGGCTTCCCTATGCCTCCTTCTCCTGGGCATATACTTTTACTAAAAAAAGCAGGGTTTACATGCACACACACCACGGGAGGGGAAATGTTGCCACGATTCGTGCCTGCCATGTTTTGGTTTTAGGAAATTCTGTTCCCAGGGACCGAAACTGGTAAACAAGGTCACTCTCTGTAAACTATTGTGTTTTCTACATGCTTTCCCAGAGGAGGGACTTCGCATGGTGGTCTCTGTGAGTGACCAATGGTTCCAGGGGTCCCACCTCTAAGGTGGGCACATTTGTAAAAAGTATAAAAGAAGTTTGGAAAATAAACCTGCGGCTCCTCCCTGAGGAGTCCACAGCAGCCTTCTGAAATCACTACTCCACGTCTCCCTTCATTGTGTCCCACAGCGACAGGGAAAACTCTTTTTTTATTTTAATCTAAAAGGAAACAAACACAACACAATCAAACAAATTGACAACACATACACTTGTCCCCTCTTCGTTGTTTAAATTGCTGATTACAAATTGCTATCAAACAAAAGCCCTCTGTTATACCCTGTACTGGTTATTGCAGCTAAAATGTGCTCAGAAATTGCAAGCAGTTTCACACACTGCAGCAAGCGTACAGTTAAAACCCAACGCAATTCCTATCTAGCTGTAACCAGGGTACAGATGGGGACTTTGCAAAATGCCAACTGGGCCTCTGCCAGATATTAACAATCCCAAACACACACTCAACTAAAGGTTTTAATAAAGTGTCACTCTAAGTCAAGAAACTCAAATGGGGATACAGCACAGATCCTTCCGCAAGAGGGAAGTGGGGCCACCTCTGCCCCACACTGTCCTGCACTCCCCTGTGACCAGGGATCACCAGTTCCTATTTGTGAAAAATGACGTTTCACCTTTTTATAATAATTTATATGCTTAAGAAAAATAAAAATTAAAAAAATAAAAATAAAATAAAAATAAACAATTAGGAGACAAAAGAAGGTAGCTACTCAGCTGAGGGTGTAAACCAACACACCCTATTCCAGATTTCTTGGTATTTAAGAATCTTGGTGTTACATATTTAAAAGAGACTAATGCATATTCAAACATATGTTTTGTTTATCCGTTTCAAGGGTCCCCAGGTATTGCAGCTTCTTTATCTTTCTTGGAGCCTTGTAGCCGGCTTAGGTGTCATAAATCCTTCTTGGCCATAAAAGGTTCATTTGTTCTTTATCAGCAATCTTCTCTCACAGGAATGTAGGATGATCCCTCCACATTCTGGTTTGGTCAATTTAGATGTTACAAAGAAAAAACCTTAGTCTTTTGTTTTTACTCTATGCGACAATTAGAAAATATACCTTCATTACACAAATAAAAGGAAATACAGTACAACCTTCTTACATTATATGTATAACATTCATCTCAATATTTGCAAAAAGCCAACTCCAAAATATGCATTTATAACACTAATTAAAATACCACTCCACACATTGGCAATCTCAAAACCTCACAAACAATTAAGTATGTTCCTCCACAGTTGAGACAAGCCCCACCCCCCCAATCAAAACTTTTGGGGGGTCGGAGCGGGGCTGGGGGAAAAAAAACACAGTCTGGGACTACAAAACCTGAATCCTTCCGCTGGTTACCAAGGTGATACCGGGCATCATTTCAAACCTTCTACACCACTCGTCCTTCTATGCACAAAATAAACAGCTTATTCACCCACAACTGTTTTTACTTAACAATACACTGGTTAAAATTCTGCTACCAGCCACACAAACAAAACCCACACACAGCACTTCTCCTGGCACACACTCCAAACACAGTACAAGCACACCAAATCCTTCCACTTCCCCAAACACAAACAGATATCCCTCCGCTGATCAGGTGGGGGTTTTAAAATTCTTTCACAGCTTTAAACAGGCACAAACCCAAAACACTTACCACACACTAATGACACGCTCCAAAAGCACACAAATCAAGGCGCCTACAATGCAAATCCACATAGACCACAACACATACGGCACACCAATAATTTTACTGCTTGAACATACGATTGCAGTCGATGTGCCGGGACCCCAGTCACTGTTTCCTGCGACCCGGTCTGGGACCGCTCGTGACCCAGAGTTCACAAACCACAATCCCCGAGCCGCTTTTAAACCACAACCAAACTGGAGCCTCAATTGCTCCTGAACAACGACAGTAACCAGACCTGTGGCTCTGCTGCCGCTTCTGCCCCACCTCGGGACACTTAAAGCTGGTGCCATCACCAGCTCTTACTTAAAACACGAATAACCATCAATACCAGACTCCGCGGAGCTTACCGAACACAATCAGGCCTCTGCTTTGCATAAGACATCTCTTATGACTTAAAAGCTGCCTGTATTCAAAGGTACCTTTTTCAAATATTTATTAAACATACCTTTTTGTCCGTAGCTTTGACAGATCCTGGTCTCTCCCCAGGATATCAGCAGGGAAGCTAGAGCCCTCTTCCCAGAAAATTCTGGGTGGGCGCCCAGAGGGGGTCCCAGACTCCGATGGCCCCTCAGCCAGAGAGAGCAGAGTCCTGACATGGTTGCCAGATGATTTATTAAAATATGAATATCGATCTAATATCGATACCCAACTGTGACGGACAAAAGACTCTCTAACAGTTAAGTTAGTGTCTTGGTTTGGAAAGACAGGTATCTGCCAGGGAAACTGAGGTTCCCCTAGGATGGAGAATACCAACCCCTCACACCCCGACGAATTATAATTTTGCAATCAAGGGCTCTCAGGCAAAGATGTTGGGAATAGGAATAACAGTTCTTTACTAGGAGGTATTAACAATACAAATATGATAGGAAACAAAACCACCCAACCAAACAAACAAATAAACAAATAAACAATAATTTTAGAAGAAAATCCTGACACAGTCAGAGTTTCAATCTGACCCTGTGATTCAGGATGTTGAGAAACAGTCCAAACGTAAACAGTCCAAACACTTCTGAAATGGCAGACGTGATCCTGTTGGAGCAGAGATGATTCTGCGAAGAAGCCGGTTCAGGGACAGCGAGGAGGGAGACAGGATGGCGAGCACAGGAGACGAAGATCTTGTCACCCCGCAGCGAAGGAAGCGCCCAGCACCCAGCTCCTGCAGCAGGGCCGAACTGCCAACCCCCGGCCACCCCCCCTCCCCCCCACCCCCCACCGCCAGGGCATGAGATGTATAGAAATGCAAATGCACCGCACAGGCTGGGGAAGGTAACAATGGCCTATCAAGGTGGGTCATCAGGCCCCAAAACAGATGTAAATAGAATATACAAAACCCGGCTCCACAACCCAGGACATTAGCCACCCCTTATTCTATTATCATCTGTATCATACCTAAATTAATAAACTCCACTATACAGAATGAACCCTCACACTCAGTTCTCACTTAGGATTAGGTTTTCCTGTGGTACACAACTGGTTTTCCCATCTTTCTGCATTACCCACCAAGTGTTACCAGGTCCTTGAGCAAAAACAATCCCACGGGTGGGTTCACCTTTGCCCAAGGTGGGGTTTACCCAAACAGTCTTTCCTAAGATACCTCTCATATGTACCACAGGGACTTTGTCTCCATCCACTGTGTGCAAAGGGGTAGACTGGGCAGGACCAGCTCGATTAATAGACCCTCGGGTGTTGACCATCCAGGTGGCCTTTGCTAAGTTCACTTCCCAATTTTTGAAGGTCCCCCCACCAAGTGCTTTCAGGGTGGTCTTAAGCACTCCATTGCACCGTTCAACTTTCCCGGCAGCTGGTGCATGATAAGGGATGTGATATATCCATTCAATGCCGTGTTCCTTAGCCCAGGTGTTTATGAGGCTGTTCTTGAAATGAGTCCCGTTGTCCGACTCAATTCTCTCAGGGGTGCCATGTCTCCACAGGACTTGTTTTTCCAGGCCCAGGATGGTGTTCCGGGCGGTGGCATGAGGCACAGGATAGGTCTCCAGCCACCCAGTGGTGGCTTCCACCATGGTCAGCACGTAGCGCTTGCCTTGGCGGGTTTGGGGCAGTGTGATGTAATCAATCTGCCAGGCCTCCCCATACTTGTACTTGGACCACCGTCCACCGTACCAGAGGGGCTTCACCCGCTTGGCCTGCTTGATGGCAGCACACGTCTCACAGTCGTGGATAACCTGTGAAATACTGTTCATGGTTAGATCCACCCCTCGGTCTCGTGCCCACTTATAGGTGGCATCTCTGCCCTGATGACCTGAAGCATCATGGGCCCACCGAGCTAGGAACAACTCTCCCTTGTGTTGCCAATCCAAGTCTACCTTGGATACCTTTATCCTCGCAGCTTGATCTACTTGCTCGTTGTTCCGGTGCTCCTCATTAGCCCGACTCTTGGGGACATGGGCATCCACATGACGGACTTTCACAGGTAGTTTCCCTACCCTGATGGCAATGTCCTTCCACTCATCAGCAGCCCAGATTGGTTTTCCCCTACGCTGCCAGTTGGCTTTTTTCCACCTTTCCAGCCAGCCCCACAGAGCATTAGCCACCATCCACGAATCAGTGTAGAGGTAGAGCTTCGGCCACTTCTCTCTTTCAGCAATGTCCAGGGCCAATTGAACAGCTTTGAGTTCAGCAAGCTGGCTTGACCCACCTTCTCCTTCAGTGGCGTGTGCAACTTGTCTTGTGGGGCTCCATACGGCTGCTTTCCACTTCCGGTTCATCCCTACGATGCGACAGGAACCATCAGTGAAAAGAGCGTAGCGTGTTTCTTCTGCTGGCAGTTGGTTGTATGGTGGAGCTTCTTCAGCCCGGGTTACTTGTTCTTCTTCGTCAGTGAGACTGAAGTTCTCAGCTTCTGGCCAGTTGGTGATTACTTCCAAAATCCCAGGGCGATTCGGGTTACCAATACGGGCGCGCTGAGTGATGAGGGCGATCCATTTGCTCCATGTAGCATCGGTGGCATGGTGGGTGGAGGGAACCTTTCCTTTAAACATCCACCCCAGCACCGGTAGTCGGGGTGCCAGGACGAGTTGTGCTTCAGTGCCAATCACCTCTGAGGCAGCTTGAACTCCTTCGTAGGCGGCCAAGATCTCCTTCTCTGTGGGAGTGTAATTGGCTTCAGACCCTCTGTAGCTTCGGCTCCAGAATCCCAGTGGCCGGCCTCGAGTCTCACCTGGCACCTTCTGCCACAGGCTCCAGGACAGACCATGGCTCCCGGCTGCAGAGTAGAGCACATTCTTTACCTCTGGTCCCGTCCTGACTGGGCCAAGGGCTACTGCATGTGCGATTTCCTGCTTGATCTGGGCAAAGGCGTGTTGCTGTTCTGGGCTCCAGTGGAAATCGTTCTTCTTGTGGGTAACCAGGTAGAGAGGGCTCACAATCTGACTGTACTCAGGGATGTGCATCCTCCAAAAGCCAATGGCCCCTAGGAAAGCTTGTGTTTCCTTCTTATTGGTCGGTGGGGACATGGCGGTGATCTTATTGATGACCTCAGTGGGAATCTGACGCCGTCCATCTTGCCACTTCACTCCCAGGAACTGGATCTCTTGGGCAGGTCCCTTGACTTTGCTCTTCTTGATGGCAAAACCGGCTTCCAGGAGAATTTGGATGATCTTCTCTCCTTTCTCAAAGACTTCCATTGCCGTGTTCCCCCACACAATGATGTCATCTATGTACTGTAGATGGTCCGGAGCCTCACCCTTTTCCAGTGCATCCTGGATCAGTCCATGGCAGATGGTGGGACTGTGCTTCCACCCCTGGGGCAGCCGTTTCCAGGTGTACTGCACACCCCTCCAGGTGAAAACAAACTGGGGTCAGCACTCTGCTGCCACAGGAATGGAGAAGAAGGCATTGGCAATGTCGATGGTCGCGTACCACTTTGCTGCCTTGGACTCCAGCTCATACTGCAACTCCAACATGTCTGGCACAGCAGCGCTCAGTGGTGGCGTGACCTCATTCAGGCCACGGTAATCCACTGTCAGTCTCCATTCCCCACTGGGCTTACGCACAGGCCAGATGGGGCTGTTAAAAGGTGAATGAGCCTTACTGACCACCCCTTGGCTCTCCAGTTTACGAATCATCTCATGGATCGGGGTCACAGAGTCTCTGTCAGTGCGGTATTGCCGACGGTGCACTGTTGCTGTGGCAATTGGTACCTGTTGTTCTTCAACTCTTAGCAGTCCCACAGCAGAAGGGTCATCTGAGAGACCAGGCAAGGTATTCAGTTGTTTGATCTCTTCCGTCTCTACAGCAGCTACTCCAAAAGCCCAACGATATCCTTTTGGGTCTTTGAAATATCCATTTCTGAGATAGTCTATGCCGAGGATGCACGGGGCCTCTGGGCCAGTCACGATGGGGTGTTTCTGCCACCCATTCCCAGTTAAACTCACTTCGGCCTCCACTACAGTCAGCTGCTGGGACTCTCCTGTCACCCCAGAAATAGAAATGGGTTCTGTTCCTACATACCCTGATGGCATCAGGGTACATTGGGCACCAGTGTCAACCAAAGCCGTGTATTTTTGTGGGTCAGATGTGCCAGGCCATCGGATCCACACAGTCCAATAGATCCGATTATCCCTTTCCTCTACCTGGCTAGAGGCAGGGCCCCTCTAGCACTGGTTATCCCCTTCCTGAGCATACATACTAGAGGTTCCTTCAAGGGGATTCAACACAGCATTGGCAGCTTGGTTATAGGAGGCTGAGGCTACTTTCATTTTCGTAGATCCCCCTTGGCGATTGTTCCTCTCCTTGAGCTCACGCACCCGTGCTGCCAGGACAGAAGTGGGTTTCCCATCCCACATTCCCATGTCTTCCCCATGGTCACGCAGATAAAACCACAGGTCAGCTCTTGGGGTGTACCCTCTCTCTCGAGCTGGGGGTCGTTGGGCTCTAACTCTGGGGCCTGTGACTCGCACTGGTGCCACATTGGAACTGTTTGTCCTCATCTCCTCCCTCACCCCCCTTATCTCTTCTTTGAGTTCTTTAACCACGGCAGAGATATGAGCCTGCATCGGGCCATTGATCATACTTTCATAATTCCTAAGCTTATTGGCAACAGACCCCACTGTCTCTCGATTGTCCTCAGCATTAATTGTTGCAATAAAGGTGGTGTACTGAGATGGCCCTAGATTTGCCAGATTCCACAACATCTGCCCTGTGCATTTAACCTTGTCAGGGTCATTATCATGCTGTCCACTCCTCCCAAAAAGTACCTCCAGCACCGCCACTTCCCTCAGCTGTTGGATCCCTTCCTCCAGAGTTTTCCAGCGCATTCTATGGTGGTGCTCCTGCATTCTTTCTTTGTGGATAAATCTCTCTCTCACACTCATTAAAAGCCGCTCCCAAAGGGAAAGGGGTCCTGGCTCTCTTACAAATACCTGATTTATACCTGAGTCCTGGGTCAAGGGTCCCAAATTCCTTGCCTCACCACTGTCCAATTGCACACCAGTACCCATGAGGTCCCAAACCCGAAGTAGCCAGGCTGTGTAAGCCTCACGCCCCCGCCGTACAATATCTTTTTGCAGGTTACGGAGACTTTCATACGACAGGGACTCGGTGATGATCTGAACATGTGATTCCCCTGCAGGTTGTGAGGGCCCTCCTTTCTTATTGTCTGGGTTTGCTGTTTTCACCTTAGATTTCTTTGTTTCCACAGGGGCAACTGCCGCTGGCTGTGACTGCCCCTGTGGTTCAGCTGGGACCTGAGCAGTTGTAATCTCTGTGGGTTTCATTGCTGCACCATCAGGCTCTCTTTTGTCAGGGCAGGGGAAGGATTTCCCACTAGCTGGGGAAATGTACTCCCTCAGCATCTGGCCCATCTTCTCCTGCATCTCCTTCATCAGAGCCCCCACCCAAACCGGGTGGTTTATCTCTGAGGCAGGCTGTGGGGCAGGAGCGGACTCTTGGGCTGCATTCTTATTCTCTGGGGTACTTATTAAGGTGCTTACCCAGGCCAATTTCCCCTTATCTCTGAATGCCAAACAGAACAGGCATACCAGCAACACCAGCCACTGTATGATATCATTAGCACTCAGAGATTTCAACCCTTCAAAAACTGGTGGGGTGGACCCAAAAAGCTGTGTGAAGGGCTGGGAGAAAATTTCCCCCGGTGCCATTTCCTTACAATAGGTACCATTGTTAAAGTAACCCCAGAAGCACAGAGTTAGCCTATGATAGCTATGAATCCATGTGCTTGCTTTCCAGAGGAAGTTAAAAATCCATGAATTTCTCACCTTATTAATCCACAAAATAAACTGAATGCCAGCCACAGTAGCCTTAGTCATTAGACCCATATTTACATAAGGAGTAGCAAATGGCAGAAATACAGCCACCACCACGTGCCACCCAAACCAGGGAAAGCTAGACCACATTATTCTGGCCAGTGGGCTTTTATCTAATACGCAAGAACTGTTATTCCTCTCTCTCAATGCCCTCGTGCCCCACCCTTGGGCGCCAAAATCTGTCTTGGTTTGGAAAGACAGGTATCTGCCAGGGAAACTGAGGTTCCCCTAGGATGGAGAATACCAACCCCTCACACCCCGACAAATTATAATTTTGCAATCAAGGGCTCTCAGGCAAAGATGTTGGGAATAGGAATAACAGTTCTTTACTAGGAGGTATTAACAATACAAATATGATAGGAAACAAAACCACCCAACCAAACAAACAAATAAACAAATAAACAATAATTTTAGAAGAAAACCCTGACAAAGTCAGAGTTTCAATCTGACCCTGTGATTCAGGATGTTGAGAAACAGTCCAAACGTAAACAGTCCAAACACTTCTGAAATGGCAGACGTGATCCTGTTGGAGCAGAGATGATTCTGCGAAGAAGCCGGTTCAGGGACAGCGAGGAGGGAGACAGGATGTCGAGCACAGGAGACGAAGATCTTGTCACCCCGCAGCGAAGGAAGCGCCCAGCACCCAGCTCCTGCAGCAGGGCCGAACCGCCAACCCCCGGCCACCCCCCCCTCCCCCCCACCCCCCACCGCCAGGGCATGAGATGTATAGAAATGCAAATGCACCGCACAGGCTGGGGAAGGTAACAATGGCCTATCAAGGTGGGTCATCAGGCCCCAAAACAGATGTAAATAGAATATACAAAACCCGGCTCCACAACCCAGAACAGTTAGAAAGTGTATATTTATGACGGCTGGGCAGCTCATGGGATAGCTCCTTAATGCGCACTGCAAAGATCACAGGTAATTACAAAGCCTTTTATCCACAAAAGTGTTGAATACACAAAATACAAATGCATATTCATACCCCTGTCACCTCCTCTTCTCCGCTTTGTATGCTAATTGACAAAAAGGCTATTAAGCATGTGTGGTTTGTTCTTTGAAATGGGTCAGTGGTTATCGCTGTGGGGGACGCACAGGAACGAGGCAGGGAGTGCATCAAAGAGGCTGCGTGGAGCTCTTGCAAGCAAGAGACCCCTCCTTTATTTTCCTGACTCTTTTTGTACATTTACAGATGTGCCCACCCCAGAGGTGGGACCCTTGGGAACCACTGGTCATTTTCCAGAGACCATCACCGAAGCCCCTCCTCTGGGAACAGATGTGGGAACTTCGGTAGTTTACAGAACATGACCTTGTGCATCAAGACCGTGCCTGGGAATGAAATTCCCAAAACCAAAACATGCAGGCACGAGCATGGCAACAAGTGGTCTTACGTGGGGAGTGGTCACCAAAAGGAGAAAGTAAAACTAGTCTTCCTTGTTCTAAACTTTCAACCTTTCGATGCATATGTGACAAATGACTCCTTGGTAAAACCTATAGTTTTCTGTTCTCAGGACTGTTTCTGGAGACAGAAGGTTTGCAATCATCTTGTGTTTCTGGGGTCTATTGATCAATTTCCCTGTTTTTCGTTACAAGCACAGCTTACACAAACATAAAGTTGACAAGCAATGAGTTATTAGATCTGGGATAGCTTATCTAAAATCCGGTCTCTTTTAACCATCCTCTGAGTTTTAACTGATTTTAGCAAAGCTTATTTTTTCAGCTAAATCAGCAATATATTGTTGTCTGTAACCTTAGTTTTTTCTAAAGTCTTCAAAATTAGTGTCTCATCACCCTCCTGGGGCCTGTAACCCAGCCCCCCGCAGTGGCTGCTGATCGCTAATACACTGGGGACAATGCTCCACCCCCCCATCCTTGGAGCCCCTGAGCTCCTGAGTGGCTACCAGACTGGAAGTCTCACCTGGAGAAAGAGCCCAAGAAAGCCAAAGTGCCCTTAAGTCAAAGAACGAGGCAAGCACATATCTTGACCCTACCTTCCCTTGGATTTAATATCAGATGAAACACCGCTGGAACACAGGAGTGGTAACTATATTAGTTCTTTTCTATATATCTTCTCTCTTGCTCTTTCTTCTTTTCATTCCCTCTTCTCAATGTTTGAGTAACTTAAAATTGGATCCGTTGGAGTTTGCTAAGTTAATGCTTTGTGCAATATTTTATGTTGATTGAATGTTGCTCTAAACTTTTGCCGAAGTTCCCTGATTTTCTGAAGTTTTTCTTTTGTTTTGACCTCTTGAGAATGTTTTGTTGGTATTCTTCTCTTGCATCTACCTCAGGGTACATAAAAAAACTGTAAGCCCTTTCAAGAGACTTGTTGAGCAAGTTCTGCAGCCTTACAATTAGTCATCTGTCAATCTCCAGGATGATGCAGTCAGGTAAAGTTCTGAGGCTATCAGGGGTGACTAAATATCTCTTGTCCCTCTCCTTGGTTAGGCAACAGAAACTCCTGGTACAAGCAGTACCATACCCACCTTAGTCATGCATGACTTTCTGATAAGGTCGAGGAAGACAAATGTTAGAAGATATAATAGAAAAAATAATAGTTTACTAGAAAAAACCACAAAACATCAACAACAAAGGTAACAAGAATAAACACTAGATACAAAGGTGCTGAATCCCCAGGAACAAAGAAAACAAAATGGCGGAGAAGTCCCTCCCCTCAAGATGGTGATTCAAATAAAATCAAAATATCATGAACAGAGACCCTCTAAGTAATTAAAATTAGAAAGTGGTATGTTTATTTTGACATCGGGTGGCACAGGAGTCACGCCCTAGAGTCATGCCCACAAATTACAAGGCTCTAGCCCTCTATTTATTTACAAAAGTCTTACATACTCAAAATGTTTATACATATGCGTAATCCCAGCACCTTCCATTCCCAGCTTCATATTATAATGAGGCGAGAGTCCTTCACGCCTGTGCAATTCTTCACTCGAATTGGGTCAGTGGTCCTTAAAATGGGTCAGTGGTCTTGAAGGGTGAAGTCAGAGATGTCTTCCTCGCAACTGAAACAGGGGCAGAAAGAACTCCACAACTAATAATCGTTGTTAGGGAGGTATGTATTTAGACACATCAAGATGCATGGGGAATAACTTCACTAAAGACACGCATGAATACCAGAGAGTTTGCCCCCCTAATTATTCCCTGAGGTCTTACATATGCATGACATTGCACAATCTGCCTCATACTTATTCATTCCCTGGCCCTGCCCATCCTCACTTCGTATAGTAATTAACTCCACGCCATTCTGGGCATGCTCAGTTCATCGTGGTGGTCTCTGGGGGTCTCCAAAAGATGAAGGAAATGGAGTCTTCCTCAGTGAACTCTTCACCTTTATCTCTCTCATGTGTGCTTTGGCCCTTTTGGCACTTTTTCAAGGGAAAACTCAGTTTCTGCCGGCTAAGAGTCTATGTTCTTCTCCTTATCTGCATTCTTAGCCCTGTTATCCGGCTGTGTTTGGGTTAACTCTTCTCATTATCACCAAAGGGCCCCAGATGCTTGTAGGGCTTTAAAATATGCAAAAGGGTAACAGACACAGCATTTGGTATTCACTAAATGCCTTCTAAAACATGATTTAATATACGTTCTAAAGCACTACTTGTAATACATTCTAACATACAGTGCATGTTCTTAAGTTTACTATAAAGGATCAGCTAGAATTTTCAAATCTCTGTATCAGCAATGACCTTTTGACCTTTTTACTTCTGGCAGGCTTTTGTGACCTCTTGGCACAATTCAATCTCTCCTGCTTTGGTTCCAATTAGCTTCTGGGTCTAGGTGCCGTCATGGTTCCATTGGTTTTCATTTGTTATCATGATGGTCCATTTATCTCATTTCCTTCTACAAACACAACTAAGACAAGCCTATAATAGCAAGTGATGTATTATCTATGTTCTAGCTTAAGCATCTAATAATCATTAACTCATCTTTGTTTTTCTAACTTACATCCTAATCAATATAAATTGCTTCTATTCCTTGGCTAAAATATTAACTCTTTAAAATCTTGACTCAATGGCACCCTCTATAAATGACCATGTAGTCCAAGAGAGAAAGGCAAAATGGTGGACAATCCCCCTTCCCCTGACCACACTTGGAGAGAGAGAGAACAAAGAGAAAAACACAGCAACCAAACCTCCATGATTACAAAACCTCCCTCTTTCCCCAAACAACAAACAGGAAACAAGGACAAAAAAAAAGAGAGAAAACCTGGAGCCCAAAAACAGTCAAATACCCCTCTAGCAGTTTGCTCCATGCCACTCAACAGGGTGTCTCCCAATGGCAGAAGCTCTGTCAACAATGGCAGCTGGAGCTCAGGCAGTGGCTGGAAACTGGGAACTGGGGCAGCAGCAAACCTGCATTGTCAATTTCTCTGCTTCTTTTTTGGCCAGTTGGACCCAGTTGGTGTTGGCACTGCAGTTCTGAGTCATTGGTGCATTGCAAGGGGGGAAGAAGTAGTCCCATCAAGCACCAAAAACCAGCAGTCCCTGCCCTGCAGGCAGGGCTACAGAGCTGGGGGTTTCCCCTGGCAACTGCACCAAAAAGGTGTTGACAACTATTCCAAAGATCTGGGAAAAAACAAAAGAGAGCCTCTGCCTGAGTGTCCCATGTCTTAAAGGGACCACAGGCCAACTGCTCCCATGACTCCTGGTGAAACACCCTGGTTCTGCTTCTGGCCTCTGAATCTTAAAGGGACAGTTACAATCTTGAATATATGGTGTAGCACAGCTATGGAATACAGTACAAAGTTTTTGGGTTACCCAGGACATTTTGCCAAGCCAAAGGCAGCCAATTTTAAAACCCCATTTTCATCTAACAAAAAGTTATTTGGCTTAAGATCCTGTTAGTATAGAAAGCAAAAATTTATTTTTGTTAGTGTTGATAAAACTGGGCATATAATGAATGAATCACGATCTCCCACAAGCAGACTGATGGCCATCTAGTCTCCAAGCAACAGGCACCTTGGAATCCAAACAATTCCCTTCTTCCTCTACCCCAGTTTTTATCGCTGAGTATGGCATTATATGGCATGCAATATCCCTCTGGCCAATTCAGGTCAGCTGTCCCAGTTGCATCCCCTCCCAGCTTAGAATCATAGAATAAAATCATAGAATCATTTAGATTGAAAAAAGACACTTAAGATCATCAAGTCCAACTGTTAAGCCAGCACTGCCAAGTCCACAACTAAACCACATTCTTAAGTGCCACATCTATATGTTTTTAAAATACTGAAAAGGACAGTAGAATAGAACAGCTGTTGGGGAAGATGAAACAGGGAAACCTTATAAATATGATTGCTTGGCAAAAGATTCTGAAAATATGAAACCTATAATCAAAGTAGAAATGAAAGCTAGCTTTGAGTTGTAGGATACTGAGTCTTAGTTACTATATAACCTAAAAACAATAGTCTAGCCAGCTGAAGGAGAATCCCTGTTGGTTGAACAACACCCTTTTGCTGGCTAAGGGATCCAAAGGTCAATGTAGCAGAAGAAAATAGTCTAAAGAGTAGTTTTTAGAGTTTAAAATATAACACAGTATGGTAATGTAGTAGTTTTTATAGGCTGTATGTAAATTCTGTAAGATTTGTGTCTTGTACTGGTTGGTTAGTGTAAATTAGAATATTCACCACAGAAAGAGATATAATGTATTGTAACAAGAACTGAGCCCTCTTGGCACGCTCCTTCTCTCTTTGCTCCCCCTCTCTTAGCTCCTTCTCCCGCTCTCCTGCTCCTAACTTGCTCTCTCCCCCTTTCCTGCTCTCTCTCCCGCTCACTCTCTTTCGGGCACGCTTCAAGCTGTGGCTGGCAGCTTAAGCCAAGCTCTTGTACCCACAACCTATGCAATAAACCACACGATCCAAGATCTGCCCTGGATTCCAGAGATCTCTCATCACCGTTACTGTCTCGCCCCAACCTACCCCGGCTATTCCTACAACAGCATTTTACTCACTTGATAAGGACAGGAGAACAGAACTATTTTTTTTTTACTCTTATTGAATAAATGGAACAATGAAGTCTTGGAGAAGTAGATAAGTCTGACAAAGCAGGTCATGCAAGACAATGTTATTGTGCTTACTCAGAAGTGGGGCTCGAGGAACAGCCACCTAAAAAGGACATCAGACTTTGAAGACAAACCCCCAAAGAACTATATAAGGACTTCCCATAAAGGACGCGACTATGTAAAATAAAGTAATACATAAACATCAAGTAAGTGGGGATAACTAATGAATATGTAATCAGTGTGTATGATAAAAACTGTTTACCTGACACTCGGGGCACTCGATTAAAAGAAGGATCTTCCAAGTGACCAGCATGCTGCAATAAAGAATGCCTACTTTCTAATACTCAAAACTGTGTTAGAAAGTTTCTACCTGTCCAAATTCAGTATCAATACCTTCAGGGATGGCGACTCACCCACATCCCTGGGCATTCTGTTACAATACTGGACAACCCTTTCAGTGAAAAAATTTTTTTCTACTATCCAATCTAAACCTCCCCTGATGCAACCTGAGGCCATTTCCTCTTGCCCTATCATTTATTACTTAAAAAAACAGACCAGCATCTATCTCCCTACAGTGTCCTTTAAGGTAGTTGTAAGAAGCAATAAGGTTTCCCTCCAGCATCCATTTCTGCAAGCTAAATATCCCCAGGTCCCTCAGCCACTCCTCATAAGACTTGTGCTTGAGAGCCTTTACCAGCTTCATTACTCACCACCTTTTGAAGCGGAACAAACATTCTACAACTAAAAGTTATGAAGTAGGTATTGGTGCTGGAATGCACAGGGGCGTGGTTCTGAGAAAGACATGCTACAGAATAGAACAAGTGCCCTGTTCAAATACACTTAAACTCATACATATTTACGAAAGTTTCAACATCACCTATACATATTCAGAACCTATCTTCATCTGCTCTCACTTCATATGTTAATTAACTTTTTGTCTGTGCTTGTGCCTTATCTTCTGGTGATCTCAGGCAGGGGTGTCTCAATGAAGTAGGATAGTCTTCCTCAGGTGTCTCCTGGATGATCCAGGTTTCTGCGCAGGCCCTTTTGGTCTCTCGCTGTCCTCTAAGGCTCCTAGGCATAGTCTAAACTACAAATCCATTTTTTTCTAGTTTTTGAGCACTGGTTTCTCTTATCAGTCTAAAACAAATGGGAAAGGTCCTGTTTCTGTATGGCAAAGGACTATCTGTTTTTAACACACTTGATTACACAGCAAATTATAATCTGTTTAAATTTAGTTATAAGTTCCCTATATCACTTTTGCCCACCTACAGCCTACTCATTGGGGCAGGGGCAGAGTGGAAAAAAGAAAAATCTTTATTAATGCCTAAGCACTGCTCAGCAATAGCCAAAATGTTGGTGTGTTATTGTGCCAGTTTGAAAGTAGACCAGCGGGAGAAATTAACCCCCACACAAATACCTTAAGAGAGATTTCAGGTCGGAGTTACAGTTTAATAGAAAAATTACAATAAATGCAATGATACAGAAAAGCAGGCTCAAAACCACAGAGTACAACCTGACACCCTGTTGCTCAGGGTGGTAGTCGCAGTCCAATTAAGTAGTGGTTGCAGTGCTGTTGAAGTGATTGTTTCAGTCTTGTTGAAAGAGGTGGTCCTGTGGAAGGTCTGGTCCTGTCGTGGAAGTTCAGGTCCTCCTCTGGATGTCCAGTGGTGGTACCAGTATCCCAAGTCGCCAAACTGCCCAGATTATATATGGTGGGGTTCAGGTGGTACCACTCCCAGGGCGGGGAGTTTCACAATGGAATGATGTAATTCTATGAGTCACAGGATATTTTTGGAGTCCTTGATGGTCATTCCAGCTGCCTATCCTGCTGGTGCCTGTTTCAGTTCATTATGGCCCATTAGCAGAGACAACCCCCTCAAGATGGGTGGGTCTGTGCTTGCTGCTTCCCCAGAGGGAGTTATTAGGGCTCAGTCATTGGTGTGAAGAAAAAGAAACACTACCCTGCCTTGCAGGGTTGCCTCTTTTTCCTTATCTCAAAGACCCAGGTTCTAGCCTGAGGGGTGGGGTGTGCACTGGGCAGCTGTTGCAAATGACCCACCATTAACAGTTCATCAGGAATAATGTAGATGGGTGTAGAATACATAGTTTGGCTACACCCATATTGGTACTCTTTCTCCTGTAACCACAACAGTTAACAACACTGGTTTGGTCACAAATCAAAACATGACACCGTCTGTGTTGGTTCTGCACAGTCTGGTTTTTGGTAGCAGGTGAGCCACAGAGGTGGCTTCTGTGAGAAGCTGCTAGAAGCTTCCACCATGTCCACCAAAGCCAATACCTGATGGCTCTGTTATAGATGGGTAGTGCGATGCTTGGCTCTTACAATTAAGAGATGAATATTATGTATATGTTAAGAGAAGTTTTATTGATGTATAGTTATGTTATTGTGATTTGCTGTTTGGATGTCCTCTATTCTCTCCATAGTCCCCTTTCCCCTGTATGGTTGCCAAGGGATGGCCTTGGTAGTTGGGACATGTGGAGGGAGGGCTGGTACCTATGCCCTTTGAATGGGGAATTTGGGACGTGGGAAGGCTTGTTACTAGGAGGCATGGCATGGCAACACCTGACCTCCAATCAAGCTGCAAGAAAGCAGTCTCCACAAATGGATGGCAAAAAAGAATTGATTGGCAGACTTTGCTGACGCTGTTCAAGATTACAACGACACAGACTCCCGAGGTCAGAAGGCTGAAATGACTCCAAATCTTTATTACCCGGGAATTTCTTCCCTTTATGCTATTTTACAAAGAACCACCCAAAGGGGTGGAAGAAAGACAAACTTCTTCAACTACATTGGTCAAGTCAGAGGGACATCAAGAAGAAGTCGCTCCTAGGGAAAGGAATGTAAACATAGGTTACAGTTAGAAAAACATGTCTCTTGTTGACAGAACAGTGTCTGGGAAAAAGTTTCAGAGAAACCAAAACATCACAGCACGAACCATGGCTACATCTCACCCTTTTCTGTTTAAAAAAAGAAAGAGACGGTGGAGCCTTGGTGCGAGGGCACATGGAAGGCGCTGCCCGCATCGAGCGGAGGGGAGTGGGCTGACGTCCCGCCAGGACAAAATCAGTGAACAAATCCACCAAAACCGCAGCTGCCGGTGTTGCTGTCGGTGTTTCCGCCGACTGTGCGTGCACTGATGCTCCAGCTGGCTGTGCAGGTGCTAACGCTTCCGCCAGCTGCGCAGGCACAGCGGACAGCGAGGAGCCGGGAGAGGACCCGCCTGCCCCCCCGATGGAGGGGGCTAGTTGCGATGGGGGTGTGGTGCCTCCACCGACCGGGGCCGTTACCGCGGCATTGGCATTGCCGAAAGGCTACCGCGTAGACACACCGCAGTGTGGGCACTTGATAGTGACCGATCCCTGCAAACTTGACTCCACCAGCGATGCTGGCGGAGCTGCCGGTTGTGCACCCCCCCACCGCTAAGAAGACATGGGGGATGGGTTGTTCTCCGCCTCCGCACAGGCTCCCAGGCACCGTGGGATGCGGCGCCTGCAGGGAGGGGTCAGGGGGTGTCCTGGGGGTCCCGAGCCCATCCCACTCCCTCTGGCCATCCGCGCCACAGCGCGGGGGGCTCCAAACCCCTCCCCAAAGGTAGAAATCACAGGGAGAAGCAGAAAGCGAACTGAACACAGTGGCTTGGGTGGGCGGAAGGGGTTCCAATCCACATCTAGCTTCACAGTCTGCGTCAGCTCCTTTGCTGTCTATGTCCACAAGGTTTCCGTCATCCGTTTCTGCGTCCGATGGCAGATGGCTTAGAGCGCTGTCTCCATTTTCAGAAACTGCAGAACTTGGGTTTGAACTGAAAAGTGAACTAGAAGAACCTCCAGAACTTTTGAGCACCATGACAAATCTCTTCCAGGTTATTATTAAATTCGCTATGTCTGCATTACCAGAGTATAGAGTCTCATGCAGACTATCTCCCAGAGAATGCCACAATGTCTTCGACAGTGCTTTCTCTGCATTTGTGTGAAAAACGACGTTTCACCTTTTTATATTAATTTATAAGTTTAATAAAAATAAAATAAAATAAAATAAAAATAGACAATAAAGGAGACAAAAGAGTTAGCCACTCAGCTGAGGGTGCAAAGCCACACCCTATTCCAGATTTCTTGGTATTTAAAAGTCTTGGTGTTACATATTTAAATAAGCTAATGCATGATTTAAATATTCATTTTGGTTTCAAGACCCCCCCCCTTAAGTAAACAGTTTATTTATGGGGCTCCATTCAGTCTGGATGGAGGTGGTAAATCAGTCTTCTTCAACAAGGCTCAATTGTTCCTTATCTTTAGGAATTCCAGATGTCCCTCCTGTCTTCTATCTATTTGAGGAGTTACAAAAAAAAAAAAAAAACAACAATCCCATCCCTACTTTGTTACAATCTAAGAATATTCATCTATTACATTTTTTAAATTCTATTAATAAAAGAACATGCAATACAACCTTCTCATATTATACATAAAGCAATCAGCTTGCTGTATGCGAAAAGCCAACTCCGAAACATGCATTTATAACAAATTCCTCCCTTTTCCTTTTTATAATTCATTTGGCTTGAGCCATATTCCTTTTTTTCTAGCCTCCATTATTCGCTCATGTCTTTCATAATCTAATAAAACAAGGAATTAAACAGGGAAGAAATATCAGGCCAGCAGTAGCACATAAAAGAAAAATCCTAGCTTTTTCCACTATTCTATTCCCAGTCAGTTATCTCACCAGCTAGCTTTTAGCATTGATTCCCACCTTTGAACCGGTACATGGGCTATTTTCCTTATGTTATTGACTATATCCAGAATGGCATCCCCGTTGCCATCTATTTTCAAACAGCAATCCGATGTGCTAAATTTTCCACAAACACCCCCTTCTTCAGCTAGTAAATAATCTAAAGCCAACTTATTTTGATATACTGTCGCTCTTCTTTGAGTTGTTGACTTGATATTAATTCCAAAGCTTGACTAGTTTTGTTTGTTATTATTTCTACAACTGTCTGGAGTCTTATAATGCTGTTCAGCATATAAATTGGAGTCCGATATCCCCAGCTCCCATCCTCTGACCAGGTGGCGGGCTCATATGTCTCCAATATATGCTCAGGGGGCCACTCTTCATCCCCCCATCTTTGAAACTCTCCAATTGAATCCCTTTTATTTCTTTTTAAGTCCTCATAAACTGGTATCTCAAATTGATCTCTATTTGGTCCTGGTAAAAGAAAGAATCCTGGCTGTATAATTCCCAAAGTGCAGCTCCCTTTCCACCTAGAGGGGAGTTTTGGGTATGCTCTTTTTCCACATATCCAAAATAAACCATCTGGTGCTTTCCAATAATCATTTTTCTGTTGATTTATATTCTCCCAGAATTTGGATATTTCTGGGATCCCAAAATAAAGATTTTTTTTTTCTGTATCATTACATTGAAAAAGTCCAACTTTGTTATTATATCTACAATTCCCTCCTTTAATTTTTCTTTTCTTTTGTGTCCAGTACCAAGTTGGTTCCTCAGGGATCCACCATATAAAAGTTCCATTGGTTACCTTATATTTTTTTTGCAGGGAGTTGTTTTTTTTTTTCCTGTCATATTTGTCTGGTTCCATTTAAGGAGTTCCACAGGGCCTAAGCTACTGCCTTTCCATGGCCATTCCTCCGACATCAAAGCCCTTCCACAAACCCAACAGTTGGTTGAGTTCCTTACTTATTCTTTCCCCCAATTGACAAACAGATTTTTTTTCTCCAGTCTCGAAATATCTTTTTCTTTTTCTAATTGCTGGTCCAATTTTGCATACAAATCTTGAAGTGAAATTGGTACAGGTTTTAATTGCTGTACTGGCTTTGCCTTTCTGGTTACCAGTTGTTCCTTTACTAAATCTTGGACCCTAATCCCCACAGCATCTGTGAAGCAAATTTATCTTTCCCCTTTTGGGCATTTACTTCCCAACCTATCACCATTGGTTTCCAAATTTTCAGTAATCCAGTATTTTTTCCCATTGTGAATGCAACTATCCAATTTGGATGGGTTATAACAGTGGCTGCTGATATGGGTGTGTGTAATAAGGAAGAAACCCCGGTGTCTTTCCATATAACTTTCGGTAACATCTGTGGCATGACCTTGCCGTTATCCCATAAGGGAAAAGACAAACAATGAGTGACAGAAAAAGGAAAACAGAGGTCTGGTATGGCTTATATCTCCACCTTCCATGCCTATGAGGTGGTGACCCACAGCAGGTGTATATGGTCTTCTCGGTGGCAAATACAGAGGCCAACCCAGTCTTGCCCTCTATTTCCTTGTCACTTTCTTTTTGTTAATTTCCAAGCTAATCGTCTTTGACACTTCTTAATTGTAGTTTCCCACTGTTCCTCAAATATCTCCCATTCAACAGGCACTAATAACTCCCATCCACAAAGTAGAGCTACTATTTCAGCTGTTCTTAGTTCTCCTGGAATGGGGAATGGATTTGTCACTCGACACTTCATACAATGTGAACATCGCTTCTGTGAACTACAATACCAATTCTTCCCACAATTTAAACATTTACACTTAACCCAACCAGTGTGTCTATTATTGGGATGAGTCAGACGGTATAGGGTATACTTCTGATGGAGGTATTATTTCCTCTTCTCCTGTGTATAAATCACAAGCTAGAGTGAGAATATGAGACCCTTCTCTCTATCACAAGTGACCACAAATGCCCAGGCCAAGCAAGTATATTCAGTGCTTTGTGATGGGATGGGGAGCAGGTGTAAAGGACTGAGCGAGGAGGTGAGAGCCAGAGAAAAATTTGTGGGCCGTGAGCCTGAAACCTGTTTCCTTTTGGTCAGGGAAAGGTACAGAGAGGAATTTGGTGACAAGACATAAAACTTTAAATATGAGGAGGAAAAACTGATATCTAATTTTACTCCCCTTGCTTAGTAGGGGATGTAACACTAGCATTATCAGCTTGCCAAAACCAAGAGGCTGGGTAGCTCTCTAGGTGACGGTCAGGCTAGGGCTGCCCACAACCAAGGCACCTTATCCTTAGCATGAGCACACAGTGCCACAGACCAAGCTACTCCCAGGCTACATCTTTTTCTCATGCAGAAAACCTACCTTCTAGGAGGATTTGGCTTTTGCAGAGCACCAGAAGCATCATTAGCTGACCTTGGGGCAACTTCTGCCAAACTTGGTCACCTTTCAGTCTCGTCAGAAAGCACCATACTCAGCACTGGACAGATACCAACAGTGTAGCTGTGAATTTAGTGTGATGGACATGTCCTGAGTGCACCTTGACATGTTGGATGTAAGGATCCTTTACAAAGTGACATAGATGACATCAACAAATTTAGATTCATTATCTTACTGAATTTCTAGCTGTAAAAAAAAAAGCTGGGCTGTGATTTTTTCTTAAAAATAAATTGTAGCAGCTTCATCATAAAAACATTTAGGAAATCATCTAATTACTGAAGATATTCTATAGAAATGTAAGTTACTTAAATGTAAGTTCTTTTCCCCCACTCATAGCAAAGCCTGAATTGGGAGGTGGAGGAACAAGTAATTTTCTGAGCTTTTGTACAAAACTGCCTGGCTCGCCATGCTCTACGTTTTAACTTCATCATTTGCAATAGTCATTCACATTGTTGTAAGAGAAGCAACATGCTACAAAACTAGACTTAGAATATCTTATACATAACCTGCATCAGAAGTAATGACCTTAAAGCGGACAGAATGGTAGAGACCTGGATCTGTGAGTGCAATAAGGAATTCTTGGCACAGCCCCTCCACTCTGTTTTCCTTTCTGTAGATCTGCTGTGCTGCACCTCCCAGAGGTGTGGCAGCATCATGCCAATATGTGAGTGCAGTACCAGGAAACAGCCTCACACGAACTTTGGGGTGATGCTAAAGGGAACAACAGTTCAGTGAAGACAGAGAGCGCGAGCTTGGAGCTGTTGCATGTCCACATCCCCTTCCTCTCGCTGCTGCACATGTGCTCAGGGAGTTCTCCACTGTGCAGGGGAACCTGCTGCTGAGCTCCAGGATGGGCAAGTGCATGGTCCATCCTCAGAAACAATTCCTCTGGCAGTTCAGCTTGGTTTAATTTCTTTAATCCTTTCCTCAGCTTGCCTGAGAGTGGGATCTGTTCCAAAGGTCAAGAGGTGGAGGACGGCTTGCAGGCAGATGAAGGTTTCTGCCATGACCTGATTCAGGTCCTCTTGAGCCCCTGAGGCAGGATCAGGTTTGCAGTTTCAGTTGTCAGTCATAACGTGGCTTCAGTTGTTTGTGATACCTGAAAAAAAATATTCTCCTTGTTGTGGTTAAAGAACTGTTCTTTCTATTTTTACAATTGTGATATCATACTTCTTTAACACTAGTTTCCCTTTACTTCATAAACAGCAGTTTCATAATTCAAACATTGTCTGATAGGTTGTCACTTTTAACTTGGACTCAAAGTAAACAAAAAACAAAAAAACCCATATCTTACTTATGGCTTTTTGGGTATAAATTTTGCAAAAAATCTACATTCCCTTTTCTTCTCCTTTATTATTACACCTTTTAAATACTCAACTCCTTTTTATCAATCACTGAAATCACTACAATTCTCTTTAATTTTGCTTCTGTAAACTATTAAGCTACTTCTCTTCCATTTTTCTTTTTCTTCCAATAATTTCCTCTTGGCATTTCATAGTCACTTCTAATGCCCTCAAAACCTCTAAAGCTTCCTAAGACTTCTAAAATTCAACACCAGCCTCCAAAAAAAACTTTAAAAGCCTTTGAAAATTTTCAGAAATAAACTCTCTTTAATCTATAAAATTGCATTAATTATTTCTAAAGTTATGCACATTTCAACATATACCACACTTCAACACTACCTTTTTTTTGCAAAGCCTTTCTCACAAACCATCAACATGTCTTTTCCTTCTTTAAAAGAATTTTAACTGTCACAAACTTTTACAACTCTTATTAACATTCTTAAATTCTTTAATAAACTACTAAACCATAAAACAAATTCCAACATTCTCCTCTCTGCAAAACCTTCAGACCAACCACCAATATATACTTCTTCTAGAAAACCTCTGAACTACCTTTCTGATACAATCCATGTTTTTCAGCAATGCTTCCAAAAAACCTTCTTCTTTTTTTTTTTTTAACAAAAACTTTAAACTTGACACTTTTTACTATTTTAAAAATATTTTACTTATTTCACATTCTTGTGATTTCTTTGTAATACCAGATTTTTGTTTGCTTAAAAATTAAAATATCTTTTCTTTAGGGCTTACTTTTAAAGTTATTTCAGGCACCAAATGATATTTATTTCTCAAAAAAAAAAACCAACCCAAAACAATAGAGCTTTTGACCTCCTGTTCCTCTCTCTGGTTTATCTTTCAAAAGATTTTTAAATATTTTCTTTTATTTTTCTGTAAGGACACCGACGTTTGAAATGTCCCTCTGATTTGCAGACAAAGCAAACACTTTTAGGATGCTCTTGGTTTTTGTTTTTCATTGGAGCTTTATTTTTCAAAACTTTAGTTGTCATTTCCTCTTTTTGTGGTATGACTTCTATTCTTAATTCTTCTTGTGCATCTTTTCCTAGTAGGTTAACACTTATTTCCGATCCCAATAACACATCTCCTATCCAAATTCTAGTTTTGTTTTGAATTATTACATTTTTAATGACAGGAATTGTAAAACTTTTTCCTTTTTCTCCTGATAATTTTACAGTGTCTTTGCCTACACTATAACCTGTGGGAACCTTCGATAGGCATGTTGTACCAGCATTTGTATCCACAAAAAAATTTTAGTTTCTCTTTTTGGGGACCTATTTTTAAAATTATTTCAGATTTTAAATGGTTCTCGCTCTGATTTAAAAGCAAGCCTTTTGCAACTGCAGGAGGCTCCTTTACCAAGGGAACCGTTGCTAGGGCTGACGAAGCGGGAGGGGTAGGGGCAGCGGGGGATGGATCCTCCAAGGGAGCGGGTATGCGGGATCCATCGCCGGAACCGCTGCTGCTGGGACAGCGCTTTCCGGCGGAAATTAGATGGGGGCATGGATCACAGGAGCCGCAGCCATGAAGGGTTGAACAGCCAGAGGCACAGCAGCGGTGGTGGACGGAACGACTGCACATGGGGGGCGGCCGCCGGCACAGGGGCCGAAGCAGGCGGGAAGGTTTAACAGGAGCGGGCAAGAAAACCATGGGGGTGCTGGGGCGGCAGGAACTAACACGGGCTGAGGCTGCAATGTTACAGGGGCTGGGGCAGGCGGCATGAATGGCGGCTGGGCTCTCGCAAGCGGCAGCGTGGTCAGCACCGTGGCAGGCGCCGGCGGGGCCGCGAGCAGAAGCTGTGGGGCGGGGGGGGGGGGGGAGGGACAGGCAGCTGCGTGAGCTGGGACAGCAGCGCCGTGGGCAGCGTGACTGCCCCCCTGGGCACAAAGGTCGCAGACTGCAGGGGCCCCGCGGGGATTCCTGCAATGAAACTCCAGCCTCCCTCCCCCCCTCCCCCCTGCTTGCTCTATCCTCATTGTCTTTGTTATGCCCGACTTTTCTGTCTTTTGCTTTACTTGCTTAGAATCCCATTCTGTCTTGTTAGCTTCAGTCCCCCCCTTTTTCTGCCTAAACATTTTTCACCCCTCTTTTTCTAACACTTCAACAATCTACTTTTTAACACAACTAAACCTCACAACACAAACACTTTTTACTCACACACACACTTCATTTACAAAAAGACAGTAACACAACTAAACTTTACAACACACTTCACTTACAAAAAGACAGTACAACAAGAAAAATAACACACAAAAAAAATACAAAAAGACAACACACACAGAGAGAAAGAAAAAAATGGTACCTTTTTATTTTAACTTATCTTTCAATATTTACTCATGGGTGTTCTTAGGATTTTAAATGTTATTGGCCTAATTTTATCATTTTATAAGATCTGTCGCCTAAAAACAAGCTTCGGTGTCTTAGATCTCTTAGATCTTCAACCTAACAGCAAGTGTTGGTGCTTTCAGATCTTTTATGACCAGCAATTCTAGGGCCCTTTATTTCCCGTTTTTCTAGTGGATTGTCCTAGAAAAACCCCGGCTCCATTTCCCTAGAGATCCAATCTCTCACCCTGAGACCTGGTCTCAGAACTTTCCCCGGGGGGCTTCTCTCACTCCTTTTAAACTTTCACACCGCCTCTGCATTGGATACTTTTCTCGCGAAAAAAAGTAACCACAGCTTAAGAGGCTACCGCAATCACTTCGTAGATCTGGGGTACTCAATCTACGTCTCACACACACACCTCACGTCCCCCCCCTTTCCCCTCCAACTAAGGCTTACTTGTCAATCCACTTTTCTTCCTTAGATCTTCTGTGCGCAAAGTTTTTACGGAGCAAAAACCACTGCAGCTTCCCAGGAGCCTTTTTTCCCTTTTCCTTGCACGCTTTTTTGTCTCCTTTTTTTGTCTTTTCGGGATTTTTTTACCTGCTATTCCCTAGTTCTCCCAAGAACTAAGGCTGGGGCCACCAAAAAGAAATTGGTGGGGCGCCCCCCCATCACCTTAGATCTCTAGAGTTTCAGGAATGAGATGTATGCCGGACAAGCACCCCAATTGTGAAATGTTATAAATGGGCCAGGAGACCAGCTCCTTTTAAAAGGCCTTTATTAGAAATCAGCTCTGGGTAGGGGGCTCGAGGGGCTGCGCACGCCGCCGCTGCTCCCAGTAGACACCACGGAGGAGAAGGTGCAGTCGAATCTGCTGCTGCTGCTGCTGCTGCTGCTGCAGAGTCGGGATTCCTTCCTCACGGGGGTTTCCATAGAATCGCTTTGGCTCGTGTGGTCCAGGGGGGTCACCTCTCTCCAGTTCCTTTCAGGTCATGGCGAGAAAGTAACAAAAAATACCTGCTACCTGCAGGTAGCTAGACGTGTGCCTCGCACAGCTTTGTCCTTCTTAGGTCCAGTTTCTGTGTCGGCTCGCTGTCCCAGGGGCTTTTCTAGCTCCAACTGGACCCCCGGCCGCAGCCAGGCACCATGGGAGTTCCCTTATCTCCATACTGGGCGGTGTCCGCAGCTCGACGGCAGGCAGCAGGAGGCAGCAGGAAGCAGCAGGGAGCAGCAGGGGGGGACAACAGGAGGCGGCGGCAGGCTTTTTACCCGATGGAGAGGGGAAAACCCAGAATTTAGGGAGAAAGGGTACAGAACTTGGACATAACAAGCAGAAATTCAGGGTACAGATTCAACATGAACAGTTTAAAACAGGCAAGTAACAGTGCAACTTTAATTTTACAGCAAAACAGTATAACAGTACAACTTGGGAGTGCATAACCTGGGGCTATTTCTTTCAATCCCCCCTCTATTTCTTTGATCGGGCTTTTGCCCGCATCAATTAGCCATGTCTGATTCAATGGAATAAATCTGTTTTAATTCCTGGTATTGGTTATTAATTCTTTTTGCTGTGCTTAGTTCTTCTTGGGGTTCTAATCTAATTGTATTTGTAGGTTTCTGAATCCTTACTTTAGGGATTTGGAGACTAGCTGGAACAGTAGTGGCTATAGTTCGAATTAGACAGGGAAGTATGCAGGGGAGAAGTAGGAGACTGGCAAAGGCACTTATTGCAATGAACACTACTTTTTCCCACCAGGTCCCTTCAAAGGACCAGAAGTTGTCCCACCAGTCCATATTAATTAAGGGCTTCCATTCCTGGGTACTTACATATGCAATTTTTTGTATTTCTTTGGAAATATTTTTTATTACCTTACTTTCATAATCGACTGCTAGTTTGATTTGATACACTACTGCTCTTGTTTGTGTCAATTGGTTACTGATATGATCAAGGGCAAGGGCTGTTTTGTCTGATATTCTTTTTAATACTGCATGTAATCTGATAATTTTATTCAACATGTAAATTGGAGTTCGGCACCCCCATGATCTATCTTGTGTCCAAGTTGCTGGCCTATATGTTTTTACTATTTCTTTTGGTGTCCATATTTTACTCTTCCATGTTTGTGTGCTGCCCCTCCTCCTCTTTCGGTATTTTCTTTTTAAATTTTCATATAAGGGTATGCCTAAATGGTTTCCTGATTCTCGTGGGAGGAGGGAGAAAGCTGGTTTGATGATTCCTATGGTGCAGCTACCCGCCCAATCTCCTAGGAGATGGGTGTAGGTTTTGTCATCACAAATCCAAAAGAGGGGTTCTGGGGCTTTCCAGGATGTGTTTTGTGTGTCATAGGGGTGTTCCCAATATCTTGAAATTTTTCTGATTCCCCAAAAAAGATTGGTCCCTTTATCAGTGCACTCATGTAGACCATAACTTTTATTACAGACGCACCCTGATTCTTTTTTTCCAATAGACCAATATTTTTCAGGTTCCCTAGGGATCCATTTTTGTTTTAACCCTTTGATCAGTGAGTACCTTTTACAAGCCATTCTTCCTAGGAAGGTTTTATACTTTTTCCCCGTTATTACCTTCCATCTCAGGATGTCTAAGGGTGATAAGCTTGTCCCTTCCCAGGGCCATACATCACACATTTGTGTGCTTTTACATATCCAGCAGTTTGTTATATTTAGTTTATGGCTGATTCTCTCTACCAGATTGATAAATTGACTTTTCCCAAGGGGTTCATCTATTTAATTTTTTTTCACCACCAGTGGTTTTTCTTTTATCAGATCTGCTACTCCCTCTGTATTTCTTAACTCTTCAAAACAGAACCACTCTCTGATAGGGCATCCCCAGTCAGGCACTGCTTAAATGTGGCAGCATTTTTTGCAATCCAATATTGTTTTTCGTCTTTTTGACAGGTGGATAATTGGGTCATGTCAAAACATGTGGGATTCACATGGGTGTTGTTCTGGGTTGTGGAGCCGGGTTTTGTATATTCTATTTACATCTGTTTTGGGGCCTGATGACCCACCTTGATAGGCCATTGTTACCTTCCCCAGCCTGTGCGGTGCATTTGCATTTCTATACATCTCATGCCCTGGCGGTGGGGGGTGGGGGGGAGGGGGGGGTGGCCGGGGGTTGGCGGGTCGGCCCTGCTGCAGGAGCTGGGTGCTCGGCGCTTCCTTCGCTGCGGGGTGGCAAGGTCTCCTGTGCTCGCCATCCTGTCTCCCTCCTCGTCGTCCCTGAACCGGCTTCTTCGCAGAATCATCTCTGCTCCAACAGGATCACGTCTGCCATTTCAGAAGTGTTTGGACTGTTTACGTTTGGACTGTTTCTCAACATCCTGAATCACAGGGTCAGATTGAAACTCTGACTTTGTCAGGGTTTTCTTCTAAAATTATTGTTTATTTGTTTATTTGTTTGTTTGGTTGGGTGGTTTTGTTTCCTATCATATTTGTATTGTTAATACCTCCTAGTAAAGAACTGTTATTCTTATTCCCAACATCTTTGCCTGAGAGCCCTTGATTGCAAAATTATAATTCGTCGGGGTGTGAGGGGTTGGTATTCTCCATCCTAGGGGAACCTCAGTTTCCCTGGCAGATACCTGTCTTTCCAAACCAAGACAGATTTTGGCGCCCAAGGGTGGGGCACGAGGGCATTGAGAGAGAGGAATAACAGTTCTTGCGTATTAGATAAAAGCCCACTGGCCAGAATAATGTGGTCTAGCTTTCCCTGGTTTGGGTGGCACGTGGTGGTGGCTGTATTTCTGCCATTTGCTACTCCTTATGTAAATATGGGTCTAATGACTAAGGCTACTGTGGCTGGCATTCAGTTTATTTTGTGGATTAATAAGGTGAGAAATTCATGGATTTTTAACTTCCTCTGGAAAGCAAGCACATGGATTCATAGCTATCATAGGCTAACTCTGTGCTTCTGGGGTTACTTTAACAATGGTACCTATTGTAAGGAAATGGCACCGGGGGAAATTTTCTCCCAGCCCTTCACACAGTTTTTTGGGTCCACCCCACCAGTTTTTGAAGGGTTGAAATCTCTGAGTGCTAATGATATCATACAGTGGCTGGTGTTGCTGGTATGCCTGTTCTGTTTGGCATTCAGAGATAAGGGGAAATTGGCCTGGGTAAGCACCTTAATAAGTACCCCAGAGAATAAGAATGCAGCCCAAGAGTCCGCTCCTGCCCCACAGCCTGCCTCAGAGATAAACCACCCGGTTTGGGTGGGGGCTCTGATGAAGGAGATGCAGGAGAAGATGGGCCAGATGCTGAGGGAGTACATTTCCCCAGCTAGTGGGAAATCCTTCCCCTGCCCTGACAAAAGAGAGCCTGATGGTGCAGCAATGAAACCCACAGAGATTACAACTGCTCAGGTCCCAGCTGAACCACAGGGGCAGTCACAGCCAGCGGCAGTTGCCCCTGTGGAAACAAAGAAATCTAAGGTGAAAACAGCAAACCCAGAAAATAAGAAAGGAGGGCCCTCACAACCTGCAGGGGAATCACATGTTCAGATCATCACCGAGTCCCTGTCGTATGAAAGTCTCCGTAACCTGCAAAAAGATATTGTACGGCGGGGGCGTGAGGCTTACACAGCCTGGCTACTTCGGGTTTGGGACCTCATGGGTACTGGTGTGCAATTGGACAGTGGTGAGGCAAGGAATTTGGGACCCTTGACCCAGGACTCAGGTATAAATCAGGTATTTGTAAGAGAGCCAGGACCCCTTTCCCTTTGGGGGTGGCTTTTAATGAGTGTGAGAGAGAGATTTATCCACAAAGAAAGAATGCAGGAGCACCACCATAGAATGCGCTGGAAAACTCTGGAGGAAGGGATCCAACAGCTGAGGGAAGTGGCGGTGCTGGAGGTACTTTTTGGGAGGAGTGGACAGCATGATAATGACCCTGACAAGGTTAAATGCACAGGGCAGATGTTGTGGAATCTGGCAAATCTAGGGCCATCTCAGTACACCACCTTTATTGCAACAATTAATGCTGAGGACAATCGAGAGACAGTGGGGTCTGTTGCCAATACGCTTAGGAATTATGAAAGTATGATCAATGGCCCGATGCAGGCTCATATCTCTGCCGTGGTTAAAGAACTCAAAGAAGAGATAAGGGGGGTGAGGGAGGAGATGAGGACAAACAGTTCAAATGTGGCACCAGTGTGAGTCACAGGCCCCAGAGTTAGAGCCCAACGACCCCCAGCTCGAGAGAGAGGGTACACCCCAAGAGCTGACCTGTGGTTTTATCTGCGTGACCATGGGGAAGACATGGGAATGTGGGATGGGAAACCCACTTCTGTCCTGGCAGCACGGGTGCGTGAGCTCAAGGAGAGGAACAATCGCCAAGGGGGATCTACGAAAATGAAAGTAGCCTCAGCCTCCTATAACCAAGCTGCCAATGCTGTGTTGAATCCCCTTGAAGGAACCTCTAGTATGTATGCTCAGGAAGGGGATAACCAGTGCTAGAGGGGCCCTGCCTCTAGCCAGGTAGAGGAAAGGGATAATCGGATCTATTGGACTGTGTGGATCCGATGGCCTGGCACATCTGACCCACAAAAATACACGGCTTTGGTTGACACTGGTGCCCAATGTACCCTGATGCCATCAGGGTATGTAGGAACAGAACCCATTTCTATTTCTGGGGTGACAGGAGGGTCCCAGCAGCTGACTGTAGTGGAGGCCGAAGTGAGTTTAACTGGGAATGGGTGGCAGAAACACCCCATCGTGACTGGCCCAGAGGCCCCGTGCATCCTCGGCATAGACTATCTCAGAAATGGATATTTCAAAGACCCAAAAGGATATCGTTGGGCTTTTGGAGTAGCTGCTGTAGAGACGGAAGAGATCAAACAACTGAATACCTTGCCTGGTCTCTCAGATGACCCTTCTGCTGTGGGACTGCTAAGAGTTGAAGAACAACAGGTACCAATTGCCACAGCAACAGTGCACCGTCGGCAATACCGCACTGACAGAGACTCTGTGACCCCGATCCATGAGATGATTCGTAAACTGGAGAGCCAAGGGGTGGTCAGTAAGGCTCATTCACCTTTTAACAGCCCCATCTGGCCTGTGCGTAAGCCCAGTGGGGAATGGAGACTGACAGTGGATTACCGTGGCCTGAATGAGGTCACGCCACCACTGAGCGCTGCTGTGCCAGACATGTTGGAGTTGCAGTATGAGCTGGAGTCCAAGGCAGCAAAGTGGTACGCGACCATCGACATTGCCAATGCCTTCTTCTCCATTCCTGTGGCAGCAGAGTGCTGACCCCAGTTTGCTTTCACCTGGAGGGGTGTGCAGTACACCTGGAATCGGCTGCCCCAGGGGTGGAAGCACAGTCCCACCATCTGCCATGGACTGATCCAGGATGCACTGGAAAAGGGTGAGGCTCCGGACCATCTACAGTACATAGATGACATCATTGTGTGGGGGAACACGGCAATGGAAGTCTTTGAGAAAGGAGAGAAGATCATCCAAATTCTCCTGGAAGCCGGTTTTGCCATCAAGAAGAGCAAAGTCAAGGGACCTGCCCAAGAGATCCAGTTCCTGGGAGTGAAGTGGCAAGATGGACGGCGTCAGATTCCCACTGAGGTCATCAATAAGATCACCGCCATGTCCCCACCGACCAATAAGAAGGAAACACAAGCTTTCTTAGGGGCCATTGGCTTTTGGAGGATGCACATCCCTGAGTACAGTCAGATTGTGAGCCCTCTCTACCTGGTTACCCGCAAGAAGAACGATTTCCACTGGGGCCCAGAACAGCAACACGCCTTTGCCCAGATCAAGCAGGAAATCGCACATGCAGTAGCCCTTGGCCCAGTCAGGACGGGACCAGAGGTAAAGAATGTGCTCTACTCTGCAGCCGGGAGCCATGGTCTGTCCTGGAGCCTGTGGCAGAAGGTGCCAGGTGAGACTCGAGGCCGGCCACTGGGATTCTGGAGCCGAAGCTACAGAGGGTCTGAAGCCAATTACACTCCCACAGAGAAGGAGATCTTGGCCGCCTACAAAGGAGTTCAAGCTGCCTCAGAGGTGATTGGCACTGAAGCACAACTCGTCCTGGCACCCCGACTACCGGTGCTGGGGTGGATGTTTAAAGGAAAGGTTCCCTCCACCCACCATGCCACCGATGCCACATGGAGCAAATGGATCACCCTCATCACTCAGCGCGCCTGTATTGGTAACCCGAATCGCCCTGGGATTTTGGAAGTAATCACCAACTGGCCAGAAGCTGAGAACTTCAGTCTCACTGACGAAGAAGAACAAGTAACCCGGGCTGAAGAAGCTCCACCATACAACCAACTGCCAGCAGAAGAAACACGCTACGCTCTTTTCACTGATGGTTCCTGTCGCATCGTAGGGATGAACCGGAAGTGGAAAGCAGCCGTATGGAGCCCCACACGACAAGTTGCACACGCCACTGAAGGAGAAGGTGGGTCAAGCCAGCTTGCTGAACTCAAAGCTGTTCAATTGGCCCTGGACATTGCTGAAAGAGAGAAGTGGCCGAAGCTCTACCTCTACACTGATTCGTGGATGGTGGCTAATGCTCTGTGGGGCTGGCTGGAAAGGTGGAAAAAAGCCAACTGGCAGCGTAGGGGAAAACCAATCTGGGCTGCTGATGAGTGGAAGGACATTGCCATCAGGGTAGGGAAACTACCTGTGAAAGTCCGTCATGTGGATGCCCATGTCCCCAAGAGTCGGGCTAATGAGGAGCACCGGAACAACGAGCAAGTAGATCAAGCTGCGAGGATAAAGGTATCCAAGGTAGACTTGGATTGGCAACACAAGGGAGAGTTGTTCCTAGCTCGGTGGGCCCATGATGCTTCAGGTCATCAGGGCAGAGATGCCACCTATAAGTGGGCACGAGACCGAGGGGTGGATCTAACCATGAACAGTATTTCACAGGTTATCCACGACTGTGAGACGTGTGCTGCCATCAAGCAGGCCAAGCGGGTGAAGCCCCTCTGGTACGGTGGACGGTGGTCCAAGTACAAGTATGGGGAGGCCTGGCAGATTGATTACATCACACTGCCCCAAACCCGCCAAGGCAAGCGCTACGTGCTGACCATGGTGGAAGCCACCACTGGGTGGCTGGAGACCTATCCTGTGCCTCATGCCACCGCCCGGAACACCATCCTGGGCCTGGAAAAACAAGTCCTGTGGAGACATGGCACCCCTGAGAGAATTGAGTCGGACAACGGGACTCATTTCAAGAACAGCCTCATAAACACCTGGGCTAAGGAACACGGCATTGAATGGATATATCACATCCCTTATCATGCACCAGCTGCCGGGAAAGTTGAACGGTGCAATGGAGTGCTTAAGACCACCCTGAAAGCACTTGGCGGGGGGACCTTCAAAAATTGGGAAGTGAACTTAGCAAAGGCCACCTGGATGGTCAACACCTGAGGGTCTATTAATCGAGCTGGTCCTGCCCAGTCTACCCCTTTGCACACAGTGGATGGAGACAAAGTCCCTGTGGTACATATGAGAGGTATCTTAGGAAAGACTGTTTGGGTAAACCCCACCTTGGGCAAAGGTGAACCCACCCGTGGGATTGTTTTTGCTCAAGGACCTGGTAACACTTGGTGGGTAATGCAGAAAGATGGGAAAACCAGTTGTGTACCACAGGAAAACCTAATCCTAAGTGAGAACTGAGTGTGAGGGTTCATTCTGTATAGTGGAGTTTATTAATTTAGGTATGATACAGATGGTAATAGAATAAGGGGTGGATAATGTTCTGGGTTGTGGAGCCGGGTTTTGTATATTCTATTTACATCTGTTTTGGGGCCTGATGACCCACCTTGATAGGCCATTGTTACCTTCCCCAGCCTGTGCGGTGCATTTGCATTTCTATACATCTCATGCCCTGGCGGTGGGGGGGAGGGGGGGGTGGCCGGGGGTTGGCGGTTCGGCCCTGCTGCAGGAGCTGGGTGCTCGGCGCTTCCTTCACTGCGGGGTGGCAAGGTCTCCTGTGCTCGACATCCTGTCTCCCTCCTCGCTGTCCCTGAACCGGCTTCTTCGCAGAATCATCTCTGCTCCAACAGGATCACGTCTGCCATTTCAGAAGTGTTTGGACTGTTTACGTTTGGACTGTTTCTCAACATCCTGAATCACAGGGTCAGATTGAAACTCTGACTCTGTCAGGGTTTTCTTCTAAAATTATTGTTTATTTGTTTATTTGTTTGTTTGGTTGGGTGGTTTTGTTTCCTATCATATTTGTATTGTTAATACCTCCTAGTAAAGAACTGTTATTCCTATTCCCAACATCTTTGCCTGAGAGCCCTTGATTGCAAAATTATAATTCGTCGGGGTGTGAGGGGTTGGTATTCTCCATCCTAGGGGAACCTCAGTTTCCCTGGCAGATACCTGTCTTTCCAAACCAAGTCAGGTGTGAACTCTCATAAGGGATTGTAGATTCTCCCCATCACAAACTGAATGACAGCATTTGGAGCAAGCCCCATCTGTAAACTTGCTTATCAATAGGACTACTATCCGTCCCTCCAAGAGTCCAGTGTGAACCATTCTATTTGTGGATCCTTTGGTCTCACCTGGCCTTGCCTCTTGGGTCGGGGGGTTCTTTCTCCTCATCATATCAATAGGACTACTATTAGTCCCTCCAAGAGTCCAGTATGAACCTGCCCCCATCTCGCTCTGAGGGTTCTCTTTGGTCTCACCTGGTCTTGCCTCTTGGGTCGGGGAGTTCTTAGGCTGGATTTGTGGAGTTCTCCCTTGTTTATTCCCACCTTCCACCTTTTTCTTAGTTTTAGTTAGCTCCCTTTGGGTGTGCCCTATGAGAGATTTAATTTTTAAATTAAGAATTACTACTACTTATTACTTTTACATTAACACTTTGTGACTCATTATAACAATTTATAACATCAGATTTAACCATTATTTTACACTTTTATATTAACACTTTTTAACCTCTTATAACAATGTGGATTTTTAACAATGGTAACGACAGCTTGTAATAACTGTTATTGTCCCTTATTGGCTTTAACTGGTTTTTGGTTGTTTCCTGAGAGTTACTTTGAGGGTGTCTGGATCTCGAGTGGCAGTCCACTCAGAGGGAACTCTTGTTGGGGTTGCAGGGTCAGAGGGATCTGACCCCTTGTTGGGGTCAGAGGGATCACTTGGGGGTGGTAATGGTCCTTTCACTCTAGTGATGTGGGTCCAGCCCTTTTCCTGGGTTCGCACTGCAGTATGAGTAGTGAGCAGAACTTGGAACGGGCCTTCGAATTTGGGAGTTAGTGGGGTGGTATTCCAGGATTTAATTAAAACCCAGTCTCCTGGTTTTATTTGGTGCATGTCAGTGTCCAAAGGAGAGGTTTGAGGAAGATACCCTCTTCTTTTAAGATCTGCCAATGTCTTTCCAATTGTTTTTACATATTCCTGGGTAGCGGCCTCTCCTTCTAAATAATCCCCAGTGCTATAGGGGGTCAGTAAGAAGGGGAGTCCAAACATCATCTCATATGGTGAAGCCCCTATGTCAGATCTCGGTCGGACCCGGATTCGCAGAAGGGCCAGGGGCAGACACTTGAGCCAATTCATTCCTGTTTCGGTTATCAATTTAGTTAATACATTTTTGAGGGTTTTATTCATCCTCTCAACTCTCCCTGAACTTTGGGGATGCCAGGGTGTATGCAACCGCCACCTGATTCCTAAGGCTTTAATGACATCATGTAGAATTTTGGCTACAAAATGAGGACCTCGGTCTGAATCAATATTATTCGCTAGCCCATACCGGGGGATGATGTGTTCCAATAATATTTTTATTACCACTTGTGCAGTTTCCCTTTTTGTAGGAAAAGCTTCCACCCAATGGGTTAAATGATCAACTATAACAAGTAGATACTTGTAACCTTGTACTGAAGGCATTTCAGTAAAATCTATTTGTATATTTTGAAAGGGTCTTAATGCTATTTGCCTTCCTCCTGAGGTATTCTTCCTCATTGCTTTCTGATTCACCTTTTGGCATATAAGGCATCCTTCAGTAACTGCTTTGGCCAGATTATATACTCCAATACATAAATATTCTCTTAAGAAATGATCACATAACCGTTGGGTGCCCCAGTGGGTCAGGCTGTGTATTTCTGTTAGCATTTTTCGAGCTAGGGCTTTATTTAAAAACTTTCGTCTATCTGGGGTTAACCATTCCCCTTGCTTCCCTTGGTGCAGCCCTAACCTCTTTATTTCTCTCAACTCATGTTCATCATATATTGGTTCTTTTTCTTTGTCAGCTGGCAAATCAGTCACAGTCAAAATCTTTATCGGCTCCCCCGGGTTTTGGGCTGCTAACTTGGCAGCTTGGTCAGCTGCTTGATTGCCTCTTCCTTCAAAGGTATCCCCTTTTTGATGTCCTTTGACATGCACTATTGCAATTTCCCTGGGTTTCATAAGGGATTTTAATACCAACTTAATTAGTTCTTTATGTATCAAATCTTTTCCCTTGGAATTTAGGTAGCCTTTTTCTTCCCAAATTTTTCCAAATGTGTGCACAATTCCAAAGGCATACCGTGAGTCAGTGTAAATTGTACCTTGATCTTGTTCTAACAGGTCCAATCCCCTTTTAAGAGCATGGACCTCACAGCATTGAGCGGACCAGCTCGAGGGCAATTTTTCTTTCTCTAAAACTTTTAAACTCTGTTTGTTGATACCCTCGACTATTGCATAGCCTGATATTCTCTTTCCTTCCACCATTTTAGATGATCCATCAATGAAAAACACCCTCCCATATGGCAGGGGTATATCCTCAAGGTCCTCCCTTACTTTTGTTTGCAGGTCCATGACTTCTAAGCAATTATGTTCCAGAGTGGGTATGGGCTCCCCTGAGAGGAATTGTGCAGGATTTAAGCTTTTGGATGTGATTAATTCTAGATTTTCAGCATTTGTCAGAATCACTTCATATTTTAGGATCCTTGAGTCTGTTAACCATTGTTGGGCTTTTTGACTCAACACTGCTCTGAGATCATGGGGGGTGTGTGCAATGATTTTTCCTTGTAGTGTCAGCTTTTGTGCTTCTTCTACAAGGACTGCTGTGGCTGCCACAGCTTGAAGACAAGCTGGCCATCCCCTTGCGACTGGGTCCAGGAGCTTAGAAAGGTATGCAACAGGCTTTTTGTGTCCCCCCCACTCTTGGGTTAACACCCCATAGGCTATTCCCTCTTCTGCATTTATGAATAAGTCAAACCCCTTCTTAAGGTCAGGGAGACTAAGAACTGGGGCTGAGGATAATTTGGCTTTTAAATTTTCTAACTGTTCTTCATTCTCAACTGTCCATTTTACAGGTTCAGGTTGGACCAGTTTTTCATATAGAAATTTGACACTTTGTGAGTATTTTTCTATCCATAATTTACAATAGCCAAATAGTCCCAATAGCTTTCTTACATCTCTTTTTGTGGTTGGAGCCGAGATGGACAGTATACCTGAGATTCTCTCAGGGCTTAGTTTCTTATACCCTTCCCCAATGAGGTGTCCAAGATATGTTACCTGTAATTCTACAAACTGTAATTTGTTTTTAGATACTTTAAGGCCTTTTTCCCCTAGGAAATTCAGGAGTTTAATGCTGGCTCCCCTTACTTTATCTTGCTCTTCCCCTGCTTAACTAGGTGGCTGGGGTCCCATTCCCCCTGGGTCCCATCAAAGGCCAGCCTGGTGCTGCCACCCCGGGGAACAGACCCTCTGATGCCCCTCACCACCAGGGTTCCACAGTCTCTCACATTCTGCCCTTCCTCTTTTCCACCTGGATCCCACCCTGGATCCGCCCGTGGGAGCCCATCCCCTGCCCAGGGCCCAAACCGGCTCCCCTGTTCCCAGACTCGCATTCCCGCGACATGGACCATGGCCATCTCCTTGGGACTGAACAAGGCACCCAAAATAGAGTTCATCTCACTCCAGGTGCAAACATTAGGATTCAGGAACCGATCCACCCAGCCAGCCACCCCCACCAGGTCCCCAACCAGGCCTCCCAGCTCTTTCTTAAAGCCCCCAACTTCTGAAGCTGTCAGAGGTGCATCCCCAGCTGCCCCACTTATCGGGACTTTCCTTAGGGGGAAGAGCTTTGTTCTTGACCTGGTGCCACAGTAGGGTCCTTTTGGGGTTTCTATATTATTGGCTGGCAAGTCCAGCTCCCAGTTGTGTGGGAGTGCAGGAACAGTAGATGGTGAAGGGGAGTGGCCTAGGCCAGTGTTAGGAGACGTCGAGGACAGAGCTGAATAGTAGAAGGGGTTAGTACTCGAGATAGTCGGGCTAGATTGAGGTGGTAGAGAGGGTGGAGCTGTAGGGAGTAATCCTGTTGGGGAGCAAGCTGAAGAAGGGGTTTGGAGAGATGGGGAGGGGTTCACAGGTAAAGCTGGAGGGTTAGCAGGGACAGTTTGGGGTATCCCAGGGTAAACGGGAGGAGGGGGCAAATAATCAAGAGGGTCCCAATGGTGACTGCTTTCCTTCTTTTTCTCTTTTTCATTTTTCCTCTTTCCCTCTCGTAGCTTACAAATCTTAGCTGTTTCACCTTCAGTTCTGTGTCTCTGCCAGCAGGCAGCATAAAGGATCTGCTCAGTATCTGAGTCCCCTCGGGATTTCAGATACTGGTTTAATTGCGAGGACATCCAGGGGTCCTTAGTTCCACACCACGGCCATTTTCCAGGTAAATTTAAAGTGGGCCAAACCTCAATACAATAATGAATCATTTTAACCTTGCTCAAATTTTTAGTGGCCTCATCAGTATCCCATAGTTCCAACATTTGTCCTAGCGGACTATCTGGGGGAATGTTCTTTATCTTCCCCTTTTCATCCTCAGGCGGTTTTTGCATACTTATGTATGCTCCCATTCTCACTAGGTAATCTTCACTCACTCTACGAACACCCGTCAGTGGCTCCAGTTACCCGCTCTCAGGGTCTGGCCACCACTCCTGCCAGTGCTCAGAGTGCCCTGTCGGTAGCCTGATATCTCGCCCTTAGAGATTCAGTCACTACCCCAGCCAGCACCCCTTCCTCACTCACTCCACGAACACCTGTTAGTGGTTGCAGTTACCCACACTCAGGGTCTGGCCACCACTCCTGCCAGTGCTCAGAGTGCCCTGTCGGTAGCCTGATATCTCGCCCTTAGAGATTCAGTCACTACCCCAGCCAGCACCCCTCTTCCTCTCCTGTATATCTATCGAGTTTCCATAAGTGGCCGGTCAACCTGGGCCCAGAGTTCCAGTCACCACTTACAGCCAGGACCCGGACGTACAGTGTGCGACTCACTCACTCTCCCTATCGTTAAATCCCTCGCACTTTGGGACTTCCCTAACTTTCATTCACCCTACACCCGGGCAGTGTACTCAAAAGACCCCCGGCCCTGTAGGCTCTCCGCACTCGGAACGCATACCTCTCACTTCTAGGTACCCCCGACCAGTGCGCCCACTCCTGTACCCCGGCAGTTACCCCAGCCGGTGTCCCAAGCCAGTGCTCAGACTGCCCTGACTGTCAGCGAGCACCCCTTCCTCACCTGGACACCCTGGGCCGTAGCTCGGCCAGTACCCTCTCTCACTCCCCACACCCCGCCAGCTACCCCAGCCAGTATCCCAACCCGTGGACACCCCGGGCCGTAACCTCAGCCAGTGTGGTGCGTGCTACACACACAGCTCTAGGCTTTCCGCACGCTTGGATCAGCCTGAGCAGCCTGCCTCCGTAGATTCTAGAATGGAGGCGGGCCTATCCTACAATCATACACCCTGTGACGTGCCACTCACTCTCTAAATTACCTCCGCACGCCCGGAGGGGGGCCGCTATGCCCCCGGAGACGCCTCTTTCACACCGTTCTCCTTTCGCTTCCCTCCGTTCCCGGCCAGTTCCCTCGCGGGAGACTGGTACCACAGTACTGGGAGGCCCACACTCGCTTCGAAGATCCGAGCTGCCGGCCTTCGTCTCACGCACACACCACTCGCTCGTCTCCACTCCCGCCACCGGCTATACTTTACCGGCGCTCCTCCGTGCTGTCCGATCCCAGGCTGTCTTCCTTGGGTCCGGTGTGACCAGCTGTCCTGAGATCCAAAGGGCGGTCGGCCGTCCTGTCCTCGGTCCTCTTCAGGCGTGGTCACGTCCCGGCGAGCCCCCAATTTGTTATAAATGGGCCAGGAGACCAGCTCCTTTTAAAAGGCCTTTATTAGAAATCAGCTCTGGGTAGGGGGCTCGAGGGGCTGCGCACGCCGCCACTGCTCCCAGTAGACACCACGGAGGAGGAGGTGCAGTCGAATCTGCTGCTGCTGCTGCTGCTGCTGCTGCAGAGTCGGGATTCCTTCCTCACGGGGGTTTCCATAGAATCGCTTTGGCTCGTGTGGTCCAGGGGGGTCACCTCTCTCCAGTTCCTTTCAGGTCATGGCGAGAAAGTAACAAAAAATACCTGTTACCTGCAGGGAGCTAGACGTGTGCCTCGCACAGCTTTGTCCTTCTTAGGTCCAGTTTCTGTGTCGGCTCGCTGTCCCAGGGGCTTTTCTAGCTCCAGCTGGACCCCCGGCCGCAGCCAGGCACCATGGGAGCTCCCTCATCTCCATACTGGGCGGTGTCCACAGCTCGACGGGCAGGCAGCAGGAAGCGGCAGGAAGCAGCAGGGAGCAGCAGGGGGGGACAACAGGAGGCGGCGGCGGGCTTTTTACCCGATGGAGAGGGGAAAACCCAGAATTTAGGGAGAAAGGGTACAGAACTTGGACATAACAAGCAGAAATTCAGGGTACAGATTCAACATGAACAGTTTAAAACAGGCAAGTAACAGTGCAACTTTAATTTTACAGCAAAACAGTATAACAGTACAACTTAGGAGTGCATAACCTGGGGCTATTTCTTTTATGAAAAACGATGTTTCACCTTTTTATATTAATTTATAAGTTTAATAAAAATAAAATAAAATAGAATAAAAATAGACAATAAAGGAGACAAAAGAGTTAGCCACTCAGCTGAGGGTGCAAAGCCACACCCTATTCCAGATTTCTTGGTATTTAAAAGTCTTGGTGTTACATATTTAAATAAGCTAATGCATGATTCAAATATTCATTTTGGTTTCAAGACCCCCCCCTTAAGTAAACAGTTTATTTATGGGGCTCCATTCAGTCTGGATGGAGGTGGTAAATCAGTCTTCTTCAACAAGGCTCAATTTTTTCTTATCTTTAGGAATTCCAGATGTCCCTCCTGTCTTCTATTTATTTGAGGAGTTACAAAAAAAAAAAAAAAAACAACAATCCCATCCCTACTTTGTTACAATCTAAGAATATTCATCTATTACATTTTTCAAATTCTATTAATAAAAGAACATGCAATACAACCTTCTCATATTATACATAAAGCAATCAGCTTGCTGTATACGAAAAGCCAACTCCGAAACATGCATTTTTAACATTTGGAAAAATGCTGTGCTCTTTTCCCCAGAGATAAAGAGCTTTAAATTGCTCTCTGGGGATTTTTGCCTCTTTTTGCTCCAAGAGACTTTCCCAGAGCTCCAGGAACAGATCGTCTTCTGGGCCTAGCAGAGGAATTATCATTTTGCCAAAATTTCGTCTCCTTAACGGAGGAAAACCGAACTGGCAAGAGCTCACGGGCCGGTTTTTACCGAAAAACCCTTTTTTTCTTTAGATAGATGAGGGTACGGTTTTACCTTGTTCCCACGGCTGCAATCATGTCGGCGTCCACCAGACGACGCTGTTCAAGATTACAACGACACGGACTCCCGAGGTCAGAAGGCTGAAATGACTCCAAATCTTCATTACCCGAGAATTTCTTTCCTTTATGCTATTTTACAAAGAACCACCCAAAGGGGTGGAAGAAAGACAAACTTCTTCAACTACATTGGTCAAGTCAGAGGGACATCAGAAGAAGTCCCTCCTAGGGAAAGGAATGTAAACATGGCTACACTTTGGGATGGGCTAAGGTTAACTGATGCAACACCAAAGATATAAAAGGCGTAGCAGCCATTTTGTGGTCAAGCACATGGTGGTTTAGTTTCATGCTCCCAGCACTGTAATTTTTTCTTATTCAGTCCTTTGTTGTATTTTGTTATGGTTTAATAAACCTCTAAAATTTTTTAAAGTGAGTGTTGTTTCTCACAGCTCTGAAGGTGGACGTGCTGCTGGCCAAGGCTGGGCAAATTAGAGGTTGGAAATGCCTCTGTGATAACATATTTAAGAAGGAAATCAAAGCAATGTGGGGGCAGTTTTAATTCCAGCTAGAAAAGAGGAGGAGGTGGGAATATATGAGGGGAATAACATGAAGACACCAAGGTCAGTGCAGAAGAAGGGGGAAGAGGCACTCCAAACACCAGAGCTGAGATTCCTCTGCAGGCCATGGTGATGACCATGGTGAAGCAGGCTGTCCCCCTGCAGCCCATGGAGGTCCACAGGGGATGCAGAGATCCACCCGCAGCCTGTGGGGGAGGTGTCCACACTGGAGCAGGTGGATGCCTGGAGGAGGCTGTGATACAGTGGGAGACCCAATGGAGAGAGGGACCCCCTGCTTCCAAGCTTGAGCAGCCTGCCCTTGGAGGACTTCACCCCATGGAAGAGTGACCCACACCACAGCAGTTTTGGGAGGACTGATGCTCATGAGATTGGACCCGTGCCGGAAAGGTTCACGGAGAACTGTCTCCTGTGGGAAGGGACCCCACGATCTCACAGGGGAACAACTTCTCTCCCTGCACAGCTAAAGAAAACCTTGGGTGACAAACTGACCAAACCCCCCATTCCCTGTCTCCCTATGTTGTTGGTGGGGAAGGAGCCAATATGGATCAATCGGCTGGGGTAAAAAAGAAGCAATGGGGTATAACTGATTAGCACATTTCTTCACCATAACATAGAGAGCTGTTTGCCAGGGTTTCTCCTTTAAGGGGTTGTGTTTATATTCTGTCTGGCCAAACTGCTCTCTTTCTAAGGATGCATGTTTATATTATTGTCTGGTTTCTCTCCAGGGAAGTGTGTTTGTATTAACACTGTCTGGCTTAGCAGCCTCCACACACACTCATGTCAACAGTCACTGTTATAACCCATGCAAATTAGGTACCTGTATGCAAAATGGGAAAAAATACTGGATTGCAGAAAACTTAGAAACAAGTAGTAACAGGTTGGGAAGTGAATGTCCAAAAGGGGATAGAGGGGTTTGTTTCACATTTGCCATTGGGGATAGAGTCCAAGATTTGGTAAAAGAACAACTAGTAAGCAAAAAGGCAAAGCCAGCACAGCAATCTAACTCTGGGTCAATTTCACTTCCAGATTTATATACAAAACTTGAACAGCAATTAGAAAAGGAAATAGATATCTCAAGACTTGGGAAAAATCTGTTTGTGGAATTGGGGGAAAGAATAAGTAAGGAACTTAACTAAGTGTTGGGTCTGTGGAGGGTCTATGATATCAGAGGAATGGCCATGGAAAGGCAGTAGCTTAGGCCCAGTTGAACTCCTTAAGTGGAACCAGACAAATATAAGGGGGGAAAACTGACCAGAAGGGTGGATTTTTAAGTTCAACAGTGATAGGGGAAGAATGTCTCTTGCGCACTGGGAAAAAATTTCTTAGTGAAGTAGGAAATACTCCCTGTAAGAGATATAAATTTAGTGATGGAACTTTTACATGGTGGATCCCAGAGGAACCAACTCAGTATTGGACTCAGAGAAAATCAAAAGAAGGAAATTGTACATATAATAATGAAATTAGACTTTTTCAATATAATGATACAGGCAAGAATCCTTATTTTGGGATCCCAAAAATATCCAAATTTTGGGAGTGTAAGAAATAAAGAGCTTGACTCAGCCAATATATCAAGCAGCAATCAATTTATTTATTCATTATTGTCTCTGTGGGACACAATGAAGGGAGATGCGGAGTCGTGAGAAGGCTGCTGTGGACCCCTCAGGGAGGAGCCCCAGGTTTATTTTCCAAACTTCTTTTATACTTTTTACAAATGTGCCCACCTTAGAGGTGGGACCCCTGGAACCATTGGTCACTCGCAGAGACCACTATGCGAAGTCCCTCCTCTGGGAACGCATGTGGAAAAACAAGATAGTTTACAGAAAGTGACCTTGTTTACCAGTTTCAGTCCCTGGGAACAGAATTTCCTAAAACCAAAACATGGCAGGCACAAATTGTGGCAACACATTATTTCAAGTGGTAAAGTGTGAGCAAAGCAGCGTGCTGGGTACAGTGGGGGTCTCCCCTCCAGCTGCACACCGGCTACAAATTTTTACTGGTATTTATTGAACATTTTTATAAGCATATCTCAGCAGGTTTTTTTATGATTTCCTCCTAGTTTCTACTTGTGAATTTTAATTTCTATATGAAACGGGGGATTTAAGGGTTAAAGGGAATTTTAGAATAGCTGAGGTAGGATGTATGAACATGTAGAATGAGTTACCTCGCTCTCCAAGGACCGAAAGAAAGTAGAAAGATAAGGGGGCCCCTTCAAGGACATCTGGTGCTCATTAAAAGATGCTGAGCTCAAAAAAGAAGAGGCCCTTCTGCAAAATTAGAGGGAACATCTTGGATACCCATGTGCAGATCTGCTGGTTCAGAAGTTCACAAGGAGGAAGACGTTGGTTCCTTCATACTCATCAGCCCTCCGACCCAATTCAGGGACCACCGACTCAATAAACGGACTGAACCACGCAGCCGCAACTGATTTACATATGAAGCGGAGAGCGGGCGGGGACAGGTAATCAATATGTATGGCGAGATAGAATATGCATGATTTCTGTAGATAAATAGAGGGATGGAAATTGTAAGAGGCACGCAGGATTTGGGAAGGGACTCTCCTCCTGCGTCCAGCGCTGAATAAATACGTACCTACTTTACAACTTTATGAGTTGTGGAGTTTTATTACCCCATATCATATACCCCATTGTGATCAGTTCCTATTAATGACGTCTAATTTCTATACCCTAAAGTTGTAAATTAGTGAAGATGATGTCCAGCTTCCCTTCTTCAGAAGCATACATCAATGATGGTGAGGTCCAGCTTTCCTCTCCAGGATCGTAAATCAGTGAAGGTGATGTCTAGCTTCCCTTCCCAGGATAGTCCAGTTTTCCTTTCCAGGATCATCAATTCTTAGCTTGGGATAAGATCACTTCCTTCTATTATTTAGGTGATTACAACTTCTTTTATATTTTCTAAAGCTATAGTTCAAAGCTTCTTGTTACAAAGCAGCTTAAAGCTTATAATAATGTTATTTTTAAGCAAATAATAAGACTCCTGCATTCTTCTATCCTACATGTTAAAGAAAACTTATATTGTGAAAACTTTAGACTTCACATTATTCACTTATAAGCAAGCAAAATATTTCTCTAAACGCCTCCTTCTATGCCTTTTTGTTTATTGGTTTATTAAAACTTATTTTCATAACTGTCTCAGGACCTTGTTCCACACATTTCACAATTACAACACAGGCCACTTTTTTCTACCTGACACGACACACAACCCCACATTTTACAGGGAGAATATAAATCAACAGAAAAATTATTATTGGAAAGCACCAGATGGCTTACTTTGGATATGTGGAAAAAGAGCATACCCAAGACTCCCCTCCCGGTGGAAAGGGAGTTGTACTCTGGGAATTATACAGCCAAGATTTTTTCTTTTACCTGGGCCAAATGGAGATCAATTAGGAGTACCAGTTTGTGAGGATATAAAAAAAATTTAAAAGGATTTGTTTGGAGGATTCCAAAAATGGGGAGATGAAGAATGGCCCCCTGAACGCATATTGGAAACATATGGGCCAGCCACCTGGGCACAAGATGGGAGTTGGGGATATTGAAGCCCAATTTATATGCTGAATCGCATTATAAGACTTCAAGCAGTTGTAGAGATAATAACAAACAGAACTGGTCGTGCATTGGAATTAATATCAAGTCCACAAAGCCAAACAAGAGTTGCAGCGTATCAGAATAGGTTGGCTTTAGACTATTTATTAGCTGAAGAAGAGGGTGTCTGTGGAAAATTTAATACATCAGATTGTTGTTTAAAAATAGATGACAATGGGGATGCCATCCTGGATATAGTCAATGATATCAGAAAAATAGCCCATGTACCAGTCCAAAAATGGGAAACAATGCTAAAAACTAACTGGTGGGATAAAGTATTGGGAATAGGATGGTGGAAGAAGCTAGGCTTCTTCCTTTTATGTGCTACCACTGGTTTGATATTTCTTCCTTGCTTGATCCCATTTTATTCGGCTGATCACCAGTGCAGTCCAAGGCATGCAAGTGGTAACAATGCCTATAGACCCAAAATTGACTACATCAGGAATGGCACAAAAGATCATGGTGTTAAAGAAACAAAATAATATGGAAGACCACTTCGAAGAAGCAAAATTGATTTGTGAAAAAAATGGAGGTTAGAAAAAAAGAATTATTGCTCAAGCCAAATGATTTATAAAAAGGGAAGAGGACAGACTGTTAGAAATACATATTATAAAATTGGTTTTTTGCAAATATTAAAATGGATGCTATATGTATAATGTTAAAGTAACTTTGCTATAAAGATAAAATTTTTATTTCTGCTGTTAACTGAACTTAGACATAGTAGTAAAAATAGCTGATATAGATATGCTTGTAATTGAACAGCCTGCTTGGTTGGGATAACATCCAATCGACATATCATGAAGACCCCTACTACTGATATGCCAACTATCAGCACCTGACGTCTGAAGAAAGTATGGACCAAAACCCAAGCTGGAGGTGATAAAAAGAACTGACTAAAACCACAGCAAAGAAATACGCATGCTCTAAAAAGGCGGACCTGAGGAGGAGCCATGCTAAACAGTTCTTGGAACATGTAAACTAGTTTGTGGACAAGTCTGAATATGCATAATTGTTTATGGATATGTGATAGTGATTTATTAAAATATGAATATCAATCTAATATCGATACCCAACTGTGACGGACAAAAGACTAACAGTTAAGTTAGAAAATGTATGTTTATTACGACGGCTGGGCAGCTGCGTGGGATAGCTCCCACACACTGCAAAAATCACAGGTAATTACAAAGCCTTTTATCCACAAAAGTGTTGAATACACAAAATACAAATGCATATTCATACCCCTGTCACCTCCTCTTCTCCGCTTCATATGCTAATTGACAAAAAGGCTATTAAGCATGCGTAGTTTGTTCTCTGAAATGAGTCGGGGGTCTTATGTGGGGAGTGGTCACCAAAAGGAGGAAGTAAAACTAGTCTTCCTCGTTCTAAACTTTCAACCTTTCGATGCATATGTGATAAATGACTCCTTGGAAAAACCTGTAGTTTCCTGTTCCAGGACTGTTTCTGGAGACAGAGGGTTTGCAATCATCTTGTGTTTCTGGGTCTATTAATCAATTTCCCTGTTTTTTGTTACAAGCCCAGCTTATACAAACATAAACTTGACAGGCAATGAGTTATTAGATCCAGGATAGCTTATCTAAAATCCGGTCTCTCTTAACCATCCTCTGAATTTTAACTGATTTCAGCAAAGCTTATTTTTTCCAGCTAAATCAGCAATATAACCTTAGTTTTTTAAAGTCTTCAAAATTAGTGTCTCAATAGGCTGATGCAATAGAAAAGGTGTATAAAGGATGTCTCCAAAATAGCAGGTGTGCTCTTGGCTGAATGCCAAGCACCTGGCCTTTAAACACTTTGCTTTATTGTCTTTGTCTCCTTTTGTCCTTTATTGAACTTTTAAATTTTACCAGGAGAGTGAACCTCTTTTTTCACACATCTTGGACACAGCCGTTAAGTCACGGAAAGCAGCTCCTTGGACTGGAGAGGTGTCAGTGCCAGGACCTTCCCTCAGGAGGAGGCTATGAAAGCCTGATGTCAGGACAGTGGTGGGCAATCAATCTGCCTCCCCCAGCCGCCTCCCCCGCAAAAGGCCGACCCTCTCACCTTACAATCGCAGTATTACCCCACCTCACAACAGGGCCCCATCGTTGTGTGCGGAAGGGGAGACAGGGCCTGGCCAGTCCACAGAACAGGCAGAGGCAGCCAATGCCAGTGTCACTGCAGGGAACCCCAAGACCACGGGGCTCCCCTCCATCACAGCCCTACCCAAGTCACAAGAGGGCCATCACAAGAGCCCCTTGACCATCTATCAAGAAGTGGCTGGGCCCAGCCAACCCCTCAGAGGTAAAAGAAATGAGAGGAATGTGTCTTTACAAACAAACTGTGGGCCTGCTAGTAGATAAAGCCAGATATTGATAGGTGAAAGAAGCAATGGGTGGAACCATAAATTCCAGAGGAATTCCACTAATTGACAAAGACTGTTGCTCACCCAAGGACTTGCTAAATTCCTGGACTTAGAGAAAAAGAACAGAGATACAAAGAAAAAGGGAGTCTGTATTAGGTGATGTGGGAAGTCTGTACCTCTCACGTACCTCAGCCAATGGGGAAAGAGAGAGGGAAATGCAGCTGGGAAATTAGGATAAAAAGGAGGCTATGTATTCCAGCAATTTGAGATCATGGCTTAGGTTTTAGCTTTCACATTTTTTTTAGATTCTGTGCTGCTTAGGTGTAGTTCTGAGCTTCATACTAGTACTAGTAAGCTCTCTTCACAGAGCAGGTAGACAAAACAAATCCTTTCCTGATGAGAACCAAGGACAGCTTTCAGGCCTAAAAGTATAAACAACGGTGGACCAAAGGGAGGAACAAGAAGGATGAGACCTCACCATGTGAAGCTGTAATTGGACAATTAAACCTCAATATGCAAATGGATCAAAACTTATAAAAATGTATGATCTCATGACTGATCAGCCATTTTTTGTGACCATTCACATGTTGTGACCCTGGGTGCAGCTTCGGTCAGGCTCCTGTCCTGCCCAAGGTGGATCCTGGAGGCCTTTCAATAAATACCTACTTTATTCTCTAGCTCTGTCCAGTCTCTGTTTCAGGTCAGCTTTACAAGGCATCAGAGAGACCCCATGGGAAAATGCCCCATGGCCTCTCCTTTTATTTGAATGAAGTTACAGGACTCCTCTGTCTCCTTATTGGATGTAAACCTCTGACAGCATGGATTAATTTTCGTGACTAAAGGCCAAAGACAAGGCCATTGGCTGTACCAGCCTGAGACGCACCCGTAGACCCTAGCTCACTTTGGTTTGCCACATGAAAGAAAGGCTTTAGTTATGGACTAGGCATATTAAGGAGTATGCAAATTAAGCTTAGACATCAGGTATATTGTGGACTTGGAGCTGGAATTAGACCCAAAGGGCTCTCTTCTGAAACAGCTAATAATTTAAATGTTCCCTATTTTTATATTTATTTTCCCAACCTCAATCTGATATTCAGGTGCAAAACCAATAAAAAAATCCCAGTCTTAATAATATTTGAGAACACTTGTGTCCCTTTTCTGCCCATAAAATCAACCCTGAGGAGACATTTGAATATTTTTAAATAGAAAATTCAGTTCTATCAGAGAGTTTACAAATGGCTAAATAGAAAAATACATTAAATGCTAGTTAGATTTTCAGTTGATGGCTTTCTCAATTACAAATTAATATACAGTGTGTTGTGTCAACCTTCTCAGCCTTCATATGGGTTTTTATTAAAGCCATTAGTATATAACTGTTGCCTTTTTCCCAACCTGGAAATGAAACTCAAGATAATTTTAGTAAGGAGGTAATATAAGAGTGGATCTTCATTTGAAGGCCTTCAGGAGCAGTTATGGAAAGATGTCCACAAAAGCCCACCCACACAGGGTGAATACAGTTTTACAGGTTTTAGGAAATTAGCATAATTGATAAAAAGCACCAATTAGGAAGATAAGTGGTGATACAACTCCCCCCCCAGGTCAAGCCCTTTCTCTGGAGCCCTCCCTTTGGTATTAGCTGTACTTTGTCCATGAAATATATCTTGAAGAGTTGTTCTTGGCCTTGGTTCCCAAGAAAAACCAAGATAGCATTGGGGCCCTGCACCTTCCAGGGCTTGGAGCTCTGGAATTTGTTTTGTCTTTCTGCCTAGGGAAAGGCCATGGAAAAATACTGGGAAAATGAGTCGCTAATACAATAGGCTACAAAGATACAAATATATATGTGCGAAGAATACAGAGAACATATAAAAGAAAAAAAAAGGCAAAACCCAAACCGGCATCACAATCATAATATTAAGGAAATGCTTTTATTGTGAATATAATATTTCATTCTTCAACAGTGGCAAATAATCTTCCATATTTATTCTGGACCTCCACGCTGTAAAATAAAAGCATATAGTTAAACGTATTCCACTAAAAGAATGGAAAACAGAGATGAAATCTTTTCCACTCTTCTAGATTAAAAAATACAGTTTTAGTTTTAATTTTTTATTTAGACATTGATTTTTAACCTGTATAGGAACATGCAGAGAGTGTCAAAGTATCAGCATCTACCCGTAAGAACTCCATTTTTTCAGGGGAGAATACAAAAAGATCAATAGCTGCAACCTATATTTATAGCTTCTTCCAGTTCTCCCACTCTGAAGAAACATGACTCTTACTCACTTTAGAAAGGTCTGATAAACACAGCAGTAGTAAACAGAAGTTTTAGAATTATTTTCACTGCCCAAATTCCAAAGCAAAAACAAACCCAAGGTCAGGCATTACAATCTTTACGAGAAATCAGAAAGGTACTCAGTTCATTATTTTGCTAATAAAATTATTTTACAATTTACCTCACCATTAGAAAATTTATGCTAGAGATCAAGGAGCGTATTACTATGCAAAATGATTAATTTTATTTCTAATTATAATACTGTACTGATATACATGAAGGAAAACTGATTTCTTCTATTAATATGATCACACTGTAGGTGTCCTTATAATTTAACAAAGCTGTGTGTCTTTTCATTTCAAACTCACACCCATCTCTCCACTTCTTCATATTTTGTGCATTCTCCCTTTTTAAGCATCGGTGTTTACAGCTGAAAATTGTTACAGAACAAAAGCAGGTTTTTCTTGCCTTTTATGTACAATGGCATATTTGCAAATATTGCAGAAAATATTTATATCAAGTTTAATAAAATGTTTCTACTACTAGAAATACAAGTGGTAACTAATACATAACTTAATAAAAACTAGCTTGAGGAATATTTTGGACTTCAGTCGCCTGGTAATAGCCTTTGCTGGTCTAAGAACAGACTCTTGTGCTCCTGTACAGCATATTCAAATTACACATTAAACAGCTGTTACACAACAGGTAGTGACCGTGATTAATGTAGGCTATGACTATCACAAGCTGTCTGCATGTCTGTATCTCTCTAAGTAGTGATACCACAAGCTACTAATTAATGAGAGTTGGGTACCTTGTGTATTAAGATTTTGTAGTTTGGGTACTGTGCATCAAAGTAGTGAAAATTCCCAGTATGCACTTCCCAAGAATTACAATGTAATATCATATTTTAAACTTGGAAGAAGGTGTAGAAATAAGATAAATACTAGGTAAATACAGACAATACACAACAATAAATGAAACTTACTTGAATATATTCAATCTCTTCATCTGACATTAGTTTTCGTCTGTATTTCTGAGGTAAGGTTCTTGTTAATTCAGAAGTGTCTGGTATACCTTGTACTCTACTAACAGGTGAAATATTTTGAAATCCTGGTGATCTGCCTCCTACAGACTCCTGTGCTTTTGAAGCACCAAGAGATGCCATACTTGTTTGTAGATATTCCAGTACTGAAATCCAGATTGCAAAACCATTACAGAAATATAACAAGACTGTAAAATTAATTAGTGAGCAGCCAATAAAAGTTACCAGTTATTGACAATGTTCTTCATTATAAAAAATACTTAAAAGAATTAAAATATTTAAAAGATACTCTACTTCTCACAAGCTGTTTTTATTGTTGTTAAACATACCAATAACACAGTGAAAAAATTCTTAAAGTAAAAGAAAGCATATTTGAGTGGCAGAAATACTTATGTGGAAACAGAAGATTAATCAACATAGATCCTAACAAAGGCTTTTTCACTGGGAAGCTCTATTTGCAGAAGCAGCATGAAGTATCAAATGTGTGTGTGGAGGGGATTATGTAGAAAGATAAATAACTAACATCCAACTAAGATAATGCTTTTTGTTTACTGCAACTGTAAAGACAAAAATGAAAAAGAGGTAGAGGCCTAGAGAAAGAAAAAGCTCACAACTACAGCATACCACATGTAATAGAATGCTATACCCATTCTTAATATTACAAAATGGCCTCAAGAAAGTAAGGTCCCAAACAGAGCAAGGAGGAAGAGATCCCATCAGAAGAAGCAGAATCTGAACAGGGGGCATGCCATTAAAATGAAATTTTAAAATTTAAGAGCAGAAGGCAAAGGGAACAGAAGATGAAAACAGAAGAAAACAACACACAGATGATAATAGCTTTGGATAGTAATGACTACAAAGTATTTTTAAGAAGTAACATACCTTATATATGAAAAAAAGAAAGTTTCTCCAAATTTGTTTTATATACCACATAAATATTTAGAGACTTGCCTAAGATTTTCTTATACTGTATTTTTAAAGTCTGAAGTGTATTTGCAATAGAAGCATTAGCCAATCAAAAACCCAAAGTCAAGACTAAAAAATACCTGACCTAATACTGCTGTTGATTAAGCTCAGATACAGTCCCTACTACAGTTTTCCCTTCCCTGTTTGAGACCATGTTGCAATAGCAATATGATAATGGAATTTGGCTGGCCTTTAAAGCACTCACATACCTAAAAGTATAGTCCTGATCTGCAGAGCTCTGTGTAGCTACGTAGAAGCAACATTATGGTATAGTGAAACAGTTATTGCTACAGCATTCAAGCAAAGTGAAGTAGATTGCAATCTACTAGTGAGGCAGCAGAAATTACTTAATGTAGAAAGGTCTAACATACTTAAAATATATAGCCACAAAAATCTTGTGATGCAAAGATAAGCATAAGCTAAGTAACATGTTTTTAAGCCTTTGAGAAAGCAATTCACTGGAATGAAAGGTGGTGCAATTGGTTGAACTGGGCACAACATAGAAAATTCTGACTGAAAGTTATCGCAGAATATAGTTCCTGAAGAATTCACAGGTAAGTCAGAAGTGGCACTGATGTTCATTGTAGATACTTTTCAGTGTTAATGGATAAACTAAAGCTAAATCCTAAATATAATGCTGTGGCAAATACATAGTATGGTATCATTTCTAAACAAGTGAGAATAACAACAGAGCTTCTTAAAATATCTACTACTTTAGTTTCAAATGCTTTATTGACTCAAAAGGAAAAATAAAACAATATATAGCCCATTAACTTTGATGTTCTAAATGTAACAGTATTGAGGTTCCTATAAATATAAACATAGCTATAGGTGTAAAAATTAATGTCAAAGATTGCAATGAAGTTAATTTTTTTCCTCAGAATTAATTATTAGCATAAAGAAACACTTCTTAAAATGTACAGTGGAATGGCTCTTAGCCATAAATCAGGGTTTTAAATACCACCAACACCACACACTCCAATTAGGAAAAGAAAGGATGAGGAAAATGCAACATCATTTTCTGCAAAGATCACCAAATACCTAAGGCTGTTTCAAATTCACTTGGATACTACCACTTCAGGCAAATATTAGTATTTTCAAAAATGTGACTACTTATATAAGTAGGAAAACATCACTAGAAATCCTTGTGAATCTGCCTTGACCAAAAAATAAAGGCATGCATGTATTATTTATATTCCCGCAGTTGTATAGAGTCTGAAAAGGAAGCCTTCAAACTAAAATGATGATTCAGAAACCCTGTTCAAAATCAGTTGAGTTGCATAGTCAAAGCCAAAAAATTGTGTGCTGATTCTTATATACAACAGTTTATGCAAAGAAATATGGCATAAGTTGTATCTATAGATGAAATACTTACTTTTAGGTCTGGGACTACTTTTTCTGTCTGGGAACTTTATTAAGGGAGTATGTGACTTGACTACCTAGAACAAGACAACATAGAAACAGCAAGAATAAAATATATTTCTAGACAAACATTAACTTTACAATAATAAAATGGAACGTACAACAAATTAAACAACCACTTCTATACTGCTGCTTTCTGCACCAGCACTGTGATAAATCAGTACTTGATTTTTTTTTTACCCAAGGAGAAATTTCACCTTTAAAGGCACTACCCCACCCTAGTGTTCAGAACAGGAATAAGCATTCTCTTCCTTTTCTCACAGCCATCAGTGTGTATGCAGAAATAGCTAGTACAGTAGGAAAAATGGAATGAAGTTTTAGCATGTGAAATTGCTAGCAGTGCTCTCTACCTGTATATATTTGTTCAGCTGGCTGGCTGGATTGACTAGTTCCATTAAGAAAAAAACCCTATAAATTATAACGTCTGGTACTCAAAGCCGCTATGCTTATTTTTTAAATATGTCTTTTCAGGAAGACTATGTTTCACCTTTGAAGGGAAGGATGGCTTAGAAAGGAGATACTGATTAGCGCCCTCCCCTCTTGAAGAGCGACCGAAAAGGGGCGGCCTGCAGACTGCTCAGTAACATCGTTTGGTACCAGAACCAGGTAGAGGAATCAAATGACCGGCGGCACCGAGCCGACCCCGCCGCATGCTTCTTCCCCCTCGCCAAGGACATCAAAATCTCCAGTGGAGCCTCGGGCCTCGGCCACCTCAGGCCCCGGCGGCCGCGCGAGAAGCGAAGCCTGCCACCCGCGCCAGGTTCCAGGCCCCAGGCTCCCGGCCCCAGTCGCCCCCGCCGCCTCCCGGCCCGCCGGCCACGCACCGCTACCTGTACGACTCTAGTGGCAGCCGCCATCTTACTGCCCATGGTGACGCCACATCCCAGCGCCTAAGGAGCAGTAGCAGACACGCCCACTATGAGCGGGGCCCAGAGAAGGGGCTGTTTGAGGCAGTGCCAAAATACAAATAAAATAAAGGGACAACACATTAAAATTTAAAAATCGCTTCAAGTAGCTCTGCATTTTATTTGAATTCGATCAAGACATAGCCAATCCACATTTTAAAAACTGACCCTCACTTATAAAGAGTGCCAATGTTTTAATTTAACATATTCCTTTGGTGAGTTCACCCCGGCTAGACATCTGATGCCAGCCAAGCAGCCTTATCCCTTCCCCTCCTCAGCAGAAGAAGAAGGAGAAAAAAGCCGACAAAAGGCTCATGGGTTGAGATAAGGATAGGGAGATCACTCAGCACTTAGCATCACAGGCGTGAAAAACGAGGTTCACTTGGTAAAATTTAAGAAATAGGTTTAATTAAAAAATTAGGAGACAAAAAATTAAGCAAAGAATTGACGGCCAGGTGACTTGGCATTCAGCCAAGTGCACACCTGCTATTTCAGAGACATTCTTTAAATACCCTTTCTATTGCATCATTCTGTTGCATATGCATAAAGCATCATGCATATTCAAACTTTTCCATAAACTCGTTTCCATATTCCAGGAACTGTTTAGCATGGTCCCTCCTTGGGTCCACCTTTTTAGAGCATGCGTGTTTCTTGGCTGTGTCTTGTTTATCACCTCCAGCTTGGACCTTGGTCCATACTTTCTACAGATGGTCAGTGCTGATAGTTGGCATGTCAGCAGCAGGGTCCTCATCATATGTTCGCTGGACGTTATCCCAACCAAACAGGCTGTTCAATTACAAGGATAACCATATATCAGCTATCCCACTACCATGTCTAAGCATTGCTGATAGCAGAAATAAAAATTACATCTTTACAGCAAAGTTACTCAGCTTAATATTTGCGAAAAGCCAACTTTATAGTATGCATTTATAACAAATTCCTCCTCTTCCCTTTTATAAATTATTTGGTTTGAGCAATATTAATTTTGCTTCTTTGATACTATATCTTTTTTATACTGTATTGGATGCAGTTATTTTAGGATTTATAGACATTGTTAATATTTGCTTCTTTTGGACTACACTAACAATTAGCCGAATAGAATAATTAAATTTTAAAAATTTTAGCATTGGTTCCAATTTTACATATGTAAGTATTTAATTTGGATGGATTATAATAGTGAATGTTGACATGTGTATTAGAAAAAAAGTCAGTTTACAGTTTTCAGTAGCACCTGTGTCATGATTTTGGCAATATCTTTGAAAGACAAAAGAGTGAGTGACAGAATAGAGGTCCAGTTCTTGGCTTATATCCCCACCTGACCAGGCCTATGGGGGTGCATCCCACAACCGGTATATGACTCTTCTCAGTGGTGAATACGGTGGTCTGCCTGGTCTTACCCTCTTATTTTCTTGTCCCATTTTGTTTGCTAATTTTCAAGCAAATTGTTTCTGATACTTTTTAATTGAAGTTGTTCTATGTTCCTCAGGTATCTCCCATTCAACAGGCACTAGTAATCTCCATTAACAAGGAGATATAGATATATATATATATACACACACACATGCATTATTAAAAGGCAGTAAAGTCACTTAATCTTAAAGGCCAGCTGCAAAGCCTTTTTAGAACTGACAATTAACTGTGCTGGCCAGACTGCACTTTGAGTAAAACCAAAATAACTGCATCTTCACCTTAGCGAGTTAATGTATTGACACTCCTGCATGTTCATTTTACTGAAAAAGGTGTCATTCTCCTCTCCAGGGAACTACCTCTGATACTATTTACATACTTTCAGTGTTACAGCACCTTTTGAAAGCCTCTACCATTTTAACTGCAATCAGGATTAAAAGGAAACTTAAAAGAGAAAAATTTAGTCAATAACAAAATTAGCTTAAACTACAGTGTAAAAAAAGAAAAAAATCTTTTACTTTTTTACTTCTTTCTTCTCTACTAGGGTACTTACAGGCAGTTCTTAACTCTTTAATTTCTAGTAAATATTCTGAGGTTAGAACCTTACAATACTGAAAGTTTCTGGTGGGCAGATCCCCTGCCCAGCTTGTTCTTGGGACGGGAAGACAATGAACTCCTACTGTTCCTGAACATTTCTCCCACAACTTTAGGAGAACTGAGGAAGACACATACACTATAGGATTTATTTTTACTTAAGGCAAAACACTTACCTAACTTGCCATGCCTTGATTTGAGAGATTAGAAACTTTTCAGAAACCTGATGAAAATTTCTCTTAGACAGCAAACAACATTACTAGTTCTGTGAGACTGGTCTCATCTTATATAAAAAAGGCTGGAAAACTAAGTAAAGGTAATGCTAGCTTGTGTCTTTAGAAAATTAAGTCATTTGCATAACTGAACAAGTCCCCAAAAAGAAGAACCTATACTGCTGTTACAAAAAAAAAAAAGAGTACAACAAAACAAAACCAGCATAAAGAAGTCCATTTTCTTCTAAAAATGGGCAACAGTGCTGAGTAAAAGAGTCACTTGAAAGTCCATTCTCCTTTCGACTATAAAGAAATACAAGTAGGAAGATCTGGCAGAGAACTGATTTCGAAGTGTTACGCAGAGAAGTAAAACAGAGAAAGTTATTTGTCCAAAAGTTTTGAATTGAGTCTTTCCAGTTCATTATTACTCAGTTCTGTTTAAAATTCAACTTGGTATCACCTGGTTCAGATGTTACAGTTTATTCTTAGGTTCTTTTACAGGTCTCTTGATCTTTGCTGGCGTTGATCCATGTTTGCAGTTTTAGTTGTCAGTCATACTGCAGCTTCAGTTGTTTGCAATACCTGAAAAAGCATCTTCCTGTTGTGGGGTTAAAGAACTGTTCTTTCCATTTTTGCAATTGTGATGATATACTTTTTTAACACTCATTTCTCCTTACTTTATAAACAGCAGTTTCATAATTTAAACAATATTTCATAGGGTGTTACTTTCAGGTTTTAACCTGGGTTGTGTTTGGACTCTCAATAGAGCTAAAGATACACATCTTACTTATGGCATTTGGGTATTAAAAAAATTTCTAATTTCATCGATAATTCCTTTTCTTCTCCTTCACTATGTTTTTAAACTTCCAATTCTTTCTCATCAAACACTAGAATCATCACAACTCTTTTGACCCCAATCTCTTGCTCCATCAAACTATCCCCCCTCATTTCGGAGGTCATCACCACGCCCCCGGTATCGCATAGCTATTTCTTCAGGCAATCTCAATGCCCCCAAAAACCTCTAAAAACTTTCAAGACCTCAAAAAACTTAAAAAACCTTTTAAAACTTCCAAAAATTAACCCCCCATTAATCTGTAAAAACTGCATTAATCTTTTTTTAAGCAGCTCCCTTTCTCCTAAATTTTTAAAGTGTGTACTATCCCCAAAGTAAACATTTTACACTTTTTCAAAGGTACATCCTAACATTCTTTTTTTTTGTTGTTGTTGTAAGATTTTTCTACAAGCCATTAACATATATTCTCTCTCCTTCTAGGAGGATTTTATTCTGCCAAACTTTTATTATCCTTCTGGTATAACTCCTATTCCCAATAATATTTCCAGATCTTTTCCCAACACATTGAGACCCAGTTCAGGAATCAATAAAATATTGCCTGATGTGGGTGGAACCCCATAACTCCTAGTTGTATGTTGAATGTTCTGCAGATGGTTACTTTAAAAGTGTTAAAGACTCCTAATCATACATTGAATGTTCTGTTGATAGTTATGCATATTGTTATCTTGAATGGTTTGTACCCAGTTTGTAACCCAAGTCCCAGTTTTGTATGCCCTTATCTGTTGCCGAGGTTTTGCTGCTCCCTGCCTGCTCTGTCTGCCCCTCTTCCTGCTTCCTGCTCCCTGCCGATCCCCTATCTGCTCGTCAAGCCGAAACCGACGCCTATTATGGAAATCGCAGAGACCCCCATGAAGCCTTGCCAGAACATTTAGTACAATTCAGTACAATTAACGCCAAAAACGCCTAGCAACAATGAGTCAGCACAAAATCCAGACCCACAAAGGACGCCACCAGGCTGGCAGGACATCAGGCTATCTGTGGAGGCTTTTCACCTCCTCACCATAACTTAAAAGGCACTCGGAAAGAAAGATATCCCTGGACTAAAATGAGCCCAATAAGTTCCTGGGAATTCTGTGAGGACGAACTCCCAGCTCTGCAGCGTGAGCAGCAGAATCAACTCGGGCCTCCTCCTCTGCAGTGCTTGAGGGAGCAGCAGCAGCAGCAGCAGCAGCAGCAGCAGCAGCAGCAGCAGCAGCGGCGGCATAGGTAATCCCTCAAGTTTTCCCCTTTTAATAAAGGCATTTAAGGAGTTAATAATCATCTCCTGCCCTGTTTATTCATAACATTGCCCATCCATCTATTGGTATTTCTTTCAATTACTACATTTTTAAATGATAGGAACTTCAAACTTTTCATCCTTTACTGTTACTATTTCTAAAATATCACTACTTACTTCACATTTTTGTGGTTTTTCTATGTTGTAGGATTTCTCTGCTTCAAGATGGTGAAAAACGACGTTTCACCTTTTTATATTAATTTATAAGTTTAATAAAAATAAAAATAGAATAAAAATAGACAATAAAGGAGAAAAAAAAAACCCCAAAGCTCTTTTCGGCCGAGGTGCTGATTCCAACAACATCAGCACACCGTCTTTTTTCAGATCCTTTGTTTTTAAGGACTTCTGTGTTACATATTTAAATGAGCTAATACATGATTCAAATATTCATTTTTGGTTTCAAGACTTCCCTTAATTATTCAGTTTTTCTATGTGGCCTTGCTAAGTCTAGATAGAGGTAGTAAATCTTTCTTCTTCAACAAGGCTCAGTTGTTCCTTATCTTCAGGAATTCCAGATGGCCCTCCTGTCTTCTATCTCTTTGAGGAATTAAAAAAACAACAATCCCATCTCTACTTTGTTACAATCTAAGAATATTTATCTATCACAATTTTTAAAATTCTATTAATAAAAAACCCCCATGCAATATAACTTTCCCATATTATACGTAAAGCAATCTGCTTGTTATATGCGGAAGGCCAACTCCAAAATATGCATTTATAACAAAGATCAACTAAAAATTGTAATTCCTCCTCTTTAGGACCCACCTTTAAAGTTACCAAAGGTTTTATATGATCTTCATCCCTTGGAAAATAAACTTTACTACTTCCTTGTTCTTCCCCTGGGTGTAACCATGTCGGGACTCCGCTCTTCTCTGTCCCCAAAACTCAAATCGAGATAGTTTTGGACTCCGACTAGGCTTCTTGTATCAAAAAGAAGGGTATTTACAAAAGGTATAAGGGCAGATATTAGAGCCAATTCGTCTTACAGATTAATTCCTCCCAGGAAAGGAGGAGGAAAGCGGAAGTTAGCGCGGGGGTTTGAGTTTCTGAAGGGGAAGAGACGGAGTTTATGGCCGGAACTGCTCCAAGGTCAGGGCAGGGGTCGCCCGGCGGAAGCGAGACCTGTGGGCCATCCGGTGACATTGCCGCGGACCATGCGTTCGGAACAGATGGAACTTCTGATGGGGTCTGCCGAGCGGCCGCGGCGCTTCCTACGGCAGGGCCGAGGCGGCCCTCTCCGTCGGCAGCCGTGGCTGCAGCATGAGCGGGAGGGCCGGGGCTGGGGGGAAGTCCGGCACAGACGCCGCGGGCACAAGCTGCCACGTGGCGGGGAGGACGGGCGACTGCACCGGCGCGGGTGGCGCTGGTGTGTGTTATAAATGGGCCAGGAGACCGGCTCCTTTGAAAAGGCCTTTAATAGAAATCAGCTCTGGGTAGGGGGCTCGAGGGGCTGCGCACGCCGCCGCTGCTCCCAGTAGACACCACGGAGGAGGAGGTGCAATCGAATCTGCTGCCGATGCTGCAGAGTCGGGACTCCTTCCTCACGGGGGTTTCCATAGAATCGCTTTGGCTCGTGTGGTCCAGGGGGGTCACCTCTCTCCAGTTCCTTTCAGGTCATGGCGAGAAAGTAACAAAAAATACCTGCTACCTGCAGGTAGCTAGACGTGTGCCTCGCACAGCTTTGTCCTTCTTTAGGTCCAGTTTCTGTGTCGGCTCGCTGTCCCAGGGGCTTTTCTAGCTCCAACTGGACCTCCGGCCGCAGCCAGGCACCATGGGAGTTCCCTTATCTCCATACTGGGCGGTGTCCCCAGCTCGACGGCAGGCAGCAGGAAGCAGCAGGGGGGGTAGCAGGAAGTGGCGGCGGGCTTTACTCCATAGAGAGGGGAAAACCCAGAATTCAGGGAGAAAGGGTACAGAACTTGGGACATAACGAGCAGAAATTCAGGGTACAGATTCAACATGAACAGTTTAAAACAGGCAAGCAACAGTGCAACTTTAATTTTACAGCAAAACAGTATAACAGTACAACTCAGGAGTGCATAACCTGGGGCTATTTCTTTCAGTGTGGGTAGCAGCGGAGCAGGGGCGGGCAGCTCGGCAGAGACCGGCACGGGCGGAAACCTTGGCGCCGCCGGGACCGGAGCTGACGGGGCAGCTGGTACAAGCGGCGGCTGGGCCAGCGCTGTGGCAGGCATCGGCGGAGCCGTGAGCAGCGGCTGCGCAGCGGGGACGAGTGGACGCAGTGGCTTCACAGCTGACACAGGCAGCAGCGTGGGCTGTACAGCTGCGGGCAGTGCTGTCACCCCGAGTGTGAGCGGTGCAGGCTGCAGGGGCCACGCGGGGGCTACGGACAACACCTCAAAGAGATTCCAGCCCCCTTGCCTCCCCTGCCCGCTTCGTCTCTGGTGCTTCTGTCACTTCAAACTTCTCTTCAAACTCTCCTGAATTCATTACTACATTTAAGGCCTGGCTAATCCAAACCTTTCTCTGCACATCCATCAACCCTCCCCTGATCTTCTCTTTTCACGAGCCTAAATCTTCGGCTTTTTGTCCTATTTGCTCAGAATTCCACCTTGGCTTGCAGTTTCTTTCTCTAGTCCATTCTCCCTGCCATCTAGACATCTTTTACTTCTCTTTCTTTAATACTTCAACAATTCTCTTCTCTAACACAAATAAACTCCACAACAGCCACACCTCTCATTTACACGCACTTTCACTAACACAAAGACAGCATAAAAAGATTGGTACCTTTTTATTATTTTTTTTTTTTTCCTGATCCCTGATTCTTACTGATTTTTTTGTCCCATTTTTCAGGATTTTATCTATTTGCCTCTGGTCTGTTTCCCACTTTCCCTAACAACCTGAACACCACCTTCTCCCTTCCCCCCCAAAGACACAGAAAAACTCTTTTCTCTCAACATACAATACAATACAATACAATACAATACACCTCCTTAATTTAAAAATTCAACGACATTCATTCATTCCCACTTACTCAATTTTATTTCTTCAATATGCCTTTCTCTCCCCCCCAAGGCAACCAGACAACACAAGGAAATGGTACTGTTCTCTTTTTAATATTTACCTATAGGTATTTGGCCAACCCCAGATGGTCTTGGATTTTTCAAACTCTCGACTCAGCAGCTTTTAAGCCCAAATTTCTTGAATTTTCAAATCCTCAACCTCAGTGGATTGTACTGGGAAACTCTTAGCTCCCTTCCTTAAAAGGGGTCCAACCCCTTTCCCCTGGGACCCGGTCCTAGCCATCCCAGGGGGGTTTCTGTCACTCCTTTAATCTTTCGCTTTGTCTTTTTCCTGGCCATTTTTCTCGCGAAAGAACAGAAACGCAGTACTAGAGGCTCCACACTCACGTCACCAGTCTGGCGATAGCAAGCCAGTGTCTCATTCACACACCTCACCAACTCCCCCCCTGTACCCACTCCCCTGAAAAAATACTCACAATCCTTATTTTCTTTTTCCCAGTCTTTGTGCACAAGATTTTTACGGAGCAAAAAATATCACGGTTTTAGGGAGCTTTTTCCCTTCCCTTTGCTTTTATGTCTCCTTTCTTGTCTCTTCGGGTGTTTGGCCTGCGATCTCCAATCCACACCAGAAGAAGCAGAGCAAGGCCACTGAAAATTAGGCAGGGACGCCCTCCTGCTCTGGATCCCCTGGGGTTTTGAAGATGAGGTATATATCCCGGCAAAGAGCCCCCAGACTGTGAAAAAGGAGGTTCACTTACTTGGTAAATTTTAAGAAATAGGTTTATTTAAAAAATTAGACAATTAGGAGACAAAATTGAGCAAAGGATTGACAGCCAGGTGACTTGGCATTCAGCCAAGTGCACACCTGCTATTTCAGAGACATTCTTTCTATTGCATCATTCTGTTGCATATGCATAAAGCATCATGCATATTCAAACTTTTCCATAAACTCGTTTCCATATTCCAGGAACTGTTTAGCATGGTCCCTCCTTGGGTCCACCTTTTTAGAGCATGCGTGTTTCTTGGCTGTGTCTTGTTTATCACCTCCAGCTTGGACCTTGGTCCATACTTTCTACAGATGGTCAGTGCTGATAGTTGGCATGTCAGCAGCAGGGTCCTCATCATATGTTCGCTGGATGTTATCCCAACCAAACAGGCTGTTCAATTACAAGGATAACCATATATCAGCTATCCCACTACCATGTCTAAGCATTGCTGATAGAAGAAATAAAAATCACATCTTTATGGCAAAGTTACCTTAATATTTGCGAAAAGCCAAATTTATATTATGCATTTATAGCAGAGGCTTTTTGCTACTCTCTGGCCCTGCACCCTGCACCCCCCTGGCCCTGCTGGGACATCCCTGCCATTCCAGCTACCGCCAGCGGAGCTTCTGATCTCACCCACCAGCCCGAGATTTTTCCACCGTTCCAGCTTGGAGTCCCAAGAAATCAGACTGACCTGAGCTTTGTGAAACAAAGCCCCTTGAGGTTTTTCCTGGTTCTGTTTGCTATTAATGCTGTAGGTGGTGTTGTTTTTTTGTCTTGTTATACATACTAGTAAAGAACTGTTACTCCTATCCCCATACCTCTGCCTGTAAGCCCCTTTAATTTCCTAAATTTTAATAATTTGGAGGGAGGGGATTTGAATTCTCCATTTCCTAGCAAGGTCTTGCCCCTCCTTAGCAGATACCTGTCTTTCAAACCAAGACACCCACAATATTGCCCATTTTATATAAGCGGGGATTGGAACTCCAATTAAATGTATTCCTTTTCCTGAATGTTCAAGCATATGAACACATATCCAACAATCACTCAGATTAGCTCTTTGTTACTTCCTACATCAATTTCAGGTGGAGACTGAAGCTCTATTTGTTTTCCAGACCTGATCTCAGTGGCACAGTTAAACTTAGCTCAGTTAACAAGATAAATCAGTTAAAACTTCATACTACTTTGAATAGAAACATACAAAATGTAATCCAAATGGAAATACAAACACCGTTGTAAAATAACTCCATTCACATGTTGTGCTTTGACAGTGACCAAAAACCAGGCACCCATGAAAACTGCTCACCCACCCTCCCCTGCCACAGCTGGGCAGCAAAAAAAATTAAACAACGGGTTCATGAGTTGAGATAAGGACTATGAGAAAACACTCCAAGGGCAAAACAGGTTCAACTTAGAAGAACAAAGTGAATTTATTACTAACAGAGTCAGAGGAGGATAATGAGAAGTAAAATAAGGGCTTAAAAACACCTTTTTTTTTTTTTCCCCAACCCCTCCCTCCTTCCCACCAACAGCACAGGGAAACAGGGCATGGGGGTTTTGGTCAGTTCATCACCTGAGATCTGCTGCTCTGGGAGAGGAGTCCGCCCCCTGTGAGACCGTGGGGTGCCTCCCATGGGAGACAGTTCTCTTTGAACTTCTCCAGAGTGGCTCCAAATTTCACGAGCAGTAGTTCTGCCAAAACTACGGTAACATGAGTCCCTCCCACAGGCAAACAGTCCTCCCAAAACTGCTGTGATGTGGGTCACTTTTCCATGGGATGCAGTTCTCCAAGGACAGGCTGCTCCACCTTGAAAGCAGGGGCCCCTCTCTCCATCGGCTCTCCCACTGAATCACAGCATCCTCTAGGCATCCACCTGCTCCAGCGTGGGCACCTCCTCCACAGGCTGTGGGTGGATCTCTGCATCCCCCGTGGACCTCCATGGGCTGCAGGGGCACAGCCTGCTTCACCATGGTCATCACCACAGCCTGCAGAGGAATCTTGGCTCTGGCGCCCAGAGCACCTCCTCCCCCTTCTTTCTACACTGATCTTGGTCTCTCCGTGTTGCTTTCCTCACATGTTCTCACTGCCTCCTCTGGCTAGGAAAAAAATGTGCCCCACATTGCTTTGATTTTCTTTTTAAATATGTTATCACAGAGGCATTACCGTAATCTCTAATTGGCCCAGCCTTGGCCAGTGGCATGTCCATTTTTAGAGCCATCAGGGATTGACTCTGCCGGACATGGTGGAAGCTTCTAGCAACTTCTCACAGAAGCTACCTCTGTGGCCCCCGCTACCAAAAAACCAGGCTGTGTAAAACCAACACATGTTATTTCCCAATAACTCACAAAGTCCTCCCACGTACAGTTCATGTAGGATCTTAATAAACTTTAATCGTAGAGGTCCAGTTGATTTACTTTCCATTCAGACTTTGGTGCTTCTTCAGTTCTGCTGTAATCAATCCATGGATGGATTCTGTCAAGCTGGGCTTCTGTATGAGTGGTTAACAGAACTTGAAATGGTCCTTTCCACCCTTCCATTAAAAATTTATCATTCCAGGTTAGAAGATACACCCAATCTCCTGGTTGAAAGGGATGCACTCGGACATCCAAGGTAACAGGTGATCCTAAAACAATAAATCTATGCAAAGATGAGAGGTTTTTTCCCCCAAAGATATTATATACTCCCACAAATTTTGGATCCCTTTTATGTGACTTCCCTGGGTGTAATTACAGCCTGATATGATGTCCCACGGAGTATTTCATATGGGCTTACATTTTCCTTAGAGATTGGATAAATTCTAATTCTCAGCAATGCCAGGGGAAGAGCCTGTGACCACTTAAGTGATGCTTCCTGAAAAATTTTACTAATTTGCCTCTTTATGCTCTGATTCATTCTCTCAACCTTCCCACTAGATTGTGGTCTCCATGGAATATGTATGCCCTACCTTATTCTTAATGTTTTGGACAAAGTTTGTACAATTTCAGCTTCAAACTGGGATCCTCTGCCTGATGACATTCCTGATGAGACCCCAAATCTAGGTATTATTTCTTTTAACAATATTTTAGTTCCCTCTTTTGCTTTGTTGGTGTGACAGGGGAAAGCTTCAGGCCAACCTGAAATGGTATCCACTAACACCAGTAAATACCTATATCCCTCCTGTCAAGGGAATACAGAGAAATCTATTTGCCAGTAATCTGGACAATTTCCTTTCTTTGTAATTTTTGGAGATGGTCATTTACTATTTTGTAGGAGTTATTACCAAGATGCCTTTTTCAGCTTTTGCCATTTTATATTTCCTTTGGACAATTCCAGTGCCTTCTGTAAAACAATAAGTTCAGCCTTCTGTACAGAAGCAGGCAAAGGGCAAGCTTTTACAACCTTTGAGTTACCAGAGTATCTGGATTTGTTATGGGAACATCCTTTAAATCCTCTCTGTTAATCTCGTTCAGTGGTTGGTAAACAGTCATGCCGTAATTCCTCTCCTTTGTTTTCTGAGGATCTAAAAACATACATGGATTAAGTGCAGAAGTTACTTTGAGTTCAACATTGTCTTGTTCCAAAAGAACTCGATATTTTAGCATTCTGCTAGCAGACAAGCAATGGTTTGTCACTGTAGGACATGAAATCAGGACACAGACTCAGAGGGCTAAGATGATTCCAAATCTCTGTTTATTCTCCAAACACCTGTCTTTTATACCTTTTTACAATGAGCCCACCCAAGAGGTGAGATCCTTGGACCACATTGGTCCCCTTAGAGGGTCATCAAGCAAAGTCCCTCCTTGAGAATGGAATGTAGGAAAACAGAATAGTTTACAATAACATACCCTTGTTTACCAGAAGTGTGCCTGGGAAAGAATTTCTGAAAATCAAAACATTGCAGGCATGAGCCATGGCTACAATGGTTTATTTCCATTTTTGTTCTAAAACAGTTGTAGGCATGCGTAGCACATAGACAGTGATCTTTTGTCCCAGAGTCAATTTTTTTAGCTTCTTGAATCAACAGAACTGTAGCTGCCACTGCCCTAAGGCATGCAGGCCAGCCTTTACTGACATTGTCCAGTTGTTTGGAAAAATATCCCACAGCTTGTGTCCATGACCCTAACTTTTGGGTCAACACCCCCAGGACCAAATGAAGCCTCTCATGTAAAAAGAGCTCAAAGGGTTTCATAAAGTCCAGCAATCCCAATGCTGGTGCAGACATCAAAGCTTTCTTTAAAGTGTTAAAATGAGACTTGCGGTCAGGATTTCAGTGTAATACTGTAACCAAAAATTCAGTAAAAATAAAATAATTCCTTAACACCAATGTAGCATTAAGAGGTAGGCATTCTTTATTTGGCTGTATGCATGAGGGGATATCTCTGAAATATTGTGCATGCTGAGTACAGAAAAACTCCTGCTTCTATAATATATTTTGCATACATATTCTTTGATTTTCCCAGAATAAACACACATTTAATCATTTCCCCAAAATCATCAACATATATTCCCTCCCCTTTACGTGTGTTTTTCTGTCCTGGGGGTCTCTTTGGTAGGTCCTGGTGGTCAGCCTCCCCAAAGTCATACCTGACTGCCCAGTGAACTGGTAAAAGTTGGCACAACTGGGCTGGTTGCTCTCCAATTCTCCTTCTTACACAATGGACATTGTGCAGTTCCATAGGTCAGTGGTTTTTGAAGAATAAGCATTGTGTTAGCCCATCAGGTGCAGAAAATTTTTCATCTGACAACATCCCCCCCCTCTTTTGAGACTTGTGAAGTTTGTCTCCCCTTCAAGCCTTCATAAGCCTCACTTTGCTTTTTTACTAACATCATATAAGTTCCTCATGTTGCATTAGCAATCATGTTTTTATGCATCTTAAAGCAAGCATCATAATCATAATTATTACTATGATCACAATTATACTTTGTAAAAGTGAGGCCAACCAACCAGTCAGAGAAAATCCAAAGCCTTCAAATATTTTGTTTAATCAGTTACTTTCTAATTCTACCCTTAATTCTCTGCTAAATGCAGAAACAGATTTTATCCTCTCTATCTGATCATCCAATTTAGCAGTGACATTTGCAATGTGCACACAACAAGTGTTGTTTAAATTCAAATAACCCCATACTCCATGTTCATGTAACAGCAATAGGTCTAAGGTCAATCTGTTTTGTAAGGTCATTTTAGTCATGGCTTGCAATTGTTCATTTATTTCAGTAAACCCAAACTGACATGCATTTGCTAAAGTTTCCATTTGTAGAGTCAAATTGTGTATGGCCAGCCTATTCCTGAAGATGGATATTTGTGGAGTAAAGATGGATTCTAAAATCAAGCCCACTATGGTTCCTGTACTGGAGTGTTTCCAAGTTTCATCATGTTTAACTTTTCCCATAGTCGGATTCCCAGTGGTGACTCCTTCCACAAGGGACATATTGTTAATACTCCCAGTGTTCATTGTAGTCTTGATTGTCTCAAGGGCAAATGTGTGGTCCAAATTCCATTGCTTCCCATGCATACTATGGATCCTAATGATTTTACCATGTCCTGCTGACAGTCTCTTCAAGTCTCATTGTTTATTAGGTGAGACCAGGTGCCATTAAGAAAGGTAGAATAATTTATACAAACACATCCCAATCTTAGAACCTGTGCCACAGTCATGAACCACTGTACCTCAGGATTCCTACTAGTACAAGTGAATATTTGAGTGCAATTCCACTTTTCCTTTGCCCTTGTATCTTTTTGCCTTGACCTTACTAAATCAGAATATTTTATACTAACCTGTAAGGGGTCCTCTGGGAGGCCTGGACTCCCTTCCCAGTCTAGACACCACTGAACTGGCTGGATATATTCCCATTGTCCTGTCTGAGGGCTATTCCGTATTTCTGGTATTTGACATCCCCAAGGGGTATTAGTGCAATCTGTCAGCCAATAGCTATTTCCTGAGGTTATTTTCAGATCTAGTTTTGAGATATTACAATTCTCAACAGTATCATTCTTACACGTCCCTAGTAAGGAATATTCTCCTTCCATCTCTGTCCAGTTGGCATGGGTGCTATTTCCTTCTCACATGTGTTCCCAAAGTTTTGTCAAATTTCTGACTAAAGCTCCCCACAGAACTGGATTTTCTGCAGAGGTTGGTGTTGGCAAACAAGCTGTTATATAGGTTTTTCCTGGTTTGAGACAAATTTAGGAGGAAACATCCTGAAAGGGTGTCTCTTCTAAAGAAGAGTAGGTTTTAGCAACCCCTCCCCCATGGGTTCCCACAGGTTAGAAAAGAATTTCCTTGGAGAAAGTGAAAAAAGAACTGTTTATTTAACAAGCAAGTTGCTCACAGGCATGAAAAAAAGAATGAGCAATGTTAAATAATAAAACCTCTCGCTGCTTTGAATAGATTCAGAGACCTTTCTGTAGGTGTGGCTCCATTCTCTCCTGATTCGGAGTTGGCCTCCGGGTCGAGCTGAAGCACAGCATGGTGGGGGGGGGGGGGGGAATGTTCTGGTGTTTCAGACCAGAGAAAAGCTGAACAGTTCCAGAAGAAGAAGAAGCCACAGTCCCAGGAAAAACAACTCAGCTAACAAATGAGAAGCTAGCTTAAAAAGCAAAGAAAAACTCCATGTCTCTCTCTGGAGAAAGAAAACCGAGAGCTGGGAAAAAACCCGAGCGTCTTATCTCTGTTTTGAACACAGGCACTGAAAGAATTCCACGGCTTCCCCCTTCTTTCTCGCATCCGACTTAAAGGCATAGGGCTCATATCTGGCAGAAAGCAGACAATAGGGGATACAGGACCATACAGTGACCTCAGGACATGGTTACATTCTGTAATTTGTCAAAATCTTGCACTAGCTTTAAGATCGCATATTCCCTCCCAGAAAATAACAACATAGTTTCCACTGTTATTATAAATATGCAATTATTTATCATCTTCATCTAGATCCAATAAATATCCCCCTAGAAAATCATATCCTATACCTAAAACAATAGGAATTATATATTTAAAAAAAAACAACCCACGGTGTTAGTCAGTCTTGTTTCTGCTTTGTTTGATGTGTGGTTGCTGGTTTTACCGATGTGTGATGAACCCAGGGTTAGATTCCTTCCACCTTGAGTGCAAAGTCCTTTGCACTTTTCTTTCAAGGATTCAGAGTTCCAGGTCTTTACGCATACAAAATCCCCAGGTTGGTATGGGTGAATGGGTGCATCCAAAGCAACTGCTCCCAATAGGGTTATAAACTGTTTGACCCCATGTCATGGGTTAACATAGTTTGAATTCTTTTGGAAAGGACAGACCTATCAGGAGCCAGTTTTAATTACTGGCTATGACTAGCTGGTGCTGGGGTTCGCAGAGGGCTTCTGAGGCACCCCGAGAGTATCTCGTTAAAGACACCCTGGGGGGTCAGCGCAGCCCTGTCAGCTGGAGAGAAGGCTTCGGCAGAGAGCAGGCAGTGATTTTAGCTCAGTGATTTAGCTCAGTGATTCCAGCCCTGCTCTTGCGAGGTTTCTTCTCTGTTGCCCGGCCCGGGAGAGAGAGAGGGAGACTTCGTCTGGCAAATTCTGCAGAAGGTAGTTTATTATGAGGGTCTAGCGAAGGGAGCCAGGACGACAGCACTCCCCAGGAGACTAGGGAAACCCAGGGGTTTTATAGGACACCAAAAGGGGATGGAAAGGGTACAAAGCTAATCGTTTAAGACAGATCTGCATAAAATCTCGAAGGGGCTTCTGGGTTTATCCAAAAGGTCGCCATGACCAAAAGCTTTCCCTTATCTTAAGGGCTCTGGAGAGAGATTGTGCAATCCCTTTCAGGCTGCTCTCCAGGGCAGGGCCACCGGGGCTTTGTCCACCCCCACAACTCCCCCTTTTATATTTAGTAAAAAGGCCTCACCAGCCGTTCTTTTAAAGCAGCGAAGGAGGCATGAGAACATAAGTAATACAATAATAATCACAATGAAAATCTATAAAACACTTTTAACCAAAGAGGCCACCCATCCTGTCAACCCCCATTGCCCGAAGAGATTGTCAATCCAGTCCAGAGATTTTTCTGTTTTTATGTCTTTCACTAGTCCTTCTAGTTTCTGTATGTTCGCATGGATGGATGTTGAGTGTGAAGAAAGGTTGAAACAGCACATTCCCTCAAAGTCCTGGCATCTGTGTCCATTAACAAAATAAATTTCATCTTTGAAACAGGGATGGGGGTTCTGGGAGGGAATACAAGCGAGAATGATTAGCTTTGCGGTGAGAGGGAAGGGTTTTTTTGGGGTTTAGGGAGGTTTGGCAGGGGTTGAGGGAGGAGGATGATCTGGGGTAAAAAGGGGTGTTAACACACAAACTGGGGATCAGCTTTTGGTCAGACTATATCTGGCCTATGGCTTGGTTTTTCCTGGGCATTTTGCTCGGCTCTGTTTCGTCTGCTGTCGGGTGACGGGACGGTTTCTTTTCTGGTTCGTTATCATCCGGCGACGTCTCCGTCTCCATGCCGAGCTGGTCTGGTTCTGGGGAGGTCTTGTAATTGATTCAGGAGGATTTTTGTCCGTGTCTGTTGGAGCATTATTAGCAGGGCTCAGGTATGGTTTAATGTTCTTTCCTGGAAACCATTTCGGTCCAGATGGCAGTTGGACACAGGCATAGCCTCTCCCCCAGGTAATCAATTTGAAAGGGCCAGAGATCTGGTGTGTTTCTGGATCTTTTACCAGCACTGGTGGTTTTTCTGTGAGCTTAGAGTGGGATGAGTTTGAGAAGTGGCGGAGTATTGGAGGGTCAGGTTCTGATGATGTACAGTTTAAGAAGTTGATGACATAGAGGGCCTTACAGAGTCTTTCCACAGGTGACAGAATTTCTGTCTCTCTCCACTGCTGATGGAGGGTTCTTTTGAGGGTTTGGTGGGTCCTTTCAACAATGGATTGCCCTGTGGGGTTGCCGGGTATACCTGTCTTGTGTCTTACCCCCCACTGATTGAAGAAGTCTTTAAACTTGTGGGAGGTATAGGCTGGACCATTATCTGTCTTTATTTCTTTGGAGACTCCCAGGGTGGAGAATGCCAAGAGAAAGTGTTTGATGGTGTGTGTGGCATTTTCTCCTGCATGAGCTGATGCAAACACTGCTCCAGAAAATGTGTCAACTGACACATGCACATATTTTGACCTCCCAAAGGATGGGAAGTGAGTCACATCAGTTTGCCACAGCTGGCAGCTGTTCAGTCCACGGGGGTTAACTCCGGTACCCATAGATGGTATTTGGTAGTTTTGGCAGTTTGGGCACGTTGCGACGATGGCTTTTGCGTGATCTTTTGGAAGCTTGAACATTCTGACGAGGGCAGGTACATTTTGGTGGTAGAAAGCATGTGACAGTTTCGCCTGGGCGAAGATGTCAGGGACGTTTGCAGTCTCTACTGGCATGGCCAGTACATCTGCTCTCCTGTTCCCTTCTGCGATGGGACCAGGAAGGTCAGTGTGTGACCTTACGTGCATAATATGGTAAGGTTGTTTCCTGTGGGAAATTAAATGAATGAGTGTAGAAATTAGTTGGTACAATTTTGGATTAGGGACTTCTTTGAGGAGAGCATGTTCAGCTCTTACGGCTATACCGGCAACATAAGCAGAGTCTGTGACTAAATTAAAAGGTTCATTTTTGAATTTTTCAAAAGTTCTGACCACAGCTGCCAGTTCTGCGATTTGTGGAGACCCGTCCACAATTTGGATGTCTGACTCCCATTCTCGGGTCTTTGGGTTCTGCCAAGTCATCACTGACTTGTGGGATGATCCAGAGCCATCTGTGAAAACAGTTACGGCTTCTAGAGGTGTCCGGCTCTGTACTAATTTTGGGGTCAGATGGAAGGCTACATCACGATTAAAAAGTCTGTGTTTTGGCATGTGGGTGGAAATTCTCCCTGTGTAGCTATCTAGGGCGAACTGGAGGCTCTCATTATTCTGAAGCAAATCTTCTAAATTTCCAGCAGTTAATGGTAAGTATATGCATGCAAACTCACACCCTGCAAGAGAACGGATGCGAGTCCTGGCTTTTTTTATTAAATGTGCTATTATTTCTTGGAAGGTGGTGATTGTCTTTGTGGGTTGGTTACTTGTAAAGATCCACTCAAGTATCAGCAAAGGGTCTCTGAGTTGAGGGTCCCATTGGAATATCAGTCCATGAAATCGAGGGGCTTTGCCCAGGACAGCAAACAGGAGAGGCAGGGTGGGCTCGACGCGATGGGCTTGACGTGAAGACAGGGCTTCCTGGACTCTGGCGATGGAGTCTCGGGCTTCTGGTGTGAGGGTACAGGGAGAGTTCATGCTCTCATTGCCCCGGAGAAGGTTGAAGAGGGGGGCGAGGTCTTCTGTTGTGACCCCCAGCAGGGAGCGTATCCAATTTATAGATCCACACAAGCTGTGCAAGTCCCTCAGAGTCTTTGGGTCATCTCGGATGGTGAGCTGCTGGGGTACGATGGTCCTCTCGCGGATCAGGAGGCCGAGGTAGGTCCATGGGCTGGTGTGTTGCACTTTGTCCTCACGAATCTCAAACCCTGCTGCTTCTATGGTTTCAATAGTCTTTTTAACAGTTTTGTCCAGGTAGGTTTTGTCTGCTGCACAGATTAGGATATCGTCCATGTAGTGATGGATTATTGCTTCTGGGAATAGGGTCCTGATGGGAGACAGGATGTGGGCAACGTACCATTGGCACAGAGTGGGCGAGGCCTTCATTCCTTGCGGTAGAACCCGCCAGTGGTACCTCTTGAGCGGGGCTTGTCGGTTGAGAGATGGAACGGAGAAGGCAAACCGTGGGGCGTCCTGTGGATGAAGCGGGATATGGAAGAAACAGTCCTTTATATCAATGACGGTAAGCATCCAGTCTCGGGGCAGCATCGATGGTGATGGCAGGCCAGGTTGGAGGGGTCCCATGTCTTCGACGAGTTCATTAATTCTGCGTAGATCATGGAGCAGTCTCCAGTTGTCCTTGCCGGGCTTTTTCAATACAAAAACAGGAGAGTTCCAAGGGCTGGTGGTCTCAGCGATATGTCCTTTGGCGAGTTGCTCCTCCACCAGGTTCTCTAGTGCACGCAGTTTTTCTTTTGACAGGGGCCACTGTGGGGTCCAGATTGGTGTGTCACTTTTCCAGGTAAGCTGGGGAGTGGGTGGCAGCGCGCTTTTCTCAGTGGCCCCTATCAGAAATCCTGGTTGGAGATTCGGATGGACGCCCCCCATTGGGATAGGAGGTCTCGGCCCCATAGGGTGATGGGGGCCCTTACCACGTATGGCCGGGTGGTTGCCATCTTGCCCTCAGGTCCTTCGATGATGACATTCCGTTTGCTCCTCATGGAAACAGCAGTTCCGCCAATCCCAGAGATCACACCTGCCACTGGCTCCAGTTCCCAGTTGTCTGGCCATTCAGAACGTGCAACAATACTAATGTCCGCACCTGTATCCAGGAGTCCTGGTCTGTGGACTCTCTCTCCTTTGCAGAGCAGGGTGCATTCGACGATTGGCCTATTCGGGCCCACGACCTGGGTCCACATCACTGTTGGGTTGAGTGGGAGCTGATCCGGGCGATTCTGTGGAAGCAAGAAGGCTTGTGCTATCGGTGTTCCCTGTGAAAGAAAAAAGGGAGGGTCCGTACAGTAAAGCTGAACAAGAATTTCTTGTCCAGGGAGCACAGTCTGTAGTTCTGGTAATATGGAAATTTGCTCTGGGCCGTGGAAGGTGTCACTCAAGACGAGGATGTCCGATGGGCCTCCTGGGGGTCCATATTTTCCTGTGGGGATACGATAAAATTGATTGTTGGCAAGGTTAAGAGACAGTGATGTTACCAACTGACGGCGTGTTCCTGTCTGTGAGGCTCCGGATGTTGGATCCTTCTCATGTGTTCTGGGATCCCCTGGGACGGTGTGCCGCGATGTCTCCACTCTCTCGGCTCCTGGGTGGGATGGTATGGCCTTTGATTTGTTTTTCGGACGCGGGGCCTGACCGCGCCCTGCTGGAAGTTTCCCTGACGCTGCTGGTACTGCTGTGGTCTCTGGTGTCTCTGGATGCGGTGGTCCTGGATGGGGGATCTTTCAGGACAGGTCTTGATGAAGTGCCCGAGTTCACCCCACAGGTAACAGCGGGAGTTCTCCTTTGACATAGCTACGGCAAAAGCACCAGAAACTCCATCCACAATACCTTTGACAACTGCCTGGGTCATGTTGTTCTCCGTAGACGCGTAGCGTGCGCAGCTTTCCACTATCTGTTCGATAGTTGGCTCAGTATCTAAGGGTAAAGCTCTCAAAATACTTTTACATTGTTCATTTGCATTGGTCATGGCAAGTTTTGTTAAAAGTTCTTTTCGCCCCTCTGGGCTTTCAATCTGTTTTTCCAGGCTTAATTTAAGTCTGTCTATAAATTGGACAAAGCTTTCATTTGCTGCTTGTTTGATATGAGAGAAGTGTTGTGTAGGGACAGAGTCATCAGGTGTGAGGAGCAGAGATGTTTTTGCAGCAGTGGCTATGTCGTGTAGCACTCCTTCAGGTAAGGTGTTTGCCTGGTCTAGGGGTTTCTGGAGGTCACCTTCTCCAGCAAGTTGCTGAATTGTTAGGTTCCTCTGATTTGGATCATTACTATAGGTATCTGATAATGTTTTTAGGTGTTTTTTCCATCGTCTGTCCCATAACATATATTCAGCAGGGGTAAGAAGGCAGGTAACAATATTTTTAATATCATGTGGTACAAATGTGTAAGCAGAGAAGGTGGCTTCAAGTAGATTTTTAAAAAAGTGAGAACTTCTACCATGTTCTTCTGCTGCTCTGCAAAGTTCTTTGAGTTCCTTGTAAGGGATAGGATCCCATGTCCTTATGTGTGAAGAGCCTCCTCTTTTGCCTTTTCCTATAATAACTGGAAAAGCTGTGATGTTTTGGGCTATTTCCCAATCACCAGCCTGGGTAGCTTGCCTTCGTGTCTCTACCCAGTGGTCATCCGAATCAGAGTCTGAACTAGATGTGGTACTATCAGAGTCTGAATGAGCTGTGGTGGGATGGTGTTGTGCAGCAAAAGCCTTTGCACGGCAATTTCGGGGTGCTGGCTTTGCCTTGGGCAGGGCAGGGGGGGTGGGGGGTCGGGGGGGATGGGGAGGGAGGAGGTTGCCGCAGCAGCACGGCGGATGCTGAGGGGAAGGGAGGAGGGGGGGGTTGCAGCATTCGTTCGTGGCGCCCGCGGTCACTGCGGAGGGTGGGAAGGGGGTGGGGGGGTGACCGCAGCCGTTTGCAGCGCCCGCGGTCACCGGGGCGGGGTGTGGGATGCAATACGGAACTGGGGAGGGAACGGGCACACGCGGCTGCTCCGGCGCTTGTGGGGGATCAGCTGCGGGGTACAGCGGGACCGGGGGTACTCGAGGAGCGGCGCTAGGACCCAGCGTGTCCGCGGCGCTCGGCAGGGTTGTGGCGGGGCCGGCCCCTGCGGCTGCCGGCGGCACCGTTGCCATGGAGAAGCAAGGGGGCAGGGAGACGCTGGGGATCGCGGGTGTCGGCCCCTGGGACGCGGCCGCGTGGGGCGGGGGGGGCGGGGGAGGGGCGGGGGGGGGAGAGGCAGTCACGGCGGGGGGGGGGGGTCTCGGGAAAGCTCGGCGCGGGGAGGGGGTGAGCGGCGGCAGCTGCCAGCGGGTGCGAGGGGGGCGGCGCACACGCGCCGGTCCCGGCTGGGGTAGGGGCGGGGTCCGGGACGACAGGCGGGCGGCGCGGGGGCTCGGGGGCGGGTTCGGGGGCGGAGTGGGGTGGATTCGTCAGCTCCGCACTCGGAGCGGGGGGGGTGGGGGGCGACGAGGCGCGGCGTCGGCATGCAGGTCATTAACATGTGAATAGGCAGGGGGTCCGAATACATAATGTTGCGGCTGCAGGGAGGGGGAAAAACAGGTTTTCCCGGTTTGGCCAGAACCGGGAAGGGAGGGGGGAGGGGTCTCGGCGCCGCGGCATCTTTGAATTTCTACTGTTCTTATGATGATGTGGAAAGTTGGAAAAAAGAATGCAACAGAATAGTCGCCCGCAGCCTGCGTGGTATATAGTTTTTTCCCGACTTCGTCCCAAAAGGAGTTAGAGGATAGAGAGTCTATAGTTATATCAGAGAAATTTTTTGTTAACCAGTGAGAAAAGCGTTTTAAATTTTTATTTGGAAGGTTTTTCTGAGCTAGTTTTTCACAAATCATGCTTTTAAGGGAGGGGTATATCTCTCTCTTAGGATGGGAAGCTTTGACAAGCCTGTTTCCCATCTTAAGTTCCCGTGATTTCACCCAGCAGAAAAAAGAGAAAAAAAAGAAAAGAAAATATAAAAGGGACGCAAAAGTGTGTGAAAGCGCTTTATACTTACCCGTCCTTGTGGCGTCCGGGGGTCTGCTAGGTGACGGGCCGGCCGAAATTCGCTCCTCAGAGTGGTTGGAAACGCGAGGGTCACAAATTGCCCTGGGCCCAAAGCCGGTGCTAAAACGCAGCAGATTCTTCAGTCCAGGGGTCGGCACTTGAACCAGCTGTATCAGCCCTTAAAAAGGGGCGCAGCTTCTCCCCTGGACAGCAGGGTCCAGAGTCCAGAGGGTAGTTCGGGCGCCAGTTAAAGCCAGCTGGTGCTGGGGTTCGCAGAGGGCTTCTGAGGCACCCCGAGAGTATCTCGTTAAAGACACCCTGGGGGGTCAGCGCAGCCCTGTCAGCTGGAGAAAAAGCTTCGGCAGAGAGCAGGCAGTAATTTTAGCTCAGTGATTTAGCTCAGTGATTCCAGCCCTGCTCTTGCGAGGTTTCTTCTCTGTTGCCCGGCCCGGGAGAGAGAGAGGGAGACTTCGTCTGGCAAATTCTGCAGAAGGTAGTTTATTATAAGGGTCTAGCGAAAGAAGCCAGGATGACAGCACTCCCCGGGAGACTAGGGAAACCCAGAGGTTTTATAGGACACCAAAAAAAAATAAAAAGAGTACAAAGCTAATCGTTTAAAACAAATCTGCATAAAATCTCGAAAAAGCTTCTGGGTTTATCCAAAAAGTCGCCGTGACCAAAAGCTTTCCCTTATCTTAAAAGCTCTAGAAAAAGATTGTGCAATCCCTTTCAAGCTGCTCTCCAGGGCAAAGCCACTGGGGCTTTGTCCATCCCCACAACTGGCAGGTGGTTTGACCACTGAGAAAGCAGAATGCAACTTTTGGTAATACCCATATAAAGCTGAGAAGGGGGGAGAGCAACTCTGTTTGTTCCAGGTGAGGGACCAAGGTAACATCCTGCGGCAGCCGGACTGGGCTGGGCAGACCCCGCTGGGGGGGGAGCAGCCCAGCCATGCCTGAAGAAGAGAAGCCCCAGCAGCTGCCCATGTTGCTGGCCAGGGCTTTGATGTTCCCCTGCCGCCCCCTCCCCCCCTTCCTCAGGCCTCAGGGAGCAGCTCTGAGCGGCCCACTCCACAAGATCGAGGGGTGGAAAAGAAGGCCTCCAGCAGCCTCTCCACTGGCATGGCCTTGAGATTTTTTGAGCTCCCACTGGCAGGGATCACATGGGCAAGCACAGTAGGCCTGGGCAAGGTTTAACTCTTTCCTGCCAGCAAATGAACTTTCTGAGAATCCTGATGTCTTGGGTTGTGGAGCCAGGGGTATGTATTCTATTTCATCTGTTAAAAGCAGTTGGGGAGATGTTTTTCTTTATCTCTTGTAACTCTGGGAGGAGAGGGGCAGATGCCTTCTAATAATGCGCCAACTGTTAAAACCAAGTGGGGCATTGTTTCTTATCTCTTTCACCACCTGTCCTCCCTCCAGGGGAATATTTTCTGCTAATGGACCATTAAGATACCCCTAAAAGCACACATCTCCAAAGTAGAATATCCACATTACATCATCCTATTGTGAGATGCTCCACCCGGGGGGGGGGGGGGGGGGCAACCATTCCTACCTGGATAAAAACTGAGACGTAAGAACAGAAAGTATCTAGCTTCACCCGATTCCTGGAGGAAGACTGGACACTTTCTCACCATCACTGGACCCTTGTTTTACAGGATCATCTCTACTCCACCAGAACCACCTCTGCCACTCCAGGAAGACTCACTTTCGGACTGCTTCCAACACCCTGACTAACAGGGTGTCAGGTTGTAGCTCTGACTCTGTCAGGGTTCTCCAAAATTGATGTTTGCTTGTTTCCTTGTTTGGTTGGGTGGTTTTGTTTTCTACTACATTTGTGTTGTTAATATTCCTAGTAAAGAACTGTTATTCCTATTCTCCTATTCTTTGCCCAAAAGCCCTTAATTGCAAAATTATAATTTGGCAAGGGGTGAGGGGTTTACATTCCCCATTCCAAAGGAAACTCCACCTTTGCCTGGCTTATACCTGTCTTTCCAAACCAAGACACCTGACTTTCTCGGAGTGAGGACAGACAAAGTGATTGAACCATAAAGAGACACAGCATGAAACTGAAGTTAATGAAGAGAGAGTGAAAGGACTATTTGAGGCAAAGGAGGAGGAGTGGCCTAATTTGGCTGGACATTTTTGGTAACATGGAGACTAGACTAAATTATTCCTTTAAACTATCGAAAAACATGCTTTTGGGGAGGTGATTGTTTTAATTTATGTGTAGTTTTTTGAGCAAAAGTATGTGTGATGTACTAAGTGAAATTGATTTTATGAGATGCTTGAACAGAGAGATGAAAAGCCTTCTGAGTATAGCGGAGAAGTGAGACGATATCTTTGTTCCTTGAGATGAAGAATCCTTTGCCTCTGAAGTGGTTCACCTTTAAAAAGTGACAACCCATTTTGCACTGTGTTTGAGTACATGGCCCACGTGCAGTGTTGGGAAAGCTACTATGGGTGGGATTCCATAGTTTGCGAAGTTTCCTTTCAGGTCCTTGCAGACGATGTCTCTATAGAACCAAAAGAGACTCCTTTCCTAAAGAATTGATCAAAGATTATCTTTAAATGGTAAAACTGACTGAAATTACAGATTTTGTCTTTTTTATGTTGGATGTGGGAAAGTAAACACTTGTAGAGGGATGTTTTAGAAGTTTCATTTGTTTTTTTCCTTTTTTCTTTTTTTAATCTTTATCCTCTTAGTGTGTGTAAATAAACTATCTTTGTAATTTGAAGATAAGCCTGTTTTGCTCTTTATGTTCTCCTAGTCACATTAAATATAGTAAGTGATGAAACCATCACACCCCAACAAGAGTTTTTCCTAAAGAAATCAAGTATAGATTTTAATCGGTTTCTCCCTTTAAATGTATTTCTCTGGGAATTGGTGGTGTTTTATATAGTCATCCATACAGCAAATTATTGGGACTTACTTTAGTTTTTGACCTTGGCTGAACTGACTCACAAAAGAGCCAGTGGAAGGGCCTGTGGCCATTTTAGGGAAGTTTCTTGGCACATTTTGCTAATTTGTAATTTCAAAGTCTGTCATCCTTTCCACTGTCCCACTTGACTGAGGTGTAAGTCCCATTTTACACCCAGAGTTTTGCTCAACTGTTGCACCATATCTGCTATAAAATGTGGGCCCCTATCTGAAGACATCTCAAGTGGCACCCCAAATCTTGGCATGATTTCTTTAAGCATGATTTTTACCACTTCCCTAGCTTTATTGATGTGACAGGGAAAGGCCTCTGGCCATTTGGAAAACGTATCTGCCAATACCAAAAGATAACTTGATCTATTTTGACTGCATAATTCAGAGAAATCATTTTGCCAATAATCCCCAGGTGTATTTCCCTGTTTAACTGTTTCAGGAGGTGGCCTTTTCCTATTTATGGGATTGTTTTTTAAACAAATTGGACATCTTGCTATTATTGATTTTGCTATTCCAGTCATTCCCACACTAAGTACGGAGTTTGGGAGACTAGATATCATGGACTCAATTCCCCAGTGGGTTTTTTTATGTTCTTTTTCCATTATTTTCCTCATTACAGGAGGTGGAACTATAGCCTGTTGGTTGCCTGTTGCCCACCATCCCTCCTGATTCTTAGTGGCTTTTAATATATTTGCTAAGCATTGAACCTCACTGTCACAATTAGGCTTAAATTCAGATATGTCAATTTGGTTTTCTGGCACTAACACTAGGATGCCTTTTTCAGCTAATCCTCGAGCTGCTTTGTCTGCCAATTGGTTTCCCTCTGTAACAGTAGTTTTTCCAGATTGATGTGCTTTGCAATGCATCACTGCCACCTCCTTTGGTTTTTGAATTTCTTCCATAAGTTTTAAAATTTCTTGTTTGTGTTTAATAGATGATCCTTGAGCTGATAGCAGTCCTCTTTCATTCCATACAGCTCCATGGGCATGAATTACACCAAATGCATACCTAGAATCAGTCCAAATATTCACCCTTTTGCCCGCTGCCAAATTTAATGCTTGTTTCAGTGCTATTATTTCTGGTTTTGGGGTTGATGTGCTAATTGGTAAAGATCGAGCTTCTACTATCTCAGTAGCAGTCACCACTGCATATCTTGCCATCCGTCTTCCACCTTTTAAAAAACTGCTGCCATCTGTAAATAATTCTAAATCAGGATTCTCTATTGGTTCATCCTCCAAATCAGTTCTGCTGGTGTATACATGTTCCATGGTTTGGAGACATTCATGTGCCAGAGCTCCATCATCCACTGCCTTTGTATTGAGAAACATGGCTGGATTCGTGGCTGCTGTCATCTTCAATTCCACATCATCCTGTTCCAAAAGCACAACTTGGTATTTTAGCATCCTGCTGAGGGATAGCAAATGCCCTTTTGCCTCAATATGGATATGACCATGTGAGGGACAAAAACAGTTATGTTTTGTGCAGTCGTGAGCTTCCTGGACTGTTAGATCAGTAGAACAGTTGCAGTAATCGCTCTCAAGCATCCCAGCCATCCTTTGCTCACATTGTCCAGCTGTTTGAAGAAATAGCCCACAGGTCTTCTCCAGGTTCCCAACTTTTGCGTCAGGACCCCCAGGGCTAAATGTTGCCTCTCATGTAGAAACAGTTCAAAGGGTTTGGATAAATCAGGAAGCCCTAATGCAGGTGCCATCATTAATGCCCTTTTCAGTTCTCAGAAGGCAGTTTGGCACTTGGGAGTCCACACCAATTGTCCTTCCTTTGTCTCTTTTAGAGCTTCATAGAGGGACTTCACTAAAAGTCAATAGCTTAATATCTATAAGTGGGACCACCTGACCACTCCTAGAAAGCCTCGTAATTCTCAGATGTTCCGAGGTTCTGGAGTTTGGCAGATTTCTTCCTTTCTGTCAAGGCCAAGAATTCTCTGCCCTTGAGCGATCCTGAAGCCCAAATAGTTCACAGTTTCCTTTCTTATTTGAGCTTTTCTTTTAGTTACTCTGTAACCATTTTGTCCCAGAATGTTAAACAGACTGGGGTGTAGCCCTGGTTCGCGCCTGTGATGTTTTGGTTTTTCTGAAACTCTTTCCCAGAGAGTTTTCTGTCAACAAGAGATGTTTTCCTAACTGTAACCTATGTTTACATTCCTTTCCCTAGGAGGGACTTGTTCTTGATATCCCTCTGACTTGACCAATGTGACTGAAGAAATCTGTCTTTCTTCCACCCACTGGGTTGTTCTTTGTAGAACAGTATAAAAAGAAGAAATAACCAAAAATAAACAGGGTCATTGTCAGCCTTCTGAGTCAGAGTCTGTCGTTGTGATCTTTAATGTCACTGGGAGTCATTTGTAGGCATTGTTCTTGTGTGTCTGCTGCCAGCAGAATGTCATCCACATACTGGAAAACCGCTCCTACAGTGTTATTTTTCTTCCATTGTTCTAATTCTTTTGCTAGTTGATTTCCACATATTGTTGGACTATTTTTAAATCCCTGTGGTAGGATGGTCCAGCTTAACTGAACTTTGTGTCCAGAGCTGGGACTTTCCCATTCAAAAGCAAACATTGCTTGACTATTTTCCTCCAAGGGTATGCAGAAAAAGGCATCCTTAAGATCAATCACTGTAAACCATTTATATTCCCCTTTTAGTCCTGTCAAAAGTGCGTACAGATTAGCTACTACTGGGTGAATATCTGGTACTATTTTATTAATAGTCCTTAAATCTTGTACTAACCTGTATTCTCCATTTTGCTTTTTAACTGGTAATATCCATGTGTTATGTTCTTATTCACACTCCTTCAATAACCCATATTCTAAAAATTTTTCTATAAGCTTCTCCAACCCTTTCCTTGCCTCCCAGTTAATAGGATACTGTTTTCACCTTACTGGCTTAGTTTCAGGTTTGGGAGTAATCCTCACTGGTTTGGCCACCTTTGATCATCCAGGCATCTCAGTTGCTCATACCAGCAGGGTTACAGCATTCTCTGCCTCCTCTGGGATTTCTTCCAACTCATTTGATTCCTGTAACATAAAAATATTTTCATCAATGTCTTTTGATTCTGGTACTTGAATTTGTATTTCCCCATCCCAGTGTTGCCAGAATGATTTTTGCTTTTATATATTCTCTATATTCTTTACACATATATTTGTAGCTCTGTAGCCTATTATTGTATTTATAGCTAGTCCTAGTACTTTTCCCTACCTTTTTGCTACCCTGATAGGCAGAAAGACAAAACACATTCCAGAGCTACAATCCCCTGGTTGTACAAAGCCCCTATCCTATCTTAGTTCTTCCTGGGAAACAAGGCTGAAAACAGCTCTTCAAGACACATTTTTATAATCAATGTTTAGTCTCTGTCTAAAGGGGGGTGGGATTCATAGAGGCTTGAAACCAGGAGGAATTACTTCATCACATGTGCTCCTAATTGTGGATTTTTGTCAAATATGCTAATTTTCTAAACTTATAAAACTGTATTCACCCCATGTGGGGATGGGCATTTTGGGTATCTTCCATATCTGCCCCTTGGAGGCCTCCAATAAAGACCAAACTTTATATTAGCTACTATACTAATATTATCTCAAAAGTGTGTTGTTTCATTTCTAGGTTCTTTAAGGCATCACTAGAAAGTTATTTGTGCATTCAATTTTCCCAATAACTCTCTCTCCAACAAGGGGACTGAGCATTCAGGCATATATAGAAACTGATGAGTAATCCCATTCTTTCCTAATTTAAATTTCATGGGTTGTAAAAAGGACCGAGTTTTCCTTGTCCCTGTGGCACCAATTATATTTACCACATCTTTAATAAGTTTCCCTTTACATGTATTTGATACAGAATAAGTGTCTGTGTCTACCAAAAAATATACTTCTTTCCCTAGCCTCAATGTAACCAGGGGTTCAGCTCAGGTAGAATTCCCTGGTTCCCTTCAATGTTCATCTTGTAATGTGTCTAGCTTCCCAGCCTGTGAGAATTCTTGCTTCCTGTCTTGGTTTGGAAAGACAGGTTTCTGCCAGGGAAACTGGGGTTCCCCTAGAATGGAGAATGCAAACCCCTCACACCCCGCCAAATTATAATTTTGCAATCAAGGGCTCTCAGGCAAAGATGTTAGGGATAAGAATAACAGTTCTTTACTAGGAATATTAACAATACAAATGTAATAGGAAACAAAACCACCCAACCAAAACAAGCAAATAAACAAATAAACAACAATTTTGGAAAACCCTGACAGAGTCAGAGCCACAGCCTGACACCCTGTGATTCAGGGTGTTGAAAGCAGTCAAAAAGTAAGTCCTTCCGAAGTGGCAGACGTGATTCTGTTGGAGCAGAGATGGTCCTGTAGAAATGCGGGTCCAGGGGTGGTGAGGAGGGGGATCTGGTGATGATGAAGAGGGGGTCCGGGGAGGGTGAGATGGAGTCTGGTGTTGTGAGATGAAGTCCGGTCTTTCTCACAGGAAATCGGGTAAAAAACTAGCTCCCCCCCCCCCCCCCCCCCCCCCCCCCCCCCGCCAGGGGATGAGATGTATCTCACAATAGGGTGATAGAAATGCAGATGCACTGCTCGGGGGAGCGGGGGGGGGGGGGGGGGAAGGTACAGGCTGGGAAGGTGCTAATGTGCTAATGGCCTATTAGGATGAGCCTTCAAACAGATGAAAATAGAATACACAAAACCCGGCTCCACAACCAGGACACTTCCAATGCCCCTTTTCCTTGCAGAGTGCACACTGGTCTCCTAATTGTTGTCAGGGAAACAGTGGGAGCCTCCTGCCTCCTGCCTCCCCTTTCCCTTGTTCCTCCCCACCTCCTCTTTCCCCTCCTCTGTTGGCCAGTCTCTTAGCACCCTCCAGAGGCCCCTTAGCACCCCCTAGAGTAGCAAGTAGGTTCTCAAGTCTCTTGTTTTCCCTTCTAGCCTGCTGTAATTCTTTTTCCCTATCCCTGTTGTGATATGCTTTCCAAGCTTCATCCAACAACTTTCCTAAGTCATGCGACTCTGCTCCTTCCAGTTTCTGGAGTTTCCTCCTAATATCCAGGGCCAACTGCCCTATAAAGACAGTTGTTAATTGGATGGCCTCCTCTGGATTCTCAGGATGCAGATTAGTATATTTTCTGGCAGTCACTTTCAGTCATTCCATGAAAGTCATGGGGGATTCAGTAAGCCTGCTTTACCTCATACAGTTTTGACCAGTTCATAGCTTTTGGTGTAGCATGCTTTACACCAAATAATACCCATCTCTGGTACCTTGTTAAACAATCTCAGGGCCCTGGTGAATGAGGGTCCCACCATGGATCTGTTGAAGGAAAATTCTGATCTACAGTTCCAAGTGTCCATTAGCATGTGTCCCCTCCATCTGCTTTCTGGCCATGGTAAACACCATCTTTTTTTCTGTCCTATTCGACAACACTTCCCTGTTCCCACCTTAGGTACCTTTAAACCCAACCCTGCAAAGCTTTTGCTGGGCCTTACAGGCAGGTTAAGAGCTGACACATTTTAAGTAAAGAATGTCTTTATCTTACCAGGAGTCTTGCTCCTCATTTCCTTCAGACTGAGGATCGAAAGTTCTCCCCAAGAAACCCTCAGTGCTGGCTGGAGGTCCTGCAATCTGTGAGATCCATTGAAATTCAGGAGTATAATATAGTAATGCACCCCCCACTCCTGAGTGTGCATTTCTCTATAAGGAAAGGGTTTCAGTTTACCTTTGGAAATTTTAGGAAGTTTAACCAGAAAGTTCTGTGTTTTTCTCTTTGTAATTGGCTCAGTGCCAGGAGAGGAGCACCTGTTGGACCTTGTCACTGTTTGTCAAAACCTGTACCTCTTTCTATTGGCAGTTTGCCAAGAGATCCATCCTCGATCATTAGGTAGAAAAGGTGACAGAACAAAGAGTCTGGAGGCATTCTTGGGGTGTTGTAGCAGGTAAGGGATCTGTCCCTACACTGTGCTTGGCTTTAATCTTAATTCATTGTTTTGTATTGATATTTTATCCCCGTCCCTCCGCCCTCCTCCTATACCCCGATTGCTAACTCAGATTCTAGAGGGCTTTGGGCTAGGATTATATCAGGAAAGGGGAAGAGACCCAAAGAGGCTCCTTACCTAGGATTGTTCCAAGGCTTTATTCTTGAAGGGATTCCAGGGGCAAGAGAGAGCCAAGGAGGTAAAAGAGCATGAGGTAAAGAGGACGAACAAGGAAGAACAGGGGTTTATGTAGACCCTCTGTCCCAGGATAGATAAGCTGGCACTGAGCCAATTGGTCAGAGATAGCAGGGGAAGGTAGGGTCACATCACACAGTTACAGCTTTGGGGCTCCCTCTGGGGTAAAACCCTCCCCAGAGGGATACAACATCTCACCCTTTTTTGTTTAAGAAAGTTAGAGGAAAAGTACTAGGTTACACATACTGTGGAGCTTCTCTCTCCCACCAGTTACAATTGGTGGGGAAATCAGTTTGCCTTAGGTTTGCCAACTCTATGTGGTTGACTTCTGAGGTAGAAGGTATGAGACCATTGATAGCTTTGAAAACTAAACGACGTAAGATCCCGAATGCTAGGGTTACAAGGAAAAGGATAACAAGGAATAACAAAATTGTTTTGACTATAGAAATCCACCACCCTGTGACTCCCCAGCCCTTGAACAGTTCTTTGAACCAGTCCTCAGATTCTTACTTCACTTGTCCGATCAGGCTGTTCATGCTCCGAAGGGCAGCGTGGATGTTTGGTGCTTTCGACGTCAGGTTCATGCAGCTGCCAGATTGTTCAGCATTAACAAGATGACAATTTGGCTGAGGTTCATCACAGGGATGAATGGGAGTAAGGTTTTCTCTAAAAGGGAAAACAAACATTTCAAAACATGTTAAAAGTTTCTGTTACTGCCGGAAGGAGTCCACACCTAGGAAGATTCTCTTTCCTCCAACCAACGGAGTCTTCTCTTGGAGGCAGTGGTTACTTGCTTTCCATCCCCTTCTGCTGGAGCTGGATTTTTGGGGACAAAAGGTTTTACCCACTTCTGGGGGATCCACCGAGGGCCTGAGGGCATTGCTACGCACGCGTAGCCACGACCCCAGGTTACAAGCTCATAGGGACCCTTGGTTTCCCAGGTTTCAGGATCCCTAATCAGGACCGGTGGACGATGGGACAGTTTGAATTGATTGCCACTGTTAAAATGACGAATCACAAGTGGACTCATGTTTTCAAATGAACAGTTCAGAAAATTGATGGTAAACATGGCTTTGCAGAGCTTCTGCTGTGGAGTCATCCACACAGTTGTGCTGCTCTGTCTAGCTAAAACCTGTTTGAGTGTCTGATGTGCACGTTCAACCACAGCTTGGCCTGTGGGGGAGTGAGGGATGCCTGTTTTATGTTCCACTCCCCACTGCTGGACAAATTCCAGGAACTCCTTGGACACGTACGCTGGGCCATTGTCTGTTTTAATTTCTTTTGGGATCCCCAAAACCGAGAAAGCTTGCACTAGATGCTGTTTGGCATGTACAGCTTTTTCTCCTGCATGGGCAGAGGCATACACTGCACCTGAATGTGTGTCAATACTTACATGAACATATTTGAGGCGACCAAAGCTAGGAATGTGTGTGATGTCTGTCTGCCACAACTCGCAACTGCCAAGGCCTTGGGGATTAACCCCCATACCCATTGATGGCATGGCCTGGAGCTGGCAATTGGGACAGGTGGCCACGATAGCTCTAGCCTGACTCCGTGTTAGCTGGAACTGACGGATCAGGCCTGGCACATTTTGATGATACTGTTGGTGACTCAGTTTTGCCTGTTGGAAGATGTCAGGGAGACGTGCTTTTTCTACTGGTGTAGCAAGGGAGTCTGCTCGACGATTCCCCTCTGCAATTTCACCTGGCAAATCGGTGTGTGACCTTACATGCATTACGAAAAATGGATGTTCCCGATTAGAAACCAAATAAATCAGCTTTGAAAGCAACCTAAATAGGTGCTCATTCTCGATCTCTTTGAGCACAGCCTGCTCCACTCTGGACACTACCCCAGCCACATATGCAGAGTCAGTCACCAAGTTAATTGGCTCTGAGAACTTCTCAAAAGCTCTTACCACTGCAGCCAGTTCAGCTACCTGAGGCGATCCCTCCACAAACTCCACATCAGCTTCCCAATGCTGAGTCTGAGGATTTCTCCAAGTCATCACCGACTTGTGGGATGCCCCGGAAGCATCTGTGAACACTGTGAGAGCCTTGAGTGGTCTCCGACTCCTTTTCTCACGAGGAATGAGGTGGAATTCCTCATTGAACAGCCTGTGGGATGGGGCATGGACTGATATTTGTCCCCTGTAGCTGTCCAGAGATAATTGGAGACTGGCATTGCTCTGGAGCAAATGCTCAAACATCTCTTTAGTCAGTTTCTTTGGAGAGTTCTTTCCCTCCTCTGAGAGTTTTATTGGGAGGTGAATACATGCAAAGTCACAACCAGCCAGATCACATAACCTCAACCTGGCCTTCTGAATCAATTGAGCTATCAACTCTTGTGGCTCAGTGATGGTCTTGGATCTTCGGTGAGAGAGGAAGACCCACTCTATGATTAAGAGTGAATCTCTCTGCCCCTCGATCCATTGGTAAATCAAACCATGCAAGTGTGGCAGCTTTCCTAGCACAATGAAATGGAAAGGTAAGCTTGGTTCATACCTGTGAGCTTGTCTGTCTGACAAGGCTTTCTGTACCTTTTCGATTGCTGTCCTTGCCTCTGGGGTCAGCTCCCTGGGGGAGGCCAGCTCCCTCTCCCCTTTCAATAAATTGAAAAGAGGGTCTAGATCCTCATTTGTGAGGCCTAGCCAGGGTCTCACCCAATTCAATGACCCACACAGGGAGTGGAGATCTGCTAAGGTTTTAGGATTACACTCGATTTCCAATTTCTGAGGAACAACGGTCCTCGCTGTAATCTGTAAACCCAGGTACTTCCAAGGTGGCATCCTTTGAACTTTGTCTTCCTGTAATGGAAATCCAGCAGAGGTTAAAACCTTAACCACTAGGTCAAGCGTGTGTTGGAGTATAGAGTCATTGGGGGCACACACCAGCACATCATCCATGTAGTGAAGGATGATGGCATCCTGTCTCTCAGCACGAACAGGTGACAGTAAAGATGCTACGTACTGTTGGCATATCAAAGGCGATAATTTTAGACCTTGGGGTAGGGATTTCCAGTGATATCTTTTCATAGGGGCTTGACGATTCAGGGTAGGAACTGAGAATGCAAACCTTGGGGCATCTTCTGGGTGTAGAGGAATTTGAAAGAAGCAATCTTTGATATCTAATACAGCCAATTGCCAGTCTCTCGGGAGCATTGTTGGAGAAGGCATTCCTGGTTGAAGTGGTCCCATGTCCTCTATCATTTTGTTTATCTCCCTGAGGTCATGGAGCAACCTCCACTTGTCCTTTCCCGGTTTTTTTATTACAAAGACTGGGAAATTCCAAGGGCTTGTTGTTTCCTCCAGGTGACCTTGAGCCACCTGTTCCTCCACAAACTCCTCAAGCGCCTTGAGCTTTTCTTTGCTCAATGGCCACTGTGCTACCCATTTTGGGGTGTTATCCAACCATGTTAACTTGTGGGCAGGGCGCGTCACAGTGGCTATTTCTAAAAATCCTGGGGTGTCTTAGGAATGACCAATTGGACTCCCCACTGGGACAAGGTGTCCCTCCCCCACAAGGGGGCTTTTTATTTTGCAACAAATGGACAGACACTTGCCACTTTTCCATCAGGTCCCTCGATTTGTACTATATTTTTTGAGATTTTTGCCAATGTGATTCCTCCTATGCCCTGAAGTTTGCCTGCAACAGGTTGCAATTCCCAGTGTGATGGCCACTTGCTCTCTGGTAGAACGGTCACGCTGGCTCCTGTATCTAGGACCCCCTCCACATGGAGGCGCTCTGACCCATTTGCTATATTGCATGCCATGGAAGGTTTGTCCTCACCCACCACCTCTGCCCAGTAGACTTCCGGCGATTTTCCATCTGCTATTACCTCTGCTGGATCGGGAATGGCCTGGGCGACAATTTGTCCCTCTGCCAGGTAGAATGGTGGGTGTTTGCAGCGTGCCAAGAGCATGAGGCCTGTTATGTTTCCCTTAATGGACATTGGAAATACCTCCATCTCCTCTGGTGTGTGTGCAGTATCCCCAATAACAAAACACTCACGAGACATTTCCGTGTGGTTAGCAGTCAGTTCTTGTGAGATGTCTGATGGATGCACTGTAATTAATGTCCACTCCGCGGATCTGAAATGAAAACCTTTGGTAGTCACGAGCCTATACCGGCCTCGCGGCTGCCAAACCTTGTTAATTAAACATTTAATATTTTCATTTTTCTTTCCCCCCACCCCATCCCCCTTTGTTGTTAAGAGAGAGGTGTCAACTGGTGGGGGACCCCTCATTTGTTTTCGCGCGCGTGACAGTATTGATAATGGGGATGCGCTGAGAAGCTAGTTTTTTTGTTTGTTGGGCTTCTTCTTCTGGTTCTGGTTCTGGTTCTGATTCTTATTGCAGACCCGAGCAAAATGTCCTGGCTGATTGCAGAGGTGGCAGATGATGTGCTGTAGGCGATTCTGTGATATTGGTTGCCGCCTTAGTTCGGGTCGCACAGGTGCTGCTGTCCTGGGATGAGGCAGTCCAAGGTCTCTTTCAGGTGCGCTGAACAGCTCTGCTTTCCTGGTACAGGCTTCGATCATCTGAGCTAGGGTTGGTTCTGATGGAAGACTAAGGATAATTCTACGACAGGTTTCATTAGCATTCCTCTGAGCTATCTCTTTAATCAGCTCATTGTGTATAGATGGTTGTTGCACTTGTCTTTCCACCTGAGTTCGTAGACGGTCCAAAAACTGCAAAAAATTCTCTGAAGGAAATTGTTTAATACTTGTATAACTGCCCTTAGTTTCAGGTGTTGGTAATTGGTAAAAAGATTTTTCTGCTGTGCTACAGATTTTATCCAAAATTTGCTTTGATAATAATCGGGTTTGTTTTTCAGGGCAGTGTAATTCACCTGCACCACAAAGATGGTCTAATGTTATATCATTACCATCATCATCCTTTGCTGTTTCAGGAGTTTGTTGAATTTCTTGTAATATTATATTTAAAGCTTTTTTCCACATGCATTCCCATAAATCATATTCTGAGGGTGTTAATAAACATCTGAATAGATCTTTAATATCATTTGGTACTAATTCATTTGAGCTAAAGGTAGCAGTAATCATGCTTTTAAAAATTTCACTAGATCTTCCAAATTCTCTCTGAATTTTGCATAGCTCTTTTTTATCTTGGTAAGAGAAAGGCTTGTATTGTTTCCTTCCATTTCTCTTACCAAGGTATTCTACAGGGGCAACAAAAGGGATATTATCATCAGATTCAGTTTGGGTTAGTGAAAGAAAAGATACATTCTCCCTCCCCCTGCAAGGGTTAGTAGCATGCATCGGGTCCGCAGCTGTGAGCGAACCGCCCCCCCACCCACGGCTGGGGGGAGGCGGGGGCCCCACCCCCCCCCGCCGCCGCCGGGAGAGCTGTCGCCGCTGCCGCGGGGGGTGGGACCGGGGCCGTGCGCGCCCTGCACGGGGTCGGGTTCGCTGGGAGGGCTGCTGCCCGCGGCGCCACGCGCGCCGCTTGCGTCGCCGCCCACGCCGCCGCGCTCGCGCTGCGCCGCCCCTCCCCCGCCGCCCGCGCCCAAGCCCGGGCCGTCCGCTCCGCGGGCGCCCGCGCCGCCCACGGTCCGCGCCCCGCCCCCGCCGCGCTGCGCCGCTCCGCCGCCCCCACCCAAGCCCAAGGCCGGGCCGGGGCTGGAGAGGGGCGTGCCGCGATTGCGGTCGCCAGGGTAACCCCGGTAACCAGGGGCGGAGGGAAGGCAGGGGAAGGAGTAGGAGTGAGGGGTGGGGTTTGGGGGGAGCAAGGGATTGTGGGAAGAGGGTAAGAAGACCGCGTGGTGGCCACCATTAGTGTGGCATGCAGTTACAATCTCTGGACTATAATCCGGCGGCTGGGTTGTTTTTTCTAGCTGGCTATTTCGTTCGGATTCCCGGACATACTTGCTGTTATAAATGGGCCAGGAGACCAGCTCCTTTGAAAAAGCCTTTATTAGGAATCAGCTCTGGGTAGGGGGCCCGAGGGGCTGCGCACGCCGCCGCTGCTCCCTGAAGACACCACAGAGGAGGAGGTGCAGGTCGAATCTGCTACTGCTGCTGCTGCTGCAGAGTCGGGATTCCGTCCTCACGGGGGTTCCAATAGAATCGCTTTGGCTCGTGTGGTACAGGGGCGTTACCTTTCTCCAGTTCCTTTCAGGCCATGGCGACAAAGTAACAAAAGAATGCCTGCTGCCTGCAGGTAGCTAGACATGTGCCTTGCACAGTTTTGTCCTTCTTAGGTCCAGTTTCTGTGTCGGCTCGCTGTCCCAGGGGTTTTTCTAGCTCCAACTGGACTCTCGGCTGCAGCCAGGCACCATGGGAGGTGATCTCCATATTGGGCGGAGCCCACAGCTCGACGGGCAGGCAGGCAGGGAGCAGCAAGAAGCAGCAGGGGGCAACAGGAAGTGGCAGGGGGAACTACAAGGCGGCGGCGGCGTGCTTTCCTCGGGGGAGGGGAAAGCTCAGGATTTAGGGAGAAAGGGTACAGAACTTGGACATAACGAACAGAAATTCAGGGTACAGATTCAACATGAACAGTTTAAAACAGGCAAGTAACAGTGCAACTTTAATTTTACAGCAAAACAGTGTAACAGCACAACTCGGGAGTGCATAGCCTGGGGCTAATTTCTTTCAATCCCCCCTCTATTTCTTTGATCGGGCTTTAGCCCGCATCAATTAGCCATGTCTGATTCAAGGGAATAAATTTGTTTTAATTTTTGGTATCGGTCATAAATTCTTTTTGCTGTGCTCAGTTCTTCTTGGGGTTCTAATCTAATTGTATTTGTAGGTTTCTGAATCTTTACTTTAGGGATTTGGAGACTAGCTGGAACAGTAGTGGCTACAGTTTGAATTAGACAGGGAAGTATGCAGGGGAGAAGTAGGAGACTGGCAAAGGCACTTATTGCAATGAACACTACTTTTTCCCACCAGGTCCCTTCAAAGGACCAGAAGTTGTCCCACCAGTCTATATTAATTAAGGGCTTCCATTCTTGGGTACTTACATATGCAATTTTTTGTATTTCTTTGGAAATATTTTTTATTACCTTACTTTCATAATCGACTGCTAGTTTGATTTGATGAACTACTGCTCTTGTCTGCGCCAATTGGTTACTGATATGATCAAGGGCAAGGGCTGTTTTGTTTGATAATCTGATAATTTTATTCAACATGCAAATTGGAGTTCGGCACCTCCATGATCTATCTTGTGTCCAAGTTGCTGGCCTATATGTTTTTACTATTCTTTTTGGTGTCTGTATTTTACTTTTCCATGTTTGTGTGCTGCCCCTCCTCCCCTTTTGGTATTTTCTTTTTATCAGGTCTGCTACCCCCTCTGTATTTCTTAACTTTTTAAAACAGAACCACTCTCTGATAGGGCACTCCCCAGTCAGGCACTGCTTAAATGTGGCAGCTTTTTTTGTAATCCAATATTGTTTTTTCTCTTTTTGACAGGTGGATAATTGGATCATGTCAAAACATGTGGGATTCACATGGGTGTGAACTCTCATAAGGGATTGTAGATTCTCCCCATCACAAACTGAATGACAGCATTTGGAGCAAGCCCCATCTGTAAACTTGCTTATCAATAGGACTACTATCAGTCCCTCCAAGAGTCCAGTATGAACCATTCTATTTGTGGATCCTTTGGTCTCACCTGGCCTTGCCTCTTGGGTCAGGGGGTTCTTTCTCCTCATCATATCAGTAGGACTACTATTAGTCCCTCCAAGAGTCCAGTATGAACCTGCCCCCATCTCGCTCTGAGGGTTCTCTTTGGTCTCACCTGGTCTTGCCTCTTGGGTCGGGGAGTTCTTAGGCTGGATTTGTGGAGTTCTCCCTTGTTTATTCCTACCTTCCACCTTTTTCTTAGTTTTAGTTAGCTCCCTTTGGGTGTGCCCTATGAGAGATTTAATTTTTAAATTAAGAATTACTGCTACTTATTACTTTTACATTAACACATTGTGACTCATTATAACAAGTTATAACATCAGATTTAACCATTATTTTACACTTTTTATATTAACACCTTTTTAACCTCTTATAACAATGTGGATTTTTAACAATGGTAACGACAGCTTGTAATAACTGTTATTGTCCCTTATTGGCTTTAACTGGTTTTTGCTTGTTTCCTGAGAGTTACTTTGAGGGTGTCTGGATCTCGAGTGGCAGTCCACTCAGAGGGAACCCTTGTTGGGCTTGCAGGGTCAGAGGGATCTGACCCCTTGTTGGGGTCAGAGGGATCACTCGGGGGTGGTAATGGTCCTTTCACTCTAGTGATGTGGGTCCAGCCCTTTTCCTGGGTTCGCACTGCAGTATGAGTAGTGAGCAGAACTTGAAACGGGCCTTCGAATTTGGGAGTTAGTGGGGTGGTATTCCAGGATTTAATTAAAACCCAGTCTCCTGGTTTTATTTGATGCATGTCAGTGTCCAAGGGAGAGGTTTGAGGAAGATACCCTCTTCTTTTAAGATCTGCCAATGTCTTTCCAATTGTTTTTACATATTCTTGGGTAGCGGCCTCTCCTTCTAAATAATCCCCAGTGCTATAGGGGGTCAGTAAGAAGGGGAGTCCAAACATCATCTCGTATGGTGAAGCCCCTATGTCAGATCTAGGTCGGACCCGGATTCACAGAAGGGCCAGGGGCAGACACTTGAGCCAATTCATTCCTGTTTCGGTTATCAATTTAGTCAATACATTTTTGAGGGTTTTATTCATCCTCTCAACTCTCCCTGAACTTTGGGGATGCCAGGGTGTATGCAACCACCACCCGATTCCTGAGGCTTTAATGACATCATGTAGAATTTTGGCTACAAAATGAGGGCCTCGGTCTGAACCAACACTATTCACTAGCCCATACCGGGGAATGATGTGTTCTAATAATACCTTTATTACCACTTGTGCCGTCTCCTCCCCAGCAGGAAAGGCTTCCACTCAAAGGGCCAAACAATCAACCATAACCAGTAGGTACCTGCAACCCTGTACTGAAGGCACCTCGGCAAAATCCACCTGTACATTTTGAAAGGGTCCCAATGCCATCCGTCTTCCTCCTGGGGCACTCCCCCCCCATCGCTTTCTGATTTACCTTTTGGCATATAAGGCATCCTTCAGTTACTGCTTTGGCCAGACCATACACCCCAATACATAAATATTCTCTTAAAAAAAATGATCACATAACCCTTGGGTGCCCCAGTGGGTCAGGCTCTGTATTTCTGTTAGCATTTTTTTCAAGCTAGGGCTTTATTTAAAAACTTTCATCTATCTGGGGTTAACAATTCCCCTTGCTTCCCTTGGTGCAGCCCTAACCTCTTTATTTCTCTCAACTCATGTTCATCATACATTGGTTCTCTTCTTTTGTCAGCTGGCAGGATCTTGGATGGCAGTCCACTTGGGGAGGCTCGTGGGGATTTTTCCGGGTTTTGTCCATAGTTAGGAGGAGGCGATACTGGTCCTTTTACACGGGAAACGTCAGTCCACTCTTTTTCTTGGGTCCAAACAGCAGCATGGGTTACTAATTTCTCGCTTTTTCCTGATATCAGGCCAGGATCCAGCAAGGAACTGCACCTCTAACAGCACTTGGCCCTCAGGACTGTTGGGATCCACGTAACCAAAAATCTCCTCCCCTGCTTAACTAGGTGGCTGGGGTCCCATTCCCCCTGGGTCCCATCAAAGGCCAGCCTGGTGCTGCCACCCCGGGGAACAGACCCTCCGAGGCCCCTCACCACCAGGGTTCCACAGTCTCCCACATTCTGCCCTTCCCCTTTTCCACCTGGATCCCACCCTGGATCTGCCCGCGGGAGCCCGTCCCCTGCCCGGGGCCCAAACCTGCTCCCCTGTTCCCAGACTCGCATTCCCGCGACATGGACCATGGCCATCTCCTTGGGGCTGAACAAGGCACCCAAAATAGAGTTCATCTCACTCCAGGTGCAAACATTAGGGTTCAGGAACCAATCCACCCAGCCAGCCACCCCCACCAGGTCCCCAACCAGGCCTCCCAGCTCTTTCTTAAAGCCCCCAACTTCTGAAGCTGTCAGAGGTTCATCCCCAGCTGCCCCACTTATCGGGACTTTCCTTAGGGGGAAGAGCTTTGTTCTTGACCTGGTGCCACAGTAGGGTCCTTTTGGGGTTTCTATATTATTGGCTGGTGTATTGGTTTGGGCAAATTAGAAGACCCTCCGAGAGGAAGTCCCCTAAGACAAACCTCCACCACCCCTCCCCGCCCCCAGCCCTGGGTTTGGGAAGGAAATTCTTTGGAGGAGACAAGTGGAAAAAACCGATTTATTAACAAGAACTCTTCCCCCCACAAGAGAAAAGGAAAAGGCTCAAGTTACTGTGGGGGGAGGGCACAGAGCTTCTTCCGCAGGCTCGGAGATCCTTGAAGATCCTCAGGTCAGGTCCTCAGGTCCGGAGCCGGTCCAAATCTTCGGGGGGGGGGGGGGGGGGGGCGGGGAGAGGGAAAAGGGAGAAAAGGAAAAAAAAACAGAAACAGCACAAAAACAAGCAGCAGAAAGCAAAAGCGGCTAAATTAGCAAGCAGGAGCAAGCAAGCAAGCAAGCAAGCAGCCAGCAGCAAAGCCAAAAGCAGCAAGCGCAGTAGAAGCCACAGCCAGCCAAGCATTGGCTGTTAGACATAACAACCCAGTCCAGATATGGGATATAAGGCTCCGTCAACCCAGGACATTCCACCCCTTATCCCATATCGTGGACACACAATAAGAACTTCCATCTCACTTACTCAGACCTTCGACACTTACACGTTTCCATCTGTCTTACTTGCTCGAACCTTTGACACTTCACATATGCATCCTACCCCACATTCAGATCCCCCTGAGGTACACATCGTACTGTTCCATCTTTCTGCATTATCCACCATGTACAACCCGGTCCTTGAGCAGAGACAATTCCACGGATGGGTTTGCCTGTACTCGAGGTAGGGTTGATCCATACTGTCTTTCCCAACAAACTTTTAACACGGGCCACTGGGGCTTTATCTCCATCTACTACATTAAGGAGCTGAGACTGAGCAGGACCCCCTCGGTTGGTAGAACCTCGGGTGTTAACCAACCAGGTGGCCTTTGCTAAATGCTGCTCCCAATTTTTTAAGGACCCCCCACCCAATGCTTTCAGGGTGGTTTTTAACAACCCATTGTACCTCTCTATCTTACCTGCAGCTGGTGCATGGTAGGGGATATGGTACACCCACTCAATACCATGTTCCCTAGCCCAGTTTTTAATAAGACTATTTTTAAAATGAGTCCCATTGTCTGACTCAATTCTCTCAGGCGTACCGTGTCTCCAAAGGACCTGCTTCTCAAGGCCCAGGATGGTGTTACGGGCTGTAGCATGGGATACAGGGTAGGTTTCCAACCATCCCGTGGTGGCTTCTACCATGGTCAGCACATGGCGCTTGCCTTGGTGGGTCTGAGGCAGTGTGATGTAATCAATCTGCCAGGCCTCCCCATACTTATACTTAGACCACCGTCCACCGTACCAGAGGGGCTTCATCCGCTTGGCTTGCTTGATGGCAGCACACGTCTCACAGTCACGGATAACTTGAGAAATGCTGTCCATGGTTAGATCCACCCCTCGGTCTCGTGCCCACTTATAGGTGGCATCTCTACCTTGGTGACCTGAGGCATCATGGGCCCATCGTGCTAGGAACAACTCTCCCTTGTGCTCCCAGTCAAGATCTATTTTTAACTCCCCTATCTTTGCAGCTTGATCTACCTGCTGATTGTTTTGCTGCTCCTCATTAGCTCTGCTTCTGGGGACATGGGCATCTACATGGCGAATCTTCACAAGTAGGTTCTCTAACCGGGCAGCAATATCTTTCCATTCTTCAGCAGCCCAAATTGGTTTGCCTCTACGCTGCCAGTTCGCCTCTTTCCACTTCTTCAGCCATCCCCACAGAGCATTGGCTATCATCCACGAATCAGTATACAAATAGAGCCTTGGCCACTTTTCCCTCTCTGCAATATCTAGGGCCAGTTGAATGGCCTTGAGTTCAGCATATTGACTGGATCCACCCTCTCCTTCAGTGGCCTCTGCGACCTGTCGTGTGGGGCTCCACACAGCTGCTTTCCACCTCCGACTCATCCCTATGACACGGCAGGAACCGTCGGTGAATAAAGCGTAACGGGCTTCCTCTGCTGGCAGCTGGTTGTATGGCGGAGCTTCCTCCACCCGGGTCACTGGTTCTTGTTCTTCATCTGCCACACTGAAACTTTCACCTTCGGGCCAGTTTGTAATTACCTCTAAAATTCCAGGGCGATTCAGTCTCCCAACTCGGGCGCGTTGTGTAATGACACCAATCCACTTGCTCCAGGTAGCATCGGTGGCATGGTGGGTGGAGGGAACCTTTCCTTTAAACATCCATCCCAGCACCGGTAGTCGGGGTGCCAGGAGGAGTTGTGCTTCAGTGCCAATCACTTCCGAGGCAGCTTGAACTCCTTCGTAGGCGGCCAAGATCTCCTTCTCTGTGGGAGTGTAGTTGTCCTCGGACCCTCTGTAGCTTCGGCTCCAGAATCCCAGTGGCCGGCCTCGAGTCTCACCTGGCACCTTCTGCCACAGACTCCAGGACAGACCATGGCTCCCGGCTGCAGAGTAGAGGACATTCTTCACCTCTGGTCCTGTCCTGACTGGGCCAAGGGCTACCGCATGAGCGATCTCCTGCTTGATCTGGGCAAAGGCTTGCTGCTGTTCCGGGCCCCAGTGGAAATCGTTCTTCTTGCGAGTAACCAGGTACAGAGGGCTCACAATTTGACTGTATTCGGGGATGTGCATCCTCCAAAAGCCGATGGCCCCTAGGAAAGCTTGTGTTTCCTTCTTGCTGGTAGGTGGGGACATGGCGGTGATCTTATTGATGACCTCAAGGGGAATCTGACGCCGTCCATCTTGCCACTTCACTCCCAGGAACTGGATCTCCCGGGCAGGTCCTTTGACCTTACTCTTCTTGATGGCAAAACCGGCTTCCAGGAGAATCTGAATGATCTTCTCTCCCTTCTCAAAGACTTCCGCTGCCGTGTTCCCCCACACAATGATGTCATCGATGTACTGTAGATGGTCCGGAGCCTCACCCTTTTCCAGTGCATCCTGGATCAGTCCATGGCAGATGGTGGGACTGTGCTTCCACCCCTGGGGCAGTCGATTCCAGGTGTACTGCACTCCCCTCCAGGTGAAAGCAAACTGGGGTCTGCATTCCGCTGCCAAAGGAATGGAGAAAAATGCATTGGCAATATCAATAGTGGCGTACCACCTCGCTGCCTTGGACTCCAGCTCGTACTGGAGCTCCAACATGTCTGGCACGGCAGCGCTCAGTGGTGGTGTCACTTCATTCAATGCACGATAGTCCACAGTTAATCTCCATTCTCCTTCAGATTTACGCACAGGCCAAATGGGACTGTTGAAGGGTGAGTGGGTTTTGCTAACCACCCCTTGGCTCTCCAGCTCCCGGATCATCCTATGGATGGGGATCACGGCATCTCGAGTTGTTCTATACTGCCGGCGATGCACTACCGAAGTGGCAATTGGTACCTGTTGTTCTTCCCCCTTCAGGAGTCCTACTGTCAGTGGATCCTCGGACAGTCCAGGCACGGTACTCAATTGTTGGACGCCCTCTGTCACCACAGTTGCCACACCAAATGCCCACCTGAGTCCCTTCGGGTCTTTGAAATACCCCCTTTGGAGGTAATCTATGCCCAAAATACATGGGGCCTCTGGGCCGGTCACAATGGGGTGTTTCTTCCATTCATTTCCTGTCAGGCTCACATCTGCCTCTACCAACGTATAGTCTTGGGATCCCCCAGTCACACCAGCGATGGAAACCGCTTCTGCCCCTACATATCTCGATGGGACCAATGTACACTGCGAGCCAGTGTCAACCAAAGCCTTATAGTTTTGTGGCTTCAATGTGCCAGGCCAACGAACCCACACTGTCCAAAAAACACGATTTTCCCTAACCTCTACCTGGCTAGAGGCAGGGCCCCTCTAAGCCTGATTATCCTTCTTTCCTCGGGTATATGTCTTAGAGGTTCCCTCAAGGGGATCGGACAAGTCACCATCGACATTATACTTGACATCCTGGCTGCGAACAACTGGAGCTGCTCTCTGTTTGGTGAGACTTCCTCTGTAAATCCTGCCTTCCTTCAAGTTGCGCACCCGTTGTGCCAGAGCAGCAGTAGGTTTCCCATCCCATTTCCTCATATTTTCTCCAGACTCACGCAGGAAGAACCACAACTCAGCTCGTGGGGTGTACTTTCTCTCCCCATCAAAGGGACGCCTGCGTTGGACACCAGGACCTCTAACTTGCACAGCCGAGATTTGGAGGAAGTCCTCCTTAATCTCTTCCCTGAGCTTCTTGTGATTCTCCTCTAGTTTGTCTTCTAATTTCTGCAGTCGTGTTTCCACAGCTGCAATTCTGGCATGAGTTGGGCCATGTACAGCATCAGCATATGCTCGAAGCTTTTTTGCCATATCGAGCACAGTCTCATGTGTCTCCTCTCGCTTCATTATTGCCAGAGCAGAAGCATATTCAGCTGGCCCAAGTCGCACAAGTTTTCTCCACATTACAGGTGTACATGGTACCAGGTCTGGATTTCTAGTTGTTACATCATCTGAAAAAATGAGTTCTGCTACTGCCATCTCTCTCAGACGTTGGATCCCCTGTTCTATGGTCCTCCACTGCGTCTGCTGCAGATAGAGGTCATCTGCACACAGATATCTTTGTGCTACACCATACAGAATCCGTTCCCAGAGGCTGTGAGCATTGGCTTCCCTCATCATGCCCTGGTCGATAACAGGATCAAGTGACAGTGATCCCAAATGCCTCGCCTCAGTGCCATCCAGGACTGTAGCCTCCCCTGCAGCATCCCAGAGGCGAACTAACCAACTAATTATAGATTCATTGGGTTGTCGCCTGTAATCCTTTCTTAGGCCCCTAAGGTCCTTTAGAGAAAAGGAATCAATATTGGCTCCAGAATCTACACCCCTCGATGTGGTTTCTGATTTTGGTGAAGGTCCTTCTCCTGGATTATCATCATCATCATCCTCCACCTTGCGATCGGTCTTCCTTGTACACTTTCCACCTTTTGTATTAGCAGCAACAGCCCTTAGTTGAGGCCTGCTGTCTGATTTAACTACTGGTCTGGAGCCTGGAATATTAGCTGCAGCCTGAGTGACTGGGATGGTAACTAGTTTATCTCCCTGTTCCCTGTCTTCTATCTGCTGTCCTTCAGTATCTAGCAGAGTACGATAAACATATGCCAAGGCCCAGCTCACTGCAATAATCCTTTCCTCCTTAGTATTACCATGGCACTTCTCCTTCAAGTACCTTGCCACCTTAACTGGGTTCTGAATCTGTTCAGACGGGAGGTCCCAGATTATAGGATCAGAAAATTCCTTTAGAATTTGGCCTATATCTTCCCATTTCCCACTCCATTCAAGATTTCTCCTACTTGGTTTTGCCCCTGAATCAGAAGTCTCATTAGCCCCCTTGGAAATCACAGCTTTCATCTTATGTAAGCTGCAGACAGTATAGAGGACACTCACTAAATTAAATACCAGAAAGATGGACTCTTTAACACTCAGGGGAAACTGAACATTTTCTAACAGGGATATAAACAATTCATAGGAGAAGAGGGAAAGCAGAGGCTGAAAAAACTCCTCCCCCGCTTCTCCCCTAACAAACTGAGTGCTCAACCATAATAACGAACCATCAAACATATTTACAGCCTTTCTGTAAATCATCACAAACAAGCCCAGCCCAATGAATATTTTGATTAGTGCCCCACGGCTACACGAACTACGTATGAGGAGCAATACCAGAGCTATCTCCGGGTAAGGAAATAGCCCTAGGTACCACAGAAATAATAGAGTCTCAAAAGACCCTAGGGACCAAAAATATTGGCAGGCTTTCACCCCAAATGACATTATGAGTCTAGAAAAAACCATCCCAATGCACCCACAAACAATTAGAATCACCAATATTATTATTATTAAGGTTTTTTCCACTTGCTTTGGTTCCTGTTTCCCGGCCAATGCACCAAAAAGTGTATTGGTTTGGGCAAATTAGAAGACCCTCCGAGAGGAAGTCCCCTAAGACAAACCTCCACCACCCCTCCCCGCCCCCAGCCCTGGGTTTGGGAAGGAAATTCTTTGGAGGAGACAAGTGGAAAAAACCGATTTATTAACAAGAACTCTTCCCCCCACAAGAGAAAAGGAAAAGGCTCAAGTTACTGTGGGGGGAGGGCACAGAGCTTCTTCCGCAGGCTCGGAGATCCTTGAAGATCCTCAGGTCAGGTCCTCAGGTCCGGAGCCGGTCCAAATCTTCGGGGGGGGGGGGGGGGGGCGGGGAGAGGGAAAAGGGAGAAAAGGAAAAAAAAACAGAAACAGCACAAAAACAAGCAGCAGAAAGCAAAAGCGGCTAAATTAGCAAGCAGGAGCAAGCAAGCAAGCAAGCAAGCAGCCAGCAGCAAAGCCAAAAGCAGCAAGCGCAGTAGAAGCCACAGCCAGCCAAGCATTGGCTGTTAGACATAACAACCCAGTCCAGATATGGGATATAAGGCTCCGTCAACCCAGGACAGCTGGCAAGTCCAGCTCCCAGTTGTGTGGGAGTGCAGGAACAGTAGATGGTGAAGGGGAGTAGACTAGGTCAGTGTTAGGAGACATCGAGGACAGAGTTGAAGAGTAGAAGGGGTTAGTACTCGAGATAGTCGGGTTAGACTGAGGTGGTAGAGAGGGTGGAGCTGTAGGGGGTAATCCTGTTGGGGAGCAAGCTGAAGGAGGAATAGGGATCATGGTTTGGAGATATGGGAAGGGGTTCACAGGTAAAGCTGGAGGGTTAGCAGGGACAGTTTGGGGTATCCCAGGGTAAACAGGAGGAGGGGGCAAATAATCAAGAGGGTCCCAATGGTGACTGCTTTCCTCCTTTTTCTCTTTTTCATTTTTCCTCTTTCCCTCTTGTAGCTTACAAATCTTAGCTGTTTCACTTTCAGTTCTGTGTCTCTGCCAGCAGGCAGCATAAAGGATCTGCTCAGTATCTGAGTCCCCTCGGGATTTCAGATACTGGTTTAATTGCGAGCACATCCAGGGGTCCTTAGTTCCACACCACGGCCATCCTCCAGGCAAATTCAAAGTGGGCCAAACCTCAATACAATAATGGATCATTTTAACCTTGCTCAAATTTTTAGTGGCCTCTTCAGTATCCCATAGTTCCAACATTTGTCCTAATGGACTATCTGGGGGAATGTTCTTTATCTTCCCCTTTTCCTCCTCAGGTGGTTTTTGCTTATTTATATATCCTCCCATTCTCACTAGGTAATCTTCACTCACTCTACGAACACTCGTCAGTGGTCCCAGTGGCACCACTCCTGCCAGTGCTCAGAGTGCTCTGTCGGTAGCCTGATATCTCGCCCTTAGAGATTCAGCCACTACCCCAGCCAGCACCCCTTTCTCACTCACTCCACGAACACCCGTTAGTGGCCCCAGTTACCCGCCCTCAGGGTCTGGCCACTCCTGCCAGTGCTCAGAGTGCCCTGTCGGTAGTCTGATATCTCGCCCTTAGAGATTCAGTCCCTACCCCAGCCAGCACCCCTCTTCCTCTCCTGTATATCTATCGAGTTTCCATAAGTGGCCGGTCAACCTGGGCCCAGAGTTCCAGTCACCACTTACAGCCAGGACTCGGACATACAGTGTGCGACTCACTCACTCTCCCTATCGTTAAATCCCTCGCACCTTGGGACTTCCCTAACTTTCATTCATCCTACACCCAGGCGGTATACTCAAAAGACCCCCGGCCCTGTAGGCTCTCCGCACCTGGAACGCATACCTCTCACTTCTAGGTACCCCCAACCAGTGCGCCCACTCCTGTACCCCGGTAGTTACCCCAGCCAGTGTCCCAAGCCAGTAGTGGTTGCAGTTACCCACCCTCAGGGTCTGACCACCACTGCTGCTGGACACCCCAGGCCGTAACTCGGCCAGTACCCTCTCTCACTCCCCACCCCCTGTTAGCTACCCCAGCCAGTATCCCAACCCGTGGATACCCCGGGCCGTAACCTCAGCCAGTGTGGTGCGTGCTACACACACAGCTCTAGGCTTTCCGCACGCTTGGATCAGCCTGAGCAGCCTGCCTCCGTAGATTCTAGAATGGAGGCGGGCCTATCCTACAATCACACACCCTGTGACGTGCCACTCACCCTCTAAATTACCTCCGCACGCCCGGAGGGGGGCGCCTATGCCCCTGGAGACGCCTCTTTCACACCGTTCTCCTTTCGCTTCCCTCCGTTTCCGGCCAGTTCCCTCGCGGGAGACTGGAAACGCGGTACTGGGAGGCCCACACTCGCTTCAAAGATCCGAGCTGCCGGTCTTTGTCTCACTCACACACCACTCGCTCGTCTCCACTCCCGCCACCGGCTATACTTTACCGGTGCTCCTCCGTGCTGTCCAATCCCAGGCTGTCTTCCTTGGTCCGGTGTGACCAGCTGTCCTAGGGGTCCAAAGAGCGGTCGGCCGTCCCGTCCTCGGTCCTCTTCAGGCGTGGTCACATCCCGGACGAGCCCCCAATTTGTTATAAATGGGCCAGGAGACCAGCTCCTTTGAAAAAGCCTTTATTAGGAATCAGCTCTGGGTAGGGGGCCCGAGGGGCTGCGCACGCCGCCGCTGCTCCCTGAAGACACCACGGAGGAGGAGGTGCAGGTCGAATCTGCTGCTGCTGCTGCTGCTGCAGAGTCGGGATTCCGTCCTCACGGGGGTTCCAATAGAATCGCTTTGGCTCGTGTTGTCCAGGGGCGTTACCTTTCTCCAGTTCCTTTCAGGCCATGGCGACAAAGTAACAAAAGAATGCCTGCTGCCTGCAGGTAGCTAGACATGTGCCTTGCACAGTTTTGTCCTTCTTAGGTCCAGTTTCTGTGTCGGCTCGCTGTCCCAGGGGTTTTTCTAGCTCCAACTGGACTCTCGGCTGCAGCCAGGCACCATGGGAGGTGATCTCCATATTGGGCGGAGCCCACAGCTCGACGGGCAGGCAGGCAGGGAGCAGCAAGAAGCAGCAGGGGGCAACAGGAAGTGGCACGGGGAGCTACAAGGCGGCGGCGGCGTGCTTTCCTCGGGGGAGGGGAAAGCTCAGGATTTAGGGAGAAAGGGTACAGAACTTGGACATAACGAACAGAAATTCAGGGTACAGATTCAACATGAACAGTTTAAAACAGGCAAGTAACAGTGCAACTTTAATTTTACAGCAAAACAGTGTAACAGCACAACTCGGGAGTGCATAGCCTGGGGCTAATTTCTTTCACTTGCGTGCTTTCAAAAATATCGGTATGAATTTTGGAGCAGTTTTATCATTGTCCTCTGCTTTTGAAGTTAGTCTATGCCCGATATCATCCCAAAAAGACACTGATGTAACATTTAGCAAGTTAATATCTGGTAATTCGGCTGCTAACCATGCGGTAAAGTTTCTTTGCAGCTTCTTAGAAATTTTTAGATCCTTAAAGATTGGTGTAAGATGTTCTATTAAACTCTTTGGGGGACAAGCTGAAGAAGGTGTTAATCCCATGTTTCTGGTGTTATTAGGGTGCAGTCTTGTCTAATCTCTATAAACTTCTGAGCGAAATATAACGGACAAGCAGGACTTTTCTCCCTCTCCCCGCTATCCAAGAGTCCCGGGGAAGGGGTGGGGGTGATACAGGGGAACCGCGCCGGACTCCCTGGCTCCGAGGGCTATGGGGGGTCCCTCTGCTACCCGGGGGAACCCTCCCCAAAGCTTGCAAACCCCCAAAAACGTGGAGTTTTTGAGACGCCGGCGCCTGGCGAACCCGAAAAAGTTTCAAAAAGCCCGCGGTACACAATCTTTCCACACGCCGCGCTGGGTCCTAGTGTCCACCCGCAGCCCAAGGTGTTCCTACTGCCGCTGCGGGGACACGTACCCTCCCCCCTCAACCAAGGTACAGGGGGGTTCTAGCGCTAGCAAGGTGCCCTGCTTTTTTGCTACAGAAGTTCCCCTATCCAAACCGACCCATATTAGCAAATATAGGCTCCCGGTTCATCCTGAACACCTCCAGCCGTGCAAAAAGCGACTGAACAGTGTCCAGGTAGTTGAATCAGTCCAAAAAGCTTTTGAGATCTCAGAAATGAGACTCCAGCTCCTGCACGTGACTTCGATAGACCACGATTGGACGCCAACTGATATTTTATCCCCATCCCTCCGCCCTCCTCCTATACCCTGATTGCTAACTCAGATTCTAGAGGGCTTTGGGCTAGGATTATATCAGGAAAGGGGAAGAGACCCAAAGAGGCTCCTTACCTAGGATTGTTCCAAGGCTTTATTCTTGAAGGGATTCCAGGGGCAAGAGAGAGCCAAGGAGGTAAAAGAGCATGAGGTAAAGAGGACGAACAAGGAAGAACAGGGGTTTATGTAGACCCTCTGTCCCAGGATAGATAAGCTGGCACTGAGCCAATTGGTCAGAGATAGCAGGGGAAGGTAGGGTCACATCACACAGTTACAGCTTTGGGGCTCCCTCTGGGGTAAAACCCTCCCCAGAGGGATACAACATTGTATTATTTTCATTATTTTATTAAACCTTTTTGATTTATCCAGACACACCCAACCATGCTGTCCCGCTAATTATTTTTAAGCCATTACTCTGAACTGGGCTGGACCCTCAGGAGAATATTGGGATAATCCAGTATTTGGCATCTGAACTGGGACATGCCATATTGACAGGACCTGTTCAGATTTTTTTTTGTAAACGTGCCCTCAGTTTACATGGGAATTTTGCCCTTGGTCTCGTTTTTGGGAAGTGAGCTTGCAGTCGTTTTTTGGGCGTGAAAAAATCCACACACTGTGGGTCTGGAAGCCAGGGAGGGTTTCCAGACCAAACCCTCATTGCCGGTGGAAGAGGATCGTAGCCAGGGGCACCGATCCTGGAACACCAATCAGATAAAGTCCCGAAGGACGGGAGGAAATCTGCACAGGCTGGCAGAGCCGGAGCTGAGGCAGAAGGTGCTGTGTGTCCACAGAGGATCGGGGATAGACCAGGGTTGCTGGAACACCACAAGAAGTCAATTTGGTGAGTGGTATGGGGAACCAGCATTGTGTAGAATGGCGGGACACTTTTGAGCACTTTAATTACAAGTTAACAATCCAAGAATTTAAGTTTGAGAAGAAACAGCTTAAAAAGCTGGTAAAATGGGTCGATAGAAAGTTTCCAGACACTACTACAGCTGAAACATTCACAGCAGAATTTTGGAACAAAGTAGGATTGAAGTTGTATAATATGGAGAAAAAGGAAAAATCTGCTTTAAAATTATGACCCATCTTTAAAACTGTGTTAGACTTTGTAGTAGAAAGTGAAAGACTCAGCAGTGCAAACTCAAAAGTACCTGAAACTGCGGAGAGAGACAGCGGGAGAAACGCTATCAAGCGTGATAGCAAAAAAGGAGCAAAAGAAGTAAGATCTGTGAAAAACAATGTTTCACTTTTTATATTAATTTGTAAGTTTAATAAAAATAAAACAAAAACAGACAATTAGGAGACAGAAGAGCAAAGCTACTCAGCTGAGGGTGTAAACCAACACACCACCCATTTCAGATCCTTGGTATTTAAGAATCTCTGTGTTACATATTTAAAAGAGACTAATGCATATTCAAACATATGTTTTCTTTGTCTGTTTCAAGAATTTCCCAAGTATGCAGTTTCTTTATCTGTGCATGGCTCCTCTTGGTCTGGCTAGGTGTCATAAATCCTTCTTGGCCATTAAAGGTTCAATTGTTCTTTATCGGCAATCTTCTCTCACAGGAATGCAGGATGATTCCCTCCCCCTGCATTCTGGCTTGGTCAGTTTAGATGTTACAAAGAAAAAAACCTTAGTCTTTTGTTTTTACACTATGCTACAATTAGAAAATATACCTTCATCACATTTTTAAATTCTACAAATAAAAGGAAATACACTACAACCTTCTTACATTATATGTATAACATTCATCTCAATATTTGTGAAAAGCCAACTCCAAAATATGCATTTATAACAGATCCAAAAGGGCTTCAGCCCGACTTAGAAGTGATGATGAAAAGGTGTGAAAAAATGAAGTTCACTTTCCTGGTAAATTTTAGGAAGCAGGTTTAATAAAGAAATAAGACAATTAGGAGACAAAAACAGCAAAGAATTGATGTCTGGGTGACTTGGCATTCAGCCAAGTGTACACCCTGCTATTTCAGAGGCCTTCTTTAAATACCCTTTCTATTGCATCAGTTTTTGATGAATCATCATGCATGTTCAAATTTTTTTCTTCCATAAACTAGTTTCCATATTCCAGGAACTGTTTAGCATGGTGCCTCCTTGGGTTTGCCTTTTTAGAGCATGCATGTTTCTTGCCTGTGTCTTCCTTATCACCTCCAGCTTGGGCCTTGGTCCATACTTTCCACAGACAGTCGATGTTGACAATAGGTGTGTCAGCAGCAGGGTCCCCATCATATGTTCGCTGGATGTTATCTCAACCAAACAGGCTGTCCAGTTACAAGGACAACCATATATCAGCTATCCCACTACTATGTCCAAATTTTGCTGACAGCAGAAATAAAAACTATATTCATATAGCATTCATCTCAATATTTGTGAAAAACTATCTTTATAGCATATGTTTATAACAAGGGCGTGTTCTGATTTTCCAAGTCCCAGAGAAATCCCCAAGAAGCAGGTGCGGGGCGGCTCCAAGAGCCCCCCCCGCATCCCCCTCCTTCCCCCGAAGTGCAATCTCAGCCAGCACTAGCCACGCAGGCTAAGATCTCGCTCCGACCGCCCCCCCCCCCCCACCCCCTCCATCTCCTTCTAAGTCCAGATCCGTGAATTTTGGGTGCGCGAGTTTTAAACAGAGCCGGAAGCGTGCGCTCGGAGAACAAAGACACAAGTGGCATTTGCCATGTTCCTGAGGCAGGGGCTGCAACCCTTTGTGGGCGGGTGTCATCCAGCCCGACCCTGCGGCACGCCCACTCCCATGCGTCACTCATTTCCTCCCACTCCAGCTCGGGAAACACCCCCTCCATGGGCAGTCCCCAGTCCCAATCTCCGCCCCTGGGTGCCACCCACAGCCTGGAAAGACACGCCCTGGCTGTGACGAGCATGGGAGCCAGAAATGACATCCCAGAACTTGCCACCACCCCCCCCCCAGATGGCAGCCCCCATGACAAGAAAAAAATAAACAAACCCCGATGTTAAATCGGAGAATTTCCCACGTGTTCTGCAGCTTCTCTGATGAATTGGAGGATGAAGTTCATTCATCAGGCAGTACAGATCCCTGGCACAAAATAAGGAAAGAAGCAGCAAGGGACAGTGAGTGGGAAATCCTTTCAAAACTCAAAGTTTTCCCAGTTCGGTATAATAGAGCCGGATTAAACCCTCAGTGGGAACAAATAAGTTTTTCAGAAATAAAAGAGCTTTTCAAAATGGCAAAGTTACATGGGAGGGATTCTACCTTTTTTAGAATTCTATTACAAGCCACTTTTGCTGCTAATGTACTAATACCTCATGATCTAAAGCAAATAATTACATCTCTTCCATCTCCTACTGAATATTCTCTGTGGGAATTGGCATGGAAGCGTGCTTTAAAACAGCTTTTAAGAGACTATGCAGCAAATCCAGCTACAGCAGCCTTAACACTCAAGCAGCTTGCAGGAGAGGGAGTGAATACAGATCCACACAGGCAAGTGCAAATCCTTACAAGGCCAGTTCTAAATGATATCAAAGAAATGGCAAAAACAGTATTGTTGCAGGTACCCGATGGCAATAAGCCGGATTTAGATTTCTCTGAAATAAAGCAAAGTCCTGATGAACCATATATCAAGTTCCTAGACCATTTAAAATTGGCTTTGGACAAACAAGTGGCTTTAGAGCCGGCACAAGAGGAGTTATTAAAAAGCTTGGCAATTTCAAGTGCAAATCCAACCTGCAAAAAGATATTGCATGCACTTCCTCGAGACCCAGAGCCAATAATAGCTCAGTTAGTTGAAGCATGTAATTGTTTAAATACTCCTGAGTGTGTAGCAGCACTGCAAGCTGAAGTCTTGGCCAATGCTATCACAACAGCACAAGAAAACACCCTAAAACAGCAAGAGAAGGCTGTTGAAATTCAGACACAGACCCTAGCAGAAGCCCTTACTGCATTTAAAGGAGTTATAGAAAATCAGCAAAACCAAAAAGATGCTTGCCATTTTTTGTGGGAAAAGAGGTAATTTTAGAAAGGATTGTCCCAAGCCTCAGAGGAAGCCACCCTTAAAATACTGTAATTGTACGAATAATTTTCAAAATGTTAACAGTTCTCGTCCAGCGCAGGATTTCAGATGGCAGAATTCAGGAAACGGGCTGAAGAGCGTGAGACAGTGGAGCACTCAGACACAAGAAACCCTGAAACCCTGTTGCATGTGCCAGGAAACACCTCAGACCACCAGGTCCTCAACTGCAGCAGCTCATATCTGAGTTACCAGCCACAATGCCCCCAGGTACACGTTTAGAACTGCGCACAGCTCAACCAGTAATGCCAACAAATTTTGTTCACCATACAATTTCCACAGGACAGTTAGGCCCTGAACTACAACTCCGTGAATTTTTAATAATGGGAGTAAGCAGAGATAACGCTGAAGGTTTCTATCTTCTCCCCACAGTGTTGTCTGTAACATCTTCACAAGAGATCATGGTTTTAGCTGTCTGTCCTGACCCCCATGTTTCTTACCTAAAGGACTAATTATAGCACAGGCTTTTCTGCTACCAGAGTTAAGCAGCGACACATCCTTCATTGCTTGGACCAGGCACATCAGCTGTGGGTGGCCACATCTTGCCTGCATCCTCAAGCATCTTGGGAAAACCCTCACTCTCACAGGCCTTATAGATACAGGCGCAGATGTCATGCTTGTCTCTGGCCGCAGGACTGGACCATTGCACCTACGTTGGACCAACTAGCAGGTATTGAAGGTCACTGTGACAGCTTTCGCAGCTTGCACCCAGTCACATTTGAGGGTCCCGAAGGTTGCGTTGTGACCACCAAACCATTCATTGTAGGAGCAGATATAGTCCTGTGGGGAAGAGACATCCTGTCTCAATGGGGTCTGAAGATAGAAACAGATTTATAATATGGGCTACAAGTAAGCATAACACCTTAAAGCTCACATGGACATCTGATACACCAATTTGGGAGAAACAATGGCCCTTACCAGCAGAGAAGCTCACTGTGCTAGAGCAGTTAGTCCAAGAACAATTAGATAAAGGTCACCTAGCCCCAACCACAAGCCCTTGGAATACTCCTGTTTTTGTCATCAGGAAACCTAATGGTGAAAAATGGAGATTATTGCATGGCCTAAGAAAGATTAACGATATTTGTTGTTGAAATGGGATCACTACAAACAGGCTTACCCTCCCCAGTTATGATCCCTAAGGATTGGACTTTGACTGTTATTGATTTGAAGGACTGTTTTTTAACAGTTTAAAAACAGTTAGTTTAGCCTACATCCTGATGATGCACCACAGTTTGCCTTCTCTATTCCATCTATTAATCAACAAGCTTCATTAAAAAGATATCATTAGAGAGTCCTTCCCCAAGGAATAAGAAACTCGCCCACCATATGCCAATGGTATGTTGCCAAAATACTTTCTCCAATTCGTGTGCAACATCTGAATTCCCTCATATTACACTATATGGATGACATTTTAGTGGCAGCTGAGAATGAAGCATTCATGAAAGCAAAAGCAGACCATGTCATATCGGCAGTGTGGGAAGCAGGATTCACAGTAGCCAGAGAAAATATACAGCAGCTTCCACCTTGGAAGTATTTAGGCTATAGAATTACAGAACAAACCATCACACCACAAAGGCTTCAATTGAAAGATAACCCGAAAACACTTAATGAGATGCAGCAGCTTATAGGAACTATTAACTGGATCAAACCTTTACTAGATATTACCAATCAAGACCTACACTCTTTATTTGACCTGTTAAAAGGAGACACGACATTAAACTCTTCACGAGAATTCACCAAAGCCAAAACTGCTTTTGATAAAGTGCTGTATGTGTGCCCAGACTGTCAAACATTAGATCTACCAGCCATAGCTACAGGAGTTAACCCTCGAGGTTTAAACAGTCTGCAGATATGGCAAACAGATGTAACACAATATCAATCATTTCGCAGGTTCAAACACATACATTTATCTATAGACACATTCTCAGGAGCAATTTCTGTTTCTGCTCATAACGGTGAGAAGACCAAAGGTACCATCAAAAACTTCTTACAAGCATTTGCATCCCTAGGTGTCCCTCAAGAAATCAAAACAGACAATCGACCTGCTTACAAATCTCATAAATTATAGGAATTTTTCAATGCATGGAGAATCAAACACACCACAGGCATACCCCATTCATCTACAGGTCAGTCTATAGCAGAAAGAGCACACATATCACTAAAAACCCTATTAGAAAAACAAAAAGGGAGGGTAAAAGTACTGTCTACTGTAGAGAGGCTGAACAAAGCAGTGTATGTCTAAGTTTTTGAATAACTCTTTTATGGAGCAGGTGCCAGCTATTTTTAGGCATTTCAGCATGTCCTAGGTTACAATGTAAAATTGTGCCTAGGGTATGTATTCTATCCCCATGAGCCGTTGGAGCCAAGGTGGGGCAGTGTTTTCCTTATCTTCTGTTAATGAGCCCAACAATGCCTTGCCACATGACTCATAGATAACTTCCTCCGGAAGTTATCTCTGTTTAATGGGCCATCAAGGACCCATTGCACGACTCATAGGATGAAATCATCCCATTGTGAGATGCTCTGCCCAGGGGGAGGAGCCAAGCATTCCCACCTGGATATAATCCAGGGTTTGAGACCTCACAAGCAGCTTTTATCCACTGGACTCCCAGAGGAGACAAGAGCTACCAGACGGAATCACTGCTTTGACAAGAACATCTGATCTGGTTCCACTGTATTCCTGGAGGAAGACTGGACCCTTCTCACCATCACTGGACCCTTCTCTCTCAGGATCATTTCTACTCCAACAGAACCACATCTGCCACTCCAGGAGGACTTACTTTTGGACTGCTTCAAACACCCTGACCAACAGACCAACAGGGTGTGGGTGTCAGGTTGTATTGTTCCATTTATTTTATTTTACTTTTTTTTTTTTTTTTTTTTTTTTTTTCCCACTCTTCTCCTATTAAATTGTATCTCTGGCTGGGAGTCTCACTGGTTTTGCTTTCAAACCAGCACATTTTTTGGTGCCCAACGTGGGGCATGAGATACTGAGAAAAGTCAGAATTACAATTTTGTATTTGGAAAAAAAAACCACAAACCCCCCCCCCCCCAAAAAAAAAAAAAAACCCAAATCATAAAAACCACATCTGTTCGCTATGATGCTCAGCATGCTTACATTTGTCTTGTACCTAGCTCTCTATATCTTTCCGCACAGGGGCAGTATCTGCAGATTTTAATACTCTGGTGTAAACCAGGGTACGGCACTAAAATTGCTTTATTGGTCTACTATGTCCATTGCATGATAACCTGCAAGGCAATGAGCATAATTTGGAGTATGTACTCCATTTTGTTTGCTTGTCCCGGTCTAGGATGTTTTGTTTGGGGCCTCAACAATCTGACCCAGCCGCTGTGGGGAGGAGTAAAGAATTATTTTTTCCAGTCTTTCAGGCCTGATACAGCAGTTTTTGAAAATATTGAGTTCTCTCTGGATACCAAGGACAGCATAATGTTGTTGTTGGTGCTGCTTTGTCTTCTCTGCACAGCCTGCACCATGCTTAGAAACAAAACACTACATGATGTAGTGCAGCGTCTTCTTGAGGCAGAAGAGAAAAGAAGGCAACAGCGTCCCAGTCTACGCAGACTGTCACAGAGAAGACAGAAGACAAGAAACCAGACAACAGTGTCCAAGTCTATGCAGACTGTTACAGAGGAAACAGAAGCCAAAAGCAAGCCAACAGGATCCGCATCTACACAGGTTGTCACAGAGGAGAAAGAAGCAAAAAATTCCAGCATTTCCACACAAACCATCACTGAACTGGAACAGCCTAAACCGGTAGCAGTTGCTCCTGTTCAGAAGAAGAAAGCAAAGAGCAAGTCAGTCCGCATAGTGACTGACGAGGATGCAGCAGGACCTTCGCACCCAGCAGAGGAGACAGAGCCATAGATCATCACTCGCTCTCTAACCCTGGGTGAGCTACGTGACCTGCGGAGGGAATTCACCCACCAGACAAATGAATCCATCCTGACCTGGCTGCTCTGTATCTGGGACGCTGCAGCCAATGACACCATTCTGGATGGAAGAGAGGCCAGGCAACTGGGATCGCTGTCCCGGGATGTAGTCATTGACCAGGGGATCGGGAGAACCCAAGAAACTCTCAGCCTCTGGCAACGACTGCTGACAAGTGTGAGGGACAGATACCTTTGTAAAGAAGACCTCCAGGTGCACCAAGGAAAGTGGAGCACAATGGAACAAGGTATCTGATGCCTGAGGGAATTGGCCGTGCTGGAGATCATTTTCTCAGAAGACGAAAGATTTCCTAAAAGCCCAGATGATGTCCAGTGCACATCGCAGATGTGGTTGAGATTCGCACGGCTTGGACCAGAGATGTACTCCCGTTACCTGGCAACGCTGCAATGGAGGGCAGGTGAGGACAAGGTGGGTGTCTTGGTCAATAAACTAAGAATTTATGAGGACACTGTCACTGCCCCTTTTCGTACCCATGTCTCATCCGTGGAAATAAAGCTGGCTGAGCAAGTCTGAAGCTTGATTGAAGAGGGCCATCAAAAACTGAAAAAAGAACTTAAGGAAGAAATTTACCACGTCTCGCCAGAACCAACAAGAGTCTCTGCCATTAGGAGCAGGCGTCCTCCAGCCAGAGAGAGAACATACACTCCACGAGGTAACCTCTGGTCTTTTCTTCGGGAGCATGGAGAAGACATGAGGAAGTGTTATGGAAAACCCACCTCCGCCTTAGCAGCCCGGGTACGTGAACTGAAAAGAGGACACCTACCACGAGGAGTTCATCTAGAGTCAATGCTGCTCCAGTCTCTCGTGCACAGAACTCCAGACAGTATAGGAATGATGAGTGATCCTCTCGAAGAGACCTCAGGAACGTATTTACAGGAAGATAGCAACGTGCATCATGAGCAGGAATAGAGGGGCCCTGCCTCTAGCCAGGTAGAGGAAAGGGACGACAATCGGATCTATTGGACTGTGTGGATCCGATGGCCTGGCACATCTGACCCACGAGAGTATACAGCTTTGATTGACACTGGCTCTCAATGTACCCTGATGCCATCAAGATACGTAGGAACAGAATCTGTTTCTATTTCTGGAGTGACAGGAGGGTCCCAGCAGCTGACTGTAGTGGAGGCTGAAGTGAGTTTAACTGGGAACGGGTGGCAAAAACACCCCATTGTGACTGGCCCAGAAGCCCCGTGCATCCTTGGCATAGACTATCTCAGAAATGGATATTTCAGAGACCCGAAAGGATATCGTTGGGCTTTTGGAGTAGCTGCTGTAGAGACAGAAGGCATCAGACAACTGAATACCTTGCCTGGTCTCTCAGATGACCCCTTTGCTGTGGGACTGCTGAGAGTTGAAGAACAACAAGTACCAATCGCCACAGCAACAGTACACCGTCGGCAATACCGCACTGACAGAGACTCTGTGACCCTGATCCATGAGATGATTCGTAAACTGGAGAGCCAAGGGGTAGTCAGCAAGGCTCGTTCACCCTTCAACAGCCCCATCTGGCCTGTGCGTAAGTCCAGTGGAGAATGGAGACTGACTGTAGATTATCGTGGTCTGAATGAGGTCACGCCACCACTGAGTGCTGCTGTGCCAGACATGTTGGAGCTTCAGTACGAGCTGGAGTCCAAGGCAGCAAAGTGGTATGCGACCATCGACATTGCCAATGCCTTCTCTGTAGTCACTGTTTCTCATGTTTGCATTTTTCTTAAACTCTTTCCCAGGGATTGGAGTCAGTAAAGAAGGTCACTCTATGTAAACTATCTTGTTTTTCACTTTTCCCTCTTCTGAGGAGGGACTTTGCTTGTTGACCCTTGATGTGGCCAATGAGTCCAGGGATCCCACCTCTTAGGTGGGCACATTTTAAAAAGGTATAAAAATAGGTTCTGAAAATAAACCAGCCCCCTCTTTTCGGAGCTTCAGATTTCTGAATCGTGACTCTGTGTCTCATTTATCGTGTCCCACAGCGACATCTGTTGACGCCGACGTGATTTGCAGCCGCGGGGACAGGTAAACTGTACCTTGGCCTTTTAAGAAAAAAGGGTTTTCGGTGAGAAACCGACCCGTGTGCTGTGCCAAAGAGTTTCTCTCTGTAACAAGGAGATGAAATTCGAAAAGATAACCTCTATGCTAGATAGTGAAGACCTGTTGGTCTTGGAGATGTGGGAGAAGCATTTTGAGCACTCCCAAATTGAGATACCCATGGAAGATTTCACAAGCTTGTACATTTGGGGAAAAATGAATGGAGTATTTCCAAGTGCTTATGACACACTGTTGGACCCATTGTGGCTCGTTTTGGGAGAGCGCATCTATAAAAAACTGAATTCAGGGCAGATAAAGTTAGAAGTGTTAGCAATGACTTGGGAGAAATTTGTTACTCTCCTGGAAGTTTCCAGGGAGGGTTCTCTCTTTAGTTCAGTTCTCAGTTCCCCCGTGTCTGAGACTGGCGACGGAGCTATAGCTGAGCTATCGCCTGAGGAAGAACTGGAGGGGCCACCCGGAGCCAGGGACGGACAACCCGAGACCGCCGATGGCAGCGGACCGAGAAATTATCAGCTCGGGCAACAAGTATCGGGGGCGCCCTTTGCCTCTCCCCGGGGTTACGGTCTCTGGGGCGGGGCTTGGAGCCCCCCGCGCGCGGGCGACGGCCGGAAAGAGTGGGGAGGTATCGGGAACCTCGGGGCGCCGCGAGTGCGGTCCCTCCCTGACTCCCCCCGCGCGCCGACTGCGCGGGGGGAGTGGGGGGAGCCCAGGGGGCTCGGAACCCCGCCGCGCTCCGCCTCGTGGGCCCCAAGCATTGCGGGTTCGGCGCTCGAGTTTTTGAGCCTGCCCACCGACATGCGCGGCCGTGGGGGGGGGGGGCGGGGGGAGCCCAGAGTCCCCGCGACGCCCCCTCGTCCCGCCCCGCCAGAGTCGCGCCCCTCTACCCTCCCGAGCGAGCCTGTGAGCCCGCCCCCCGGCACGGGGGGCCGTGGGTGGGGGTGGGTGGAGTCTAGAGTCCCGACGCCCGCTCGTTCCCCCCCACGGTTGCTGCGTCCCATCCCCGCCGCCCGACAGTCTGGCAGCCCGCCGCGTCTCGGGGCCTCGGCACCGCCCCTTGGGCCCGCCCCACAAGAACGGGGCTGGGCAACCCGCAGGGATGCTGCGCGGGAGGGGGGATCGCCCACACCCGAGGCGTTCGTTGCGGAAACTAGGCGCGTGCAGGTTACCACACGGCCGAGTGGTGCCAGTTTTGAGGGCACAGTTACAATGAAATGCCCGCATTGTGACAGAGACGCGCGCTGTCCCTTTGGGGAGGAGGATGTAGACTTAGGTCCTCCGGCTGGTAGAGACGGAGCGTCACCGCCGCGGGATCGCCGCGGGAGCCGTGGGGGGGTTGCGGTTTCCAATTCTGGCCCCGCGGTGTCCGGCACGGCTCCGCGGCCGGCGGAAGGCCCCGCCCACACGCGCTGGGGGGCGGTGCCGGCAGCCGCTGCGGCGGAGGGGGGCCAGCCCGCCTCCCTCTCGCCGGCGGTGCGCCCGCGCATCCAGCCCTCACCGCTTATTCCGGCGGCACAAAGCGGAAGTGAGGCAGCGGCTCCGTCAGCCGCTGCCCGCCCCCTCGCCGGACTCCTGGGTTTCCCGTTGCTTAGCAACACAAACGGGACTGCGCCAGCCGCGCTTTCGCCCGCGTCGGGTTTCAGGCCGCTGAGCGGGTGGGGAACCGGCCTGTTGCCGTTTCGCTCACACCCCCCCATGCAAGCCCCGCCTCCGGTGCAGCGGGTCGGAGGGATCGATCCCCCTCTGGCCTCAGCCCCGGCTCCTGCGCCGGGTCAATCATCTGTAGTCCCGCAGCCGCAGGCTCCAGCGGTTTCTACGGCCGCCGGTGCTGCGGCGTTGCCCTCCTACCCCCCGACATCCAGTGACTCTGGGAGTGTTTCGTCTATGCCACCCCCATTGTTCACGTTTGGGGCAAGAGGCAACGCAGTTGAGACGAGCCCGGTGCTTGCCCGAAGCAAGGGGCCCCGAGCCGGGTCTCTCTCTTCGGCAAGTCACTGGACCCTCCCTCCTTGCCAGGTCACCGTGCGGCCCAGGGACGCTAGGCGTTTCTGGGACGAAGTGAGGTCCAAGGCTTTGGAGATGGGACAGTGGGACGTCGCGGGGCGTTTATGTGGGGCTGCAGGAGGTCTATCTGGCTTCCCTGGCACTGACAGTGCAGTGCTATCAGCTGCCAGGGACCTGGGACAGGTATCTTTGTCTGCTCCTGTGATGTCCACAGAGCAGACACATACAGATCCTGTCACCCTGCAAGGGGATGTTCAGGCCTTTCCCGTACTCAGGGCAAACCCTGCCACAGGGCAGCCTGCCACCCACCATGTGTTGTCATGGAAAGCCATGGTGGACCTGCGGGAAAAGGTAGATAAATATGGCCTGGGCTCGCCCGAAGTCATGCAGATGATCCGCCTTCTAAATGCAGATCTCTTAGCACCATACGATATTAGACATATCGCTCAGGTGTTGTTCAGGCCAGTTCAGCTCGAAGTCTTTGAGCAGACTTGGAATCAGTTAGCTCTAAGAGCGGCTACCCAAAACACCCAATTGCCGGAGCAGGACCCCAGGCGTGCAGCCGGGGTCGATGCTTTCATGGGGATTGGCCAGTACGCTGACCCTGATGTTCAGGCGGGTTTCCCTCTATTGGTGCTGCAACAGTGCCAGAATACGGGCATGACGGCACTGCTGAAGACCATCGACTGTGCTGCCCCGAAGCAGAGTTTTGCAACCATCGTCCAGGGGGCGAAGGAGTCCTTTATGGACTTTGTTGACAGGCTTTCGACTGCAATTGAAAAGCAGATAGATGATCCAGACAGCAGGAAAGTGCTGACCAGACAGCTGGCGAGAGCCAACGCTAATGTCGATTGCCGAAAGCTGATCGAGACCCTCCCTGGAGATCCGGACGTGACGGAGATGCTCAGGGTGTGTGCCAATGTAGGCACCACGGAACACAAGATGGCTGCATTTGCTACTGCCTTGCAGTCAACCTGGAAACCCCAGAGCAGTGGGCAGCGGACACAGGGGAGGGCACAGGCTGGTAAGAAACAAGGAAAGCAAAAGCAGAGAGCGAAAGCTCCCTTGTTTTTCTGTGCCCGGTGTGGAAAACCAAACCATACTGCAGATGTTTGTGCGGCGACAGTCGCGATTAATGGTCAGTCTCTGCAGAATTCGGAAAACGGGAAGCGGAGCGCCGGGGGAAATGCGAGCGGACACCAAGTTTCCCCCAGTTCCCGATGCAGACGCAGGCTTGCTTAGCAAGCTTGCAGGCAGCACCTGCGGCTCAGCCGGTGTTGACGTCTGCACAGCTGCAACAGTCGTGAGAGACTCTTGCAAGCCACATACGGTCCCCCTAGATGCCTTTGGACCCCTGGGTGAAGGGAAAAGCGCCTTTCTCATGGGGCGCTCGAGTACTACCCAGCAGGGTATCAATGTGCACCTGGGACTGATTGACGCGGATTATACGGGACAACTCTATGCTATGGTTTCGACACCCACTCCCCCTGTCACTATCCCTGAGGGCACTCGAATCGCTCAACTTGTGCCTTTTAAGTCCTCTGTTTCTAGGACTGAGAACCGGTGGCGCGGAGATGGCTGCTTTGGATCTACTGGGTGGCCACAAGTCCACTGGACAGCAGTCCTGAGCGATCAACGTCCCAAGATGTGGTGTACCCTGCACCTTCCTGAGGCCACCCCTTCAGAGATCCACCTCAAAGGCCTGATAGATACGGGAGCCGATGTCTGCATCTTTTCTTCTGCTGCATGGCCCCCGCATTGGCCTTTGGATCCTGTTCAGTCGTCCGTCGCAGGACTGGGTGGTACGAAGCAATGCTTTGTTAGCCAGAGACCCGTGCTGATCACGAACTCAGAGGGACAGTCGGCGATGGTTTGACCATACGTCACTGAAACTACTACGAACCTCTGGGGGCGGGATGTCCTGGCGGCTTGGGGGGGTGCGCATTGGGACGGATTTTTAAAGGGGGCCACTGTGTCGAAGGGCACACCGTGTCTTACGCCTCCTTTACGGTGGCTGACAGACAAACCCGTTTGGGAATGCCAGTGGCCCCTTCCAAAAGAGAAATTAGTTGCCCTTCGACAATTGGTCCAGGAGCAACTGGACCAGGGTCACCTTGAGTTTTCCACTAGTCCGTGGAACACCCCAGTCTTCTGTATCAAGAAGAAATCTGGGAAGTGGAGGTTGTTACAAGACCTCCGCAAGGTGAATGCTGCAATGGAAGGCATGGGGACGCTGCAACCTGGTATGCCGTCACCCACCATGCTTCCTGCAGATTGGCCGGTTCTTATCATCGATCTGAAGGATTGTTTCTTTACGATTCCTTTGCATCCTGATGATAGGCCGAAGTTTGCTTTCACAGTACCTGCAATTAACAATGCCAAGCCCGCACAGAGATATCAATCGACGGTTCTGCTGCAAGGAATGCGCAACAGCCCGGTCATATGCCAATGTTATGTGGCCCGTGCCTTATCTGGAGTTAGCAGGCAATTTGCTGATGCCCATTTCTATCATTACATGGATGATATCCTGGTGGCGGCATCCACTCAGGATGAGCTGCTGAGGATACACCCTCAGCTCCTCGATGCATTGCATTCTCATGGGCTTCAGGTGGCTCCAGAAAAGGTTCAACAGCAACCTCCGTGGAAATATTTGGGGGTCAAAATTTTGGAACGGACAGTTCGGCATCAAGAGGTGCAATTTGTGCATTCGATTAAGACATTGAATGATGCACAAAAATTGGTAAGTGTCATCATGTGGTTACGTCCGTATTTGGGACTAACCAAGACACAATTGTCTCCATTGTTTGATCTGTTAAAAGGAGACCCAGATTTAAGATCACCACGCACCTTGACCCCTGAAGCAAAAAGAGCATTGGAGGAGGTTCAGTGAGCTGTTTCTGCTCGCCAAGTCCATCGTATTGATCCGTCCGTTGATGTAACTGTGTTCATTACCATTCCAGATTTACATCCCACAGGCATTATTGGCCAATGGAGTGACAAATGGTCTGATTCCTTGCACATTTTGGAATGGGTCTTTTTGCCCCACCAGCCGCACAAACCAGCGACTTCACTATTTGAGCTGATCGCTCGCCTGATAGTCAAATGCCGGCTACGGTGTTTGCAATTGATGGGAGCAGATCCCGCACAGATAGTGATCCCCATAGAGCGGGAGACTTTTGACTGGAGCCTCGCAAACGATGTATCCCTGCAGAGTGCTCTGGAAAATTTTTCAGGGCAGATCACTTATCATCTGCCCAGCCATGAGCTGCTAAAAGTGGTTAAATTGGCTGAACTCTCTTTGCGGCCCAAAAATAGTTCGGAGCCGGTGCAAGGACCCACCGTCTTCACTGACAGTTCGGGAAAAACAGGTAAAGCCATTGTCACTTGGCGGGATGGATCTGAGTGGCAGGAGCTGAGAGGTCATGAGGCAGGGTCAGCCCAATTAGTTGAATTGAAGGCTGCTGTCATGGCGTTTCAGCGATTTTCTGAGGTTCCTTTCAATCTGGTCACGGACTCCGCCTACGTGGCAGATATAGCTGACCGACTAGGCTATTCAGTCTTGAGGGAAGTCAGTAACCCTGCTTTGTTTCAATTACTGAAAGCCTTGTGGTGTGCTATTCAGGCCCGAGTCCATCCTTATTTTGTGGTACATGTAAGGAGTCATACCAATTTGCCAGGTTTCATAGCGGAAGGCAACGCGAGGGCTGACAAGTTGGCTAACCCCGTGTGGGGTAGGGCCTCAGCCTGACATACTTGCTCAAGCCAAGGCATCGCATGAGTTTTTTCATCAGAATGCGCATACTTTGGAGAAGCAGTTCCACTTGACACCCACGGAGGCTCGTGACATTGTCAATTCCTGTGACGACTGTCACCCGCTGGCTGCGCCCTTGCCGGCAGGGGTTAACCCCAGAGGCCTGAAGGCCTTGCAGATTTGGCAGACCGATGTCACCCATATTGCCGAATTTGGCCGGCTCAAGTATGTGCACGTGTCTGTTGACACCTTCTCCTCTGCTATGTGGGCGTCCGCTCACACTGGAGAGAAGGCTCGCGATGTCATTGCCCACTGGAGGCAGGCTTTTCTCTTTTTAGGTACACCTTCTACTGTGAAGACCGACAATGGTCCTGCTTATGCCTCGCAGAAGGTGCAGCAGTTCCTACGAGCGTGGGGTGTGTCACACAAGTTTGGCATCCCACATTCCCCAACTGGTCAAGCCATCGTAGAACGTGCTCATCGTACTTTGAAGCACGTTCTCCAAAAACAAAAGCGGGGAATGCAGGGTGAACCCCCGCAGAGTCGGTTGGCAAAGGCCTTGTACACCATCAATTGCCTTACGGTACCGCAGAACTCAAATAATCCAGTCATCTTGAATCATGACCTTTCGATATTAGGTCCGGACGGGATGCATCAGCTTCGAGCAACGGTTCGGGTGAAGAACCTGATCACCAACCAGTGGGAAGGTCCATTTGAGCTTAAGCTGTTGGGTCGTGGGTACGCATGTGTTGTCACAGATACTGGGGAACAATGGGTACCTGCAAAGTGTGTTCGTCCTGATCTGCAATCGCAAAGGCAGAATCGGGCCAACAGGCCACCTGGAGACCGTGACCAGAGTGAAAGTCGGCAAGTGGAGGAGCCTTCGAGTGATGACTCAGATGCAGATGATACGGATAGTCACTCGGATGGCCTTTCCACAAGCAGACACTGAATTTTGCATTTTTCTTTTCTTTTTCTTTTTTTTGTAAAACAAAAGGGTGAGATGTAGTCACTGTTTCTCACGTTTGCATTTTTCTTAAACTCTTTCCCAGGGATTGAAGCAGTAAACAATGTCACTCTATGTAAACTATCTTGTTTTTCACTTTTCCCTCTTCTGAGGAGGGACTTTGCTTGTTGACCCTTGGTGTGGCCAATGGGTCCAGGGATCCCACCTCTTAGGTGGGCACATTGTAAAAAGGTATAAAAATAGGTTCTGAGAATAAACCAGCCGCTTTTTGGAGCATCAGCCTTCTGAACCACGACTCCGTGTCTTATTGATCGTGTCCCACAGCGACAGGCATCCCTGGAGTTGGTCTTGCTATAGTTACTTGTATATGATGCCCGATAATTTGAGGGTTTCACAGAGGTGTTTGGAGGGGCTAGGATGCTTGCATTTTCTCAGTAGTCCAGGGATAACCTTTCTTTGCAGATGGTTTTAAGATTTTGAGAAACAAAAGGTTCTTATCTTCAATGTGGGGGCTGTCCTTGCAGTGAGCCGGGGCCGTTTAGTTATGTTGACTTAACCATGTTTATACAATGTAAAATATATCTATTTAAAAGCTAATACAATTTCATGCTTTAAAGACTAATTGGTAGAATTTTTAGGGAATACAATTTTCCTAACAAAGCTCTCCTGTTACTCTTGACATTCCTTGCAAGTCTCAACTCCAACTGAACTTTAAGTTTCCTGATACCATCCCTATATGCATGGGTGTCCTAGGGTGACTTTATGATGCTTTTATCCCCAATCGTCTCTTCGGTTTGTGCTGTATATTAAGTTCTGTACCTTTAAAATGGTTCTGGGAGTGAAGGGGGAGAAAAAAACAGAGCGCAGTTTGTTTTGAGAAAACTGCCTGACTCCCACGCGTCCTTGCTGTGGCCGTTCTTCTGAGGCAGACAGCGGTGGGACAGAGATCTCCTGTGCTCTTAGTTTTAGCTAGCTGAGGCAGAGAAGTTCCCTGGACTGTTTTTTTTTTCCTTTTTTCTTGGACTGTTTAAATCTGCTCTGCACTGAAAAACTCACAGGAGCAGCAAGGGCTTGCACCTGCGGCCCGCTGGGGCCTGGACCTCCAGAGGGAGTGGGACAGGTGAGAGACTTTGTGAGCTGAGCTACACCCACAGCAAGGACTTTCTCAGTTTGCCATCTTTCTTTGGAGTGGCAAGAGGTTTTATTGTTTCATATTATTCTTTTTTTTTTTTTTTTTTTTTTTTTTTTTTTTTTTTTTGTGCTTGTGGGCATCTTGTTTGTTAAACAAATAGCTTTTTCCACTTTTCTCTGAGTAAGTTTTTTTCCGGACTGGCTGGGGGGAGGGGCCGTTTGGGTTTGCTTTCCAGAGGAACCCACTTTGGAGGTTTCCTCCCAAATTTTCCCTAAACCAGCACAGTGGGCAATGTTTCTTAGTTACTCCTCTGTAGCCTGTCTCTGCTTTCATCATCTGCATGCTGCTTTTATGTGTTGGAGGTTCATTATTAGTGCCCTATACTACTGCAGAGCTTGCTGTCCTTCAGCACAGTATAATTACATTTACCTGAAAGTTTCATCTATCTCTGATAGAAGTTTTTGGGTCTCAGGAGCCATCCCTCTGACAAACGAGAAGAGAGGTCAGCTCTAGAAGACATATCAGACAAAAAAGTTTTTTCTAATGATTTCAGCAGCATGCTTCCTGTAAAACCACACCTTCTAATTCTAGCTGGATTTTTTTTTTCAGATGAAACCATTTAAAGAGGCCCAGAAATATATTCCCAATTATACTGTAGCCTCTGTGAAAAACGACGTTCACTCATAAATTTTAAGAAGTAGGTTTAATAAAAAGATAATAAGGCAGTTAGGAAACAAAAAAAATTTGCAAGCTATGGCCGGCCAGGTGACTTGGCATTTAGCCAAGTCCACGACCTGCTATTTCAGAGGCCTTCTTTTAATACCCTTTCTACTCCATCAGTTTGATGCATATGCATAAATCTTCATGCATATTCAAACTTTTCCATAAGCTAGTTTCCATATTCCCAGAACTCTTTAGCATGGCTCCTCCTTGGGTCCGCCTTTTTAGAGCATGCGTGTTTCTTGGCTGTCTTTATCTTCTCCATCTTGGGCCTTAGGCCATACTTTCTACAGTTGGTTGGTGTTGATAGTTGGCATGTCAGCAGCAGGGTCCTCACCATATGTTCATTGGATTTTATCCCAACCAGACAGTTCAAGCATACTATATCCAGTACTACCGCTATGCTTAATTTTTACAAATAGCAGAAAGAAAAACTTATATCCTTACAACAAAGTTATTAATCATATAGCACACACCTCAATATTTGCGAAAAGCCAACTTTATAATACATACTTATAAAAATATCCCCCCTCTTTCTTTTTACCATTCATTTGGCTTGAGCCATTCTCCTTGTTTTCTAGCATTTATTATTTGCTCATTTTTTTCACAGATCAATTTTGCTTCGTCAAAGGGGTCTTTTATATTATTTTGTTTCTTTAGTACCATGATCTTCTGTGCCATTCCTGATGTAGTCAATTTTGGGTTCATAGGCATTGTTACTACTTGCATGCCTTGAACTATGCTGGTGATCAGCCAAATAAAACAAGAGACTAAACAAGGAAGAAATATCAGGCCAGCAGTAGCACATAAAAGAAAAAATCCTAGCTTTTTCCACCATTCTATTCCCAATAGGTTATCCCACGAGCTGGTTTTTAGCATTGATTCCCACCTTTGAACTGGTACATGAGATATTTTTTCTGATATCATTGACTATATCCTGAACGGCATCCCCATTGTCATCTATTCTCAAACAACAATCTGATGTATTAAATTTTCCACAAACACCTCCTTCTTCAGCTAGTAAATAATCTAAAGCCAACCTGTTTTGATATACTGCAGCCCTTGTTTGGTGTTGTTGACTTGATATTAATTCCAATGCCTGACCAGTTTTGTTTGTTATTATTTCTACAACTGCCTGGAGTCTTATAAGACGATTCAGCATATAAATTTGGCTTCAATATCCCCAACTCCCATCCTGTGCCCAGGTGGCAGGCCCATATGTTTCCAATATGTGTTCAGGGGGCCATTCTTCATCCTCCCCATTTTTGGAATCCTCCAATTAAATCCCTTTTTTTTTTTTTTTCTTTTCAAGTCCTCATAAACTGGTACTCTGAATTGATCTCCATTTGGTCCTGGTAAAAGAAAGAATCCTGGCTGTATAATTCCCAAAGTGCAGCTCCCTTTCCACCTAGAGAAGAGTTTTGGGTATGCTCTTGTCCTGGGTTGTGGAGCCGGGTTTTGTATATTCTATTTACATCTGTTTTGGGGCCTGATGACTCACCTTGATAGGCCATTGTTACCTTCCCCAGCCTGTGCGGTGCATTTGCATTTCTATACATCTCATGCCCTGGCGGTGGGGGGTGGGGGGGAGGGGAGGTGGCCAGGAGTTGGCGGTTCGGCCCTGCTGCAGGAGCTGGGTGCTCGGCGCTTCCTTCCCTGCGGTGGGGCAAGAGCTTCTTCGTCTCCTGTGCTCGCCATTCCTGTCTCCCTCCTCGCCGCCCCTGAACCGGTTTTCTTCGCAGAATCATCTCTGCTCCAACAGGATCACGTCTGCCACTTCAGAAGTGTTTGGACTGTTTACGTTTGGACTGTTTCTCAACATCCTGAATCACAGGGTCAGATTGAAACTCTGACTCTGTCAGGGTTTTCTTCTAAAATTATTGTTTATTTGTTTATTTGTTTGTTTGGTTGGGTGGTTTTGTTTCCTATCATATTTGTATTGTTAATATCTCCTAGTAAAGAACTGTTATTCCTATTCCAAACATCTTTGCCTGAGAGCCCTTGATTGCAAAATTATAATTCGTCGGGGTGTGAGGGGTTGGTATTCTCCATCCTAGGGGAACCTCGGTTTCCCTGGCAGATACCTGTCTTTCCAAACCAAGACAGACTTTGGCGCCCAACGAGTGGGGCACGAGGGCATTGAGAGAGAGGAATAACAGTTCTTGGGTATTAGATAAAAGCCCACTGGCCAGAATAATGTGGTCTAGCTTTCCCTGGTTTGGGTGGCACGTGGTGGTGGCTGTATTTCTGCCATTTGCTACTCCATATGTAAATATGGGTCCTATGACTAAGGCTACTGTGGCTGGCATCCAGTTTATTTTGTGGATTAATAAGGTGAGAAATTCATGGATTTTTAACTTCCTCTGGAAAGCAAGCACATGGATTCATAGCTATCATAGGCTAACTCTGTGCTTCTGGGGTTACTTTAACAATGGTACCTATTGTGAGGAAATGGCACCGGGGGAAATTTTCTCCCAGCCCTTCACACAGCTTTTTGGGTCCACCCCACCAGTTTTTGAAGGGTTGAAATCTCTGAGTGCTAATGATATCATACAGTGGCTGGTGTTGCTGGTAAGCCTGTTCTGTTTGGCATTCAGAGATAAGCGGAAATTGGCCTGGGTAAGCACCTTAATAAGTACCCCAGAGAATAAGAATGCAGCCCAAGAGTCCGCTCCTGCCCCACAGCCTGCCTCAGAGATAAACCACCCGGTTTGGGTGGGGGCTCTGATGAAGGAGATGCAGGAGAAGATGGGCCAGATGCTGAGGGAGTACATTTCCCCAGCTAGTGGGAAATCCTTCCCCTGCCCTGACAAAAGAGAGCCTGATGGTGCAGCAATGAAACCCACAGAGATTACAACTGTTCGGGTCCCAGCTGAACCACAGGGGCAGTCACAGCCAGCGGCAGTTGCCCCTGTGGAAACAAAGAAATCTAAGGTGAAAACAGCAAACCCAGACAATAAGAAAGGAGGGCCCTCACAATCTGCAGGGGAATCACATGTTCAGATCATCACCGAGTCCCTGTCGTATGAAAGTCTCCGTAACCTGCAAAAAGATATTGTACGGCGGGGGCGTGAGGCTTACACAGCCTGGCTACTTCGGGTTTGGGACCTCATGGGTACTGGTGTGCAATTGGACAGTGGTGAGGCAAGGAATTTGGGACCCTTGACCCAGGACTCAGGTATAAATCAGGTATTTGTAAGAGAGCCAGGACCCCTTTCCCTTTGGGGGTGGCTTTTAATGAGTGTGAGAGAGAGATTTATCCACAAAGAAAGAATGCAGGAGCACCACCATAGAATGCGCTGGAAAACTCTGGAGGAAGGGATCCAACAGCTGAGGGAAGTGGCGGTGCTGGAGGTACTTTTTGGGAGGAGTGGACAGCATGATAATGACCCTGACAAGGTTAAATGCACAGGGCAGATGTTGTGGAATCTGGCAAATCTAGGGCCATCTCAGTACACCACCTTTATTGCAACAATTAATGCTGAGGACAATCGAGAGACAGTGGGGTCTGTTGCCAATACGCTTAGGAATTATGAAAGTATGATCAATGGCCCGATGCAGGCTCATATCTCTGCCGTGGTTAAAGAACTCAAAGAAGAGATAAGGGGGGTGAGGGAGGAGATGAGGACAAACAGTTCAAATGTGGCACCAGTGTGAGTCACAGGCCCCAGAGTTAGAGCCCAACGACCCCCAGCTCGAGAGAGAGGGTACACCCCAAGAGCTGACCTGTGGTTTTATCTGCGTGACCATGGGGAAGACATGGGAATGTGGGATGGGAAACCCACTTCTGTCCTGGCAGCACGGGTGCGTGAGCTCAAGGAGAGGCACAATCGCCAAGGGGGATCTACGAAAATGAAAGTAGCCTCAGCCTCCTATAACCAAGCTGCCAATGCTGTGTTGAATCCCCTTGAAGGAACCTCTAGTATGTATGCTCAGGAAGGGGATAACCAGTGCTAGAGGGGCCCTGCCTCTAGCCAGGTAGAGGAAAGGGATAATCGGATCTATTGGACTGTGTGGATCCGATGGCCTGGCACATCTGACCCACAAAAATACACGGCTTTGGTTGACACTGGTGCCCAATGTACCCTGATGCCATCAGGGTATGTAGGAACAGAACCCATTTCCATTTCTGGGGTGACAGGAGGGTCCCAGCAGCTGACTGTAGTGGAGGCCGAAGTGAGTTTAACTGGGAATGGGTGGCAGAAACACCCCATCGTGACTGGCCCAGAGGCCCCGTGCATCCTCGGCATAGACTATCTCAGAAATTGATATTTCAAAGACCCAAAAGGATATCGTTGGGCTTTTGGAGTAGCTGCTGTGGAGACGGAAGAGATCAAACAACTGAATACCTTGCCTGGTCTCTCAGATGACCCTTCTGCTGTGGGACTGCTAAGAGTTGAAGAACAACAGGTACCAATTGCCACAGCAACAGTGCACCGTCGGCAATACCGCACTGACAGAGACTCTGTGACCCCGATCCATGAGATGATTCGTAAACTGGAGAGCCAAGGGGTGGTCAGTAAGGCTCATTCACCTTTTAACAGCCCCATCTGGCCTGTGCGTAAGCCCAGTGGGGAATGGAGACTGACTGTAGATTATCGTGGTCTGAATGAGGTCACGCCACCACTGAGCGCTGCTGTGCCAGACATGTTGGAGTTGCAGTATGAGCTGGAGTCCAAGGCAGCAAAGTGGTACGCGACCATCGACATTGCCAATGCCTTCTTCTCCATTCCTGTGGCAGCAGAGTGCAGACCCCAGTTTGCTTTCACCTGGAGGGGTGTGCAGTACACCTGGAATCGGCTGCCCCAGGGGTGGAAGCACAGTCCCACCATCTGCCATGGACTGATCCAGGATGCACTGGAAAAGGGTGAGGCTCCGGACCATCTACAGTACATAGATGACATCATTGTGTGGGGGAACACGGCAATGGAAGTCTTTGAGAAAGGAGAGAAGATCATCCAAATTCTCCTGGAAGCCGGTTTTGCCATCAAGAAGAGCAAAGTCAAGGGACCTGCCCAAGAGATCCAGTTCCTGGGAGTGAAGTGGCAAGATGGACGGCGTCAGATTCCCACTGAGGTCATCAATAAGATCACCGCCATGTCCTCACCGACCAACAAGAAGGAAACACAAGCTTTCCTAGGGGCCATTGGCTTTTGGAGGATGCACATCCCTGAGTACAGTCAGATTGTGAGCCCTCTCTACCTGGTTACCCACAAGAAGAACGATTTCTACTGTGGCCCAGAACAGCAACACGCCTTTGCCCAGATCAAGCAGGAAATCGCACATGCAGTAGCCCTTGGCTCAGTCAGGACGGGACCAGAGGTAAAGAATGTGCTCTACTCTGCAGCCGGGAGCCATGGTCTGTCCTGGAGCCTGTGGCAGAAGGTGCCAGGTGAGACTCGAGGCCGGCCACTGGGATTCTGGAGCAGAAGCTACAGAGGGTCTGAAGCCAATTACACTCCCACAGAGAAGGAGATCTTGGCCGCCTACGAAGGAGTTCAAGCTGCCTCAGAGGTGATTGGCACTGAAGCACAACTCCTCCTGGCACCCCGACTACCGGTGCTGGGGTGGATGTTTAAAGGAAAGGTTCCCTCCACCCACCATGCCATCGATGCCACATGGAGCAAATGGATCGCCCTCATCACTCAGCGCGCCCGTATTGGTAACCCGAATCGCCCTGGGATTTTGGAAGTAATCACCAACTGGCCAGAAGCTGAGAACTTCAGTCTCACTGACGAAGAAGAACAAGTAACCCGGGCTGAAGAAGCTCCACCATACAACCAACTGCCAGCAGAAGAAACACGCTACGCTCTTTTCACTGATGGTTCCTGTCGCATCGTAGGGATGAACCGGAGGTGGAAAGCAGCCGTATGGAGCCCCACAAGACAAGTTGCACACGCCACTGAAGGAGAAGGTGGGTCAAGCCAGCTTGCTGAACTCAAAGCTGTTCAATTGGCCCTGGACATTGCTGAAAGAGAGAAGTGGCCGAAGCTCTACCTCTACACTGATTCGTGGATGGTGGCTAATGCTCTGTGGGGCTGGCTGGAAAGGTGGAAAAAAGCCAACTGGCAGCGTAGGGGAAAACCAATCTGGGCTGCTGATGAGTGGAAGGACATTGCCATCAGGGTAGGGAAACTACCTGTGAAAGTCCGTCATGTGGATGCCCATGTCCCCAAGAGTCGGGCTAATGAGGAGCACCGGAACAACGAGCAAGTAGATCAAGCTGCGAGGATAAAGGTATCCAAGGTAGACTTGGATTGGCAACACAAGGGAGAGTTGTTCCTAGCTCGGTGGGCCCATGATGCTTCAGGTCATCAGGGCAGAGATGCCACCTATAAGTGGGCACGAGACCGAGGGGTGGATCTAACCATGAACAGTATTTCACAGGTTATCCACGACTGTGAGACGTGTGCTGCCATCAAGCAGGCCAAGCAGGTGAAGCCCCTCTGGTACGGTGGACGGTGGTCCAAGTACAAGTATGGGGAGGCCTGGCAGATTGATTACATCACCCTGCCCCAAACCCGCCAAGGCAAGCGCTACGTGCTGACCATGGTGGAAGCCACCACTGGGTGGCTGGAGACCTATCCTGTGCCTCATGCCACCGCCCGGAACACCATCCTGGGCCTGGAAAAACAAGTCCTGTGGAGACATGGCACCCCTGAGAGAATCAAGTTGGACAACGGGACTCATTTCAAGAACAGCCTCATAAACACCTGGGCTAAGGAACACGGCATTGAATGGATATATCACATCCCTTATCATGCACCAGCTGCCGGGAAAGTTGAACGGTGCAATGGAGTGCTTAAGACCACCCTGAAAGCACTTGGCGGGGGGACCTTCAAAAATTGGGAAGTGAACTTAGCAAAGGCCACCTGGATGGTCAACACCCGAGGGTCTATTAATCGAGCTGGTCCTGCCCAGTCTACCCCTTTGCACACAGTGGATGGAGACAAAGTCCCTGTGGTACATATGAGAGGTATCTTAGGAAAGACTGTTTGGGTAAACCCCACCTTGGGCAAAGGTGAACCCACCCGTGGGATTGTTTTTGCTCAAGGACCTGGTAACACTTGGTGGGTAATGCAGAAAGATGGGAAAACCAGTTGTGTACCACAGGAAAACCTAATCCTAAGTGAGAACTGAGTGTGAGGGTTCATTCTGTATAGTGGAGTTTATTAATTTAGGTATGATACAGATGATAATAGAATAAGGGGTGGCTAATGTCCTGGGTTGTGGAGCCGGGTTTTGTATATTCTATTTACATCTGTTTTGGGGCCTGATGACCCACCTTGATAGGCCATTGTTACCTTCCCCAGCCTGTGCGGTGCATTTGCATTTCTATACATCTCATGCCCTGGTGGTGGGGGGTGGGGGGGAGGGGAGGTGGCCAGGAGTTGGCGGTTCGGCCCTGCTGCAGGAGCTGGGTGCTCGGCGCTTCCTTCCCTGCGGTGGGGCAAGAGCTTCTTCGTCTCCTGTGCTCGCCATTCCTGTCTCCCTCCTCGCCGCCCCTGAACCGGTTTTCTTCGCAGAATCATCTCTGCTCCAACAGGATCACGTCTGCCACTTCAGAAGTGTTTGGACTGTTTACGTTTGGACTGTTTTCAACATCCTGAATCACAGGGTCAGATTGAAACTCTGACTCTGTCAGGGTTTTCTTCTAAAATTATTGTTTATTTGTTTATTTGTTTGTTTGGTTGGGTGGTTTTGTTTCCTATCATATTTGTATTGTTAATATCTCCTAGTAAAGAACTGTTATTCCTATTCCCAATATCTTTGCCTGAGAGCCCTTGATTGCAAAATTATAATTCGTCGGGGTGTGAGGGGTTGGTATTCTCCATCCTAGGGGAACCTCAGTTTCCCTGGCAGATACCTGTCTTTCCAAACCAAGACAGCTCTTTTTCCACATATCCAAAATAAGCCATCTCTTGCTTTCATATAGTCATTTTTCAATTGATTTATATTCTCCAAAAATTTGGATATTTCTGAGATCCCATAGTAAGGATTCTTGCCTGTATTGTTACATTGAAAAACTTCAATTTCATTATTATATTTACAATTTCCCACTTTTGTCTTTCCTTGAGTCCAATACTGAGTTAGTTCCTCTGGGATTCCACCATGTGAAAGTTCCATTACTAACTTTATATCTTTTACAGGGAGTATTTCCTGCTTTATTAAAAAAAATTTTCCCCAGTGCGGCAGAGACATTCTTCCCCTATTACCATTGAGCTTAAAATCCACCCTTTGGGTCGGTTTTCCCCCTTTATATTTGTCTGGTTCCACTTAAGGGGTTAAAATGGGCCTAAGCTACTGCCTTTCCACAGCCATTCTTCTGACATCAAAGCACCTCCACAGATGCAACAGTTGGTTATGTTGAGTTCCTTACTTATCCTTTCCCCCAATTCTACAAACAAATTTTCCCCTAGTCTTGAGATATCTTTCTCTTGCTCTAGTTGCTGTTCAAGTTTTGTATACAAATCCTTAAGTGAAATTGGCCCAAAGTTAGATTGCTGTGCTGGTTTTGTCTTTTTGCTTACCAGTTGTTCTTTCACTAAGTCTTGGTTTTTACTCCCAACAGCATATGTGAAACAAATCCATCTCTCACCTTTTGGATATTTACTTCCCATCCTGTTACCACTTGTTCCTAAGTTTTCCGCAATCCAGTATTTTTTCCCATTATGTATACAATTACTTAATTTGGATGGGTTATAACAGTGACTGTTGATATGGGTGTGTGTAATAAAAAAATGATCCTCGGTGTCTCTCCATATACAGCTTTCGATATCATCTGTGACATGACTGTCGCTGTGGAGCACACAGGAACGAGGCAGGAGAGATTCAGAGAGGCTGCGTGGTGCCCTTGCAAGCAAGGGACCACCCTTTATTTTCCTGACTCCTTTTGTACATTTTCAGATGTGCCCACCTTAGAGTTGGGACCTTTGGGAACCATTGGTCAGTTTCCAGAGACCATCACCGAAGCCCCTCCTCTGGGAACAGATGTGGGAACCTCGGTAGTTTACATTCCATGAGCTTGTGTACCAGTTTCGTTCTCTGGGAAAAGAATTCCCTGAAACCAAAACAGGCAGGCACGAAGCATGGCAACATCTCACCATTTCAGTTTATATAAAAAGAAAAGAAAAAAAAGAAAAATGCAGATTTTTATATCTGCTTGTGGAGAGGTCTTCGATTGAAGACTCGTAGATTTCTCCACTTGTCGGCTCTCATTCTGGTCACAGTTTCCAATTTGCCTGTCGGCCAGTTTGCAGGGACTGTCCCTGCTTTTTCCCCCTTTTCTTTTCTTTTTTTTTTTTTTTTTAAAACATGTTGTGACCAGTCGCTGATTCATCTTGTTGGGTGAGATGCTGTGCCATTCAATGCAGTGGCCCTCGTTACAAAATCCATCCCGATCCGTCCCCCCAAAACCCAGCCAAGAATCTCGCCCCCCAGAGGTCCACAACAATTCCTCTGGAATGCAAGCAAAACCACAGGGAAGAGTCCATCTGAGTCCGATCACGGGATGCTAGTTGTCGAAGCAGTGCTCTGTTCCCGCCAGGCATCACGTCTCTGGAGGGGTGGTATCAGGGAAGTACAGGATACACAACTTGGGATGTTCACCAGGCCAGGAGTGCTGTGCAGGGACTCAAGGTGCATGGCAGGCACGAAGGAAACATCCCAGCGCCAGTTCCCAGTCCAGAAAACAAAGGTCTGCAAAGGCACAGGTTAAAGGATCTCTGGAATCCCCTTGGGTAATTGAGAGAGAGCCACAAATCCCTCTCAGCCTGCTTTCTGAACAGCACAGAAGCAGAGAAAACCATGTCTCACTCTGGGCACCTGCCATTCGGGCTGTTGCCATGTCAGCAGGGCCAAGGGAAGTCTTTGGGGTTCCCAACGAGCGGTCCTTGACACCCCATCGTCTCAGTCCCCAAGCCATATGTTTCACTTCGTTCCAAGAAGGTCTCAGCTCCCTGGAGCACACGGTGACACGGCAGGGGTCCACAGGGACAGACGCAGGAGGAACCGCAGTTTGTGGAAGCTCGGCAGTGTTGCTAGGCAACACAGACGCCGAGGGGCGGGCGAGCGACGGAGCGGCAGCCGGTGAAATCGCGGTGCCGGCTCCTTTTGCCGGAGGGGGCCGGCGGGGCTTCTTCCGCGTTCCCGCCACTGGGGGAGGGGCCGGCCATGGTCGGCTCAGCGCCGAGGGACCCTGCGCCCCCCCCCGCACCCGCGGGCAGGCGGCGTCCCCGGCCGAGCGGCCCCAGCGGGCCCCGCGGGGCGGGGGCGGGGTCGCACCGCCCCCGCCCATCTGCCGCGGGGGCCCCGGGACGGCACGCTTTGTGCCTGCCATATTTTGGTTTTAGAAAATTCTGTTCCCAGGCACTCTTACTGGTAAACAAGGTCACGTTCTGTAAGCTATCTTGTTTTGCACAGTTGTTCCCAGAGGAGGGACTTTGCGTGGTGGTCTCTGGAACTGACCAATGGTTCCCAAAGGTCCCACCTCTAAGGTGGGCACATTTGTAAAAAGCATAAAAGAAGCCCGGAAAATAAACCGGTGGCTCCTCCTCGCTGAGGGGTCCACTGCAGCCTTCTGAAGAACTACCACTCCCTACCTCCATTTATTGTGTCCCACAGCAACAGGTAATTTTCCTTTTTCAATGGTTTGCATGTTGTTCCCATCCTTTTTCCTTGTAGACACCTGGAAGAACCATCCACATATATTGTTTCCCCTTCTGAGAGGACCTGCTCTTCGAGATCTTCTCGAACTTTAGTTTGGTATTGGATAATTTCTAAACAGTTATGTGTTAGGTTATTTTTTGGTTCTCCATATAAAAATTGAGCTGGATTTAGACTTTTGTTTACTTCTAATGTCAAGTCATCACTATCTATTAAGATTGCTTCATATTTTAGTATCCTAGAGTCTGTTAATAATTTTTCAGCCTTCTGGTTTAACACATTTCAAACTGCATGAGGTGTACACACAATTAGTTTACTTCCAAAAGTAAGCTTACAGCTCTCTTCTACCAGGATTGCAGTAGCTGCTATAGCTTGAATACACACTGGCCAACCATGGCTCACTGGGTCCAACATCTCTGATAGATAAGCTATTGGTCTTTTTACCCCTCCCCACTCCTGAACCAGAACTCCATGAGTGAAGCACTACTCCCCTGCCCGCCCCGCTGGCTGCTATGCTAGCTCAGATTCTGGGGAGCTTTGGGGGAATATGCTCCAAGGATAGGGTAAAAGATTCAAAAGAGGCTCTTACCTCAGGGAGAATGTTCCAAGGCTTTATTCTTGAAGGAGATCCCACGGCAAAAGAGGGAGAAGAAGGAGGAGCAGGGGTTTTTATCTAGTCTCTGTCTCAGGATGGGATAGCTGGCACAGAGCCATAGGTCAGAGATAAGGGGAAGGTAGTGTTAAACTAAGGTTACAGTCTCTGAGGGGGGTTTCTGGGGAAAAACCATTTTCCCAGAGGAATACAACACATGAGCTACTACACTTTCCACATTCACATACAGATGAAAAGGTTTTTCTAATGAGGGTAAGCTCAAAGCTGGCACTGAGGCTAGTTTTGACTTCAGTTCTTCTAAGTTATCATCATCTTCCTTGGTCCCCTTTATATTATCTCCCTCTGTCTATTTTCCATATAAAAATTTTACTGCCTGTGTATACTCTTCAATCCAAAGTCTACAATATCCCAATAATCCAAGTAGCTTTCTAATTTCCTTCTTTGATGAGGGAGGGGGGAGAGATAAAATTCCTGCAATTCTCTCAGGGTTTAGCTTTCGGCTACCTTTACTTATTAAGTGTCCAAGATATTTTACTTCTGATTCTACAAATTGTAGTTTCCCTTTTGATACTCTTAATCCTTTTTCTCCAAGTAAATTCAGAAGTTTTATAGTAGCCTCCCTAACTTCAGCTTCAAATTCCCCTGATAATAAGAGATCATCCACATATTGGATAATTTGTATTCAAGGAGGAGTGGGGAAAGTTTGTAATATTGTTTCTAAAGCTTGTCCAAATAGGTTTGGCAACTCAGTAAAACCCTGCGGTAATTTTGTCCATCTTGGTTGCTGCTTTCTCCCAGTATTTGGATCCTCCCACTCAAAGGCAAAGGTATTTCTGCTTTCCTCGGCTAATGGACAAGCCCAAAAAGCATCTTTTAGATCTACCACACTAAACCACTGATGCTGGGGTGGGACTTTACTTAGAAGAGTATAAGGATTGGGTACCACTGGGTAGTGGGTCCGAGTTCTCTTGTTAACCTCCCATAGGTCTTGTACTAATCTATAACTCCCATCAGGCTTCCTTACTGGCAGGATAGGGGTATTATGAGGAGACATACAAGGTTCTAAGGTCCCATCCTTTATTAGCCCTTCTATTACTGGCTTCAAACCTGTCTTGGTTTGGAAAGACAGGTATCTGCCAGGGAAACTGAGGTTCCCCTAGGATGGAGAATACCAACCCCTCACACCCCGACGAATTATAATTTTGCAATCAAGGGCTCTCAGGCGAAGATGTTGGGAATAGGAATAACAGTTCTTTACTAGGAGGTTTAACAATACAAATATGATAGGAAACAAAACCACCCAACCAAACAAACAAATAAACAAATAAACAATAATTTTAGAAGAAAACCCTGACAGAGTCAGAGTTTCAATCTGACCCTGTGATTCAGGATGTTGATAACAGTCCAAACGTAAACAGTCCAAACACTTCTGGAGTGGCAGACGTGATCCTGTTGGAGCAGAGATGATTCTGCGAAGAAACCGGTTCAGGGACGGCCAGGAGGGAGACAGGATGGCGAGCACAGGACACGACGAAGCTCTTCCCACACCGCCGCGAAGGAAGCGCCGCGCACCCCGCTCCTGCAACAGAGCAGCACCGACTCCACCCGGCCACCTCCCCTCCCCCCCACCCCCCACCGCCAGGGCATGAGATGTATAGAAATGCAAATGCACCGCACAGGCTGGGGAAGGTAACAATGGCCTATCAAGGTGGGTCATCAGGCCCCAAAACAGATGTAAATAGAATACACAAAACCCAGCTCCACAACCCAAGACAACGTTCCACCCCTTATTCTATTACCATCTGTATCATACCTGAATTAATAAACTCCACTATACAGAATGAACCCTCACACTCAGTTCTCACTCAGGATTAGGTTTTCCTGTGGTACACAACTGGTTTTCCCATCTTTCTGCATCACCCACCAAGTGTTACCAGGTCCTTGAGCAAAAACAATCCCACGGGTGGGTTCACCTTTGCCCAAGGTGGGGTTTACCCAAACAGTCTTTCCTAAGATACCTCTCATATGTACTACAGGGACTTTGTCTCCATCCACTGTGTGCAAAGGGGTAGACTGGGCAGGACCAGCTCGATTAATAGACCCTCGGGTGTTGACCATCCAGGTGGCCTTTGCTAAGTTCACTTCCCAATTTCTGAAGGTCCCCCCGCCAAGTGCTTTCAGGGTGGTCTTAAGCAGTCCATTGCACCGTTCAACTTTCCCGGCAGCTGGTGCATGATAAGGGATGTGATATATCCATTCAATGCCGTGTTCCTTAGCCCAGGTGTTTATGAGGCTGTTCTTGAAATGAGTCCCATTGTCCGACTCAATTCTCTCAGGGGTGCCATGTCTCCACAGGACTTGTTTTTCCAGGCCCAGGATGGTGTTCCGGGCGGTGGCATGAGGCACAGGATAGGTCTCCAGCCACCCAGTGGTGGCTTCCACCATGGTCAGCACGTAGCGCTTGCCTTGGCGGGTTTGGGGCAGGGTGATGTAATCAATCTGCCAGGCCTCCCCATACTTGTACTTGGACCACCGTCCACCGTACCAGAGGGGCTTCACCCGCTTGGCCTGCTTGATGGCAGCACACGTCTCACAGTCGTGGATAACCTGTGAAATACTGTTCATGGTTAGATCCACCCCTCGGTCTCGTGCCCACTTATAGGTGGCATCTCTGCCCTGATGACCTGAAGCATCATGGGCCCACCGAGCTAGGAACAACTCTCCCTTGTGTTGCCAATCCAAGTCTACCTTGGATACCTTTATCCTCGCAGCTTGATCTACTTGCTCGTTGTTCCGGTGCTCCTCATTAGCCCGACTCTTGGGGACATGGGCATCCACATGACGGACTTTCACAGGTAGTTTCCCTACCCTGATGGCAATGTCCTTCCACTCATCAGCAGCCCAGATTGGTTTTCCCCTACGCTGCCAGTTGGCTTTTTTCCACCTTTCCAGCCAGCCCCACAGAGCATTAGCCACCATCCACGAATCAGTGTAGAGGTAGAGCTTCGGCCACTTCTCTCTTTCAGCAATGTCCAGGGCCAATTGAACAGCTTTGAGTTCAGCAAGCTGGCTTGACCCACCTTCTCCTTCAGTGGCGTGTGCAACTTGTCTTGTGGGGCTCCATACGGCTGCTTTCCACTTCCGGTTCATCCCTACGATGCGACAGGAACCATCAGTGAAAAGAGCGTAGCGTGTTTCTTCTGCTGGCAGTTGGTTGTATGGTGGAGCTTCTTCAGCCCGGGTTACTTGTTCTTCTTCGTCAGTGAGACTGAAGTTCTCAGCTTCTGGCCAGTTGGTGATTACTTCCAAAATCCCAGGGCGATTCGGGTTACCAATACGGGCGCGCTGAGTGATGAGGGCGATCCATTTGCTCCATGTAGCATCGGTGGCATGGTGGGTGGAGGGAACCTTTCCTTTAAACATCCACCCCAGCATCGGTAGTCGGGGTGCCAGGAGGAGTTGTGCTTCAGTGCCAATCACCTCTGAGGCAGCTTGAACTCCTTCGTAGGCGGCCAAGATCTCCTTCTCTGTGGGAGTGTAGTTGGCTTCAGACCCTCTGTAGCTTCGGCTCCAGAATCCCAGTGGCCGGCCTCGAGTCTCACCTGGCACCTTCTGCCACAGGCTCCAGGACAGACCATGGCTCCCGGCTGCAGAATAGAGCACGTTCTTTACCTCTGGTCCCGTCCTGACTGGGCCAAGGGCTACCGCATGTGCGATTTCCTGCTTGATCTGGGCAAAGGCGTGTTGCTGTTCAGGGCCCCAGTGGAAATCGTTCTTCTTGCGGGTAACCAGGTAGAGAGGGCTCACAATCTGACTGTACTCAGGGATGTGCATCCTCCAAAAGCCAATGGCCCCTAGGAAAGCTTGTGTTTCCTTCTTGTTGGTTGGTGGGGACATGGCAGTGATCTTATTGATGACCTCAGTGGGAATCTGACGCCGTCCATCTTGCCACTTCACTCCCAGGAACTGGATCTCTTGGGCAGGTCCCTTGACTTTGCTCTTCTTGATGGCAAAACCGGCTTCCAGGAGAATTTGGATGATCTTCTCTCCTTTCTCAAAGACTTCCATTGCCGTGTTCCCCCACACAATGATGTCATCTATGTACTGTAGATGGTCCGGAGCCTCACCCTTTTCCAGTGCATCCTGGATCAGTCCATGGCAGATGGTGGGACTGTGCTTCCACCCCTGGGGCAGCCGATTCCAGGTGTACTGCACACCCCTCCAGGTGAAAGCAAACTGGGGTCTGCACTCTGCTGCCACAGGAATGGAGAAGAAGGCATTGGCAATGTCAATGGTCGCGTACCACTTTGCTGCCTTGGACTCCAGCTCATACTGCAACTCCAACATGTCTGGCACGGCAGCGCTCAGTGGTGGCGTGACCTCATTCAGACCACGATAATCTACAGTCAGTCTCCATTCCCCACTGGGCTTACGCACAGGCCAGATGGGGCTGTTAAAAGGTGAATGAGCCTTACTGACCACCCCTTGGCTCTCCAGTTTACGAATCATCTCATGGATCGGGGTCACAGAGTCTCTGTCAGTGCGGTATTGCCGACGGTGCACTGTTGCTGTGGCAATTGGTACCTGTTGTTCTTCAACTCTTAGCAGTCCCACAGCAGAAGGGTCATCTGAGAGACCAGGCAAGGTATTCAGTTGTTTGATCTCTTCCGTCTCTACAGCAGCTACTCCAAAAGCCCAACGATATCCTTTTGGGTCTTTGAAATATCCATTTCTGAGATAGTCTATGCCGAGGATGCACGGGGCCTCTGGGCCAGTCACAATGGGGTGTTTCTGCCACCCATTCCCAGTTAAACTCACTTCGGCTTCCACTACAGTCAGCTGCTGGGACCCTCCTGTCACCCCAGAAATAGAAATGGGTTCTGTTCCTACATACCCTGATGGCATCAGGGTACATTGGGCACCAGTGTCAACCAAAGCCGTGTATTTTTGTGGGTCAGATGTGCCAGGCCATCGGATCCACACAGTCCAATAGATCCGATTATCCCTTTCCTCTACCTGGCTAGAGGCAGGGCCCCTCTAGCACTGGTTATCCCCTCCCTGAGCATACATACTAGAGGTTCCTTCAAGGGGATTCAACACAGCATTGGCAGCTTGGTTATAGGAGGCTGAGGCTACTTTCATTTTCGTAGATCCCCCTTGGTGATTGTTCCTCTCCTTGAGCTCACGCACCCGTGCTGCCAGGACAGAAGTGGGTTTCCCATCCCACATTCCCATGTCTTCCCCATGGTCACGCAGATAAAACCACAGGTCAGCTCTTGGGGTGTACCCTCTCTCTCGAGCTGGGGGTCGTTGGGCTCTAACTCTGGGGCCTGTGACTCGCACTGGTGCCACATTGGAACTGTTTGTCCTCATCTCCTCCCTCACCCCCCTTATCTCTTCTTTGAGTTCTTTAACCACAGCAGAGATAGGAGCCTGCATCGGGCCATTGATCATACTTTCATAGTTCCTAAGCTTATTGGCAACAGACCCCACTGTCTCTCGATTGTCCTCAGCATTAATTGTTGCAATAAAGGTGGTGTACTGAGATGGCCCTAGATTTGCCAGATTCCACAACATCTGCCCTGTGCATTTAACCTTGTCAGGGTCATTATCATGCTGTCCACTCCTCCCAAAAAGTACCTCCAGCACCGCCACTTCCCTCAGCTGTTGGATCCCTTCCTCCAGAGTTTTCCAGCGCATTCTATGGTGGTGCTCCTGCATTCTTTCTTTGTGGATAAATCTCTCTCTCACACTCATTAAAAGCCGCTCCCAAAGGGAAAGGGGTCCTGGCTCTCTTACAAATACCTGATTTATACCTGAGTCCTGGGTCAAGGGTCCCAAATTCCTTGCCTCACCACTGTCCAATTGCACACCAGTACCCATGAGGTCCCAAACCCGAAGTAGCCAGGCTGTGTAAGCCTCACGCCCCCGCCGTACGATATCTTTTTGCAGGTTACGGAGACTTTCGTACGACAGGGACTCGGTGATGATCTGAACATGTGATTCCCCTGCAGGTTGTGAGGGCCCTCCTTTCTTATTGTCTGGGTTTGCTGTTTTCACCTTAGATTTCTTTGTTTCCACAGGGGCAACTGCCGCTGGCTGTGACTGCCCCTGTGGTTCAGCTGGGACCTGAGCAGTTGTAATCTCTGTGGGTTTCATTGCTGCACCATCAGGCTCTCTTTTGTCAGGGCAGGGGAAGGATTTCCCACTAGCTGGGGAGATGTACTCCCTCAGCATCTGGCTCATCTTTTCTTGCATCTCCTTAATCAGAGCCCCCACCCAAACCGGGTGGTTTATCTCTGAGGCAGGCTGTGGGGCAGGAGCGGACTCTTGGGCTGCATTCTTATTCTCTGGGGTACTTATTAAGGTGCTTACCCAGGCCAATTTCCCCTTATCTCTGAATGCCAAACAGAACAGGCATACCAGCAACACCAGCCACTGTATGATATCATTAGCACTCAGAGATTTCAACCCTTCAAAAACTGGTGGGGTGGACCCAAAAAACTGTGTGAAGGGCTGGGAGAAAATTTCCCCCGGTGCCATTTCCTTACAATAGGTACCATTGTTAAAGTAACCCCAGAAGCACAGAGTTAGCCTATGATAGCTATGAATCCATGTGCTTGCTTTCCAGAGGAAGTTAAAAATCCATGAATTTCTCACCTTATTAATCCACAAAACAAACTGAATGCCCGCCACAGTAGCCTTAGTCATAGGACCCAAATTAACATAAGCAGTAGCAAATGGCAGAAATACAGCCACCACCACGTGCCACCCAAACCAGGGAAAACTAGACCACATTATTCTGGCCAGTGGGCTTTTATCTAATACCCAAGAACTGTTATTCCTCTCTCTCAATGCCCTCGTGCCCCACCCTTGGGCGCCAAAATCTGTCTTGGTTTGGAAAGACAGGTATCTGCCAGGGAAACTGAGGTTCCCCTAGGATGGAGAATACCAACCCCTCGCACCCCGACGAATTATAATTTTGCAATCAAGGGCTCTCAGGCGAAGATGTTGGGAATAGGAATAACAGTTCTTTACTAGGAGGTTTAACAATACAAATATGATAGGAAACAAAACCACCCAACCAAACAAACAAATAAACAAATAAACAATAATTTTAGAAGAAAACCCTGACAGAGTCAGAGTTTCAATCTGACCCTGTGATTCAGGATGTTGATAACAGTCCAAACGTAAACAGTCCAAACACTTCTGGAGTGGCAGACGTGATCCTGTTGGAGCAGAGATGATTCTGCGAAGAAACCGGTTCAGGGACGGCCAGGAGGGAGACAGGATGGCGAGCACAGGAGACGACGAAGCTCTTCCCACACCGCCGCGAAGGAAGCGCCGCGCACCCCGCTCCTGCAACAGAGCAGCACCGACTCCACCCGGCCACCTCCCCTCCCCCCCACCCCCCACCGCCAGGGCATGAGATGTATAGAAATGCAAATGCACCGCACAGGCTGGGGAAGGTAACAATGGCCTATCAAGGTGGGTCATCAGGCCCCAAAACAGATGTAAATAGAATACACAAAACCCAGCTCCACAACCCAAGACAAAACCTTCTCGCCCTTCTAAGGATATAGGGTACTGACATACATGTATGGGACATTCCTCTCTCTCAATTGTGACCCTTATGGGGTCAATGTTCAGTCCCCCCCTATTTTCTTCTCCAGCCCAAACTTCTTTCTTATTTTATCCTCGTCCTCTTGGCCAAGTTTTAAAATTTTAGCTGTAATTTTTCCTTCTTGTGGTATGACCCCTATCCCCAGTTTAACTTGCAAGTCTCTCCCTAATAAGTTGCTACCTGCCCCAGGTACCAATAAGACATCTCCCATCCAAATTCTAGTTTCACCTTCAATCACCACATCTTTAATGACAGGAACTGTAAAACTTTTTCTTTTTGCCCCTGTTACCTTTAAAGTGTCTTTACTTACATTATAACCTGTGGGAATATTTAATAAGCATGTCCTCTTGGCTCCCATGTCTACAACAAATTCTAGTTCCTCTCCCTGGGGACCCACTTTTAAAGTTATCACAGGCTCCAGATGATATTTGTCCCCTAAAAATAGAGTCCTTATTCTTCTTGGTCTATCTCTCAGAAAAATTTCAGATCCCTTTTTAGGTGAGGGCACGCACGCTTGTAATGTCCCTCTTTCCCACAAAAGAAACAGGTATTCTTAGGGTGCTCCTGGGATTTTGCTTGTACTAGGGCTCTATTTCCCTCCTTTTCCCTGTCCCTAAGACCTGAATGTCTAGGAGTGGTACCCGGGAGCTTCAGATTTCTTTGTAAGTCACCTTCTTGCATAGTGGCTAACATAATTTTTGCTTGCACCTTGGCTTTTTCTTCATCTCTTCTGACATAGACTTTTTGGGCTTCTTTTAATAAATCATTTAGTGACCTTTCGTGCTAATCTTCCATTTTTTCCAGTTTCTTTCTAATATCTGGCCAGGCATGAGTAACAAAATTAACTCTTAATAAAACCTGTCCAGCAGTTGTTTCAGGATCTATTCCAGAATATTGTTTCATATTTTTCTTAAGTCTTTCTAACCATTCTGTTGGGGTCTCTTCTTTTTCTTGATGACCTTCAAAGGCCTTTTTGACATTTTGCCCTCGTAGTGTTGTCTCTTTTATTCCTCTGATTATCAAATTATGATAATCATAAATCTCCATCCTGGTTCACTATTGTGGTTCCAATTAGGGGGTGCTATTGGCATTTTCTGATCTCCTGACTCTCCCTGTGGGTTCTCCCTTTCCCAAGCCCTTATCCCGGCAGTTCTAATCATTTGCCTTTCTTCCTGGGAAAAAAATAATCTTCACTACTGGTTGCATCTCCTCCCAAGTAAAAATGTTTGGTCCCAAGAACTGGTCTATCTGCTCGGCTGTTCCTATAGGATCCTCTTTTAATCCTTTAATTTCCTTTTTAAAATTCCTGACTTCTGAAGAAGTCAAGGGACCTCCTACAAAACCTGTGCCTTCCCCTCCCATAGGAACTTCTTGTAATGGAAATAAGTCGATCTCCTTATCCCAGCTTTTCTGTTCTTTATCCTTAACCGAGCTTTCTGTATGTTGGCTTGGCATTTCTCCTTTAAAAGGAAAACTTCCCTGGACAGCAGGCGCTGTCGTTACCAAGGGAACGGTGGTAAGGGCAGGGCTTGTTGGGATTGTCAGAGAGGGAGAGGTGGGAGCGGGGGTTTGCCCCAAAGCTGAGTCCTCCGGGAATGTGGGGGTGGAGGCGGGGGCAGCTGCCGGAACCACCGAGAGGAGAGGATCTTCCGGCGGATACCAAATCGGAGCATGGACTTTCTGCACGTGGCCTCTTCCAGCTGCATCAAGCACGGCTGGGGCCAACACTGACCCAGCAATTGGAGCAGGGACGGCTGGAGCAGCCCCGGGGAAAGTGGCCGGGGGAGGGGCGGCCGAAGCGGCCGTGGCTGGGACAGGCGGGATCTCTTGTGGGGCTGCCGTCTGCCATGCGGCTGGAATCGGGGGGGGGACAGATCTCCCGGCATTTTCAGTGGAGCGATCGCAGACCATGCGGATGGGGCTGGGGCAGGCGCTGGTGGAGCCGCGGGGAAGCGGGGCGGGGGGGGGGGGGGGGGGGTGGCCAACGGCGCAGCCGATACAAACGGCGGTGCAGCCAGCGGCGGAACAGCCGGGAACAGCGGGGCAGCCGCCGGTACAGGAGCGGGGAAGGGCAGGGAGGCTGGCAGGAGTGGGGGGGGGGGGGGGGGAAGCCGGTACAGCACCGGTGGCAAGGGGGGCAGCCGGCGGGAGTGGGGGAGGCAATATTTTTAGGAGATCTCAGCCCTTTTCTTTTTCCCTTCTTGCTCTTCTTCTGGGGTTTCTGATACTTTAAAAATTCTTATTCCCATGGGGTCTGCGTCCCCTATCCAGCCTGCAGCATATTTTTTTTTTTCCTCTGGATTAAAGGGTTCTTTTGAACTTACAAATACGTTTAAAGCCTGACAAATCCACACTTCAGAAGAGCCATATTTAGGCCAATAAACATGGTCAGATCTTATTCCTTTGTTTATCCATTCCTTTATACAATACTGGATCATTTTTACTTTGTCCTTTTTTCTTGTATGAGGATCTATATCCCAGTTTGCTAACATAACTCCCAAAGGGCTATCTTGGGGTATCTCTGCTGGCATCTTTTTATTCCTTTTTTTTGATGAACCCTTTTACTGATTTTCTGTCCCTTTTTTTTTCCTCTAACAACTTGTATACCACCTTTTTTTACCTAAAAACACAGAAAAACTTTTCTCTCAACAATACAATACACAAAAAAAATTCAACAATCTATATAACATATACATTCATTCATCCATACTCACTTAATTTTTATTTCTTCAATATGCTTTTCTCATTCACCCACTTTCACAACGTGACAACACCAGAAATAAAGTACCTCTTTCTTTCAAGTCACTTGTTAATATCCACCCATGGGTATTGTAAATTCTTAAATGTTTGGCCAACCCCAGGTGCTCTTGGGTCTTATGTAACCCTTAACTCAGCAGCTTCTAAGCCCAAATTTCTTGGGTTTTCAACTCCTCAACTCAGCAGCTTTTTTAAACCTAAATTTCTTGGGTTCTTAAGCCCTCAGTTCAGAAGTTTATCAAGCCTAAGTTTCTTGGAAAAACTCTCAATTCGGCAGCTTTTTAAGCCTGAGTTTCTTGGATTTTTAAACCCTCAACCTGAAAAAAAAAAATATAGGGCCCCAACTTTTATCCCCCTTTCCCAGTGGATGGTACCAGGAAAACCTTGGCTCCCTCCTGAGGGGTCCCACCCCTCTCCCTGGGACCTGGTCCCAGCTACCCCGGGGAGTCTCTCTCATTCCTCTTATCTTCCACTTCGCTTCTGTACTGGCTGTCTCTTTCACGAGAGAATGAAACCACAGCATAGGAAGCTACCACAATCGCTTTATAGATCTGGGGTACCCAGTCCACGTCTAATACACACATCTTGTACACCCCCCCCATAACCCACTCCCCTAAGAAATACCAATCCTTTTTCTTTCTTAGGTCTTTCCATGCACAAGTTTTTTATGGAGCAAAAATACTGCAGTTTTAGGGGAGCCTTTTCCCTTTTTCCTTGCTTGCTTTTTCTGTCTCCTTTTTTGTCTCTTCGGGTATTTGACCTGCAATCCCCCTGACCCACACCAGAAGCAAAATGAGGCCGCCAAAACTCGGCGGGGGCACCCCCTCGCCCTGTGTCCTCAGGGGTCTCAGGGCTGAGGTCTGTATCCCAGGCGAGCCACCCAATTGTGAAAAATGATGTTCACTTATAAATTTTAAGAAGTAGGTTTAATAAAAGATAATAAGACAGGAAACAAAAAAATTGTAAGCTACAGCCGGCCAGGTGACTTGGCATTTAGCCAAGTCCACGACCTGCTATTTCAGAGGCCTTCTTTTAATACCCTTTCTACTCCATCAGTTTGATGCATATGCATAAATCTTCATGCATATTCAAACTTTTCCATAAGCTAGTTTCCATATTCCCAGAACTCTTTAGCATGACCCCTCCTTGGGTCCACCTTTTTAGAGCATGCGTGTTTCTTGGCTGTCTTTATCTTCTCCATCTTGGGCCTTAGGCCATACTTTCTACAGTTGGTTGGTGTTGATAGTTGGCATGTCAGCAGCATGTCCTCACCATATGTTCATTGGATTTTATCCTGACCAGACAGTTCAAGCATACTATATCCAGTACTACCACTATGCTTAATTTTTACAAATAGCAGAAAGAAAAACTTATATCCTTACAACAAAGTTATTAATCATATAGCACACACCTCAATATTTGCGAAAAGCCAACTTTATAATACATACTTACAACAGCCTCAGAAAATCGGTAGAATATAGTAGAAACTGCATTTAAGCAAAGTTGAATTATCTAGACCATTTCTCTAAAGCAGGTTTGAATTTTACATATCTTCTATTCCTAAGATACATGTCATTATGTAAGCATGGTATGTTTGTCTTCCATTTCCTAGAAATACTACCTTGCAAATATTTAAATTACCTGCAATTTATTATGACAAATTAATCACTTTCCTATACCTACTGACAATGGTTTGAAACTATAAGCTACCCTGTGCTCCTCCAAAAGTGAGGAAGGAGTCTGAAATAACAAGCTTTACTCTTTCTTTTGATTTCCTTTTCCTCTTTCCATGTTCTCCAGGCTTGCAAACCCCTCTCTCCACAGTGATGTAACCTTTATATCACTCTTACCTGCCTAAGGCAATGTTACATCCTCTGAACACATAATATTATCAACATCCAATAGACACAATGTCTGATCTAAAGTTCGGACATGCAAAACTATATAAATACATAACTGTGAGGTTCAGTGACCCACAAATTTGTAAATCTGAATGAAGGTCAAGGTTTGGATTTCAGACCATAGAACAGAGAGATTTTATCCCATATACAACAAATCCCTTCCTGCCTTAATTGTCTGGAAAATATGTTTTAATATGATATCTTTGTATACTATAGAGATTCCTTTACTTTTAGCAAATACTGTTTATAAACATTCAAAATTTTAGAATTTTAAATCAATAAAACTCTTAGGAAATAGAAATTCTTTATACTGTAATCTCACCCCCCAAAAAAATCTACCACCAAGCACAGAATTATCCCTTTTTTTTTTTTTTTTTTTTTTTTTTTAATTGAGTTATCATTGCAGAGAATTCATTATCGGGTAACCTATTAAAAATAAAAGTAACCAACTAGTGCCTAATAGTTGTTTAGGCAAAAAAGTGTAAGTAGCCAATAGCCAATGAATCCAAAAGACAGATAAGACAGGAGTGCAAGGTTAAAAAAACTAATGGCTGCTTGTGATGGATACACCTGCTATGAGTGAGTGAACAGTACTTTGGTTCAAGCATCATCAACAACTAGGCCTGACAGAAATCTTCCTTGATGTGCAGACCTTAAAAATTATGCTAGGCCATAACTTCTCAGGAATTAAGGAGTCTGTCAGGAGCTAGCAACACTAGCCTGAGCTGGAACTAGACAAAACTAAAACTGCTACAACTGCACTCCTGCACATACACCAAAGGGGGATTTGACTACAAGTCAATCACTTTATGTTATAAATATCTGTAGCCCCCTTAAACCCATTGAGCTCTCTTGTATGGCAGCAGGCTACACAGCAGTGATCTCCCCCTTGAGCATGGATGCCTCTTAAGATTACTCCTTGCAGGTGAGACCCCTTATCCAGCATCTGATATCTACAACAAGGTAAGCAACATTTCACATTAGGCCTAAAAGTATATTGTATGTTAGCAACATTTATATATCTAGCTAGAGCTTACTTATTAAAAGGGTAGTAAGTAGTGTAGTTTGACTGCTATCAAAATCACTGTCTAAATTGTTAAATCATTTAAATATTTGTCAAATCACTCTCAAATTACCATTCAGTTATTGCTTAATCATTTGTCATTTACTTTTCATTCAATCATCAATAACTATCATTTAATCATCGTTTAATGATTAATAGAACCCCTTTAGTTAACCCCAAAACGATGATTTCTTTTAATAATTCACTTGTGACACCACTGCACGTGCAAGTTTAAATGGAAATGTTAACTAGGGGCGGAGGCGTCTGTTATTAGGGCAAGTGAATGGGGAAAGGCTTTGTTTCCTCTGCACGCAGCTCCATCCTCTTTCTGTGGACAGGGTGAGGCCGCGCAAGACAGTTGTCACTGTTTGGATACCGCTCCTTCCGTTTCCCCACCCCCCTGGAGAGCAGACGACATTCTCCGATATATTCCTGTATAGTCCCTAGTCTCGGGGAGGGGGAGGTTGGTGACTCCGCAGGCAAAGGTGACGGTACTGTGAGCCGCCTCACGTGTGTTTCGTGCTCTTTCCCCTCGTGTAGGACCGCGCTGGCGTGTAGGCCTCAGCAACAGCCAGAAGGAGGCGGAGCTGACGCTAGCGGACCAGCTGGTTCAGATCCCTCCTTCATCCACCCTTCTTCAATTCTTTCTTTTTTGCATCTTCTTTTCGTCTTTCCCCTGTGCGTTGCGCGTCTCATTCCGTACTGCTGCCGCAGAAAGGAAGTGGTGGTGGCACCGCCAGCTTCGTGCTCCCACAACCTTTTTACCCTTCGCTCTCCCAGAAACAGCCTGAAGCCATTTGCAGCGCCTCCGACATCGGCTGTGGGGTTTCTCGCTCCGCCCCCTTCCAGGAGTAGGTACGCGGGCGCTGAAGGGTGGCTGCGGGAGGATGTGGACTCGATTTCTAAGAGTTGTTAGCGCGGTGGCGTTGTGCGCAGAGGAGTACCGCGAGAGGTGCTTGGGCCTCCTCGGGAAGTTTTTGCTGCCTTCCGTGAGGCGAGGGCTGGCAGGGCGTCTATAGTTTCCCCCGGCGGACTCACTGACGCGACGGGTACTGCGGCGGGAGGCCGCGGGCCAGGATGGCACACACACTACTACTCCCTCCGTAGTTGGGGCAGACAGGGAGCGAGACAATGAGGCTTCATCAGTCCTCGCTGGGAGAGGAGCTTTTTTTTGGTTTGTGTGGTTTTTTTTTTTTTTTTTTTTCTCCTCCTTAGACCGGTAGCCTCCACGTCTTTTGTGTTTTGGTGTCGGGAGGGGCTGGGGCGAGGCGGGTGTGTGGAGGCGATGGCGACTAAAATATACCACGCTTTGAGCACTTGGCGGTGCCGCCCTTTTTGTCTGGATTATCGAGCTGCATTTAATTGTCATTGGGAAATGCCTGGGTTTGATTCGCGTTATTCCCATATACTTCGTCTTTTTGCTTCACCTAGATCACTGTTAGAGAGGTATACCTGAAATGGCCTTGCTGGGTTTTTTTGTTTTGAGTTTGTTTTTTTTATGGTCCATTTTTTAGCTGAGGATATTCAGGTAAAAAAGTATTTATTTAATCAGCCAGCTTAGATGTTATTATTGATTTAAAATTAGTTTGTATTTGTATTCCCTTATTATATTAAGTAATTAAGTTCATCTAGTACCTAAACGGGGCCTACAATAAAGTAGAAGAGGGATTTTTTACAAGGGCATGTAGTGATAAGAAAAGGGGAAATGGCTTTTAACTAAAAGAGGGTAGGTTTAAATTAGATATTAGGAAGAAATTCTTTGCTATAAGGGTGGTGTGACACTGGAACAGGTTACCCAGAGAAATTGTGGATTCCCAATTCCTGGAAGTGTTCAAAGGCCGGGCTGGATGGGGCCCTGAGCAACCGGATCTAATGAAAGATTCCCTGACTGTTGCAGGGGGTTGGAACTAGATGATTTTTAAGGTCCTTTCCAACCCAAACCATTCTAGGAGTCTGTGAAGTATTAGGGTAACTTGAAATGCTTTTATTATGTATTTCACATAGTTCATAAGTTGTAGTTTCTTGGAAGTGCACTTAGTGTGCACAAAAGCTTAATTATATTTGCCACTCAATGTAAATATTTGCTGTTATTAGAGTTGACTATGTCACAGTTTAGTTGTAATTTGGAATTAAAACATGTCTTAGCTATGAGACTGATAACTTTAATAATAACAAAGTATTTATGTTCCCCTTTTAGTTTGGCTGGGTAAATTTGCCCTTAACTGTGAAGGTCAGTGGTGTAAATTACTGTTTGACTTAACACACTGAAAAAAAAGCACCTTTTTTATTGGGAGGTCAGGGTTAAACAGGGACATCTCTTAAGTGTTAAGACTTTTTGGAGGTAAGAGAGATAATTATATTTTTTGTAAAGGTTTGGTTGTAACCAGTCAACCAAAAGACTGGGGAATGTAAGGTCATGAGGGTGTAATATGTTAGGTCTCTGATCATAGCCAGTTTTTTGTTCTTGCTGTGAAATAGAGATGAAAATGTCTGAGGACTGCCTCATGATATTGCATTTTCTTGATTGAAGTATCTACACTCCCTTTTCCTCTAGAAAAGAAGCTGTAATCATGGTAATTGAATTTCACATTTTCCTCTTATAGTGGGTCTATGCTTGGCTGCTTCAGTTCTGTGGGTTGTAGGAGTTGGCAGCTTTCACAGATATAAATAGAAGCTGATTTCACAGGCCCCTGTTGACAAGGTTTTGTGTCTGAGCTTTTAGATTAGTTTGTCACACTGCAGCCTTGTGACAGGCAGAAGCTAATATGCTCAACCATGTGACCCAAGTGTTATGATCCAATTATTAAAAATTTTTAGAGAGGTGCCTCTGCCCAAATTAAGGTGCAAATGAGAGCATATGCTGAAGTCAATAGTATGGGTTTTATTTAATAGTAAATGTGAGAGAGAGAGAGAGAAATAGAAAAAGAGGTGGAGGGGAGAGAGTGACAGATTAAGTAGGAAACCTTACCACTCTGGATCCCAACGGTGTCTTGTTGATCCTCTTCTTGTCTTCTCAGTGGTGAGGGTCCAGCAAAGCATAGAGTTCAATGGATTAATATACATTTAGGCCAGGTGTGAATGCCTAGGCACCTCCCCTGGAGAGGGCAAGTTTGACACTGTCTTTTGCAACAGTCTCTAGATCTGTTGCATCAGTTTGCATCATGTGCAGTCATCTGGTGTAAGGCCTCAGGAACCAGTCTGGGGGGTGCTTCAGGGGTCTTTGATGGTTTATGACATCTTCTCAGCTGCTTCTCACATGAATGTCCCATGTGTACATGGCCTTCCCAGGGTGAGGGATTTTACAACTGAGCCAATTTGTGTAAAGGAGGATGGGTGTTAACACCCTCTGACCAAGGGTTACACCACACACCCAAAAACTCTCCTCCTTCTCCCTTGGTTGGGGGGGGGGGGGGGGGAGAGTGTGTACAAACTTGGCCTCAGCAGATGAGCCTGTGGGCTATGGCCTCACCCACCCCAAACACAGCCAGAGTTGATTTTTAGGACAGCTGCTGGGTTTGGCTTTCTTGTGGATACATTCTTCTCCCTTAGTCCTGTTTACTTCTCCCTAGGCCTGAGATAATTGGACAGTAGTGTCACCTTTATCTTATCTCAGGTTCTATTAGGCAGCTTAACTCAGTCCAAAGTTCCAGTCAGGAGGCATATTCAGGAAGCGGTGGGTTTTATACAGCTTCTTTATAGAGTTTTGCCATAATGGGCAAAAAGTCCTTCATAACAATGTTTAAGCCATTAACCGTAACATTTCAGTCTCTCACACCAAGTTTCTATGTTCAGGAAAGCAGATACATAATGGTATTTGCTTGTTTTTCAGGGTAACAGAACTGAATTTGTAAGGCCTTAGGTGCTTACTGTTCTTAGAAAAGTTAGTAAGGAAGAATTTCAGAAGTCTGTAATCTGTCTTTTCAGAAAATTTTACTTTTGCTCTTGGTCCAAAATATTAAATAGCATATTTTAGTTTTCTGATTATTAAACTCTGGAAAGTGTATTATAACCTTGTCAGGTGATACCTAGACCTTAAAGAGTGAAAATCAAAATCTCTTAAGCGTTGGATAACAATTAGATCTTTTTCTTAATAAGCAGCATGTATTTCAGGTAGTGAAGGACTGTGCTGCAAAAGAGCTATAAAGACTCATTTGTAATATGGTAATATCATCGTTATTACCTAAAGCTAAACTTAGTAGGTGCTGAAGGATTCTAATTTGAGTGGAGCAAGTCAAATGAGATTGTTGTAGGGTGACTTTATAATGCTTGTATTTTCAAACTGTTCTGTATTTGCTGTATATTAAGTTCTGTACCTTTAAAATAGTTCTGGGAGTGAAAGGAGAAAAAGAAGCAGCGTGCAGTTTGTTTTGAGAAAACTGCCTGACTCCCACACGTCCTTGCTCCGGCAGTTCGTCTGAAGCATGGACAGCGGTAAAACAAAAATCTCCTGTGCTCTTAGTTTTAGCTAGCTATAGCAACAAAGTTCCCTGGACTGGTTTCTTTCCCCTTTTTTTCTTAAAACTATTTAAATCTACTCTAAACTAAAAAACTCAGAAAAACAGCAAAACCTCACACCTGCAGCCCGCCAGGCCTAGACCTCCGAAAAAAGTAAAACTAGTAAAAAACTTTGTAAGCCGAGCTACACCCACGGCAAAAACTTTCTCAGTTTGCCATCTCTCTTCAGAGCGGCAAGAAATTTTATTGTTTCATATTATTCATTTTTTTTTGTGCTTGTGAGCATCTTGTTTGTTAAATAAATAGTTTTTTCCACTTTTCTCTGAAAAAGTTTTTTTCCCAAACTGGCTAGAAAAAAGAGCCGTTTGAGTGTGCTTTCCAAAAAAAAACCCTTCAGAAGTTTCCTCCCAAATTTACCCTAAACCAAAACATATTTTCAGGCTGACCTGAAACAGAGGCTGGACAGAGCTAGAGAATAAAGCTATTTATTGAAAGGCTTTCAGGACCCACCCTGGGCATTACAGGAGCCTGACCAAGGCTGCACCCCGGGTGGGTTAGGACTGGCCACACAAAAATGGCTACCTGATCACGAGATTTTACATTTTTATAAGTTTTGGTCTATTTGCATATTGGGGTTTAATTATCCAATTACAGCTTCAGGTTGTGAAGTCCCATCCTTCTTGTTCCTCCCTTCAGTCCACCGTTGTTTATGCTTTTTTGGCTGAAGGTTGTCCTTGGTCCTCAGCAGGAAAGGATTTGTTCTGTCTACTTGTTCTGTGAAGAAAGCTTACTAGCACTTAATATGAGGCTCAAAACTACATCCTTAGGCAGCACAGAAACTGAAACTATGAAAGCTAAAATCTAAGGCATCATTGGTGCCCAACGTGGGGCTTGAGAGTAAAAAAAAAAAACTTGCATTGATTGCATTTTTGGTTGTACTTTATGTAAAGATAAAGTAGTCAGTAGCCATGTTGCTCCTTAAATTCCTAATGTCTCTTAGAATAGTCCTTTCTGTGTTTCTGTTCCCTAGGCTTTTTTTAGGTTTCAATACCTTTCTGGTTCCTAGGTTTGTTTTCTTATCCAGAGATAGCTCCAATGTTGTCCCTAACACATAGCTTTTACACTAGAGGTGCACGAATTAAAATAGCTATTCTCCTAAGCTCAGTGGTTATGATTTATAGAAAGCTTATACAAGTACTAGAGTTTGTACCAAGTATGTTTAGTTTATGGCTTCTTCGTCTTCCCCTGCATCCTAGTTCCAGTAGCATGTTTTGGAGATTTATTAATAATTGCACCCAGTTTGTTAGAAAAAGAGTAAAAAATAAAGCTTTTCAGTCTTTTCTTTCCTTCTTCTCTTTTGAATCAGTTACATCACTTTTAGAAAATGTTCAGTGTCCCCTGAATGTTAAAGATACCACTCTCCTGGTATTTAATCTGGTACGCTTCCTCTATACAGTTTGCAGCTTGTCTAAAATGAAGTTCAAGTTTTCCAAAAAAGCTGATGAGACTGCTGACCTAGAAGTAGACCCAGAAGTAGACCCAAGTGTAAAAAATCCCAAATAGTGTAGAGAATAAAAGAAAATAAGCCGAACCTTAAAGAAATTGTCTGATCCCCTAGCTTGAAAATTTTCACATGAACAAATTCAGAACCCAGATGAGATGAAAAAATATCTAGAAGAAAACTGCCATGATGATTCTAAAAAAAAAAGCTCATTGCAATAAGCTGGGCCCTGGCATATGCTTGTCACACGCTGCTAAATACTGTAAGACAGCAGATAGAGGCAAGGGGGCAGGGAGATAAATCAGCAACTACCCCAGTAATTCAAGCTGCAGCCAATACCCTAGCTACTCAAACAGCAGCTAAACCAAACAATGAACCTAAGTCAGCAGCTATACCAGATAAAAAGCTTAAGTCAGCAGCTAAACCAAATAATAAGCCCAAAACAGCAGCTAAACCAGTGAGCATAAAACACTGGCAGTTGTCCCAGCAAAGAAGTGCACACACAAAACCGATCGACCAGTGAACAATAATTCAAATAAAAAACCCTCAGTGCCTCCCAACAGAAAATCAAAAGCCCAACCGACACAATCAGAAGCTAAACCAACTAACACCCAATCAAAAGCGAAACCAACTGACACACAATCAGAAACCAAACAAACACAAAATCAGAAACCCAACCAACTGGCAGAAGATCAAAAGCCACTATTTAGTCCTTCTCCCTAAAGAACCTTTGAAGCCTAAAAAAAAATTACACTCAACAACCTAATGAATCTATAATTAGTTAGTCCGTCTTTTAAAATGCTGCAGGCAAAGCTACAATTCTAAACAACACAGAAACAAGGCATTTAGGATCCCTGTCACAAGATCCAGTTATCAACCAAAAAATAAGAAAAACTAACCCTTGCAGTCTCTAAAAATGAGTCCTAAAAAGTGTAGCACAAAAATATCTGTGTACAAATGATCTCTATATGCAGCAACCCCAGTAAACAAACCATAAAACAAAAAAAATCAACGCTTAAGAAAAATAGCAGTAGCAGAAATTGTCTTCTCAGATAACCTAAACACTAAGAACCCAAACTTAGTACCATGTACACCCATAATGTAGCGAAAACTTGTACGACTTAAGCTACAAAAATACTCTTCTACTTTAGCAATAATGAAGCAAGATAACACAAGAAAACCCATGCTGAATATAGCAAAAAAGCTCCGAGCATATACAGATGCCATGCATAGTCCAACACATACAAAAATCGCAGCTCTAAAAACACGTATGCAAACATTAAAAAACAAAAGAAAAAATCCACAAACAACTCGAAGAAAACATTCTCCAAATCTCTGCAGTACAAGTCAGAAGTTCTAGCACCAAACGCAGACGTTCCCCAGATTAAAAAAAAGAAGCATCCCACGAACTAAACTGTAGTCCTTTCTGCCTGATTCTAAAAAAACATAAAAAAATAAGATAGAAAATCTACTGATAATCTAGCAAAAAAAGCTGCGTGAATTGTTAAAAAACAAAACTCAGAAAAGAAGTTCCACCAAAAAAAAAGTAACTCCAGTTACCCAAAAAAAGACAGATAACCAGGCTTAGAGGAGCCCTGCCTCTTGCCAGGTAAAAACTAAAAAAACACGTGTTTTTTGAACTGTATAAATTCGTTGACCTGGCACATTAAAACCACAAAATATAAGGCCTTAATTAACACTAGTGCGCAATGCACAATAATCCCATCAAGATACCTAAAAAAAAAATCTGTTTCTATTGCTAGTGTAACAAAAATCGCAAAATTTTACTTTAGTAAAAGCTAATGTAAGCCTAACTAAAAATAAGTTAATAAAACACCCTATTGTAACCGGCCCAGATGCCCCATGCATTTTAAGCATAAACTTCCTCCAAAATAAGTATTTCAAAAACCCAAAAAACCTCAAGTAAGCATTCGCAATAGCAACTGTAAAAACAAAAAGTATTAAGCAATTGAACACTGCCTAAATTATCAAAAAACCCATCTGCAGTAAGACTTCTGGAAAAAAACACAAGTACCACTTCAACAGTGCATCGCCAACAGTACAAAACAACTCAAAATGCTGTAATTCCCATGCACAAGATAATCCGTAAGCTAAAAAGCCAAAAAGTAGTCAGCAAAACCTACTCACCCTTCAACAGCCCCATTTGGCCTATGCACAAGCCTAATAGAAAATAAAAATTAACTGTAAACTATCGTAACTTAAATAAAGTAACTCCACCACTAAAACGGTGCTGTACCAAACATACTAGAACTCCAGTACAAGCTGGAGTCCAAAGCAACAAAGTAATACGCCATAATTAACATTACTAACACATTTTTCTCCATTCCTCTAGCTACAAAATGCAAACCTCAGTTTGCCTTCACATAAAAAGTACAGTACACCTAGAACCAATTGCCCCAAAAGTAAAAGCACAGTCCCACCATCTACCATAAACTAATTCAGACTACACTAAAAAAAAGTAAAACTCCAAAACATCTGCAGTACATTAATAACATAGTTGTATGAAAAAACACTGCAGCTGAAGTGTTTAAAAAAGAAAAAAAATCATCCAAATTCTCCTAAAAACTAGTTTTGCTATCAAAAAAAGCAAAGTTAAAAGACCTGCTCAAAAGATCCAGTTCTTAAAAATAAAATAAAAAAAATAAACAGCATCAGATTCCCACCAATGTTATCAACAAAATCACAGCAATGTCTCCACCAACCAACAAAAAATAAACAAAAAACCACAGGCTTTCCTAAGTGCCATAGGCTTTTAAAAAATACATATTCCTAAGTACAGCCAAATTTTAAACCCTCTCTACCTAGTTACCCACAAGAAAAACAATTTCCACTGGGGCCCGGAGCAGCAACATACCTTTGCCCAAATCAAACAAAAAATCACTCATGCAGTAGCCCTTAGCCCAGTCAAGACAGAACCAAATGTAAAAAATGTGCTCTACTCTGCAGCTGAAAGCCATAATCTGTCCTAAAACCTTTAACAAAAAGTACCTAGTAAAACACGTAACCGACCACTGAAATTCTAAAGTCAAGCTACCAAAAATCCAAAGCCAACTACACTCCAACAACAACAACAACAAAAAAATTAGCATCCTATAAATAAATTCAAACCACCTCAAAAGTAATAAGCACTAAAACACAACTCCTCGCACCCCAACTACCAATACTAAAGTAAATGTTCAAAACAAAAGTTACCGCTACCCACTACGCCACCAATACCACATAAAATAAATAAATTGCTCTTATTGACACGGAGCGAGACCCTAAAACTCAAAGGCAAATCGAGTTTTAAAGTAGGTATGCTTTATTCGGCCGGACGCATGAGGGATATCTCCCCAAATTCATGCGTACCCCTTGCTTACACACATGTTCTTTTATCCCCTGGAATATTACATATGCATCAGTTTCATCCTGGGTCATTTCCTGGCTCCCCTCCCTCTCCGCTCTGTATGCTAATTATCGTATCAGTCCTTTGAGCTTGCGCAGTTGTCTCTGGTGGTCGTCCCAGGCCTCGGGGGTCACAGGAGGGATGAAGTAAAAGTGGTCTTCGTCAGGCTGACTTTTCGACCCCGCTGCTCTGCGCATGCCCATTGTTTCCTTGGCTACGATCCCAGTCAGGGGTCCGGATCCATCTGGTTTCAGGACCCAAAGAGCCCCATTATTCCAATTGTCTTTACATACTGCATCCTATTTTTCATACACATTCTTCCTCCTTATGAGGCATCTTTACATTTCTCATGGCTGTTCCACACGTAGTCTCTTCCTTCTCTCATGGAATCAGGATGTAGCAAGCATTCTCATACAACCAAGAATATGACCAATATTAAGCAATATTCATAATTTATATGCTTATTCCTAATCAATACCTTCTAATTCCTGTGATTAATATATTCTAGTTCTAACCCCATATTTCATTATGACACAGCACGCCCATATTAAAAAAACTGAATCACCCTAAAATTTTAAAAATAATTACAAACTAGCCTAAAAGTAAACACTTTTATCTCATTAATAAAAAAAAACAAAAGCAACTAACATGTACTAAAAAAGCTCCACCATACAACCAACTGCCAGCAAAAAAAAAAAGCGTTATCCTCTTTTTAAAAATAATTCTTGTCGCATTGCAAAAATAAAACAAAAATAAAAAACAGCCATATAAAGCCCCACACGACAAGTCGCACAAACCACTAAAAAAAAAAGTAAATCAAACCAACTCGCTTAACTCAAAGCTGTTCAATTAACCCTAAACATTACCAAAAAAAGTAACCAAAACTCTACCTCCACACTAATTCATAAATAATAGCCAATGCTCTATAAAAATAGCTAAGAAAGTAAAAAAAGCTAATAGCAATTTAAAAAAACCCCAATTTAAGCTACTAAAAAGTAAAAGAACATTACTACCCAAATAAAAAAAGCTACCTGTAAAAGTCTGCCATGTAAATGCCCATGTCCCCAAAAGTCAAGCTAATGAAAACCACCAAAACAACAAGCAAGTAAATCAAACTGCAAAAATAAAAGTATCAAAAATAAACTTTAATTAATGACATAAAAGTTATTCCTAACTCAATAAGCTCATGATGTCTCAGGTCATCAGAGCAAAAATGCCACCTATAAGTAAGCGCAAAAGGAAAAAGTAACTTTAACCATAAACAGTATCTCTCAAATTATCCGTAACTGTAAAACATGTACTGCAATCAAACAAGCCAAGCAAGTAAAACCCCTATAGTATAGCAAGCAGTAGTCCAAATATAAGTATAAAAAAATCTAGCAAATTAATTACATCACACTGCCCCAAACCCGCCAAAACAAGCACTATGTACTAACCATAATAAAAACCACCACTAAATAGCTAAAAGCCTATCCTGTACCTCACACCACTGCCCAAAACATCATCCTAAGCCTTAAAAAGCAAATTCTTTAAAAGCATAGTACCCCTAAAAAAATTAAGTCAAACAATAAAACTCATTTCAAAAATAACCTTATTAACACCTAAACTAAAAAACATCGTATTAAATAAGTGTACCATATCCCCTACCATGCACCAGCTACAAACAAAATAAAAAAAGTGCAACAAACTGTTAAAAACCACCTTAAAAGCATTAAGTAAAAAAAATCTTTCAAAAATAAAAGCAACACTTAACAAAAAACACCTAATTAATTAACACCCGAAATTCCACCAACAAAACAGGCCCTGCCCAGGCTAAACTCCTATCTACAGTGTGATGGTTTAAGGCCAATTTGGGAGGAGAACTCCCAGGGAAACCCTCCCCCCACTTGGTTCGGGACAAAAACTCCTCAGAGAGAGAATGGAAAGAAACCTGTTTATTAGACCAGCAAAGCACTCCCCCAGCACAATAAATTGAACAATACCGGATGATGAATTAGGGAAAAACAAAGTCCCTCCTGTAGGTGGTTTTTGCTCTCAATTCTTTCCAGCGCTGGTGGATGTGCTGCGCCGGATCGGTCCCGGTGGGTCCTGGTGCCAGCTCCCCTGGCGCCCCCCCGGGTCCTCAGTCTGGGGGGAGGTTTGAACAGTTCCAAAAAAACAGGCGGAAAAAAAAGGAAAAAAAGGAAAAAAGAAAAAAAAAAGGCAAAGCTTCTCAGCCCTAACTAAGCTAAACTAGCTACAAGCAAAGCAAAGCGAAAGTGAGTGCTGCAAGGAAAAAAACTGCATCTCGGTGCCAGTAACTCACGTTTCTCAAGGCCAGTCTGTGAGATTTCTGAAAACAAACTGTGCACTTTCTCCCCGTTTACTCTCAGATCCAACATAAACCAAACAGACGATTGGGGATACATTGTAAGGTCAATCCAGGACAACAGTAAACAAAAATAAAGTCCCAGTAGTACATGTAAAAAATTTGTTTAAAAAAACCACTTCAAATCTGCCTCAAATACAAACCCATCCGTAAAATTATTTTTGCTCAAAAACCAAGTTACACATAATAAATAAATAAATAAAACAACACGATGTGTACCTCAAAAAAATCTAATTATTGAGTAAAAACTATAAATATCATTATTCATTAAATGTTACTGCCATCTTCTGTATATAACTGTATTCTGTATATATATGCATGTATAAAGTATGTGTGTGTAAAGTTAGAATTTATTTAGTTCTAGTGATAAGTTAACGATATAAAGAGTAGAATGTTGTAGGGTGACTTTATAATGCTTGTATCCCCAATCGTCTGTTCTGTATGTGCTGTATATTAAGTTCTGTACCTTTAAAATAGTTCTGGGAGTGAAAGGAGAAAAAGAAGCAGCGTGCAGTTTGTTTTGAGAAAACTGCCTGACTCCCACACGTCCTTGCTCCAACAGTTTGTCTAAAGCACAAACAACAGTAAAACAAAAATCTCCTATGCTCTTAATTAGTTTTAACTAGCTAAAGCAAAAAAATTCCATAAACTGTTTTTTTTTCTTAAAACTGTTTAAATCTACTCTAAAGTAAAAAAATCAAAAAACCAGCAAAAACTCGCACCTGCAGCCCGCCGAGCCTAAACCTCAAAAAAAAAAAAAAAACTAGTAAAAAACTTTGTAAACTAAACTACACCCACAGCAAAAAACTTTATCAGTTTGCCATCTCTCTTCAAAGCAGCAAAAAAAATTATTTCATATTATTCATTTTTTTGTGCTTCTGAACATATTGTTTGTTAAATAATTTTTTCCACTTTTCTCTAAAAGTTTTTTCCCAAACTAGCTAAAAAAAACCCATTAACTATACTTTCCAAAAAAAAACCCTTCAAAAATTTCCTCCCAAATTTACCCTAAACCAAAACAGAGATTGATGATGATAGTGTGTGTTAGCACTTTTGATAGTGCTTTGAGTGTACCTGTATGTAATAAGGCCAGAAGTATAGTCTTTATTTGTGTTATAATAACATAGAGTTACAATAAAGATGAGAATATTTTTTAAGGTCTTAGATTTTCTGTTTTGTCCACTGATTTGGTGTATGGCTGTAAAACTGCAAACTCCTAAGTGGTATATCAGAATAAGTTTGTTTTGTAGTACTGAAACAAAGGTATAAATTGTTGAAATCCTGTGACCACCAGCAAGCAAGCAGATTGATTTTACTCTTTTCTCCTGCTGTTGATTTACTTTGATCCCAGAAGTTTATATTAACTAGACAAATACTGCTGTCAATTGCAGTTGTCATACTGTTGAGATATATGGTTACAGCTTGTAGTATGGCTTTTTTAAGTTATAAAAAGTATTTCTTTATACTCTAGAGTTAATTAATGTTTGGTATGCTTGAGTTTTCATGAGCATCAGCAGACAAATATCCTGATTTGTGGCTGCCCTTAAAGAGGAAGGCAGTAATCTGGAGTTTTCACTAAAATGTCTAAGTGCTATAGGCAGTAGTTTCACTAAACCTAAATTTTTGGAGGACAAGTGTGTTCTCAATTTGTAGTAGGTTGCTTGATTATTATATTCTTAGTTCCCAGTCGCAATAAAACTAGAATTTGGTTGCTATATCAGTTTTTCTACTAGCCTTTTTTTGCAGAGGTCAACTGCCAGTGAAGGTGAAGTATTTTTATTCCTAACTTTTGCAGTTGATGGCAGAGATGAGGGATAGAATTATCTACCTTTGAAAGATGCAGAAGTCTGCCTATATTTTAAAAACAAAAGATTTAACTGGCTCTTTGGAAATGCATATAGTGTGCAAATGAATGTATTCAGCCATCTAAAATAGTTTTATTTTTCTTGGAAGAGCCAAATTTGGTTTAAGCATATTTCAGTAATGCTTTTGGATCATGTTTTGAGGGCCTACTCTATGCATGTTGTTGCTAGTTAATATTCAGTATTGGGTGTTGTATGCAATTTAAGCAAAGTTAAAGGTCTTGTATAGAAACATCCCCTAAAGATATAAAATACAGTTTTAAAATGACTGTTGCCCATCCTTCAGTGATTTTTGTTTTGTTTAACAAATGGGTTGTGAAAGTACAAACTGCTAATAATGTTATTAGCATCAGAATGATACAAGATCATCATTACTGAAAAAGTAGAGCAGTTCTTCTGGAGTCTGCAAAAATAAACTGTGCTAATTACCAAAACTGTTTAGTAGACCCATACTTGGTCTTGCTTGTTTTACTCATCTATCTGTGGTTTGTGGTTTTTTCATATCCTGTAAGTGCTCAGAGGTTAATAAACTTTTTGTTGGCCAATTAATTAAATTTGGTCATAACCTGCACACAGTTTGGTTTCTGATAAGTATATTGCTTCTCAGTATTACTGTGTATGTTGGGTTTGTGTGGCAGGGTTTTGGTAGTGGAGGGCCACGGGGTGGCTTCTGTGAGAAGCTGCCAGAAGCTTCTGCTATATCAGATAGAGTCAATGTCAGCTGGCTTTAAGATGGACCTGCTGCTGGCCAGTCAGCAATGGTGATAGCACCTCTATGCTAACATATTTTGGGGGGGGGGGACTGCTGCACAACAGCTGGAAGAGTGAGAATGGTGAGAATGTGTGAGAGAAACAACTCTGCAGGCTCTGAGATCAGTGGAGGAGGTGCTCCAGGTGATGGAGAGGGGGCTGTGACCCTGAGGGAAGCCTATGCTGGAGCAGGTTTGCTGGTAGGAATTGTGACCCTGTGAAGGACCCATGCTGGAGCAGTCTGTTCCTGAAGGGCTGCACCTCATGGAAAGAAAAAGTGACCCACACTGAAGCAGTTTGTGAAGAACTGCAGCATGTGGGAAGGACCCATATCAGAGACATTCATGGAAGACTGTTCCCTGTGGGAGGGACCCCACATTGGAGCAGGGGAAGAATGTGAGGAGGAAGGAACAGCAGACATGTAATGAACTGACTGCTACCCCCATTCCTTGTGATGGTGGGGGAGTAGAAAAATTGTGAGTAAAGTTTAGCCCAGGAAGAAAGGACTGGTGGGGGGAAGGTGTTTTAAGATTTGGTTTTGTTTTCTCATTATCCCACTCAGATTTAATTGGTAATAAATTAATTTTTCCCAAGTTGAATCTGTTTTGTTTGTGATGGTAATTGGTGAATGATCTCCCCTCCTTATATCAACTCATGAGCCTTTCATTTTCTTTTTCTCCACCTGTCCAGTTAAGGAGAGGGAGTGATAGAGCAGCTTGGTGCACACCTGGCATCCAGCCAAGGTCAACCCACTAAACTATGATAATGTTTTTTACCTCTCTTAGATGTTCCTGACAATGTTACTTATCAATACAATTGAAGTATTGAATTATATATTAACATCCATATAGCCATCTTTAAAAATGCTGATATCACTTTTTGTGGGCAAGGTAAGCAGACCTACTTTAATTCTATAACCCTGTAATCAATTTTGGTGAAATGCCAGTTCTTAATGCAGTTCTTGGTTTTATTTACAGCACTGAAATGGCTCAGGAGACAAACCAGACCCCAGGGCCCATGCTGTGTAGTACAGGATGTGGATTTTATGGAAATCCTAGAACAAATGGCATGTGTTCTGTTTGCTACAAAGAACATCTTCAGCGACAGCAGAATAGTGGTAGAATCAGCCCAATGGGTAAAGGTTTGCAACGTGGTTTTTTGTGTGTGTCTTGAAAACAATGTGTAGGTGATGAGATGTATTCAGATCTTCTGATAGCTGCATATTAAAACTATGAATATCAAAGGGGATAATACTTCAAATCACAATAAAAATAAAAAATGCTTTTTGTGTAATGTGTTCTGGCCCACTTGGTGTTAAACCTTAAGCTGAATTTTTACTTACTCTCTGCTACAGTTGTGTTCTTATACAATCCTTGTGTTTTGGTCATTAGCAATATAGTCTAGATTAGGAAGATGCAGTAGAATGAGGAATGATTGGAAATGGTTCATAACTGTATTAAAACCTGCTTGACTAACTTGTATTCTATACTTTGCTTATAATTAACTTCTCAATTTTCTGTTATATAGGGACAGCTAGTGGTTCAAACAGTCCTACCTCAGACTCTCCATCTGTACAGAGAGCAGATGCTAGTTTAAGCAACTGTGAAGGTACTGCTAGTAGCACATCTGGAAAATCAAGGTAAGATTATAGAATCATTTAGGTTGGAAAAGACCCTTAAAATCATTGAGTCCAACCATGAACCTAACACTGCCCAGTCCACCACTAAACCATGTCCTTAAGTGCCACATCCACATGGCTTTTAAATACCTCCAGGAATGGGGACTCAACCACTTCCCTGGGTAGCCTCTTCCAATGATTGACCACACTTTCAGTGAAAAAAATTTTTCTAATATCCAATTTAAACCTCCCCTGGCACAACTTGAGGCCATTCCCTCTTGTCCTATCCCTTGTTACTTGAGAGAAGAGATCAACTCCCACCTCCCTACAGTCTCCTTTCAGGTAGTTGTAGGTAGCAATAAGGTCTTCCCTGAGCCTCTTTTTCTCCAGGCCAAACACCCCCAGCCCCCTCAGCTGCTCCTCATAAGACTTGATTTCTAGACCCTTTACCAGATGAAGGTATTATTTTGAAGTTTGAATGAACTGTGAGTATATAGCAAGTTAAAGTAAGGTTGCCCTATTACAGAGAGTTTCTGCAGAGGAAAAAGTGACAGTGCACTTTACAGTGTTTTATGAATCTTTATAAATTAGGGCTAATTAGTGTTTGGTGTTGGACTACTACATTTATAAGGACATTTCTGGTTTATCTAGGGAAATATTTGCTGCAGTTTGCCTAGTTTCTTCTAGGGAAAAGAGAAGTACAGGTCAGGAACATGTATCAATAATAACTGATCGGGTAGTCTGATGGGTTTTGACAGTTTAGGCTCTTATGTACTCTAAACTAATGTAATCACCCATTTCACTGTATGTAAACAGAAATGTGCCTGTTGCTGCTTTGCCTGTAATGCAGCAAATGACAGAAATGAGCATTTCAAGAGAGGAGAAAGTATCACCAAAAACAGACATCGAGCCAGGTATGTTTGCAGAGTAACACTGGATACAACTGGCTTAACAGAAGCTGACTATTTACTTTCTCTTAAGTAGGCATCTCTATGGTGATTGTCTTGAGGAATTGTTAATTATGAATGCTTCTTGAGTATTACTCTCAGAATCAAGAAGACTTACTAGTGCCAGAACATAGTTTTCAGACGTGTTCAATTTTAGTACATAACTTTTGACACTTGAGGAGCATTTTGGCTATCAAACCTTCATTTTAAAAAATAAGACACTTAAATTGTATCTGAGTGCAAGATGTTCAATTCTGAAGTCAGTGTTGATTTCTTTATAAAGCCTAGCAGTACAGTTTCTGCTGACTTGTGGCAATCAAAATGGTTTGTTGCATTTAAAGAACAAGGTTCTTAATTCTATTCTACAGAAGGATGAGAATGGGGCAGAGGGGAATACTTAATTTAAAATACTAGCAAAGACTGCTAAAGGATCTTGGACTAAGTGGGTAAATAGTAGATATAACTGAAATGCTGTTGTGGGGATATGGAGTACTTACAGCATTAATTGCTTAGTAAGAATGTTCAATTTTAAAAAGCTAGTGAATTAATGTTTATTATATAGCAGTTTATTCAAATGGATATCCTAATGTACTTGTTTGATATCTATAGATATTGATACTTGTTAATTTTAATAGTTGTGAAAGTCTTAAAACATTGAAAGCTGATTTTTAATAGGAAAATGTGTTTGCTACAACTGAAGATAAAATTACTTATTTTGTGTTGAAAATTCCAGAATGTACCACTCAGCACTGTATAGATGCATCTTTGTTTAGGACTGCTGTTACAGCTGATAGTTAATTGCTTGGGTTTTGTACACAGGTTTTTACTATTTTAGTTGCCATGTTAAGTTAAAAATGTGACATGAAATAAATTACAGTTGCTTTTACTATATTCTTTTTTGGTTATGTACAGACTGAGGAGATTTTTACGTGTTTCAGCTTCTTGTAACTTGTGTTATCTGAAGAGACTTATTGTATGTAACTTAGGAATTTATACTTTGTTACAATATTTATAAACCCATATTGTCTTGTTATGTATTGGTACCTGAAAAAAGAGGCAGGAAAGAAAAACATAATTTGGTAGCAGTGGTCAAGTAATATCTGAATTTTGTCTTATTAAAACTGCCAAAAGGGATTTGTCATTTTGCTAACTATAAAGGCCAGTCTCCTATTTGTGTTGACTCAATATAAATTTTCTTATAAAAAGGCAACTAAATGGTAGTGTCACACAGCACTCTATTGATTAGTATAGGAGGAAGAAAAAAAAAATCCCTAAAAGCAACTCAGGATAATAATCTTGCTGCTTGAAAATTGGAGTTGGAACCAGTCAAAGTTCTGTTAAAGCTTGCGTAGAGATCATTGGGAACGACTATGGAATTTAAAAGTTTGGAAAACAAACTTCTATAACAAAATTGTCTTCCTTAGTACTGTCTTGGTTTGGAAAGACTGGTATCTGCCAAGGAAAGCTGGAGTTCCCCTTGGAATAGTGCATGTAAACCCCTTACCCCCTCCTAATTATAATTTTGCAATTAAGGGCTTTCAGGCAAAGATTTGGGAATAGGAATAACAGTTCTTTACTAGGAATATTAACAAATGTAGTAGTAAAACAAACAAACAATCCTAGAAACCCTGACAGAGTCAGAGCTACAACCTAACACCCTGTTGGTCAGGGTGTTGGAAGCAGTCCAAAAGTAAGTTCTCCTGGAGTGGCAGATGTAGTTCTGTTGGAGCAGAGACAATCCTGTAGAAAAAGGGTCCAGTGATGGTGAGAAGGTTCCAGTGATGGTGAGAAGGATCCAGTCTTCCTCTGGGAATCTGGTGGAACCAGATATCTTGTGTTCCTTCGTCTCAGTTTTTACCTAGGTAGGAATGGTTGGCTCCCCCCGCTGGGTGGAGCATCTCACAATGGGGATGATAGAATATGTTGAGCCCTTAACCGAGCCTTAATGGCCCATCAGCAGAAAATATCCCCCTGGAGGGAGGACAACACTGCCCCACCTGGTTTTAACAGTTGGCCCATTATCAGACGGCATCTGCCCCCCCTCCCCCCAGAGTTACAAGAGATAAAGAAGAACATCTCCCCAACTGCTTTTAACAGATGAAATAGAATACACATTTTTTGTTCCATAACCCAAGACAAGTACATATCCTTAAATTCTTGAAACAGTCTTCAGCTGATCTAAAAGTTAAAGTTCATCAAGTTGGGAGCAAATTTTAGACAGTACAGAATAGTGCATTTGTCCACTGTTTTTAGATTACAAAAGGTTTATCAGACATTTAGGATACAGCAAGTGTTTGCTGTATTTACTAGTACATTGATCCTGTGTCTTGCAGTCAAAAAAACCTGGCCTCACCTTTTTATAAATCCCTATTGTGTTTGGGTTAGTTTCTTTTTTTTTTTTTCCTTTCTCTTTTTCTGCAGCATCCAATATATGTTGATCTCTCTTGAGGAGGAGCTGAAACAATAGTAGAGTAGATAATTAATGTCACCTCGTAAAACAAAGCTAATACTTTCTATGAGATGTAATTTTCTAAGCTAATGCCTGTCATGATATTGCTGATGAAAATGCTTTAGTTTTATCTGTAGTCTCACCTTGGCAATTTAATTTCATAACTGTCTGTTAGATGGTAGGTCTGAAACAAGCAATGTAGCTGTGATGGTTTTATCACTTGCTATATTTTATGTGACTAGGAGAACATAAAGAGCAAAACAGGTTTACCTTAAAATTACAAAGATAGCTTATTTATACACACACTAAAAGAATGAAAATAAGAAAAAAAATGAAACTTTCAAACCATCCTTTCCTCTCTCCACAAGTGTTCACTTTCCTACACTCAACATAAAAAGACAAAACCTGTAATTTCAGTCAGTTTTATTATTTAAAGATAATCTTTCATCAGTTCTTTAATGTAGTCACTGCTTGTCATGTTTGGGTTTTCTGAAGTTCTTTCTCAGGTACCTAAACTGGTAAACAAGGTCACACTTTTTAAACTATCTTGTTTTTCACATTTCTCTCCTAAGGAGATACTTTGCTTGTTGACCCTTGTTATGACCAATGGTTCAAAAGATCCCACCTCTTAGGTGGGCACATTGTAAAAAGGTATAAAAATAGGTTCTGAGAATAAACCAGCCCCTTTTTCGGAGCATCAGCCTTCTGAAATCACGAGTCCGTGTCTTTCTTTCGTGTCCAACAGCGACACTTTAAGAAAGGAGTTTCTCTTGGTTCTATAGATACATCGTCACAAGATGAACAGTCTCTGGTGGCTCCTATGCTATATATCTGCAAGGATCTAAAAGGAACCTCTGCAAACTGTGAAATTTTACCTATTAGCAGCTTTTTTAACACTGCACATGGACTATATTTGCTTATTTAGGGGTACTGTTTAAGGATGCCTCCTCTAGTGTAACACAAGATTCTCTACTTCTATTTTCAAAATTGTCTCCATCTCAAAAGAAATGGAGACCTCCTTTTTATCCTAGGAGCACAGGGCTTCATATCAGTTATATCACTCTCTAAAATCATCTTTGTTTCAAAGTCTGAGACCTCTTTTTACCTCAGGAGCGGGGGGCTTGCTTTATTCAAAATTCTCAAATCTTAATTATATCTCTCCACAACCTTTGACTAGAAGACGTATTCTTCCTAAACAGCAAAGTAGGTTTGGGTTTTTTTTTTCTTAAGCATTATGAAGACTTATTCTCCAAGTCGAAGTTCTAAATAGTTAGGTCTGCACAATTTTCTTTAAGTCTGTGGGCTAAAAGAATACTCTCTTGCTGTTTGGGTTTTAAGCATCTGATTCCAGAGGGTTCTGAAGTTGAAAAAAATGAATCTTAACAGGCTTGTATTTTCTATTGTTTTTCTCAGGTTGAGATTGTAGTCTGGATTCTCATTCAGAACAAATCAGATCTGAAGACAATGAATCATATCTTAGCATTTGAAGCAAGAAAGGCCTAACAGATATAACTGGCCTAGTTGGTTATAATTTAGATGTCTAACATGCTATATTTTAACTTGTAATTTTTTAGTTCAACTTTGTCGCTTGTAGTTTTGTAACTGAATTGTGGCATGTGTTCAGTTGCTTATCTGATGAACTGTGTAGAAGTCAATGAAATATAAATACCTTTCTATTGAAATTCCAAATAATTGGGCATTAAGTATATCATGTATTTTAGAGGCTTTTGATCTGCTTCTGCACTTCTTAACTAAGGATTTAATTTTTGTTCAGTCTTGGCCATAGTCAGAATATACCCAAAATATTTTAGAAATAGTGTTCATATTTGTGGGTTTTTTCCATGCTAACTTACAGGAATTAAATGCCAAAACCCCCTTATATAACTAATTTACTTTCCTTGTGTTGATTATTGCATCAGAGCAATACCATTACTAAGTTGGTGAAGCATAGTAGAGGCCTTGAAGAAACCTGTTTTGTTTAAGCAGATTTTTAAGTGGCAATAAAAGATTTATACTAGAGAGCTGAGTTGCATATTGAGCACTAAAACTCAACTGTTGTGAAAACAAGTATGTTTAAATAATCATATTGTATCCAGTCATAGCATATTTCTAGCATTTTTGTGGGTCACTACTGTTCTGAATAAATCTCATCTCAGGGCTGTTAGTGTTTCCAGACTTAATTAGTCTAGTGTGCATATCAAAAACCTTATTTTTCTGAACCTAGTAATAGCTTTGTTTTACAGAGCAGTGTGGTGAGTTATCACTCCAAAGCCACAGCCGTGCAATAGTGCTGCCTATGAAGAAGGTGAATTGGAACTTGAAATGCATATGGTCTTGTGTAAAATAAGTGTTAAAAATTCTTCCACAAACATTGTTAACTTACAGTCTTATTCCATCCATATTGTAGGTTACTCTTCCCATTCCTGAATATTGTCATATAATGAAATTAATGAGATGATGGTTAGCTCACTTTTCTTTTGGCTCCATACCAAGCCAATATGATGAGTTATTTTAATGTTCAACACCACAGCTATCCTACATGCAAGACCCTGTTAAGGGATGCCCTCACTTATGTTACAGATAAAACCAGTAGCTATGAAATTTACAGTGTGTTACAGAGAATATTCTGAGTAATATGCTGACTATCTTATGAGCTATTGAATGTTCATGATAATAGATTATATTGCTTGCTTTGTGTCTTAATATCTGATTCTGATTTGTTTTTGAACATGGCTATAGTATTTAAATGTGGATGCTATCTGTAGACAGTTCATTTGTGGCTGTCAATAAAATTATCAGATATATCAACTTTGTCTTGTGTTCAAAATTACCTTCCCGTTTCCCATGTCTACTGTAGCTCAAGTAGATGCCCTCAATTGAAATACTGAAATGGAACTAACAATCTCCTTGAAGTCTTGAAGCTGTCTATCTTGAAGAATAAGACTGGAGACCAAACTGCTGGTCCTGTGCTTGTTGCAAATAATGTGCTATCATATCTTTTTGAGAGATGTGCAAAAGGCATCAGGTCTTGATGGCGGCTAATCTAAACCATATTTCAGTGTGATACTTAAACAGGGGTATCTGTTATACTGATGTAAGAGTAAAAATATTGTGTGCCTGTTGAGCATGTGAGATTAGTTTCATGCTGCAGAATGATTTTTATCCCAGTTCTTTGGCATCAAATTGAATATACAGTTTATTCTTTAGTATTTTATCATGGACAGGTAGATCAACATAGCAGTTGCAGTTTCTAAATAATAAAATATTTATTCTCAAGCTTGATAAAGCATAATAAATACTGTCCATCTTATTTTCATTGACTCAAACTTTATATACAAGTCAGTTGTGGTAATGTGCAGCACAAGAATTATGTAATTTATAGTATAGTTTTTAGTTTTGGTGCTATGGAAATGCTGTATGTTTTTCTGATGACTTTTGGGTGCTCTTTGTCTATTACCTTTATTCCTTCTTCGGTTTTATTTTTTCCGTCCCTTCTGTGGTAGGAGTTGGGGTTTACCTTCATGTGAAAGTAGTTAGAGCACTTAAAGCTTTTTTTTTTTAACGCTCTCAGGCATTTCACTCTTCACTGGCATGCTTACTGCTTCCTATTACTGTGGAAGTCAATGCATCTTTTAAACTGATAGGGTTCTATTTTGGCTAATTTGTTTGGGTATACAGGAAGCTTCTAAAACTTTGCTGTTACTTTAGTAGTCCTTTCTGGATTAATTTATTGCAAATTTAAAAAATATAGCATGATAGTAAGAATCAAAGCAAAGCAAACTAAAAATGCCTTCCCTTCACCCCTTTCTTCCTAGACCCATCTTTACTTCCAGACTCTTCCACCTCCTCTCCTTATATTCTAAGTAATGCAGGAGGAATGGAGGGTTGCAGTCAGTTCATAACTGTTCTCTGCTGTTCCTTCCTTCTTGCACATTTTACCTGCTCCAGCATGGGTCCCTCACACAGGATACAGTCGTTTATGAACTGTTCCAACTGTATTGGTTTGTGTAAGGAAAACCACTGTCAGTTCTGACAGTCTAGTTACAGAACCACAGAATGGGTCAGGTTGGAAGGTACCAGTGGACCATCTGGTCTGACCTCCTTCCTCAAGCAGGGTCATCCTGGAGCACATGGCACAGGATTGTGTCCAGGCAGTTATGGAATATCTCCAGTGAGGGAGACTCTACAACCTCTCTGGGCAATCTGTCCCTGTGCTCAGTCACCTGCACGGTAAAGAAGTTCTTCCTCATGTTCAGGTGGATCTTCCTGTGTTCCAGTTTCTGCCCATTGCCTCTTGTCCTATTGGGTGGCACCACCAAGAAGAGCCTGGCTCCATCCTCTTGATACCCTCCCTTCAGATACTTAGAGACACTGATGAGGTCCCCTCTCAGTCATTCTTTCTTGAGGCCAAACAGGCCCAGCTCCCTCAGTCTTTCCTCATAAAAGAGGAGCTCCATTTTTCTCTTGTACTGAGGAGCCCAGAACTGGACACAGCACTCCAGATGTGGCCTCACCAGGGCTGAGTAGAGGGGCAGGATCACCTCCCTTGACCTGCTGGCAATGCTCTTCCTAATGCATCCCAGGATTCTGTTGGCCTTCTTGACCACAAGGGCACTGCTAGCTCATGGACACAATCCTCCTTGACCAAGGGAAAGTCTTCCTTCTAACATACCTTTACCTTGGTCTCCTGGGTCAGAGATCTCCGAGCACTGGCCTTTTCAGTGCAGACTGATGCAAAGAAGGCATTCAGTAAATGCCTTCTCTGTGTCCTCTATCACTAGGGTCCCCCCTCCATTTAGAAATGGTCCCACATTATCCTTAGTTTTCCTTTTATCATTGAAGTATTTGAAGAAATCCTTCTTGTTGTCCTTGACATCCTTGGCCAGGTTTAATTCTTGATGGGCCTTGGTCTTCCTCATCTCATTTCTACTTACTCTGACAACCTGTCTATATTAATTCCAAGTGGCCTGACCCTGCTTCCACCTCCTGCGTGTTTCCTGCTTGTGTTTGAGTAATGACAGGAGTTTTTTATTCATCCATGCAGGTTTCTTGTCCCCTTTGCCTGATTCCTTGCTCATTGGGATGCATTGTTCTTGAGCCTGTTAGTACAGTAGTAATTGCTTTTTCAGAAGTCTCAGTCACTGTGGGTTTAATACTTTGGGGTCAGAGTAGCATTAGTCTTCCTATTTGCAGGACCTTTCTTTGTGTAGGTTGAACAGCTGTCATGCTGTGGCTTGTGGTTTACTTCTAATCATAAGTAACCTTGCTGTTCTCCCTCTGTCTGCTTTGAAGATGCATCTTACGTAGCAACTGAATGAAGTAAATGTTCCCAAATATATAGTGCAACAGTTGTATTTGTAGGGGTTTTGTTTGTATTTTTATTTTTATTTTTTGGGCACTTTTTGTAATAGGATTAGGTTGTTTCCTTATCCTAGCAGATTTATGATAATAGAATTGTAGAATTGTTTGGGTTGAAAAGGGGCCTTAAAGGTCATCTAGTTCCAACCCCCCTGCCATAGGCAGGGAACCTTTGACTATCCCAGGTTGTTCAAAGCCCCATTTAACCTTGCCTTTGACACTTCCAGGGATGGGGCAGCCACAGCTTCTCTGGGCACCCTGTACCAGGGCCTCCCCAGCCTCACAATAAAGAATTTCCTCCTAATATCTAATCTAAACCTACCCTCTTTCAGTTTAAAGCCATTCCCCCTTGTCTCATCACTACATGCTCTTGTAAAAAGTCCTGCTCCAGCCTACCTGTAGGCCCTCTAGGTACTGGAAGGCTGCTCTAAGGTCTTCCCTGAGCCTTCTCCAGGCTAAACAGCCCAAACTCTTTCAGCCTGTCTTCATGGGAGAAGTGCTCCAGCCCTCCCTCCTGAAGCCTTTCAGTGGCCCTTCTCTGGACTTGTATGAACAGGTCCATGCCAGCGTGCACTGGTCTCTGCTTGGACATTGAGCTGTTGACCGCAACTCTGAGTGCAACCATCCAGCCAATTTCCTATCTATCAAGTGGTCCATCTGTCAACTCTGCATCTTTCAGCTTTAGGGACAAGGATGTTGTTTGAGGCAATGCCAAATGCTTTGCATGAGCCCAGGTAGTTTTGGTTTTTTTTGTCAGTCTTCCATATTTGCCAATCCTGTAACCATTTCATAAAGACCTCCATGATTTGCCCTTAGTGAAGCCATGTTTATTGTCACCAATCCCCTCCTTATTTTCCATGTACCTTAGCATAGTCTCCAGGGGGACCTGCTCCATGATTTTGCCAGGCACTGAGGTGAGACTGACTGGCCTGTAGTTTCCTGGGTCTTCCTTATTTCTGTTTATAAAGATGGGGTTATGTTTCCCCTTTTCCAGTCAATGGGAACTTCACTGGACTGCTATGACTTCTGAATATGATGGATAGTGACTTAGCCACTTCACCCACTAGTTCTCTCAGGACCTGCAGATGCATCTCGTCAGGTTCCATGGACTTGTGCACCTGCAGGTTCCTTAGATGCTTTCAAACCTGATCTTCTACAGTGGGTTGCTTATTTGTTCTCCCAGTCCCTGCCTTTGCCATCTAGGTTTTCATCCACCAGTACCCCTAAGTCCTCTTATACAGAGATGATCTCAATTCCTGCATCCCCCAGCCTGCATTGATATTGGGGGTTGTCCTGACCAAATGCAGGACTTTGCCTTGTTGAACCTCAGGAGATTCACATGGACCTACTTCTTGAGCTTGTCCTGGTCCCTCTGAATGACATCTCCTGTGCCTGTTTGTTGTTCCTGATGGCACTGCATTTTACACTGCCTGTGGTTACCTTATTGTTGTATTACTTAATAAAATTAAAAAATCATGTCCATTTCTGGAAACTTCTTTTTGCTCCCAAGTTCTTCAGCCTTGTAGCAGGAGATCTGGTCTCCTAAAATTGAAGTGAAACAAACCTCATCTGGTAACCTGAGCTGGTGGTTGGCAAGAGAAATAACCATGGTGGTGAAGAGGGCTACATGCCAACAGGACCTCTGTTAAGGCAATAAAACATGTTCTGGTGATAAAAGGCTTTGCTCCATATGAATAGGGTTATTGGTACTGAGGAGGTGGGTCTGCAGGTGACAGTAACAACCATTTTCCTACTGTTGTTTCAGCTTTTGTCTAGTGATTTATTCCATGGCAATCACTTTGAGTACTTTGCCTGATGATTAACACAGTATGATTTCTGGCGTAAAATTTGTTTAATGCATACTAGAGGGAGCTTTTTGTGACAATCAGTTGTCAGGATAGTATCTGATGGATGTGGGTACTAATGTCATGTCAGAAGAACTAAAACTTATATTTCATTTGAGATACAGTTTGATGAAAAAATGGGGAGATGTTTTTATGTGTGAGCTTTAGTTAAAGGGTGTTGTCCCTGTTCTAGCTGTTATGCAAAGCTACTTTGAGGACTTCATTATTAAAACCCATTATTAAATCTAACTCTACTGGCATAAAAGTGGGTGGATGCCTACTTTTTGCAGGTGTTATCTGTCGAGTAATAAATTGAACAATTCTGATTTAGGGCAGCCCCTGAAATCTCCTCATGTTGGGACCTTTTAGTTGCCCATTTCTGCATGTTACCTGCTTTTCATTTTTGGAATACATTTTAGTTGTGAAGGAAAGATCCTGTTTGGCAGCTCTTTTTGGAAATGGGCCTTTGCACTTTGGATTATCATCATTGCTTCCTAGTTCCCAGGTTGCTGGTTGTGGCAGTGAACACCTGTCAGTTTCACAGAGTTCACAGAATATTGAGTTGGAAGGGACCCACAAGGATTTCAAGTCCAGCTCTTAAGTGAGTGGCTCACACAGGGATCAAACCTGTCACCTTGGTGTTACTAGCACCATGCTCTAACCAACTAAGCTAATCTCAGGGTCAGTATATGTATGTAGAGGAGGAAGTAAATATATTTGAAGTAGTTGGTAACATTTTCCCTTAGATGGATTTGGTTTTAATCTTTGTTTTGTGACACAAAATTATCTAATACACTATCTCTTTGTCTTCGTGGATCAGTGAGCTCAAATCTGGTCACTGCTGCACTTGCACTGCTTCTTGTAAGGTTTGTCCTCCATTGGTTCAGGTGGTTCCTGCTATAAGTACATCCTATAAAATGTAACTCCAATACCAGATTACAACAGTTTAAAGGTATATCCATTACAATCTCTACCATTGATCCCTTTTTACCAGGCCATAGGGTTTAGCATTGCAATGAACTCCTCCCCTTGCCCCTGGTCTGACTTGGATTTACTCACAGACTGCAGTCCCCCAGGAGTGTGCCTGCTCCAAGTGGAGCTTTATCTACATGCCACAGTCTCTTTTAGGGTATACTTTCTGCTGCACAGACTTATCCATAGCCACAGTTGCTTTGAGGTTCACCTGTTCCAGCATGGCCTTTTTCATGGACCACAATCCTTTCAGAGATGTACCTGCTCCAGTGTGGCTTTACCCACAGCAACAGTCCCTTCAGGAGTGTACTTGCTATGTTACAGACTTATCCACAGCCACAGATCCTTCAAGGTATACCTTCTCCAGTGTGGGCTTCTTGAGCCACAATCTCTTTAGAGGTGTACCTGCTCTGGCACAGATGTAACCATGGCCACAGATACTTCAGGGTGTCCTGTTCCCGTGGGGACTCATCCACAGGTAACAGTCCCTTTGACTTGAGTTCACACAGAGTTCCAGCCTGTGCAGCACAGCAGCAATGCCCTGGCAATTTGCCAGCCCATGTGCATGCACGGTCATTGCTGTTATCAAAATGTTCCCAGGCAGAGCAGAGTAAGACGATAAGCAGCGAAAGCAAAAAGCAGCCGCTAAATGAGCACTGGAGTTTAATTTGCAGTCAGGCAAGCAAGCCTATGGCAAGCCCAGGAGCCTGCTGATTACTAGTCAAACAGCACTAACAGCTATTAATTTGACCTAGCACATTCCAGTCAAGTCTGTTGCTATCTCAAATCCTTCAAGCCCTTTGTTGGGTGCCAAAAAGGTCTGTTGTAGTTTAACCCTGGTAGGCAGCTAAGCACACACAGCTGCTCACTCGCTCACTCCACCAGAGAATTGGAAGGTTCCTTTTTTCCATCTGCCATAGCATATACCTAGCATTTCATTGTAAACAGACTGGTAATATAACAAATCAAAAAGGAGCTTGACCATGCTGCTTGATTTGGGAGATGTTTAGTCAATTTCTTAATTTCTGTCAGCTAAGGTGTGTGGTATCCAACAGGCTTACACTGTGGTGTCAGTGGTTTTAACCTGATTTTTTTGGTCATAGGCTTTCAACTAGATTATCTGATACTGAACACTACTTTCCTTGGGGTTTAAAGATGAGTTCACAAGATTATATCTGTTCATTTTGAAAATATTAATTGTCAAGACAAAGGAATTGCTTAATTAAAAAAAAAAAAAAAAAGCAGCTGTTGAAATTACTCTGAAAAGTATTAGTAGCACTTATGATTGTAGTGCCATACCTTTTCTTTTTATTAATAGCATACTTAAGTATGGAAAAAAATTATATATCCAAGACTGGATAGTATTGTCCCCAGAATTAGCAAAATAGTGTTGATGCTGAACTCTTCACACTTCCTAGAAGAATCTATAGAATATTCAAAAATAAAGTGAATAAAGAGCTTGAGTTGTTCCCTAGGACTTACAGCTATAATATTGTATAAGAAAATATTAATTTCCTGTATAAGACTTTTTGGGTATGAGCACTGAAAATTCCTTGTTGCCTCTAAAAGTTTGTTACTACTGAATCTTGTTTAAAATCTGAAATATGAACTGACTGGAGGGTCTCTTTGTTCACTTCTACAGTGAATTGTAAAATGGGGCTTGGATCTGTGAGGCTTTGTGTTAGTAGTAATAGGCATATGAACATAATGCAAATAAAATCTTATAAGAGCAGGTATTAATAGTAAGGATATTAAAATGTTAACTATAAGGGGTTCATGATGTTGAAAAAAATCCAGTTTCAGAATGCAATGCTTACTGATCCAAAAGGATCTCAACTAAGAAATCATATTTGTGTGCATAAAGTTGGTTACAAGTGAGTTCTTTAAACCTATATTCTCAGTCATTAATTATGGAGTGTATTCTATAGCTTGCTCATTATTTTTTAAAACAATAGATGTAACCATACAATTGAGTGTCCAGGAAAACTGAACAGGGACAGACTCTGGGTTGTATGCATTAAAGTTTGTATATAAACACATCTCCCTTGTGTTTCCTCTGCACTAATTTGGGTATTTAAAAGTTTTTTAAAACAACTGATAAAAAATTAATTTTTCAAAGAACTAACAGATCCACAGAAGTTCACAGAAGGACCCATTTTTATCCTGCATAGAACTTGGATAAAAAGTGAGAAATGTAACCAAAAGTGTTCATGACAAAGGCAATTGAAAAATGAGCCATTTTGACTCAAACTGCTTGATCATTAAGGTCTAATATAGTACAAGGATACAGATATCCAATGTAAATATGTGCTTTTTTGATGGCGATGACAAAGAGACGTGGACTCCATAGATTGCCCATATGAAGCCGTTTATTGATCCACCTAGCTGTGCTTTTATACCCACACATTATATAACAAGTAATACATGCCAAGTAATATTGCTTAACATATGCCTCGTACTAACTAACACAGGTATGCCTAAAATGCACTAACACAGCAAGTTTCTCAAAATCACGCTTTGCCGTGCCAAGGCTTGAGGCCTAGCTCTTCTGCTCTTGACATGAGTGCAGCCATACTTCCAGTTCGGCTCTCTAGCTCCAGGCCCTGCAGGGCCACATCTCCCCCTTTCTGTTCTACCAAGAGGATCTTCTTGGTGGTCTTGTCAATCAGTCTCTGCACACATTGCAAGATACATGGCAAACAAATCATCATCAGCAACAATATAGCTAAGATATAAATTCCTGTTTTAGCTAAATGTTTAAGCCAGCCAGTAAGTCCCCATCCGCCAAGCAAGTGTCCAAGCCAGTCACTATCATCTACTACTCTTAATTTGGTCACGCTGTCCCGAAGAGCCTGTATGCTAGCATGAATAGACAAGGAGTTGTCTAAAAGATTCATACAGCATAAGCCTTCAAAATCTTCGCAACCGTGTCCATGGGCTAAAAGCAAAAAATCAATCGCAGCCCTGTTCTGAAGGGTTGCATGCCTAATACTGTCAACATCTGTTAGCAAGCCTGTTAAAGCAGAGCTAGTAGCATTAGTTTGTTTCGCAAGCCAGCAGCCAAGATTATTCAAAGTCTTCAATGCATGTGCTGTACCTATAGCTGGAATGATAGAGGCAAAGATTCGGGCTCCAAGGTTCCAGGATTCCACATTATCATTACAGCCAAGGCTGTACGTGTGTGTGCTGCGTTTTGCTCTCACTAAGCTGCGCAGCATTGGCAAGTTGTCCCAAAAAGAATGAAACATGGTTAATCGCCCAAAGGTACAAGGTCCTCCTACGGACCTTCCTGGTATTCCCTTCCAAGCTCTGTTCCCACATATCATAAATATATTATCCATCAAGCCAATAGAAGCAGTCCCAGGTGTAATGGGCTGCGGCAGGGTATGATTGCACCAGGCAGAGGCATTCGCATAAATCCCCGTGCCTGAAACTTCCTGAAAAGGCCCAGCGGTGTAGTTTAAGTAAAAACATGCAAAAGCCTGCATGGATCCAAAAATGTCCAATTCCTGGGGTGGCAAAGAAAGGGGGGAAAAATCAGAAACCTTGTTCACCCCCAACCCTTTATCATTAGCAAAGTACCACCCAGCATTTCTATTATTTTGTTTTTGATATCTATCATAACACCACCACAGTGGCTCAATTCGGCCTGGGGCAGTACAATCCCTGTGCATTGTTTCATTGTATAGGGTATCCCATTCAGTTTTCCCCAAAGGTATAGCTATCAGGCAAGTCTGGAAAGGATCACCAGGAGAGGTCATGGACAGGCACAGTGTAGACTCATTCAAAGCTTCAGCAAGCGTAAGCCATACATTGCGTTCAGGAAGGGGTGGCATGGCAGTCACTTCCTCTATATAAAGAATCCTTAAGTATAAAAGAGTTAATATACTAATTTTCTACATTTTGTTTTGATTATAGTTTGCTTATCCCACAACTTAACAATCAGGTTATCTCTTGTTTGATTATACACAGTAATAGCTAAAGCACGTTGATCTAACGATTCTATTCTCTGCAAAAATCTCTGTAAATTAAATCGTGAAAAATGTCTAGGACCAGAGAGGTGCTGCCGAAGCACTTCAGGCCCTAATTGATCCCTAATAAATGCAAGTGGAGTAAATGTTGTATTAATGTCACGAAAGCAAAAAAAACATAAAATGCTAGCAATATATGAGATCCTACGAGTAGTTCGTACCCCACACTGTAGACAAACAGCAGTCACAACAGGGCAACAGCTAAAATTATGTGACCGACACCGTGCTTCCCTTTCTACACGTCTTTCAGCACGAACTTGAGCATAAAGCAATTCTTGTATTATATCATCAACATCACCATCACTATGTTTCTGCAATAACGAACTAAGCACTCTGCGAGTTCTTTGAACGTGTCTTTCGACTGCTTCTGGGTCTTCCAGTTTGCAGATCAGCAGGTATCACAGCATGCCTCCGGCATGTAGCTTCCCACTGACTATCCTCTATCTGCCAAATTTGTGGAATCTTTAAGCCTACCTTACACCTATGTTCTAATATTTGAGTATTCTTTTCTGCTGTTAACCGATTTACAAGGCAATCCAGGCGCCAAGCCAAATCCAATCTCTCTCGGGCCGCTAGATCTTCAATCAAGCTTAACCCTTTGTACCAAGGCAATCCAGTGTACTTACTTATAGCATTGTACCAAGTATCTCTGCTCCAATTATGAAAACAAGTCCCACAAAGGAGGTAGTTTCTCCAATGGTGCTGAAACACCCACACCTTATGGCCACAACCCCCACAATAAATTTTTATCCAAGCAGCACAATCGCGTTTCCCGCAATGCAAACAGGTGTGATATGGGATAGGATTATCACCACAAGTAAATACAGTTATTATCTGTCCCAAATCTTCCTCATCCATCCAACGCAAGCGTCGTTGCAGAAGCTGTTCGAGTTGTTGTAGGGGTTTCTGTGTCAGCAGTCGAAGACGATGTAGGTGCCTTCGTCCTTCTTCGCTTGGCATAGGTGGTTGCAGGCTCTCAGCAGTCTCTGGATTCAGCTATCCGAGAGGGGAGGAGGCGAGGGTGAAGCAGGTGAAACTGCAGGCGGAGTGCCAGGTTGATTAGGATCCTCAGGAAAGGTCTGCAGAGGTTCTCTGAAAGGTCTCACATTCTTGGCCGGAAGCCATCTGGGGCCGATCTCTGTGGAGACACAAGCAAAACCTCTTCCCCATGTGACAAGGGGATAGGGTCCCATAATTTTACCTGTCTCAGGATCCTTAATTAAAACCGGGGCTTTCTGCTTTACTTCCAGCTTGGAGCTGCTGCCAAAATGCCTTACAATCGGTGGGTTCGGATCCATGAGTGAGCAATTTAAAAAGTTAAACACATACAATGCTTTCTGCAATCGTTCTGCTGGGGTGGAATTCCCCATTCCCCCTTTCTGTTGCAACAAAAGGCGTTTAAGTGAAGCATGAGCCCTTTCAATAATAGCTTGTCCTGTGGGAGAGTGAGGAATCCCCGTCTTGTGTGTTACTCCCCAGAGAGCGAAAAAGTTCGCAACTCTCTGGGAAATGTATGCTGGCCCATTATCAGTTTTAACCTGTAAGGGAACACCAAGAACTGCAAAGGCATTTGAAAAGTGACGGCACACGTCCTTTGCTGATTCTCCTGTGTGGCAGGAGGCAAATAAGGCACCTGAAAAGGTATCAATAGAAGAGTGAATGTACTTGAGTCTCCCAAACTCAGGGAAATGATTTACATCTGTTTGCCAAATCTGGAGGCTTTCGAGTCCTCTAGGGTTAACACCTCCAGCAAGGGCAGGGAAGGAGTGCCTCTGGCAATCTGGGCACACAGCCACAATACTAGCAGCTTGGCGTGTAGACAAAGCAAAGGTGTGAGCAAGTGCAGCAGCATTCTGATGGAAGAAAGAGTGGCTGAGTTTAGCGTGAGAAAAGCGATCTGGTAAATGAACAGTTAAAGTAAGTAAGTCTGCCTGGCGGTTTCCCTCTGCAATAAAACCAGGCAAAGTAGTGAGAGACCTAACATGCATGACAAAATAGGGGTGCTGTCTGTTATCTAGAAGGTAAACAAGTTGTTGTAACCAGTAAAACAGATCCTTGTTAGGCACATCTTTCAAGACAGCAGCTTCAGCTCTCTCCACAAGGCCTGCAACATAAGCAGAATCTGTTATTAAGTTTAAAGGAGCAACAAAACGTTGAAAGGCTCGAACAACAGCTGCTAATTCAGCAATCTGGGGGGAAGCCGAAACTGTAGCGACATCTGAGTCCCACCGGGCGAGATCGGTGTTCCACCACAGCAGTACTGACTTCTGAGTGTGTCCAGAACCATCTGTGAAAACAGTTAGAGTTTGTAAAGGGATCTCACTTCTTTTAGGATGCATCAGGAGGTTAAAACTGGTGGCTACAAGTCTGTGCTTTGGGGGATGTGTAGAAAGCTGTCCAGAAAAGTCTGCAAGGGCAATTTGAAAAACTTCAGATTGTTGCAACAGCCACTGTAAATAGAAAGTAGTAACAGGCAAACAAATATAACAAAAATCCACACCTGCAAGTGTGGTAAGTCTCTGTCTTGCTTTAACAATAAGCATAGCAAACATTTCATGTTGTGTAGTTACAGTTTTAGACATCTGATGTGGCAAAAAGATCCATTCAATAATCAGCAAGGGGTCAGGCGCTTTAGGATCCCACTGAAAAATTAAAGCATGAGGTTGTTTACCTGGATTTAGAATTATCAGTGAAAAAGGCAACTCAGGGGCCCATCGGGCTGCTTGCTGACTGGAAATAGCATCAGCTACCAATTGCAGTGCTTGGCAGGCCTCTGGTGAGATGTGCCGGGGTGAAAGATCAGACTCCCCCTTCAGCAACTCAAACAGAGGGGCTAATTCAGTGTTTGAAATTCCCAATAAGGAATGAACCCAATTTATTTTTCCCATAAGTTTCTGGGCATCATGCAAAGTACGAATGTCAGCATGAATTTGCAAAGGCTGAGGAGAAATACTCTGGGTCCTAATGCGCCATCCCAAATATTTCCAGGGGGGCTGACGCTGGATTTTTTCAGGAGAAATACAAAGTCCTGCTTGGGTTACAGCAGCAGTGACAAGGGCTAGGGCTTCCTCCATGATTTCCTGTTGTTCTGCTGCAACAAGGATGTCATCCATGTAATGATATATCAAAGCAGCGGGCATTTGCTTACGAATGGGGGCTAGGACCCCCGCGACAAACCACATACATATGGTAGGCGACCATTTCATTCCTTGGGGAAGAAAATTCCAATGGTACCTTTGCAATGGGGCTTGCATATTGAGGCTTGGGACAGAAAAGGCAAATTTAGGAGCATCATCAGGATGCAAAAGAATATCAAAGAAGCAGTCCTTTAAATCTATTACTGTGAGATGCCAATCACGGGGAATCATGGTTGGGGAAGGCAAACCAGGCTGAAGGGTCCCCATATCCTCAATAACATCATTAACTTTACGGAGATCTTGGAGCAAGCGCCACTTGCCACTTTGTTTTTTAACAACAAACACAGGTGAGTTCCAGGGACTGGTAGAGGGGACTATACGTCCCTTCTCCAGCTGCTCCTGGACAAGGTCAGTGAGTGCGCGTAATTTGGGCAAGGGAAGGGGCCATTGATCCACCCAGACAGGTGTCTCAGTTTTCCAGGTTAATTTCAGGGTGTTACGCGCTGCAATGGCCCCAATCAAAAATCTGACTGCATTTTTATTCCCCATTGAGAGAGCACATCCCGTCCCCACAACACCATAGGCACAGGCAACACAAATGGCCTAACAGAGGCTATACGACCGTCAGGTCCTGTCACATGAATAATATAACGACTGATGACTGTTGCTATTTCCCCCAATCCCAGTGAGGGTTTGTGATACCTCGGTGAGGGGCCAAGTGGGGGGCCACTTGGCCTGAGAGACTATACTCACGTCCGCACCCGTATCCAGAATCCCGGTGACTGTCACCTGCTGTCCCCGCAGTGTCAAGGTACATGTATACGCAGGACGTTTATTAGAAATTTCCTGCACCCAAAATATTTCCGGGGTACCTGTGGAACCAAACCCTCCCTCTCGTGTGTTACACTCTGGTACAGGGGGTGTTAAACTGTGTGTAAAGGGGATCTATTGTGCAATGCATGCCCCTCGTGGAACAGTACAAGGTGGAAAAGGAGTCCAGGCCATTATTTTTATTTCCCCTACAGAGTCCGAGTCTATGACTCCTGCCAAAACAAAAAGTCCTTGGACGGTAGTTGAGGACCTGCCCACGAGCAAGGCACTCGTCTGGGGTCCCGGTGGACCAAAAATTCCTGTAGGGAGTAAATGAACACTAGAATCAAGCAACGTTACTGTGTCTGCGGTTGCCAGGTCCATGGCAAAACTGCCTGGGGTTGCTGGACGTAGGCTTGAGATGGTCCTTGGCTGGGCTGCAGCTGCGGGGCCGGCGGAGCTGGCGCTGGCGTCTGTGGTCGGACGTACTGTGCCAGGGGCCGGGGGATTAGTATCGTCACGCGTCTCCGGCCATCCGCGTTCTTGTTCCAGTTTCCCTGGACCGGGCGACCTTCAGAATCATACTTAGAATGACATTCATTAGGAAAATGACGACCCTTACGACACCGAGGGCATATATCAGGGATCTTAGATTTGGCTCCTTCCCGAGCAACGCAGTGTTTTTTCAGGTGACCGGGCTTATGACATTTATAGCAAACAGGTGACATACCCTTAGCTGCTGCAAAGGCTGCAGCCATAGCCTCATACTGATGTTCCAGAGTCCCAATACAATTACACGCCTCCACCATTTCGACAAGGGTCGGTTCCTGATTCGGCAGGGACTTTAGGAGTTTTTTACAGTCAGCATTTGCATTTTCAACAGCAAGTTTTAAAAGCAAGATTTCACGAGCATCTGCATTATCAATCTGACGTTCCAGTGCCTGCTTAAGGCGATCAATAAATTGCATATATGGCTCCTGGGGTCCCTGGACAATAGTTGTAAATGCCTTCAGGGGTGTTTTTGCATCAGGGACCTTAAGAAAGGCTTGGTGCGCCGCATCACGAGCCCCATCTAGAGCCTCCCGCGGGCATTCACGCGCCTGGGTAGCAGGGTCAGAAAATGGACCTGTTCCCATTAGCTGCCTGATAGTAAGAGCAGCCAGGGCTGGATTTGCATGGCCCATGTAAGTTAACAGCAGGCTTTGCAAGCCCTTTTCCCACTCCTTTTCCCATAAGCTGTACTGTACGGGGGTTAACAATATTCTGGAGAGGGTTTTTAAATCATACGGGGTCATAGTGTGGGCAGCAAATACAGAATCAAGCAAACTTGTAAAATGCGGTGACCCAATACCATGATCTGTAGCCGCTCGCCGCAACTCTTTAATCTCAGAGAAAGAAAGCTGTTCCCAGTGCGCTGAACGTTTCCTAGTACCAGTGTAGATCACCGGAGCCACAATCCTCCCAGCAACCTCAAAATCCCCCTCTCTTAATGCCTGTTGTTTTAAGTGGAGCCAGTAATCATGGGGGTCAGGGGGAAACAAATTAGGCTCCTTGTCAGGGTCTATAAGTCCAGGGTCGAAGGGATCCTCCTCCGGACCACTGTCTTCATCGTCATAATTAGCAGCGAAAGCCTTTACAGGTCGGCGCGAGGGACCCCCCTCCCTTTTTCCCTCAACACACAACGCAGAAGCAGCAGGGGTTTTTTGCGGCGGGAGGGGGGGTGAGGTAGACAAGCACTGAGATGCAGTTTCCTCAGAATTCAAGGAATTCGGGGAGTCTTCCGAGATAGCAGCAGTTTTAGAGATAGCAGCGTTCTGGTTTTTAGCGGCAGTCTCTTCGAGTTTTAAGGTAGACTGAGAATCAGCAGTAGCAGTACAAGATTTCTCTGCCTTTTGGGAATTTCTCTGAGCCTTCAAGGCTTCAAAAATCACCCTCCAAGAGGGCAGCATTTGTGCAATGGCTTTGTTTCCTTTCGTGGCAGAGTCCCATAACTTAACTCCCGCCTCATCCCACAGATCTAACGTAAAGATCGTGGATTCTGTTGCTCCCGGGACTTCTGCCGCTACCCAGCGTAATAAAAGTTTTAAATCATGCGAAGGCAGTTTTATCATGCTGCTGTAAGAGCTTAAGCGTAAGTTCATAAACGTCTCTTTCCGGACCAGAAATTCCCTGACCCATCGTTCCCTGCAGCGCTACCCCAACCCAGCAGGGGTTAGCTCACCTCCTTTTCCCGGAGGAATTGATTGCCGGCCGGCCTCCGCTTCCTTTCAGCGGTCTCGTCCTGCAGGGCGTCGCCACCCGGTCGCACAGCTAGGCGATTATCGCTCCTCACACGAGGGCACCATTTGATGGCGATGACAAAGAGACGTGGACTCCATAGATTGCCCATATGAAGCCGTTTATTGATCCACCTAGCTGTGCTTTTATACCCACGCATTATATAACAAGTAATACATGCCAAGTAATATTGCTTAACATATGCCTCATACTAACTAACACAGGTATGCCTAAAATGCACTAACACAGCAAGTTTCTCAAAATCACGCTTTGCCGTGCCAAGGCTTGAGGCCTAGCTCTTCTGCTCTTGACATGAGTGCAGCCATACTTCCAGTTCGGCTCTCTAGCTCCAGGCCCTGCAGGGCCCCACTTTTTTCTTTAAATTACTGAAAAAAAGTGTCTGAAACAAGGGGGTTTTTGAGCTATTTGGCTTGTCGTAGTATGTTTGGTGTATCACAAAATCAGTGGTTTGAAGCTCAAGAATGTTAGGTGTTGTACTGTTTGAGGTTTTAGATCGTCTGACTTTGCAAGTATAGTGGCAGAGTAACTTGGTACTATGACCAAAAAGCATTACTGTAAATGTCATTAGTGTCTAAAATATGGTCCTATTGACTATTATCCACAAGTATTCCCTCTATTCAACAACTTTGACAGTGTTATTGTTTTAGATTAATTTAAACTGGATCATATTACTTTTAATATTGTGTGTACAGGACCTATATGGGTGTATACAGGTGATAACACTAGGTATGCTGTATTTTCTAGATGATGGAAGAGTGGGGAAAACTTGATAATTTTCTGTAGAGATAAAAGGGAAGTTAATAGAATACCTATTCTACTTACCACTTCAGACAATAAACTTCAGGGTTTTAGTAGAGGGGAATTTACTGTTAATAAATACAAACATGCTAGTGAAATCAAGAAAAGGAAGAAAATAACCTTTATTTCTTTTGCCTGCTTTAACAGTTATTACTCAACCAAGCCCATCAGTTTCTCAACCTAGTACTTCACAGAGTGAAGAGAAAGTTTCTGAACTGCCTAAACCAAAGAAGAACAGATGTTTCACATGCCGAAAGAAGGTTGGCCTTACGGGTATGATAGTACTTTGTCAATATTGAATAGATTTATATTATTAGTTGTCTCTTACTAGATTAAATTTGTTGAAATCTGTAGGCATTAAACTTTTGCTTGCTGTTACAAAATCCGTAATGTTAGATGCCTTAATACAGCTGATATTTGAAAATATTCATTACACTTAATCTGTTTGATACAGAAGATGCACATACCCCCTTTGAACTGGTGAAGCTCTTAATTTATACCTTTCTTGAGTCTGAAACTTCCTAGTGATGTTACTTTTCTTTATACAGGGTTTGATTGCCGATGTGGAAACTTATTTTGTGGACTTCACCGTTATTCTGACAAGCATAACTGTCCGTATGATTACAAAGCAGAAGCTGCAGCAAAAATCAGGAAAGAGAATCCAGTTGTGGTGGCTGAAAAAATCCAGAGAATATAAACTAGTCTATTTGTGAAAAGACTGACTTTTATTTGTTTTATTTTAATGTGCCCTATGAAAGCATTAAAGAGCAGATGCATGGCCATTTTCCTTTGTTCTCCAAAGTTTTAATTTTAGCCTTGTTTGTCTTAATGTTTTTTCACAATGTTTGGATGTTTGTTACAGGCAGAATTGGATAGATACAGTCCTTGAAATGTATATGGTCTCCTCAGAATATGATTGGATGGCTAGAACCTGTACAGGAATACACATGCACAGAAGACAGGCTCTAGTTCACATGTGCTAAACAGATGTTTTCTTCATGTTTACAGCAGATCTGCCTTTTGAGATGTTCAAGATGTTTATGACTAGCCAAAGACTATGCCTGTTTGGGAGAAGGATATGTCAGAAAGGCTGATGGTCTACTTCTATACATTTAAAATCTTCTTCTACTTTTAGTTTCCACACTCCATTGTATTCCAGCAGAATATAAGACATGTAGCGGGCTCTACCATCCAGTAAGATGAGTATTGGTGCCATATGTAATAAAAAGTCATTTAGCAATTGCAATGAGAAAAATGGAAAAAAAATCAGATATGTATGAGAAGAAAACTATTTTAGAACAGATAACATTAACTTTAGAATAATGAAAATTATAATAATTTCTGAAAGGAAATGTCCTGTTAGAAACTTAAGAACTGTCCTGCAACAGTTGTCTGCTTTTCCTTGCATAGTTAATAATGTTGTGTAGCACAATATTGTGCTAAGATTGACTTAGAAAACAAAAACTATGGGTGGGATTTTTAGACATACCACAGCAACTCTATCAAGTGACACATGCATCTGTGTAAGTTGCAGAAGTATTTGAGCAGTTTATTATTCATGTGCTTCTTAAATTCAACACGTTCTGGGTTCAAAAGACTATTAGGAGCTTTTTTCAGTTAAAAGAAAAAAGTTTTAAATGTAACAATTGTTGTGTATGGGAATCATACTCAACATGACTCTTGTAGATTTAAGTGAGAGCTGGAACCACTCTTGGAAGGCTGCTTTATTGTTTTTAATTTTATTTGGGTGTAGGACTGTAGTGTTCTTGGGTGTATTGCATGGGCTCCATTATCTACAACTTTGTATAATAACTAGAAAGGACAGTATATTTCACTGATGCTTGTCTGGTAATATCATTTATGTGTTATAATGGAAGGGGGGTTTGTGATGTATGAAACTTGTGGTGGTTTTTTTATATAATCGAGTGTAGTGTAGACTAGTGTTGTAATGCCTCCTCATTGTATGTACACAAGATGCTACTTATGATTTTTATTGTAGTGTTCAATCTTAGTTTTTTAGTTCACTATTAAAAAAATCAATCTTTTGCTTTTAATTTGTTCTTTCAATTTAGTGATCAGATATGTAAGCATGCACAGATAGTTCACACTTAGGTATTGCACATAATCACACTATCCAGCATCTATGCTCTGCCGTATTATGTAAATAATAAAAATCATGTACAGAAGGAAATACTTTTTGTGATAGTTCATTGGTTTTAGTTATTGCTGTAATTTAAAAGTGGCCCTGTGGCGGTTGGGATACAAAACTAATACTATAGATTTTTTTTTTCTTAAACCATTCTAACCTCCTTATTTCTTATTTTGACATACTGACTTTTTTAAGATGACTTGCTGAGGTCAGAAAAGCATGAACAGCTGGAATACAGATAACTACTTGATGACCAGATAAAGATGTCAGCAAACAACAACGTGCTTTGAAGCAGAGAACCCCTTATAACATGGGAAAGCTGGACAGAGCAACGCAGATAGAACCAATGTGGTCAGCATACATTCTCCATTTATTCTCTCTAAGATGGCAAATTATATACAGTTCCATTTAGTTTACAATCACAGACATTCTCTCATTGGCATTCAGCATGAAGAAGAATGCAAACAGACATTGTTTATTTCAGTCTTAAGGTGGCTAACATGTTCACACTATAACTGTACCAATTAACACCCAAAAACACCACTGTCCAGTGCCCCACACCTTAACATAATTTCTAACGGTGCCACAGGCTTTGCACCCACACAGGCCTGCACCTGAGGCCCAATCTGGGGTAGCTCAAACCTCATTCCAAAAACACATCATGCCCACGTTCTCTAAGAAATTCTGCTACAGTGCTGTCCTAGGGTGATGTTACGATGTTGTATCCCCAGTCGTCTGTTGGGTTTATGCTGGATATTACACTCTGTACCTTTAATATTGGGTCTGAGAGTAAAAACGAGAGGAGAAGCGCAGAGTTTGTTTTCAGAGACCTCTCTCCGCCGGGCTGGCCTTGAAAGAGTGGAAGTCAACAGCATGCAGACATGAGGCGGAGAGGTGGGTTTTTTTTCTCTCTCTCTTTAGCTTTTCTTTGTAGTTAGTAAGTGTAGCTTAGCTGAGGCTGAGAAGCTTCGGTTTTCTTTTTTTCTTTTTTTTTTTTCTTTTTTTTCCTTTTTTCGCCTTTCTTTGGAACTGTTCAAACCTCCCCAGACTGAGGACCCTGGGGGGCTCCGGGGGGAGCTTGCACCTGGGACCCACCAAGATCTACCCTGCGCAGCAACTTTTCTCAGTGCCGGAGGGATTGAGAGCAGAGCAACCACCTACAGGAGGGTCTTCTTTTCTGATTTGTCATCTCTCCAGAGTGGAGCGAAGTTCTTGTCATCTGGTATTGTTCAATTTATTGTGCTGGGGAGTGCTTTGCCGGTTTAATAAACAGGTTTATTTCCACTTCTCTCTGAGGAGGTTTCTCCTGAACCAGTTGGGGGAGGGGAGGGAGGGCTCCCTAGGAGGTTTCCTCCCAAATTTGCCCTAAACCACGACAAGTGCTTAAATGGGAATGAAGGAAATAGTAGTGAACTTTAAACGTTTCTGTTCTGTTGTGGTTTTTGGGTTGTTTTTTTCTCCTTTTGGCTACAGAAGTTATTTCCGGTGGATCTGTTCTAATACAGCCAGTGTACCAACTGCATTGTTTTGTTAAAATCTTCATCATAAGGCCTGGGCAGAGTTGTCAAGATCTGTATCCAAATATGAATATCATATATGCCATATGTATCTTTCCCAAGGAAAAACAAAAGTACAGAGCATACGGCACATGTTGATTTGAAAGAAGCTATCTTTGCTGGTGAATAATACATAATAATTACTGCTACCACTATATATGCTTCTCATAAGGGAGCAAGGGCATGTTCTGGGCCTTCATGTGCCAGGATAGCTACGACTGAGAGAGAGACGGGAAGACTGATTTGTGATCAGAATTCGTTTTTTACTGTGTGCTACAAATCTTTATATATCATTCTAGGAAGACTAGTAATTGTTTACTACAATGATTAGGTTAAACATCACAAACAAACTTATACATTTTACATCATCTCTTGCTTGCAGAGATTGATTCAATCTTCTTTTCCTGTCTTAGTCTTGATCCAATCTTCTTGTAATCTTTAAAGCTCTGTTCTTGCCAAGGCATCTTGGTTATCAAACTGGTTATGCTAATTAAATCTACAGTACCCTCTGTCCTATGTCCACATCTCCCCTGTTTCTGTTAAGTTTATTAATTTTTTACACACTATAAAATACAAGGAATAATTATAACAATACATAATATAATGCCTAATACATATGTCCTAGGGTGACTTTATGATGCTTGTATCCCCAATCATCTGTTCTGTATGTGCTGTATATTAAGTTCTGTACCTTTAAAACTAGTTCTGGGAGCAAAGGGGGAGAAAGAAGCAGCACGCAGTTTGTTCTGAGAAAACTGCCTGACTCCCACACGCTCTGGTGTTCATCTGAGGCACGGACAGCGGTGGGGCAGAGATCTCCTGTGCTTTTAGTTAGTTTTAGCTAGCTGAGGCAGAGAAGTTCCCTGGACTGTTTTTTTTTTCCCTTTTTTTTTTTTTTCTTGGGACTGTTTAAATCTGCTCTGGACTGAAAAACCCAGAGGAGCAGTGAGGGGTCTCACCTGCGGCCCACCGGGCCTGGACCTCTGGAGGAAGTGGGACTGGTGAGAGACTGAGTGAGCTGAGCTACACCCATGGCAAGGATTTTCTCAGTTTGCCATCTCTCTTCGCAGCGGCGAGTTTTATTGTTTCATATTATTCATTTTTTTTTGTGCTTGTAGGCATCTTGTTTGTTAAATAAATAGTTTTTTCCACTTTTCTTTGAGGAAGTTTCTTCCCAAACTGGCTGGGGAGAGTGTGTTTTCCAGAGGAACCCCTTCAGAGGTGTCCTCCCAAATTTATCCTAAACCAGGGCATATATTTTTATTGGCATCCAACGTTGGGCAAGAGAGAGTGGAAAAAACTTGCATTGATTGCATTTTTGGTTGTACTTTTTGTGGGGATAGAGTAGTCAGTAGCCATGTTGCTCCTTGAATTCCTAATGTCTCTTAGAATAGAGTCCTTTCTGTATTTCTGTCCCCTAGGCTTTTTTTAGGTTTCAATACCTTTCTGGTCCCTAGGTTTGTTTTCTTATCCAGAGATAGCTCCAATGTTGTCCCTAACACATAGCTTTTACACTAGAGGTGCACGAATTAGGATAGCTATTCTCCTGGGCTCAGTGATTATAATTTATAGGAAGCTTATACAGGTACTGAAGTTTGTGCCAGGTATTTTTGGTTTATGGCTTCTTTGTCCTCCCCTGCATCCTAGTTCCAGTAGCATGTTTTTGAGATTTATTAATAATAGCACCCAGTTTGTTAGAGGAGGAGTAGAGGATGAAGCTTTCCAGTCTTTTCTTTCCTTCTTCTCTTTTGAATCGGTTGCATCACTTTTAGAAAATGTTCAGTATCCCCTGAATGTTAAAGAAACCACTCTCCTGGTATTTAATCTGGTAAGCTTCCTCTATACAGTTTGCAGCTTGTCTAGAATGAAGTCTGAGTTTTCCAGAGGGGCTGATGAGACTGCTGACCTAGAAGTAAACCCAGAAGTAGACCCAGGTGTGAAAAATCCTGAATGGTGTAAAAAATGAAAGAGAATGGGCCAAACCTTGAAGAAATTTTCTTAACCCCCATCTTAGGAATTTTCACATGAACAAATTCAGAACCCAGATGAGGTAGGGAAATATCTAGAGGAGAACTGCCATGATCATTCTGAGAAGAAAACACTTATTGCAATAAGCTGGGCCTGGCATATGCTTATCGCATGCTGCTGGATACTGTAGAACATCAGATAGAGGCAGGGGGGCAGGGAGATAAATCAGCAGCTACCCCAGTCAATCAGGCTGCAGCCAATACCCCGGCTACTCAGACAGCAGCTAAACCAGACAGTGAGCCTAAGTCAGCAGCTATACCAGATAGCGAGCTTAAGTCAGCAACTAAACCAGATGATAAGCACAACCAACTGCCACACAGTCAGAAGCTGAACCAACCAACACCCAATCAGATGCTCAACCAACTGATACACAATCAGAAACTGAACAAACTGACACAAAATCAGAAGCCCAACCAACTGGCAGCAGAACACAAGCCCAGCCAACCGGCAGCATATCACAAGCCCAACCAACCAGCAGAAGGTCAGAAGCCACTATTGAGTCCTTTTCCCTGAAAGACCTTCGAGGCCTATGAAAGGATTACACTCGACGGCCTGATGAATCTGTAGTTAGTTGGCTAGTCCGTCTTTGGGATGCTGCAAGCGAAGCTACAATTCTGGACGGCACAGAAGCAAGGCATTTAGGATCCCTGTCGCAAGATCCGGTTATCAACCTAAGAATGATAAGAGAGGCTAACCCTTGTAGTCTCTGGGAACGGGTCCTGAGAAGTGTGGCGCAAAGATATCTGTGTGCAGATTATCTCTATATGCAGCAAACCCAGTAAAAGACCATAAAACAAGAGATTCAATGCTTAAGAGAAATGGCAGTGGCAGAGATTGTCTTCTCAGATGACCTAAACACTAGGAACTCAGACTTGGTACCATGTACATCCATGATGTAGCGAAAACTTGTATGACTTGGGCCACAAGAATACTCTTCTGCTTTAGCAATAATGAAGCAGAATGACACAAGAGAGACCATGCTAGATATAGCGAAAAAGCTCCGAGCATATGCAGATGCCGTTCATAGTCCAACACATGCGAGAATCGCAGCTCTGGAAACACGTATGCAGACATTAAAAGACAAGATAGAAGAAAACCACAACAACTCAGAGAAGACATTCTATAAATCTCTGCAGTACAAGTCAGAAGTTCTGGCACCAAACGCAGACGTTCCCCAGATAGGGAAAGAAAGAGCATCCCACGAACTAAGCTGTAGTCCTTTCTGCGTGATTCTGGAGAAGACATAAGGAAATAAAATGGAAAATCTACTGATAATCTGGCACAACGGCTGCATGAATTGTTAGAAGACAAGACTCAGAGAAGTTCCACCTAGAGGGCAGTAGCTCCAGTTACCCAGGGAAAGACGGATAACAAGGCTTAAAGGGGCCCTGCCTCTAGCCAGGTAGAGGCTAGAAAAAACTGTGTTTTTTAGACTGTGTAAATTCGTTGGCCTGGCACATTAGAACCACAAAAATATGAGGTCTTGGTTGACACTGGTGTGCAGTGCACAATAATCCCATCAAGATATGTGGGGGAAGAATCTTTTTCTATTGCTGGCGTGACAGGGAGATCACAGGATTTTACTTTAGTAAAAGCTGATGTAAGCCTGGCTAGAAATGAGTGAAAGAAACAATCTATTGTGACAGGCCCAGAGGCCCCTTGCATTTTGGGCATAGACTTCCTCCAAAATGGGTATTTCAAAGACCCAAAGGGACTCAGGTGAGCATTCAGGATAGCGGCTGTAGAGACAGAAGATGTTAAGCAATTGAACACTTTGCCTGGATTATCAGAGAACCCATCTGCAGTAAGACCTCTGAAGGGGGAAGAATAACGAGTACCAATTGCCATTTCGACAGTGCATTGCCAACAGTACAGAACAACTCGAAATACTGTGATTCCCATCCACAAGATGATCCGTAAGTTGGAGAGCCAAAGAGTGGTGAGCAAAACCGACTCACCCTTCAACAGCCCTATCTGGCCTGTGCTCAAATCTGAAGAAGAATGGAGATAGACTGTAGACTATTGTGGCTTAAATAAAGTGACTCCACCCCTGGGCGCTGCCATGCCAGACATGCTGGAACTCCAGTATGAGCTGGAGTCCAATGTGTTGCCATTTTGATTTAATAAACTATATCAAACTATATTAAGGTGATAGCAAACATTAATAGTTGACATTAGTAGTAGTCATGCTAAGGCTTGGTAGGCCTCATGTAACCTGTAGATGAACTGTTATAGCAGATTTTGCAATGTAAGCAGTGTAGCTAAGAGATAATTACTTATCTTAGGAATGTATGCTTATCTTAAGGAGGATACAAGAGATAATTACTCATCTTAGGAATGTATGCTTATCTTAAGGAGGATACCTTTTGGCAGGACTTTTAAATGTCAAAGAGATTATTGTACCAAGTAGTGAAAGTGAAGTAAGAATTTGTTAGGATGAAGAAATCATGTAAAGAAACATATAAAAACCCTGTGATTTTTCTGAGAGACGGGGCTCTGTCTTTGGACACTAGTCCACAGGCTCCCGGGCCCTCAATAAAGCACCGCATAAACGACTTCGGTTGTTTGTGTTTTCTTCGGATCGGGCAACAAATGCAGCAAAGTGGTACGCCACTATTGACATTGCCAATGCGTTTTTCTCCATTCCTCTGGCTGCAGAATGCAGGCCTCAGTTTGCCTTCACATAGAGGGGAGTGCAGTACACCTAAAACTGATTTCCCCAAGAGTAGAAGCACAGTCCCACCACCTGCCATGGACTGATTCAAACTGCACTAGAAAAAGGTAAGGCTCCAGAACATCTGCAGTACATTGATGATATTATTGTATAGAAAAACACTGCAGCTGAAGTGTTTGAGAAAGGAAAAAAGATCATCCAGATTCTCCTGAAAGCTGGTTTTGCTATCAAGAAGAGCAAAGTTAAAAAACCTGCTCAAGAAATCCAGTTCTTGAGAATAAAGTAGGAAAATGGATGGCATCAAATTCCCACCAATGTCATCAACAAGATCACAGCAATGTCTCCACCAACCAACAAGAAGGAAACACAAGCTTTCCTAGGCGCCATAAACTTTTGGAGAATGCACATTCCTGAGTACAGCCAGACTGTGAGCCCTCTGTACCTGATTACCCACAAGAACGATTTCCACTGGGGCCCAGAACAGCAACACGCCTTTGCCCAGATCAAGCAAAAAAATCGCTCATGCAGTAGCCCTTGGCCCAGTCAAGACAAAACTAGATATAAAAAAATGTGCCCTACTCTGCAGCTGGGAGCCATAGTCTGTCCTGGAGCCTTTGGCAGAAAGTGCCTAATAAAACTCAAAGCTGACCACTAAAATTCTAAAGTCAAAGCTACTGAAGATCCAAAGCCAACTACACTCCAACAGAAAAAAAAAAATTTAGCAGCCTATAAAAGTCTGAGCTGCCTCAGAAGTAATAAGTACTGAAACACAACTCCTCCTAACAACCCGACTACCAGTACTGAGGTAGATGTTCAAAGCAGAAGTTCCCGCTACCCATCACGCCACCAATGCCACATAGAATAAATAAATTGCTCTTATCACACAGCGCACCTGTATTAAAAAACTGAATCACCCTGAAATTTTAAAAATAATTACAAACTAGCCTGAAAGTAAAAACTTTAGTCTTATTGATAAAGAAGAACAAAAGCAAGTAACACGTGCTAAAAAAGCTCCACCATACAACCAACTGCCAGCAGAAGAAACACGTTATGCTCTTTTTACAAATAGTTCTTGTCGCATTGCAAAATAAAGCAAAAGTAGAAAGCAGCCGTATGGAACCCCACACAACAAGTCGCACAAGCTGCTAAAAGAGAAGGTAAGTCAAGCCAACTTGCTGAACTCAAAGCCATTCAATTAGCCCTGAACACTGCCGAAAAAAAGTAGCCAAAACTCTACCTTTACACTAATTCATAGATAGTAGCCAATGCTCTATAGAGATAACTGGAAAAGTAGAAAAAAGCTAATTGGCAATGTAAAGAAAAAACAGTTTTGGCTGCTGAAAAGTAAAAAAACATCGCCATCAGAGTAAAGCAGCTACCTGTAAAAGTCCATCATGTAGATGCCCATGTCCCCAAGAGTCGAGCGAATGAAAAACACCGAAACGAGCAGGTAAATCAAGCTGCAAAGATAAAAGTATCAAAGATAAATTAGCAATATAAAGAAAAGTTGTTCCTAGCTCGATAAACTCATGATGCCTCAAGTCATCCGAGCAGAGATGCCACCTATAGGTAGGCGCAAGACCGAAAAGTAGATTTAACCATGAACAATATTTCTCAAGTTATCCCTGACTGTGAAACATGTGCTGCCGTCAAACAGACCAAGCAGGTGAAACCCCTGTAGTTTAGCGGGCAATGGTCCAAATATAAGGAAGCCTGGCAGATTGATTACATCACCCTGCCCCAAACCTGCCAAGGCAAACGCTACATGCTGACCATAGTAAAAGCCACCACTAAATGGCTAGAAACCTATCCTGTGCCTCATGCCACTGCCCAGAACACCATCCTAAGCCTCGAAAAGCAAGTTCTTTAAAAGCATAGTACCCCTGTGTCTTGGTTTGGAAAGACAGGTATCTGCAAGGGAAAGCTAGAGTTTCCCTTAGAATGGGGAATGTAAACCCCTCACCCCCTCCAAATTTTAATTTTGCAATTAAGGGCTTTCAGGCAAAGATTTGGGAATAGGAATAACAGTTCTTTACTAGGAATATTAACAATACAAATGTAGTAGAAGACAAAACCATCCAACCAAACAAGCAAACAAACAAACCACAATTTTGGAGAACCCTGACAGAGTCAGAGCTACAACCTGACACCCTGTTGGTCAGGGTGTTGTATCCCTCTGGCATTGCCCTCCCCGTGAAACCCTACCTGCCCCTTGACTCTGACCTATGGCCTTTGGCCATAGGTAACCCCATCCCCTACCCTGAAATGGATAAAACCCCCTTTCCCTCCAGTTTCGCTCTCTTTCGCCTTGGGAATCCCTTCATGGAATAAACCTTGGAACACATCTCAGGGTAAGAGCCTCTTTTGGTTTTATTTCCCTATCCTGAAGATCCCCTCACCCTAACCTCCCTAAATTTGAGCTAGCAGCTGGCCTCAGGGGGCAGAGGGAAGGGGAACACTTCAGTTGGCACCCAACGTGGGGCGCCAACTGAAGTGTTCCCCTTCCCTCTCACGGCCCCACTTGGAGCGGGGGGACCCGCGGCCGCTTCCCGCCAACCGCCCGCCCGTTCCAGGTGGGAGCACGGGGGCTGCTGCGGGTCCCCCCGCTCCGAGCGGGGCCGTGAGAGGGAAGGGGAACACTTCATCAGGGTGTTGGAAGCATTCCAAAAGTGAGTCCTCCTGGAGTGGCAGATGCGGTTTCTGGTGGAGTAGAGAGGATCCTGTAGAACAAGGGTCCAGTGGTGGTGAGAAGGGATCCAGTCTTCCTCCAGGAATCGGGTGAAGCTAGATGCCTTGTGTTCCTACGTCTCAGTTTTACCAGGTAGGAATGGTTGGCTCCTCCCACTGGGTGGAGCATCTCACAATGGAATGTGGATGTACTGCTTTGTGGATGTACTACTTTGGGGAGGAGAACAGCTTGGGGAGTCTTAATGGCCCATTGTGAAAAGAGATAAGAAACACTGCCTCACCTGGTTTTAACAGTTGGCCCATTATCAAAAGGCATCCGCCCCCCCTCCTCCCAGAGTTACAAGAGATAAAGAAAAACATCTTCCCAACTGCTTTCAGCAGATGAAATAGAATACACATTTTTGGTTCCACAACCCAAGACACCCTGAAAAGATTCAGACAATGAGACTCATTTCAAAAATAGCCTTATCAACACCTGGGCTAAAAAACATAGCATTGAGTGAGTGTACCATATACCCTACCATGCACCAGCTGCAAGCAAAGTAGAGAAGTGCAACAGACTGTTAAAAACCACCTTAAAAGCATTAAGTAGAAAATCTTCCAAAAATTAAAAGCAGCACTTAGCAAAGGCCACCTGGTTAGTTAACACCCAAGGTTCCACCAACAGAGCAGGCCCTGCCCAGTCTGAACTACTATATACAGTAGGCAAAAATAAAGTCCCAGTAGTACATGTGACAGGTTTGTTAGAGAAGATAGTTTAAATCAAATCTGCCTCAAGTACAGACAAACCCATCCATTAAATTGTTTTTGCTCAGAGACCAGGTTGCACATGGTAAATAATACAGAAAGATAGAACAACACGATGTGTACCTCAGAGAAATCTGATTGTTAAGCGAAAACTATGAGTAAATATCATTGTTCACTGAATGTTACTGCCATTTTCTGTATATAGCTGTATACTGTATATATACATTCATGTATAAAGTACGTGTGTGTAGAGTTAGAATTTATTTAGTTCTGGTAGTAAGTTGATGATATGGGGATAAGAGGTAGAAATGTCCTAGAGTGACTTTATGATGCTTGTATCCCCAATCATCTGTTCTGTATATGCTGTATATTAAGTTCTGGACCTTTGAAACTAGTTCTGGGAGCAAAGGGGGAGAAAGAAGCAGCGCTCAGTTTGTTTTGAGAAAACTGCCTGACTCCCACATCCTTGCTCCGGCATTCATCTGAAGCACAGACAGCGATGGGGGCAGAAATCTCCTGTGCTCTTAGTTAGTTTTAGCTAGCTGAAGCAGAGAAGTTCCCTGGACTGTTTTGGGTTTTTTTCCCTCATTTTTCTTAGAACTGTTTAAATCTGCTCTAAACTGAAAAACTCAGTGGAGCAGCGAGAGCTCGCACCTGCGGCCTGCCAGGCCTGGACCTCCAGAAGAAGTAAAACTAGTAAGAGACTGAGTAGGCTGAGCTACACCCACAGCAAGAACCTTCTCAGTTTGCCATCTCTCTTTGGAGCGGTGAGAGATTTTATTGTTTCATATTATTCTTTTTTTTTTTTTTTTTTTTTTTTTTTTTTTTTTTTTTGGTGCTTGTAGGCATCTTGTTTATTAAATAAATAGTTTTTTCCACTTTTCTCTGAAGAAGTTTCTTCCCAAACTAGCTGAAAAGAGGGGCCGTTTGCGTGTGCTTTCCAGAGTAACCCCTTCGGAGATTTCCTCCCAAATTTGCCCTAAACCAGGACAACATATATGCTTATTTTAACTAAATTTCTAATCTACCCATTGAGTCCCCAATCTCTTAGGAGTCAATTCAGCCAATCAAACTCATCATCTGCTTGCAGTTTGTTTACACCCTCTTTCAAGGCTGATGCTTCAGCTCTCATCACGACTCTTGCAACATAAGCTGAATCTATTACTAGATTAAAAGGAACAGAAAAATTTTTGAAAAGCTCTGACAACAGCAGCACGTTCAACAATTCGGTGGGATCCCTCAGCTGTGGATGCATCTGATCTTTAGGCACTAGACCATGAAGATTTTTATTTTTTTTAATTGTGGAACTGTTTTAAATCATCAAAGTTATTTTTTTCCTACCTTTTTGTATTAAAGTCAAATCAACTCAACTGCATCATAAAAAGCTTGTTCAGTTTGGGGATGGGTTTTTTTGTTTGCTTGTTTTGTGAATGCACCTTGGAACTGGATATTTGGGGAGAATGTATCCATATTTGTGATATTATCAGGGTGAGAGTATTTTAGGAAGGATAACCATACTGATACTAGTACTTAGTGATTCTGATGGTCCCTCTTGCATTCATTTACTTTTTAAATCTGCACAAAGGCTTGTTTAATTTAACTCAATAGATCTGAGGAAGAAAGTATGGAAGGAGAAATCTCATTGTTCTATTGTGATGGTTTCATCACTTACTATATTTCATGTGACTGGGAGAACATAAAGAGCAAAACAGGCTTATCTTCAAATTACAAAGATAGTTTATTTACACACACTGAAAGGATAAAAATAGGGGAAAAAAAACCAAAGAAAGAACAACAAATGAAAACCTTCAAAACATCCTTCCCTCCCTCTCCAAGTTTTCACTTTTCCACACTCAACAAAAAAAGAACCTGTAATTTCAGTCAGTTTTACCATTTTAAGATAATCTTTCATCAGTTCTTCAGGAAAAGTCTTTCTTGGTTCCATAGAAACATCGTCTGCAAGGACCTTAAAAGAAAAGAACTTGCAAACTCTGAAATCCCACCCATTACACAGCTTCTCAACACTGAACATGGGCCATGTACTCAACACACTGCAAACTGGGGTTTCACTTTTTAAAGGTGTCTCACTTCAGAGGCAAAGGATTTTTCTCATCTCAAGGAACAGAGCTGTCTTTCCACTTCTTCACTACACACAGAAGGCTTTCATCTCTCTGTTCAAGCATCTCATAAAATCAGTTTTACTCAGTCCATCACACAATACCTTTGCTAAAAAATCTACACATAACTTAAAACAACCACCTCCCCAAATGCATATTTGTCTTGGTTTGGAAAGACAGGTATCTGCAAGGGAAAGCTGGAGTTTCCCTTAGAATGGGGAATGTAAACCCCTCACCCCCTCCAAATTTTAATTTTGCAATTAAGGGCTTTCAGGCAAAGATTTGGGAATAGGAATAACAGTTCTTTACTAGGAATATTAACAATACAAATGTAGTAGAAGACAAAACCATCCAACCAAACAAGCAAACAAACAAACCACAATTTTGGAGAACCTTGACAGAGTCAGAGCTACAACCTGACACCCTGTTAGTCAGGGTGCTGGAAGCAATCCAAAAGTGAGTCCTCCTGGAGTGGCAGATGTGGTTCTGGTGAAGTGAGACATAGACTTTAAAGAATATAGGATTTTAGGAAAATTTAGTTAGAAATAGGCCTTGTTGTTGTTGGAGTTAATTAAAAGCTTTGTAGTTAGTTAAGGAAGACTAGGCTTGAGTTAACTTCTTCCAAATAACTGATTGCTTGTCAACTTTATGTTTGCTTAGCTGTGCTTGCAACAATAAATAGGGAACCTGATAAATAGGTTTAGGGACACAGGACAATTGCAGAGACTCCCAATGCTGAAACTTATTGAAAGTCACGTACCTAAGGCAATGGGAGTCCTACCAACACTCATTTGTCACATTTGCATTGAAAAAGTAGAAAGTGAAGAGCGATGAAGAGTCATTTTACTTCCCCAGTTTAAGCCCACTCCTCTTGAATGAGACCACCAACCCATTTCAAAGGACAAATTACCATGCTTAATTGTTTTTTGCTAATTACCATACGAAGTGGGGAATGGGATGTACCAGGGTTATGAATATGCATTTGTATTTTGGATATTCAACAGTTTTGTAAATAAAATGACTTTGTGATTTTCTGTAAGGTGCGGTATGTTTTTGGGAGCTATCTTCGCATACTGCCCGGTGCTGCAATAAACATACACTTTCTAACTTTAAACTGTTAGAGAGTTTTTTGTCTGTCTCAGTTGGATATCGGTATTAGGTTGATCTTCATATTTTTAATAAATCAGAAGTAGAGATGATCCTGTAGAACCAGGGTCCAATGATGGTGAAAAGGGGGTTCAGTGGTGGTGAGAAGGGGTCTGGTGATGGTGAGATGGGGTCCATTCTTCCTCCCAGAAATCGGGTGAAGCTAGATACCTGGTGTTCCTGTGTCTCAGTTTTATCCAGGCAGGAATGGTTGGCTCCCCCCACTGGGTGGAGCATCTCACAATAGGATGATGTAATGTAGATAGTCTATTTTGGGGATGTGTGCTTTTAGGGGTGTCTTAATGGTCCATTAGCAGAAAATATTCCCCTGGAGGGAGGACGGGCGGTGAAAGAGATAAGAAACAATGCCCTACCTGGTTTTAACAGTTGGCCCATTATCAGAAGGCATCCGCCCCTGTCCCCCCAGAGTTACAAGAGATAAAGAAAAACATCTCCCCGACTGCTTTTAACAGATGAAATAGAATACACACCCCATGCTCCCCAACCCAAGACAATATTTTTCCATGGTTTAAAGGAATAGTTTAGTTCAGTCTCCATGTTACCAGAAAAGTCCAGCCAGATTTTGGCCACTCCTCCTCCTCTGCCTCAAATAGTCTTTTTTCACTCTCTCTTCACTGACTTTAGTTCCATGCTGTGTCTCCTTATGGTTCAATCACTATATCTGTCCTCACTCCAGGGGAAAGGCCGGTGCTCGGAAAGGTTCATTTGCTGGCAGGAAAGAGTTAAACTGAAGGCCACGTCAGTGGAGCAGAGTGGGGGGCTGCTGGATTGTTTTATTTTCCACCCCTCGGTCTTAATTGTGGCCCCTCAGAGCTGCTGCTCCCTGAGGCCTGAAGAAGGGGGGGGGGGGGGGCAGTGACGAGGGTGAGAACATCCCAGCCCAGCCGGCGACACGGGCTGCTGCCGGGGTTTTTCTTCCCTCTCCCGCTGCTGCTGTTCCCAGGCTCAGGCATGGCCGGGTGGTTTCCCCTGCGGACAGCAGGCCTCCCGGAGGTGTGGGCCGGCCAGGCCCGACCCAGTCGCCCAAAGGCAGCGGGGCCTACCCTGCCATGCCCAGCCTTGCCCAGCAGATGTTACCTCAGTCCCTCACCTGGAAGAGAGCCCCTCCCCACACTCTCAGCTTTATATGAGTATTACCCAAAAGTCATATTCTACTTTTCAGTGGTCAAACCACCTGCCAATTAAAAAACTGACTCCTGATTGGACTGTCCTTTCTAACAAAATCTAAACTATGTTAACCCATGACATCTATAAAATCATTAACTGTATGATGTGTAAATTGTTGACAAGTGGGATAGGATGTAGCCTGTATTCAAAACTAAGCTTTATTCTGTAACAATTCATATAGGGTCTATAATCATTCAGGAGCACTAATTCCATTGAGGCTCTTTGAACTTTCAAAGAGGGGGAAGGCTGGTAAGTAAGAGTGGGTACTACAAAGTCTGATAGATGGATCTTTAAATTTTACTGCAGACAGTGTAGTATATATCCCTTTGCAAAAAGAATATGAATATATATTAGAAAGCACGCTGGTTGTGTCCGACGAGAGAGATGATCTGAAGACCAGGATACTCTTTGGGACACGTGCTTTATTAGTCGTGGGAAGGCAGCCTAACTGGGGAAGGGTCCAGGGATCCAGGAGCAGGAGTGCAAAGAGTCCAAGAGGGCAAGAGCAGGAGCAAGAGGGTCCAAGAGAAGGGCAAGAGAAGGGCCGAGTCACATGTTACATTCCATTTTAACCCTTTCTATCGTGAATATTCTAATGAGCATTAACCAATCACCTCAAGATACAAAACCTACAGAATCTACATATAGCCTATGGGAACTACAACATTACAATACTACTCTACATACCAAAACCTGTGAAACCCACCTTATCCCTGATACCTGAGAAGGTCCAACCCTTTATTCATCCTTTTGTCTTGGCAGGAGTGTCACTGAAACACCCAGCCAAGTCTTTTCAGCTATCTAATCACCTTCTTCCTGTCCAGGCTTACAGTTCAAATTTTGCTTTTAATTCTATTCCTCTTGTAGGTTTTATACTCTTAGAATCTTTTACTAATAAATCATCTCTGCAGGGCCTAGCTACTTCATCCTCTCCAACATCTCCCCCGTTCTGTTGAATCACTAAGATACTGGAAACTGTCTTATTCATTACTCTTTTCACACGAAGTATACAGGGAACTGCTAACAAAATAACTACTATAACTATTAGAATAATTAAACCTATTTTACAAAGTTCTTTTAGCCAGGGTGGTTGTTCATACTATTATAACGTCTGGTGCGGCACTGCCAGGTGAAGTGTCTTCCTCTCTTGTAGGTAGGGCAGAGGCCTGGAGCTTGTGCATCTGTCTTCTTTTCCCGGAAATCCCTCACCACGTGGCCTGGTCTTCTGCAGAAAAAACAAGGTCCTGAGGCCACAGCAGCTTGCATGACAGCCACGTTTTTACTTTGCTGTTGGGAGTTTAGATGTAGAGCAGCTAGGATCTCAGTAAGTTTTTGATCTCTAGCTTCTGCCTGCGCAGCTTGAGCAGCTGCTTGTGCTGTTTGAGCTGTGAGAGCTTTGTCAATTTTTTCTCCCAGAGTCTTTCCAAGTTCAGCTGCCTGGATGGTAGCCACTTGTTGCGGACTTCCAATTTTGTTACAGGCGTCAATCATTTCAGGCACTGTGGGTCTCTCCTTTCCTAGGGCTTTGATAACCTTTTTACATTCAGGATTGGCATTGTTTTCGATAATGTCTCTTACCATCAGGGGACGAGCTATGTCATCGCTGCATTGCCTTTCTGCAGCTTGGATTATGCGGTCTACAAACGTGGTAAAGGGTTCAGACAGTTCTTGGCTAACTAGATTGTAAGCCTTTTCAAAGCTCCCTGCTGGCTGAATCTGCAAAAAAGATCTGCAGGCCATTTTTTTAATGTCCTCTAGAGCCATTCTTGGTAATTTTACCTGATCATCGTGATCATCGGGGGGCTCACCAGTTAACTTAGACAAAGTAAGGGTGCGAAGGTCTGCATCAGTGCTTTGCCTATAAGTTGCTAATATGCCTGTAACCAGTCTTTTCCATTTGAGTTTCCACAGCATGTATTGTGAGTCTGTGAGAAGTATACTGGCAAGGTTTTTACAGTAATTTGGAGTGAACGTATGTCCTTCTAGCGTACTCTTCAGCAGCTGCTTAAAATATGGGGAACAAATTCCACTGTCTTTTATTGCCTTTCGCAACTCTTTTATTTCTTGGGAAGGAACAGGTGTCCATGTCGTAGGTCCCCCAGCTTGCTGACTGAAAATTACAGGCATGACTAGGGGATCTAGACTTTCCTCTTTGCAAATTTGGCATCTCACCTCGTGCCAGTCTGTTGCCTGAATATTGTTAAAACAGTTCTGGGGGTTGTCAAATTTTGGGATTGCTGCTGGTGTGATTTCAAGGTGTGGTGTCTCATCTCAAACTGTGGGAGCTGTTCCGAGAGCTGGAGGGACTGTAGGGCTGCTGGGAAAGGTGTTTTGTGTTGGGAATAAGGGGTTAGTGTCTATAGGGGCAGGATAATTATCATTTTGTCCTTTATTTGTTAATGAAGATGTATTATTCCCTTCTCCCCCTCTGTGTATAGCGTTAATGGTCATGGAGTCTTGTGTAATAGTCTTGTTTTGTGCTAGGAGAGTAGGAATTTGGGGTGCAGCTGGGCGAGCTGGGGGATACGGCGGCAAGTTGATGGCAGTTGACTGGAGTGAAGGCAGCGGTGGTTGCTCTGGAGGGGCTGCAACAGGCTGTAGGATGGATGCAGCTTCAGACGGGTGCTGTGAGGCTGTCATGGTAGATGGAGCAGCAGGCGGGGGCAGAACGGTGGCAGCTGGGAGAAGCGACGGTGATGCAGCAATGCTTGGAGGAGGTGGGCACAGCAACGAAGGCGGCTCAGGTGTGGTAGCCAGGTGTGCAGGTGGCAGCGGTGCTGCTGGAGGTACTGGAGTTTGGTGCCCTTCCCTATCTCCCCCCGCTGCAGGATAGCAGAGCAGGGAGGAGGCAGGGAGGGGCTGTAGTACTGTTGCAGGAGGCTGTGCTGTCGTCGTCTGATGCGGTGGGCATTGATGCAGCTGGAACAGCGCTTGTGGCACACTGTGATGCGTGGGTTGTGTCACCATGGTGGTCGGCTGGACAGGGGGTGCAAGCGGGTTGACTTCCACAGGTGGCTGGACAAGATGTGGGGGAAGCGGCAACAGCAGTTGTCATGATGCTGAGATTTGCCCAGATGTCGGCAGCTGTGGCAGTGTTGCAGCGGGCGCGTGGGCAGTGGGGATATGCTGAAAGGGCACCATGGCAGGTGGTGGGCTGGCTGGTGGCTGTGCAGTGGTGATGGGGTAGCTGGAGGCAGGAACTGGGGCTGAGCAGGTTGCTTGCATGGCGTAAGGATGGTGCATCACCGGGACAGAGTCACATGCGGGATTGATGAGCACTGCTGGGTTTGAGGCAGTCACAGGAGATGAGGGAGAAACGGGACTTCGGGGCAGGGAGGGCTGGTGCATGGTCGTCTGTGGTAGTGCAGGGTTGCAGGGCGGCCAGGCTGACGCCTCTGCTGGCACTAACGGAGGTGTGGCTGCTGAACTTGTGTCGTTCTGGAGGACACAGGCTTTTTTAGGGAAAAACACAGGTGGTGCAGGGGCAGCACTGGCAGCTGCGCCAGGCGCAGAAGCCCAGGCAGCTGCTTCAGGGGGAGGGAGCCATCCTTGGTCTGGTGCTGCATTGGTGTAGCAGGGGGTCTGGATGGGACTGAATGTGGCTTCGGGATGGATTGGGTTGGGTAGTACAGGTATGGAAGGGGTAGCGGGGTGTGTAGAAGGGATAGGGTATTGGGAGGTGTGGGGCTGTGCCTTAGCAGGGGGCGGGGCTGGATGGGAGGGTGGTGAAAGAAATTAGCCCCAGGTTATGCACTCCCGAGTTGTACTGTTACATTGTTTCGCTGTAAAATTAAAGTTGCACTGTTACTTGCTTGTTTCAAACCGTTCATGTTGAATCTGTACCCTGAATTTCTGTTCGTTATGTCCAAGTTCTGTACCCTTTCTCCCTGGGTCCTGGGCTTTCCCCTCTCCCGACGAAAAGCCCGCACGCCGCCGCCTTGCCGCTCCGCCCCCCCGCCGCTTCCTGCTGCTCCCTGCCTGCCTCTGCCGTCGAGCTGTGGGCTCCGCCCAGTATGGAGATGAGGGAACTCCCATGGTGCCTGGCTGCGGCCAGAGGTCCAGTTGGAGCTAAAAAAGCCCCTAGGACAGCGAGCCAACACAGAAACTGGACCTAAGAAGGACGGGACTGTGCGAGGCACATGTCTAGCTACCTGCAGGCGGCAGGCATTCTTTTGTTACTTTGTCGCCATGGCCTGAAAGAAACTGGAGAAAGGTAACGCCCCTGGACCACACGAGCCAACGCGATTCTATTGGAACCCCCGTGAGGATGGAATCCCGACTCTGCAGCAGCACCAGCAGCAGCAGATTCGACCTGCACCTCCTCCTCCGTGGTGTCTTCAGGGAGCAGCGGCGGCGTGCGCGGCCCCTCGGGCCCCCTACCCAGAGCTGATTCCTAATAAAGGCTTTTTCAAAGGAGCTGGTCTCCTGGCCCATTTATAACAAATTGGGGGCTCGCCGGGACGTGACCACGCCTGAAGAGGACCGAGGACGGGACGGCCGACCGCCCTTTGGACCCCTAGGACAGCTGGTCACACCGGACCAAGGAAGACAGCCTGGGATCGGACAGCGCGGAGGAGCACCGGTAAAGTATAGCCGGTGGCGGGAGTGGAGACGAGCGAATGGTGTGTGAGTGAGACAAAGACCGGTAGTTCGGATCTTTGAAGCGAGTGTGGACCTCCCAGTACCGCGTTTTCAGTCTCCCGCGAGGGACCTGGCCGGGAAAGGAGGGAAGCGAAAGGAGAACGGAGTGAAAGAGGCGTCTCCAGGGGCATAGGCGCCCCCCTCCGGGCGTGCGGAGGTAATTTAGAGGGTGAGTGGCACGTCACAGGGTGTATGATTGTAGGATAGGCCCGCCCCATTCTAGAATCTACGGAGGCAGGCTGCTCAGGCTGATCCAAGCGTGCGGAAAGCCTGGAGCTGTGTGTGTAGCACGCACCACACTGGCTGAGGTTACGGCCCGGGGTATCCACGGGTTGGGATACTGGCTGGGGTAGCTGGCGGGGTGTGGGGAGTGAGAGAGGGTACTGGCCGAGTTACGGCCCGGGGTGTCCAGGCGAGGAAGGGGTGCTGGCTGGGGTAGTGACTGAATCTCTAAGGGCGAGATATCAGGCTACCGACAGGGCACTCTGAGCACTGGCAGGAGTGGTGGTCGGACCCTGAGGGTGGGTAACTGCAACCACTACTGGCTTGGGACACCGGCTGGGGTAACTACCGGGGTACAGGAGTGGGCGCACTGGTTGGGGGTACCTAGAAGTGAGAGGTATGCGTTCCAGGTGCGGAGAGCCTACAGGGCCGGGGGTTTTTTGAGTATACCGCCTGGGTGTAGGATGAATGAAAGTTAGGGAAGTCCCAAGGTGCGAGGGATTTAACGATAGGGAGAGTGAGTGAGTCGCACACTGTATGTCCGAGTCCTGGCTGTAGGTGGTGACTGGAACTCTGGGCCCAGGTTGACCGGCCACTTATGGAAACTCGATAGATATACAGGAGAGGAAGAGGGGTGCTGGCTGGGGTAGTGACTGAATCTCTAAGGGCGGGATATCAGACTACCGACAGGGCACTCTGAGCACTGGCAGGAGTGGCCAGACCCTAAGGGCGGGTAACTGGGGCCACTAACGGGTGTTCGTGGAGTGAGTGAGAAAGGGGTGCTGGCTGGGGTAGTGGCTGAATCTCTAAGGGCGAGATATCAGACTACCGACAGGGCACTCTGAGCACTGGCAGGAGTGGCCAGACCCTAAGGGCGGGTAACTGGGGCCACTAACGGGTGTTCGTGGAGTGAGTGAGAAAGGGGTGCTGGCTGGGGTAGTGGCTGAATCTCTAAGGGCGAGATATCAGGCTACCAACAGAGCACTCTGAGCACTGGCAGGAGTGGTGCCACTGGGACCACTGACGAGTGTTCGTAGAGTGAGTGAAGATTACCTAGTGAGAATGGGAGGATATATAAATAAGCAAAAACCACCTGAGGAGGAAAAGGGGAAGATAAAGAACATTCCCCCAGATAGTCCATTAGGACAAATGTTGGAACTATGGGATACTGATGAGGCCACTAAAAATTTGAGCAAGGTTAAAATGATTCATTACTGTATTGAGGTTTGGCCCACTTTGAATTTACCTGGAAAATGGCCGTGGTGTGGAACTAAGGACCCCTGGATGTGCTCGCAATTAAACCAGTATCTGAAATCCCGAGGGGACTCAGATACTGAGCAGATCCTTTATGCTGCCTGCTGGCAGAGACACAGAACTGAAAGTGAAACAGTTAAGATTTGTAAGCTACAAGAGGGAAAGAGGAGAAATGAAAAAGAGAAAAAGGAGGAAAGCAGTCACCATTGGGACCCTCTTGATTATTTGCCTCCTCCTGTTTACCCTGGGATACCCCAAACTGTCCCTGCTAACCCTCCAGCTTTACCTGTGAACCCCTTCCCATATCTCCAAACCATGATCCCTATTCCTTCTTCAGCTTGCTCCCCAACAGGATTACCCCCTACAGCTCCACCCTCTCTACCACCTCAGTCTAACCCGACTGTCTTGAGTACTAACCCCTTCTACTCTTCAACTCTATCCTCGGCCTCTCCTAGCACTGGCCGAGGCCACACCCCCTCACCATCTACTGTCCCTGCACCCCCAAACAACTGGGAGCTGGACTTGCCAGCCAATAATATAGAAACCCCAAAAGGACCCTATTGTGGCACCAGGTCAAGAACAAAGCTCTTCCCCCTAAGGAAAGTCCCGATAAGTGGGGCAGCTGGGGATGCACCTCTGACAGCTTCAGAAGTTGGGGGCTTTAAGAAAGAGCTGGGAGGCCTGGTTGGGGACCTGGTGGGGGTGGCTGGCTGGGTGGATTGGTTCCTGAACCCTAATGTTTGCACCTGGAGTGAGATGAACTCTATTTTGGGTGCCTTGTTCAGCCCCAAGGAGATGGCCATGGTCCATGTCGCGGGGATGCGAGTCTGGGAACAGGGGAGCAGGTTTGGGCCCCGGGCAGGGGATGGGCTCCCGCGGGCGGATCCAGGGTGGGATCCAGGTGGAAAAGGGGAAGGGCAGAATGTGGGAGACTGTGGAACCCTGGTGGTGAGGGGCATTGGAGGGTCTGTTCCCCGGGGTGGCAGCACCAGGCTGGCCTTTGATGGGACCCAGGGGGAATGGGACCCCAGCCACCTAGTTAAGCAGGGGAAGAGATTTTTGGTTACGTGGATCCCGACAGTCCCGAGGACCAGGTGCTGTTAAAGGTGCAGTTCCTTGCTGGATCCTGGCCTGATATCAGGAAAAAGCGAGAAATTAGTAACCCATGCTGCTGTTTGGACCCAAGAAAAAGAGTGGACTGACGTTTCCCGTGTAAAAAGACCAGGATCGCCTCCTCCTAACTATGGACAAACCCCAGAAAAATCCCCCACGAGTCTCCCCAAGTGGACTGCATCCAACATCCTGCCAGCTGACAAAAGAAGAGAACCAATACGTGATGAACATGAGTTGAGAGAAATAAAAAAGTTAGGGTTGTACCAAGGGAAGCAAGGGGAATGGTTAACCCCAGATAGATGAAAGTTTTAAATAAAGCCCTAGCTTGAAAAAATGCTAACAGAAATACAGAGCCTGACCCACTGGGGCACCCAAGGGTTATGTGATCATTTTTTTTAAGAGAATATTTATGTATTGGGGTGTATGGTCTGGCCAAAGCAGTAACTGAAGGATGCCTTATATGCCAAAAGGTAAATCAGAAAGCGATGGGGGGGAGTGCCCCAGGAGGAAGACGGATGGCATTGGGACCCTTTCAAAATGTACAGGTGAATTTTGCCGAGGTGCCTTCAGTACAGGGTTGCAGGTATCTACTTGTTATGGTTGATTGTTTGGCCCATTGGGTAGAAGCCTTTCCTGCTGGAGAGGAGACTGCATAAGTGGTAATAAAGGTATTATTAGAACACATCATCCCCCGGTATGGGCTGGTGAATAGTGCTGGTTCAGACCGAGGTCCTCATTTTGTAGCCAGAATTCTACATGATGTCATTAAGACCTTAGGAATCAGGTGGCGGTTGCATACACTCTGGCATCCCCAAAGTTCAGGGAGAGTTGAGAGGATGAATAAGACCCTCAAAAATGTATTAACTAAATTGATAACCGAAACAGGAATGAATTGGCTCAAGTGTCTGCCCCTGGCCCTTCTGCGAATCCGGGTCCGACCTAGATCTGACATAGGGGCTTCACCATATGAGATGATGTTTGGACTCCCCTTCTTACTGACCCCCTATAGCACTGGGGATTATTTAGAAGGAGAGGCCGCTACTCAGGAATATGTAAAAACAATTGGAAAGACATTGGCAGATCTTAAAAGAAGAGGGTATCTTCCTCAAACCTCTCCCTTGGACACTGACATGCACCAAATAAAACCAGGAGACTGGGTTTTAATTAAGTCCTGGAATACCACCCCACTAACCCCTAAATTCGAAGGCCCGTTCCAAGTTCTGCTCACTACTCATACTGCAGTGCGAACCCAGGAAAAGGGCTGGACCTACATCACTAGAGTGAAAGGACCATTACCACCCCCGAGTGATCCCTCTGACCCCAACAAGGGGTCAGATCCCTCTGACCCTGCAACCCCAACAAGAGTTCCCTCTGAGTGGACTGCCACTCGAGATCCAGACACCCTCAAAGTAACTCTCAGGAAACAAGCAAAAACCAGTTAAAGCCAATAAGGGACAATAACAGTTATTACAAGCTGTCCGTTACCATGGTTAAAAATCCACATTGTTACAAGAGGTTAAAAAGGTGTTAATATAAAAGTGTAAAATAATGGTTAAATCTGATGTTATAACTTGTTATAATGAGTCACAATGTGTTAATGTAAAAGTAATGAGTAACAGTAATTCTTAATTTAAAAATTAAATCTCTCATAGGGCACACCCAAAGGGAGCTAACTAAAACTAAGAAAAAGGTGGAAAGTGGGAATAAGCAAGGGAGAACTCCACAAATCCAGCCTAAGAACTCCCCGACCCAAGAGGCAAGACCAGGTGAGACCAAAGAGAACCCTCAGAGCGAGATGGGGGCAGGTTCATACTGGACTCTTGGAGGGACTAATAGTAGTCCTACTGATATGATGAGGAGAAAGAACCCCCTGACCCAAGAGGCAAGGCCAGGTGAGACCAAAAGACCCACAAATAGAATGGTTCATACTGGACTCTTGGAGGGACTGATAGTAGTCCTATTGATAAGCAAGTTTACAGATGGGGCTTACTCCGAATGCTGTCATTCAGTTTGTGATGGGGAGAATCTACAATCCCTTATGAGAGTTCACACCCATGTGAATCCCACATGTTTTGACATGATCCAATTATCCACCTGTCAAAAAGAGAAAAAACAATATTGGATTGCAAAAAATGCTGCCACATTTAAGCAGTGCCTGACTGGGGAGTGCCCTATCAGAGAGTGGTTCTGTTTTAAAAAGTTAAGAAATACAGAGGGAGTAGCAGACCTGATAAAAAGAAAATACCAAAAGGGGAGGAGGGGCAGCACACAAACATGGAAAAGTAAAATACAGACACCAAAAAGAATAGTGAAAACATATAGGCCAGCAACTTGGACACAAGATAGATCATGGAGGTGCCAAACTCCAATTTACATGTTGAATAAAATTATCAGGTTATCAAACAAAACAGCCCTTGCCCTTGATCATATCAGTAACCAATTGGCACAGACAAGAGCAGTAGTTCATCAAATCAAACTAGCAGTCGATTATGAAAGTAACGTAATAAAAAATATTTCCAAAATAATACAAAAAATTGCATATGTAAGTACCCAAGAACGGAAGCCCTTAATTAATATAGACTGGTGGGACAACTTCTGGTCCTTTGAAGGGATCTGGTGGGAAAAAGTAGTGTTCATTGCAATAAGTGCCTTTGTCAGTCTCCTACTTCTCCCCTGCATACTTCCCTGTCTAATTCGAACTGTAGCCACTACTGTTCCAGCTAGTCTCCAAATCCCTAAAGTAAAGATTCAGAAACCTACAAATACAATTAGATTGGAACCCCAAGAAAAACTGAGCACAGCAAAAAGAATTTATGACCAATACCAAAAATTAAAACAGATTTATTCCCTTGAGTCAGACATGGCCAATTGATGCGGGCTAAAGCCCGATCAAAGAAATAGAGGGGGGATTGAAAGAAATTAGCCCCAGGTTATGCACTCCCGAGTTGTACTGTTACATTGTTTCGCTGTAAAATTAAAGTTGCACTGTTACTTGCTTGTTTCAAACCGTTCATGTTGAATCTGTACCCTGAATTTCTGTTCGTTATGTCCAAGTTCTGTACCCTTTCTCCCTGGGTCCTGGGCTTTCCCCTCTCCCGACGAAAAGCCCGCACGCCGCCGCCTTGCCGCTCCGCCCCCCCGCCGCTTCCTGCTGCTCCCTGCCTGCCTCTGCCGTCGAGCTGTGGGCTCCGCCCAGTATGGAGATGAGGGAACTCCCATGGTGCCTGGCTGCGGCCAGAGGTCCAGTTGGAGCTAAAAAAGCCCCTAGGACAGCGAGCCAACACAGAAACTGGACCTAAGAAGGACGGGACTGTGCGAGGCACATGTCTAGCTACCTGCAGGCGGCAGGCATTCTTTTGTTACTTTGTCGCCATGGCCTGAAAGAAACTGGAGAAAGGTAACGCCCCTGGACCACACGAGCCAACGCGATTCTATTGGAACCCCCGTGAGGATGGAATCCCGACTCTGCAGCAGCACCAGCAGCAGCAGATTCGACCTGCACCTCCTCCTCCGTGGTGTCTTCAGGGAGCAGCGGCGGCGTGCGCGGCCCCTCGGGCCCCCTACCCAGAGCTGATTCCTAATAAAGGCTTTTTCAAAGGAGCTGGTCTCCTGGCCCATTTATAACAGGTGGGCTCACGTGGGTCGCTGGAGGGGTAACAGCTGGTAGGGGGGGCCACAGGGGTGCCGGCTGGGGGTGGGGTATGGCATGCAGCTGGTCAGGATCGGCGGGCTGTATTATGGTGGTGGCAGGGGGCCGGGCTGGCATAGGGGCTGTAGGAGCAGTGGTGTAAGGGCATGGAAACCGTACCAGGGCAGTTGCAGGCATAGGAGGGGCCATGGGCAGTCGCGGGGCCAGGGGGCTAGCGGTGCTAGAGGGCTGTGACGCTGTGGGCGCGCTGGAGGGGGCAGCAGCAGGGAATGGGCTGACGGGAGAGGTGGAGTAGGACGGGGAAGCAGGGACCGGGATCGGGGGGTACGGGGCCGTGCCGAATATTGGAGGGGAGGCAGCGAGGACGACAGGCACAGGGCGTGTGGGGGCGGGGGGCACGGTGACTGGAGCAGTGAGGGGGGGCGGTGCCGCGGCGAGTGGTGGGGGGGTGGGGACGGCTTGGGGCTGGGGCGGCACCGAGGGAGTCGTCGGGACAGCAGGGGTGGGGGGGGCAGGGGGAGGGTTTGCAGCTAGGGACAGATGAGGCGTATTTGCACCTGAATGAGAGCCAGGATGGGCGATTAGGAGAGACGGAGCAGAGCAGGGGGAGGGGGAGCGCGCGAGCACGGGGGAAAGCGGTGGGACTGGGGCCGCGTGGGCCGGCACGGGGGGTGCCGAGGTCGTGGCGAGGGGGGGCATCTGCAGCACGTGGTCGGTGGTGGGAGGGGCCAGGATCGCGTGGGGTGGCGCGGGGGGGGGAGGCAGGTGCGCGTGCCGGGGTTGGGGGGGGGCATCGGAGCGGGGAAGGGAGACGCTGGTACCACGGGGGGAGGAGATGGCGTAGCGAGAGCGGGGGTCGGGAGGGGGAGTGCAGCAGAGAGGGAACGCGGTGCGCGGGACGGGGTTGGGGGGGAAGTGGCATTGGCAGAGACAGCGTGGGCCGGCGGCCGGCGCAAGGAGAGCAGGGACAGGGGCCGCTGGAGTGGGAGAATGCATTGCGGGGAGAGGAGAAGGGGGCACAGCGAGGGGAAGTGCCGTGGCAACCGGGATTGGGCGGGCGGCTGCGGGAATCAGGGCGGAGAGAGCGTCCATGCAGACCGGAGGGACGGCGGAGCTCGGGGCCGCAGGGGGGGCCGCCGACACGTGGTATGGGGACTGGGAGGGCACCACAGCTGCCACGTGCTCCGGGGAGTGGGGGGGGGGGGGGAAGGGGACGGGACAGCATGCACTGGGGAAACAGACGGAATGGGCTCCGTGCACTGCGAAAGTACAGAAAACAGCTCGACTAAAGCCCTACACGCGGGCACATGTTCTACAACAGCGATATTTCGACGGGAAATCTCATTAAAAAGCTTATTTCCCACTAATTCCCAACAGTGACTAGTAAAAACAGTTGATCGGTCAGCATTTGGAAAATTATTAAGAGTCCATGTTAAAAGACCTTTCAACTCCTGCTTAGGCAGATAGATTGAATGAGTTTTTAATAAATGCTTTAGCTGCTTGTAAAAAATCTCTATCTGAGGTTGAGAAGCCCTGACCCATTTTTACAAAAGGTTTATACTTACCAGTAGTCGGTCGAAGAGGGAGGGAGAGAGAGAGAGAGAGAGAGAGATCCCAAAACAACTCCAACTAAGGTGCTGGCCAGGCACCACGTGTCCTCTCAGGGACACTAACAGATCCCTCGTGGTTGTCGAGGATCTTCCCAGGAGTTTTTCCACGAGCCCCGGAGCGGCTGCTACTGTGTAACAGCCTTGCGGGGCTCACCACGCGGCTATAGGTGCCTGAAAGCTTCGGCTGAACGTTGCTATCAGCAACGTCCCACCGGCTTCTGGTACCACCGCAGTCTGCAAATATTTTAAGAGCTCCAGGCAGAGCGTTCACTCAGCCTGCCCGTGCTCGCCCGTATCAGGGAACCCCACAGCTGGGCTTAAGGGGTCTCTGGGGCTGAAATATTTTAAGAGCTTCACGTCCTGGTGCTTTAGCACTGGACATGCGCTCGGGACAGTCTCTCGAGGTAAGGAATCAGTTTTTCAAATTACCATAGACGGAGATGAGTGGTGCAAAGGTCAGGCTGCTTCGGCATTGTCCACGTTGGGCGTCAGATATTAGAAAGCACGCTGGTTGTGTCCGACGAGAGAGATGATCTGAAGACCAGGATACTCTTTGGGACACGTGCTTTATTAGTCGTGGGAAGGCAGCCTAACTGGGGAAGGGTCCAGGGATCCAGGAGCAGGAGTGCAAAGAGTCCAAGAGGGCAAGAGCAGGAGCAAGAGGGTCCAAGAGAAGGGCAAGAGAAGGGCCGAGTCACATGTTACATTCCATTTTAACCCTTTCTATCGTGAATATTCTAATGAGCATTAACCAATCACCTCAAGATACAAAACCTACAGAATCTACATATAGCCTATGGGAACTACAACATTACAATACTACTCTACATACCAAAACCTGTGAAACCCACCTTATCCCTGATACCTGAGAAGGTCCAACCCTTTATTCATCCTTTTGTCTTGGCAGGAGTGTCACTGAAACACCCAGCCAAGTCTTTTCAGCTATCTAATCACCTTCTTCCTGTCCAGGCTTACAGTTCAAATTTTGCTTTTAATTCTATTCCTCTTGTAGGTTTTATACTCTTAGAATCTTTTACTAATAAATCATCTCTGCAGGGCTTAGCTACTTCATCCTCTCCAACAAATATAGGTACAGAACACTTTGGATTTTAGTTGTTTGGTCCTTAAATCTAAAGTGATAAATGGTTATGACAATGTTATCCACCTAGTTGATCAAGGGAAGCCAGTCGATAAGAGAAATTATGCATTTCCCAGGACTTTCCAAGGTTGTTTTGTCATAGGATGTGGTAATGCAGACTGAGCTCTGGAGACATAGATATGATAAAAGCAACTTTGCTAATTGCTAGAAACAAACTGTGCATGTTCAAAACCAGGGGTCAACCAGAAAACATCACAATTTGGGGAACAGACCACCAGAGGCCCTGAAAGAGACCCCCAAGGACCAAATAAGGACTTCTTATAGGGATGGGACTATGCAAAACAGGACAATGAATATACATCAAGCAAGCGAGGATAGCTGAAGAATATGTAAACACTATGTATAACAAAAAGCCTTACTTGTCTGTCTTGGGTTACACGAGATTAGAGGAAAAATTCCTCCTAATGTCCAGCACACTGGAATAAAGAATGGCTGCTTTCTAATACTCAGAACTGTGTTAGTTTCTATCTGGCCAATTTCGGTATCAGAATTGGCACCCCAGATGGGACAGTCTGACTGATTTCCCCTGGATCCCAGGATCTCTGGATCTTCATGCCAGCACTGAGACTTTCCATAGTTATTGCAGTGCGGCGGCCACATGCCTTGGTGTGGGGGGCTCCCGATGGTCCGGCCACTCCCCCTGGCAGCACCAGCAGTGGCCAGTGGCTCTTCCCGCCTCCCCCTCCACGTGGCACGGTGGGGAGTGGGGAAGGTGTCTCTGGCTTTGGCCGACTCCGGCAGCTGGCCCCACCCCCCACTGAGGGAACTGGAAGGGGAAGTGTGTGAGCCAGGAGCTGGAGAGGGGACAGGTTTGTGATTGACAAAGAACCGGTGGAGCACGACTGGTGCCATCTTGGGTGACCATGCAGCCACTGAGCACGTGGCTTAGCAGGATGGAGGGCTGAAATCCTTTGGGTTTGTTCAGGGAAAGACAGGCTAGGAAAGGAGTTAGGGAGAAGGGGCAGCTTGGGGAGGAGATGGTAAAACCAAGGGGAAGGTAGCAGAACTTACAACAGGCAGCTCTGGGACTGGTGAACTCAGGCAAAGTCAAAGACTGAAAGCATGGGAAAGGCATCCAACACTCTCTGCTGTTGGCAAAAGCTGCGCTGCCTCAGGGTGTCTCTCTGAGGCATTTTGATGGCAAAACACGGCACATACTGAGACACTAATTTTGAAGACCTTAGAAAAAACTAAGGTTATAGATGTTATAAATGCATATTTTGGAGTTGGCTTTTCGCATATAGTGAGATGATTGCTTTATGTATAATATGGGACGGTTGTATTGTATGTTCTTTTTTTAATAGAGTTTAGAAAATGCAATGAATGTATATTCTTTAATTGTAACATAGTGGATTGTGGGGTTTTTTTGTAACATCTGACCAGAAGGTGGGAGATGCCGTCCCACATTCCTGCACAAAGATTCCTGATAAAGAACAATTGAACCCTTGATGGCCAGAATCTTCAGAAGAAGGATTTATGAGATTTACCCAAAGTGAGCGGAGCCCCACAGATAAAAACTGCATACTTGGGGGGTTTTGAAACTTTACAAAGAAAAACATACCCGAAATGAATGTTTGAATCATGCATTACTGTCTGTTGAATATTCAACACAGAGATCCTTAAAACAAAGGATCTGAAAGGGGTGTTGTCTTGGGTTGTGAAACCAAAACATGTATTCTATTTTCATCTGTTAAAAAGCAGTTGTGGAGATGGGTTTTTTTTGGTTTTTTTCTTTATCTCTTGTAACTCGGGGGAGGGGGGGGGGCAGGGAGAGGGCCGGATGCCTTCTGACTATGGGCCATTAACACCTTCCCGGACTATACTTCCCCCAGAGCGGTGCATCTGCATTTCCATCATCCTATTGTGAGATGCATCACATTCCCCCCTGCCCCTGGCAGTGGGGGGGAGGCAGTTTTCTGTCTGAATAAACTGAGACACAGGGACAGAAAAGCAGCTAGCTTCATCTGATTTCCTGGGAGGAAGACTGGACCCCTTCTGACCCAATGGACCCTTTCCCATCCACTGGACCCTTTTACCATCACTGGACCCTTTTCCTACAGGATCATCTTCTACTTCAACAGAACCACATGTGCCACTTCAGAAGGACTTACTTTTGGACTGCTTTCAACACCCTGACCAGAAGGGTGTCAGGTTGTAGCTCTGACTCTGCCAGGGTTTTCCAAAATTGTTGTTTGTTTGTTTGTTTGCTTGCTTGTTTTGGTTGGGTGGTTTTGTTTCCTATTACATTTGTATTGTTAATATTCTTAGTAAAGAACTGTTATTCCTATCCCCGAAATCTTTTCCTGAAAGCCCTTGATTGCGAAATTATAATTTGGCGGGGGGTGAGGGGTTTACATTCTCCATTCCAGGGGAAACCCCAGTTTCCCTGGCAAATACCTGTCTTCCTAAATCAAGACTGGCGTTCGTGCTGGTTTTGCACCCTGGGCTGAGCAGCTTTGTTTTTCTGTCTCCTCATTGTCTATTTTTATTTTATTTCTTTTAAACTTATAAGTTTTTATAAAAAGTGAACTTTGTTTTTCACATAAACAATATATTGCTGTTTTAGTGTATCAGGGTTGTTTTTACAGCAGATTTCACATTTGCTCACTACTGATTGAACAATATCTGCCATTCCCTTTCCTATTACTAACTTTTTTAGATGTTTCAAATAATTTTTAACCCTGAAATGTGTGCTTTCATGTTCTCTCTGAGCTAGCTCTTGAAGGAACAAGGGTGGGACTACAACCTGGTTTTCTAGTGTAACAGCCTATCTACTTTCTGTGATCTTAGCCTTAAGGCACTTAATTAGCTCGTGGTCTGCCTGATCATACTTTGGGGTGAACCCTGACAAACCAATCTCTTTTTGTGGAATTACTGCAAGAATACCTTTTTCCGCAACTCCTCTTGCTGCTTTATCAGCAAAGTGATTTCCCAATTCTGGGGTGGTTTTCCCTTTCTGATGACCCTTACAATGCATGATAGCTACTTCTGTGTGTTTTCTGATGCTCTCCAAAAGGGCAAGTATTTGTTCAGCTTGTTTGATTTGATTACCTTGAGCATTCAGCAATCCTCTCTCCTTCCAGATGACTCTGTGGGCGTGGGACAACACTAAATGCATATTTAGAGTCAGTCCATATAGTTACCTTCTTTCCTTCACTCAGGTCTAGAGCCCTCATGAGCACAATCAGTTTGGCTTTCTGAGATGACACCTGCTGGCAGGGCCTCCACCTCAGTCACCTTGTCCTGGGTTGTTACTGCATAACCTGTCATTCACATACTATTTCTCACGAAGCTGATCCCATCTGTAAACAGCTCCCAGTCTGGATTTCCTAGGGGCATGTCCTTCAGGTCTGGTCTGCTGGAATAGACCTCCTCGATTCTCTGGAAACAATCATGCTCAGACATATCGTCAATTAAGGTGGAGGACAGAAACATGGCAGGGTTAACAACAGAAGTTGTTTTCAGGGTAACATCATTCTGTTCCAACAACAGTATTGGTATTTAAGCATCTGATTTCTGGACAGCCAATGTCCTCCCTTTTGTTTGGGAACAGTTGCTATGGCGTGGGGTACATACACTACAATGTGTTGCCCAAGGGTGAGTTTCCAGGCCTCTTGAAACAAGATGATGGTAGCCACCATGGCCTTCAAACACCCTGGCCAGCCTTGGCTAACACTGTCTAGCTGTTTGGAAAAGTAGGCCACAGCCCTCCATTGGTTTCCGAGGTGCTGTGTTAATACTCCCAAAGCAACATTTAGTTTCTCGTGTTTAGAGTTCAAAAGGTTAAGTCTGGTGTCTTGGGTTATAGAACCAAAAATGTGTATTCTGTTTCATCTGTTAAAAGCAGTTGGGGAGATGTTTTTCTTCATCTCTTGTAACTCTGGGGGGAGGGAGGTGGATGCCTTCTGATAATGGGCCAACTGTTAAAACCAGGTGGGGCATTGTTTCTTATCTCTTTCACCACCTGTCCTCCCTCCAGGAGGATATTTTCTGCTGATGGGCCATTAAGGCTCACTAAGGGCATGACATATTCCATTGTGAGATGCTCCACCTGATAGGAGGAGCCAACCATTCCTACCTAGATAAAAACTGAGATGCAGGAGCACAAGATATCTGGTTCCACCAGATTCCTGGAGGAAGACTGGACCCTTCTCACCATCACTGGACCCTTCTCTCTCAGGATCATCTCTGCTCCAGCGGAACCACATCTGCCACTCTAGGAGGACTTACTTCTGGACTGCTTCAAACACCCTAACCAACAGGGTGTTAGGTTGTATTATTTCATTTATTTTACCTTTTTTTTTTTCTCTCTTCTTCTATTAAATTGTATCTCCGACTGGGAGTCTCACTGGTTTAGCTTTCAAACCAGCACATCTGGCAATCCCAGTGTTGGAGCTGACATTAGAGAGTGTTTCAGCTGTTTAAATGCAGCCCTTGTGTTCTCAGTCCACATAATGAACCCCTTTTTGACTGCTTTTAGTGCTCCATGGAGGGGTTTTACCAGCAGTCCATAATTTGCTATCTATAAATGACACCAACCTACCATTCCTAGGAAAGCTTGCATCTCTCTTACAGTGTGGGGCTCTGGAAGACAGCTTCCTTCCATTCTTTGCTGAGTTGTCGGTGTCCACGAATGATCTCAAGCCCCAAATAAACTACTGCTTCCTTGGCAATCTGTGCCTTGTCTTTAGAAACTCTGTACCCACTCAGTCCCAAAAAGTTTAACAAACTTACAGTACATTGGATGCAGTCATTTTACGTTTTAGCTGCAATCAAGATGTCATCAACATGCTGAAATATAACCCCTCCTGGCTCTTGCCTCCTCCAATCTTCCAATTCTTTTGCTAGCTGGTTTCCAAATATTGTTGGGCTATTCTTGAAACCCTGGGGTAGGACTGTCCACGTAAGCTGCCTTTTTCTCCCTGTTTCAGGATTTTCCCACTCAAAAGCAAAGAGCTCTTGGCTGTTTTTATGCACAGGAATGCAGAAAAAGCCATCCTTCAGGTCTACGACAGTAAACCATCCTATTTCGTCTGTCAGTGTGGTCAAAAGGGTGTGTAGGGGTTTGCTACAACTGGGTGTATGTCCTTCTGTAATTTTGTTAATTGCTCTTAAATCTTGCACTAATTGATAACTCTTACTATCAGCTTTCTTTACTTAAATGATGGGCATCTTACACCTAGATTTACACTGCACTAATAACCCATGGTGGAGGAATTTTTCAATTATACATGCCAATCCGCTATGACTTTCTAATTTCAAAGGGTATTGATTTTGCCTTACTAGTATGGCTCCTGGATTGAGTGTAATACTCACTGGTTTTGCTTGTTTGGATCTTCCTGCAATATCACCGGCCCATTCTATTGGGTTGAAAACATTTTCTGAAGTTGAAAATGGGGGTTTCACCACATTTGTCCTGTATAAAAAGTACAGCAACTTCGACAAATTTAGATTCAGGAATCACAAGTCATACACCCTTTCCCTTTTTAAATTTAATGTCTGCTTCCAATTTCTCCAGTAAATCCTTCCTCTGCAATGGTTTAGGGGAGTTAGGCATATAAAGGAATTGATGAATTACCCTGTGCTTCCCCAGTTTGAATTTAAAAGTTTGGACGAAAGGCTGTGTTTCGGTTACCCCGTTGCCCCAACAACATGTACAGTATCTTGACTCAGTTTCCCCTCTAAAGTATTTAACACAGAATACGCTGCTCCAGTATCTTCCGCAAATTCAATGTCGTCTTTCCCCAGCTTAGCTATAACCAAAGGCTCTGCTGGGGGAGAGGCCTTCGGTCCCCGTCACTCTGAGTCCTGTCCCACAGGCAACTGGGGGACTGGGGATTTCTTCTTAAACATCCGACAGCCATTCTTCCAATGTCCCTTTTTCTTTCAAAAGGCACACTGATCTTTGTCCAGAAGAGAAGTTCTCTTGGGTGACTTCTCCTTAATAACCTTTTTACTAGTTTGGCGTCATTGATTTTCCTAAGATTTTGCAGCAATCACCATGTTCCACTCTTTTCCTAAATAACAAAAACAAGAGAGTTCCATGGACTGGTTGTAGGAACAATATGTCCAGCTTGCAACTGCTCTTGCACAAGCTGGTGCAAATGTTGCAGCTTGTCCCAAGGAAGGGGCCGCTGGTTGACTCACACAGGACAATCTGTTGTCCAGGTGAGGGCCAAGACATGCTGTTTGGCAGCAGTCCCTATGATAAATTTGTTCCCAACACAAGACCCTATGGGTTAAGGCAGTCTCGTCTCCACAAAGTAACAGAGAGTATGTAAGGTTTCACGGTGGCAGTGTGACCTTCAGGGCCCTCGACTGTGGCAAACACTCTGCTTTGGAATAGAGAGGCCTCCAACCACAGCTAGACCTTCAGCAGCTTGAGTCAGGGGGAAATGACCGGGCCATGCTGAGAAGGCTATAACTACAACTGAATCGTTAAAAACGGATATGATCACAGACAGAGACTCTCTAACTAGTTAAAGTTAGAAAGTGGTATGTTTATTAAGACACCGGTGGGCAGCACGGGAGTCATCTCTGAAAGTTGTGACCACACCGTACCAGGTTCCTTGCCCTCTATTTATTTCCCAAAGTCTTACATACTATACATATGCATAATCTCAGCACCTCCCATCCCTGCTCTGTATTAAAATGAAGCTATTAGTCCTTCAGGCGTGGACAGTTCTTCTCTGGAATTGGGTCGGTGGTCTCGAATTGGGTCAGTGGTCTTGAAGGATGAAGTCAGGAACGCATTCATCACAATGACCCTTCTACCTTTCCATTTCTGGCAGGCCTCAGTGATCCTCTGGCACAATCCAATGTCCCCTGCTTCGTGACTGATTGATATGAAGTCCAGGTGCTGATCATAGTTCTACTGGTTTCAATCTGTTCTTATAACAGTTCACTTACTCCATTTCCTTCTATAAACAAAACTGGAACAAGCTCATAATGGCAAGCAATACATCAATTAGCTCTAGCTTAAGCATCTGATAATCATTACCTATCATTTGTTTATCTAATTTACATCCTGAACAATATAAACTGCTTCTAACCCTTGGATAAAATCTTAACTCCTTAAAATCATGATTCACAATCAGCACCACTATCAAGTATACCTGCAATTTGTAGCTTCCTGTTTTGATGCCAAAGGGCACATTTGAGAGTGGATCTATGACTGGAAAGTGATTGTGCCCATAGGATCTGTGGCTCAGTGGTGTCACTGGTCTCTCACTTCTCCATTTTCTCTTCTGTTATAGTGCTCCTCAGGTGTGTGATACAATCTTGAGGTAGACCACTGCCTTGGGTTGTGGAACCAAAAATGGGTATTCTATTTCATCTGCTGAAAGCAGTGGGGGAGATGTTTTTCTTTATCTCTTGTAACTCTGGGAGGAGGGGGGGGCGGGGAGAGGGTCGGATGCCTTCTGATTATGGGCCATTAACACCTCCCCAGACTATACCCTCCTCAGAGGGTGCATCCGCATTCCATCATCCTATGGTGAGATGCATCGCATCCCCCCTGGCAGTGGACGGGGGGGGGGGGGGGGGGCGGGGGGGCAGGCAGTTCCTGCCTGGATAAAACTGAGACACAGGAACATGAAAACATCTGGCTTTACCCGATTTTCTGGGAGGAAGACACCTCATCTCACCATCACCAGGCCCCTTCTCACCACCCCTGGACCCTTTTGCTACAGGATCATCTCTATTTCAACAGAACCACATCTGCCACTCCGGGAGGACTTACTTTTGGACTGCTTCTAACACCCTGACCAACAGGGTGTCAGGTTGTAGCTCTGACTTTCTCAGGGCTTTCCAAAATTGTTGTTTGTTTGTTTGCTGGCTTGGTTGGGTGGTTTTGTTTTTCTACTACATTTGTATTGTTAATATTCCCAGTAAAGAACTGTTATTCCTATTCCCAAACTCTTTGCCTGAAAGCCCTTGATTGCAAATTTATAATTTGGCGGGGGGGGGGGGGGTGAGGGGTTTACATTCTCCATTCTAGGGGAACCCCAGTTTCCCTGGCAGATACCTGTCTTTCCAAACCAAGACAGTAGTACAAAAAAGCAAGCAAACAAAAAAAGAGAACACTTACAGAGTCAGAATACAACCTGACATCCTATTGGTCGGAGTGTTGGTAGCAGTCCAATTAAGTCCTCCTGGAGTGACAGATCTGGTTCTGTTGGAGTAGATATGATCTTGTAGAAGGGCGTAGTTTTCCTCTGAAGGTCCAGTGGTGGTGAGATGGGTCCGGTCTTTCTCTGGGAATCCAGTGGAAAAACAGGCTGTCCTGGTGTTCTGAATCTCAGGTTTTATCCAGGTAGGAATGCTTGGCTCCTCCCGCTGGGTGGACCATCTCACAATGGGATGATGTAATTTTTTCAGTCATGCAATGAGACTCAATGGCCCATTAACAGAAGATATCTCCCTGGAGGGAGGATGGGTCGTGGAAGAGATAAAGAACACTGCCCCACCTGGTTTTAACAGCTGGCCCATTAATAGAAGACACTCTCCTGCTCCCCCCCGGAGTCAAGAGGAATGGGTCATAGAAGAGAAAAAACTCTTCCCAAACTGGTTTCAACAGATAGTAATAGAATACATACTTTTGGTTCCATCTTGCACTGCAACCCAATACAGCTACTTGTGCATTCTTTTTCAAAACAGGTCGGCCGTCCTGTCCTCGGTCCTCTTTTGGTGTGGTCACATCCCGGACGATCCCCCATTTTGTTATAAATGGGCCAGGAGACCAGCTCCTTTGAAAAGGCCTTTATTAGAAATCAGCTCTGGGTAGGGGGCTCGAGGGGCTGCGCACGCCGCCGCTGCTCCCAGTGGACACCACGGAGGAGGAGGTGCAAGTTGAATCTGCTGCTGTCGCCGCAGAGTCGGGATTCCCTCCTCACGGGAGTTACCAAAGAATCACCTTGGCTCGTGTGGTCTAGGGGGGTCACCTGTCTCCAGTTCCTTTCAGGTTATGGCGAGAAGGTAACAAAATACCTGCTACCTGCAGGTAGCTGGACGTGTGCCTCGCACAGCATTGTCCTTCTTAGGTCCAGTTTCTGTGTTGGCTCGCTGCTCCCAGGGGCTTTTCTAGCGTTGACTGGACCTCTGGCCGCAGCCAGGCACCATGGGAGTCCTCCGATTTCCATACTGGGCGGTGTCTGCAGTTCGACGGGCAGGCAGGCAGGAAGCAGCGGCGGGAGGCAGCAGCGGCTTTACCCGACGGGAGGGGGGAACTCGGGGCTTACGGAGAAGAGTACAAAACTCGGGACATAACAAGCATAAACTCAGGGGTACAGATTCAACATGAACAGTTTAAAACAGGTAAGTAACAGTGCAACTTTAATTTTACAGCAAACAGTATAACACTACAACCTGAGAGTGCATAATCTGGGGCTCTTTATTCATTTCAAGAGAGGTGAAAAAAACAAAGAAAGTGAACTAGATCAGTTGGCCCTGTGGGCCAGAAAAGAGGAAAGCTGAGCAAACCATCGCTCTTGTTTAGTGAGGCAGAATGGAGAGACGTAGGCGAGTTGTTGTGGGACTTAGCCATTGCCGGCGGAAAGGAGGGAAAACTGGCCCAAGAACTTGGCGCCGCTTGGAAAAAAAGTTTTAAATACCTTGCAGAGATTTTCGGCCGAATGAGGAGGTGGTGGATGAATCAAAAGAGATTCAGAGATCCTCTAAGGTTGCAAGGTTTTTCGGTATTAGTAGTACTTGCCCAATGAGGGGAAACGCAGCCCCAATCTGCCACACACTCCAGGATGTAGTGAATGCCATCTCACACCGTGCGGCTCAGCCACTGGAAGTGTGTCCGCCCGTGTCCAGGCAGACTGAGACAGAACAGGAAGTGCAGCAGTCGCCAGACTCTGGGGGCATGGTGGAAAATGAGGAGGGAGGCGGGGGCCAAGGCGAAGAGGGGCTGGCACAAGAGATGAAACAGAGGGGCGGAGATCGAGGCGGTGATGAGAGCGAGGCGGTGTGGCTTCCCCCCCCACCAGAAAACAGAGCGGTGACGCAGCCGACGCAGGCGCAGCTGGCCAGAGACAGCAAAACAACAATGGCATCCCCCACTGCCGCTTCCGCCACTGCTGCCATACAGCCAGAGACTGCCGTGACCCACACAGCAGTGGCGCTACAGCCAGCAACAGCGCAGCCAGCAGCCCATCTACAGCAAGCCATGGCGTGGTGCCCCCTGCCTGCTGACTCTGATTCAGACAGTGAAAGCCCTGACCCCAATTTTCATGGCACCCCACGGCTGCAGGAAAAATCACAGCATGCAAACAAACTGCAGCAAAAAATAGTCAAGCTTGCTGAGCTATCAAACTGCAAAACTCAATTAGAAAAGCAGATGTGTTGCGGTGTGCCTTTACGGCTTTCAAGGTGAGCCCTCTTTTAGGGGTTTTTCCCCTCCCCCAGGGTAGGTTTTTCCCAGCCAACCCTGAAGGAATGATTATAATACACAGGGTTTACCAAGCAACCTGAGATTCTGCAGGGGCTAGCCATTGAAGGAATTGGCCAGGGCAGAAAGGGCACACCTCTCTTCACAGGTGATTTGATCTTTAGGCTGCTCTTTAGCCCTCGGGTCATGCCCTGTCCCTTTCTGATAGGTAGGCTGTATGCCCTCCCCCATCCCCCTCTCCCAGGTAAAAACCCAGGAGAGGCACATAGTCTGGGTTCTGCTGAGGGAAGTCACACGGTTCAAAAGTGCTGCTGCACTGGAATAAAATCTCTGGACAAGATTCCTAAAACAGATCCGTTTCCTTCTTCCACTGATTTGTCCAACCTCTCTGAAGGAGTCACGCAGGATTCATCTTGCTACATTTATCTCGCCGCTGCACCCTGGGTCCTATGCTGCCTGTAACAAGCCTAGACTTGTCTGAGGGGTCTGTGCCGTTGCTGGAGTGCAAGGAGAGTATCCTTTTGGGACAAACCACGAGGCTGCTCTCCCAGCACAGCAACTACACAGACTCCACAAAATAGCAGTGATTAATTTGCTGTTATATCTGGCGCCCAAAGCGTGGGGCAGAAAAGACCCAGCCACCGGACAGCCATGTGGCCACAGAGAAGGTTTGGACAGCTTCGTGTCTGCTGGGAGACCTTGGTTTCATCGGTCACCAGTAGAGACTTTCAGATTTATCTCTGAAAAAAAGTTTCGTGAATGTGAAGTGCCTGTTGGAGTTCATCTCCTTTTTGGTGAGCTTGGACTCCGAACAGGATGAACAGGGCAGCTTCTCTAAGCTCCAGAGAAGTCCTGTTTCCAGTGGAGATTCTCACAGACTGAGCACTGCTTTGCACCGGACTGGTGAGTAGCTCTCTCCACAACGGGGGGGAGGCTCTCAGGGTTTTTTCTTTTTTCCCTGCTTAGGGCACGGGTGGCTGTGCAGCCGATCAGACAGGGTAGAGAGAGAGGGACCGGCATCTCTACTGATCACGTGGGCGTCCTTTGTTTAAAAGCGGCACCAGCTGCGTGCTGCATGTGGCACGGTACACGTGACTGCTGGCTGCTGTGTTCAGGAAAAGCTGGCTGCTTTCGTTTCTCCTACCCCAGGTTTTTTTTTTCTTCTGGGTGCAGAGTTTGGTTTTGCTTTCTTTTTCTTGGTCTGTGTGTGGTTGTGGTGTGCCTTTAACATCTAAAAATGGGAGCTAAGCTTAGAACAGCACAAAAGGAAATGTATAATCATATTTTTGCAGTTTTAACTGGAGGAAATGTTTCATTTTCTAAGAAAAATTTTAAACAGTTTGTGCTTTGGCTTTTTGCAAATTTCCCCAACACCTCCCCTGCAAATGTTTATAATATTACTTTCTGGGATGATGTAGGAAAAAAATTCATAGATTTGGGGAAGCAAGGTGCAATAAATTGACATCAGTAATTGTTCACTAAACCATGCTACGGAAGCACCTTGTGATCTCATCTGTTATAAATTGGCCAGGAGACCGGCTCCTTTGAAAAGGCCTTTATTAGAAATCAGCTCTGGGTAGGGGGCTCGAGGGGCTGCGCACGCCACCGCTGCTCCCAGTAGACACCACGGAGGAGGAGGTGCAGTCGAATCTGCTGCTGCTGCTGCTGCTGCAGAGTCGGGACTACTTCCTCATGGGGGTTTCCATAGAATCACTTTGGCTCTTGTGGTCCAGGGGGGTCACCTCTCTCCAGTTCCTTTCAGGTCATGGCGAGAAAGTAACAAAAAATACCTGCTACCTGCAGGTAGCTAGACGTGTGCCTCGCACAGTTTTGTCCTTCTTAGGTCCAGTTTCTGTGTCGGCTCGCTGTCCCAGGGGCTTTTCTAGCTCCAACTGGACTCCCGGCCGCAGCCAGGCACCATGGGAGCTTCTTCATCTCCATACTGGGCGGTGTCCGTAGCTCGACGGCAGGCGGCAGGGAGCAGCAGGAAGCAGCAGGGGGCAGCAGGAAGCAGCAGGGGGACAACAAGGCGGCGGCGGCAGGCTTTAGTCGGTGGAGAGGGGAAACCCCAGAATTCAGGGAGAAAGGGTACAGAACTTGGACATAACGAGCAGAAATTCAGGGTACAGATTCAACATGAACAGTTTAAAACAGGCAAGTAACAGTGCAACTTTAATTTTACAGCAAAACAGTATAACAGTACAACTTAGGAGTGCATAACCTGGGGCTATTTCTTTCATCATCAAGACTATTTCTTCAAACATCCGGCAAAGTAAACAAAAGATAAGCAGAACTAAAAGCTGAGTAACCAGTTTTTGCAGGGATCAGCTACAAAACTCCATTCCCATGACCACCACTACCAGGAAGCGATAAAGACCCCTCCAGCAACACTTCGCACAAACACAAAAGAAACAGAAAAGATATACGTGTCACAGGAAGCTGCAAAGTATAAAAAGCAGAGACTCTCGGTGGTAGGGTGTGAGCCGTGGTGGGACAGGAGATCCCCCAGCCGCCCAGCGCTGTTTTGCTTACTGTTGCTTGCTTAATAAATTCCAATATTATTTTAATTGGGCTTGTGTCCAGTCAATTATCGGGACACACCTATAACACAAGGCAGTTCATATGCAAAATTAGTAGTTTTTGGACTACAAATAAGATCAGCCCTAATGAAATGGAATGCAGAAAAAGAAAAGCCAAATCACAATGAAACTTTGCCTGTCTCTTCTGCTTCCCCTCACCCTGACCCTAAAAATACTACCCCAAAATTCAGTGCTTTAAGAAATGAGACCCAGTCCCCTCACCCACGTGGTTCTGGCGAGACTGCATGGAATCCTTCCCAACCCCCTGTTTCCTAACCCCCAAATTCCCAGGTGTGTGTTAGATTTGCTGAAAATTCTAACTCCAAACCTGTTTCCAAACCCCCAAATCCCCATATGTGTGTTAAACTTGCTGAAAATGCTGATTGTAACTTTGTTTCACAACCCCAGAACACTGAAAATGGCGGCGGCCACATGGCACTTTGTCCTCCTTTGTCTTCCCCCTGCCATGAGGCAATTTCACAATCCAAAAATCCCTCCTCAGCTCTCACCCCTCCCCAGTCTCCTGACACCCTCCCTTCCCCCACCCTCCTGGCATCTCCCTCAGCACTGCCCCTTTATTCCTCACTGGGAGTGGCCACAGATGTGATGTCACCCACCCACAGGAATGTGCCCGCCCCCTGCCAGCCCTAGGTACCCGCCCCCTGTTCCCACACTGTCCCCGCCACCTCCCCGCCTGGTGGCCCCATGCCCTGTTCCCACGGTCCCTCCACATGCATCCCTGCTGCTTCTACGTCAAATCTCCCTGCTGCTTCTACCCCATACCCCCCTCCCCCCCTAGCCTCCTGCCCCCCTCCCCCTCCAGCCCCCTGCCTTCAAGCCCCTCTATCCCCTGCCCCCGCTCCCAACCTCCCTGTTTCCCACGAGCCCCTGCCTAGCTCCCACGGCCAGCACACACCCACTGCTGGTCCCCACACCCCTGCAGCTGCTTCCACTGCTTTCTATTTAAAAGATGGGGAGCTAGGAACCCCAAGTACACCTCAAGGTCCTATTATTTCACTTGCCCTGGTTACATATCATCGACCTAGAGGAAGTGCAGCTGCAGAAGCTAACTGGAAGCCTTTCTCTTGGCAAACAATAAAAGAGTTCTTCAAAATTCATAAAGAGTATGGGAGAGACAGTCCATACTTCTGTGGACTTTTAAACACTGAGCTAGCAGGAACTGTGGCAGTCCCATTTGACATGCGACAGCTCTTTGCAAGCCTCATGTCTTCTACAGAGTTTAAACTCTGGGAAGCAGCATGGAAAAAGCTGCTAAGAGAGGCCCTTCCAGAGCTTCTCAGAGATCCTCAAACAGAAGTAGATGTAAATGGTTTGCCAATTACCTTAGAGCATCTCTGCGGGGAGGGTCCCTGGGCTCTCGCTCCCACACAGGCAGCAGAGATCCCCCTGCCAGTCCTTGAGGTGATCAAAGAGGCTGCTAAAAAGGCTGCAACCTGATGGTCCCCTTGAACCATATGTTAACATTAGGCAACAGCCATCAGAGCCTTTCCTAAAATTTGTAGAAAGGCTGACCAGAGCCATTGAGTTACAGGTCAAGAAAGAGAATGCAAGGGAGGAGGTTTTAGAGGTAGTGGCATTTACTAATGCAAATGAGCAATGTAAAGTTGCCATTCTAAGCTTACCTTTAGAACCTCCTCCCACATTACAAGATATGCTTCAAGTTTGTAACAGGAAAGTGCCTCTGATGACTGTGACTGCAGACACCAGACCAAAACAGCTGCCGAGACCACATCAAAGGATCGCCATAGCCAGGCGAGCCCCCCTTCCAACAACACCACAGCACGTTGGGCAGCAGCGGAGACCGGCACACGTCTACCCCACGAAACCGTGCTTGCTTTGCAAGGCCCTTGGGCACTGGGTTAACCAGTGTCCGATGAAAAAACAACTTGAGGATCTTAATAAAAACAGGGGAAAGGAACTGAAAACACATTCGGGGGTTCAATAACAAAAAAACTAAAGGATCAGCACTTCTCTGTTCAGCATGCAAAAATAAGTGGAACAGAGGATAAGAATAGGGAAGGGGAAAACATAAACAAACATATTCTAACCACTAATTCTATGTATGAGCCTTTCAGGTTGCAGCTGACAGAACCACTCCACCTAAATGACACGGATTGGCATTTTGTCTCTGTGGAGCCACAACAGCAGGGTACTTGGCAACGAATTAACAGTGAGTACATCATCATTGGGGACACCAAATACACACCACAAGAAATTGCAATCGCTCCAGGTCTCATGTCATCAGACACCGAGCGTTTCTATCTCTGCCTGCACTGTGTTCATCCATCCCTGTTCCTTCCCAAAGGACAAATCATAGCTCAAGCTATCCCGACAGGAATACCATCCCAAGGTGCCAGGAAGCAGGGACCCACAGTAGCCCGGGTCCATGCCATCGGGAAGGACAAACTCAAAATCTGGTGTCATGTCAAAGGGGGTGGGGAGTCTAAACACATTGAGGCCCTTTTGGACACAGGAGCAGATTGCACGGTTATCCTTACAGAGATTTGGCCATCACACTGGCCTTTGCAAAACTTTTGCTGGTCATGTTCAAGGTATAGGAGGTATGCAATTGGCAAAACAGTCCAAGAGCGGCGTCCAATCGAGGGGCCAAACGAGGGGCCGTTTGTTTTAAACTACTCAGAGCCCTTGTTGGGGAGAGACCTGATGGCCCAGTGGGGAGTCACCATTAACATCCCAGGCTCTCCACAGAATTTTCGGGCAGTGGTCACTGAACAGCGCCCTACTCAAAAACTGAATTGGAAAACAGACACACCAGTCTGGGTAGAACAGTGGCCACTTAGCAAACAAAAGCTGAAGGCGCTTGAGGAGTTAGTGGATGAGCAGTTGGCAAAAGGTAACATTGTGGACACCACGTCTCCGTGGAACTCCCCAGTTTTTGTCATCCAAAAAGCTGACAAGGGAAGATGGAGGCTCCTCCACGATCTCCAACAAATTAATAATGTCATTGAAAACATGGGATCTCTCCAACCTGGAATGCCACCCCCAGCGATGCTCCCCCAAAATTGGAATTTGGCAGTAATTGATATCAAAGACTGTTTTTTCCAAATTCCCCTACACCCTGATGACGCCCCGTGTTTTGCATTCTCAGTTCCCACCATTAACCGAGAGGCCCCTAGGAGGCGCTACCACTGGAAAGTCTTGACTCAGGGGATGAAAAACAGCCCTGTAATCTGCCAATGGTACGCCTCCTCCTTGTTGTCCCCAGTGCGTGCAGCAGCAGAGAAAGCCATCATTTATCACTACATGGATGACGTCTTAGTGTGTGCCCCCAATGAGGATCTACTCACCCATGCACTTGATCTAACAATAAATGCATTGGTTGTTGCAGGGTTCGAGCTCCAGGAAAAGAAAATTCAAAAGATGCCACCTTGGAAATATTTGGGCTTAAAAATTGGAAAGAGGGCCATTGTTCCTCAAAAATTGGAGATCAAAAACAAGATCAAAACCCTTGTGGACGTCCATCAGTTGTGTGGGTCTTTGAATTGGGTCAGCAGTCAGCTGTCAGTAAAAGAAAGGCCTCCCGTCATGGTAAAGGACCCTGAAACTTGGGAAACACAGGGACCTTACAAACTGGTTACATGGGGACATGGACACACGGGTTAAAATGGATTCCATCAAAATGGGTAAGGCACTATGTTCCTAAGGTCTCAGGGAAACCTGCAGAAGCGCCCCAGGTTACCAATGCTGCTTGGAGGAGAAAGAAACGCCATGTGCGTCCCCTGAAAGAAATTCCAATAATACCTCATACATGAAACAGCCTGTAATATTTATGTTTTAATTTTTTCTTTTACTGGTTTAGATCCTGCTGTCTGTGTGCAGTTTCACAGCACCATGAGACCAAGTCTGCTCCTCGCCCTGCTTGTCATCATTCTACCAGCAAGTCCCTGGATAGTCCCTCAGCCAAAAGCAAACCTATGGACAACTTTGGCCAAAGCCCTTGGGCAAGATCATATCTGTCTTTCCACAGCTTCAGCCTCTGACCTCCTGTCCACCTGCCTAGTGGGAGTTCCTTTTAAACCCTCGGAGTTTCCAAAAGAAATGTGGAATGCTTTAAATTCAGCCGATTCACTTGTGCCTCCTCCTGGTCGCTACCCTGTTGACAATCCTTTAATGTTCTGGCAAGAGTGGGCCAGGCATTTGCCGATGCCAAAGAAGGAGCTACAAGAATTCCATCTCTTAGGCTCCATGAATGCCACTTTTTGTGTCCAGTTTAAATTTAATCCCCAACTTCCATACTATGAAATTGATCAAGCACATGGTTTATAAGTTAGTGTCAAGCTCACCTCCCCCTCCTAAAATTTGCCATTTAAAAGCCCTCAGCACACCCGTGGAAAACCCAGAGACCTTGCCTGAAAGAGCCCATTTACCAGTGTTGGTTCAGCAAGCATTCTGCCCCCCAAACCCAGTCCTCTTCTTTTTAACAAAAACAGGGGGAGATGTTGCGGTGTGCCTTTAAGGCTTTCAAGGTGAGCCCTCTTTTAAGGGTTTTTCGCCTCCTTTTGTATCCTTTTGGGACAAACCATGAGGCTGCTCTCCCAGCACAGCAACTACGTAGACTCCACAAAATAGCAGTGATTAATTCGCTGTTATACAGACGGCTGCGGTTTCTCGGTTTTTCCCACAAAAATGCAAAAACTCACAGCTTTGCAGTCTGCACAGTCTGCTCCGTCGTTTCCACCTTCTGCACAGCAGATGGCACTGCCAGCCACCCAACAGAATCCTATTGAGAGAAGCTGGGCTGGCGTTTTAAAGGATGCAGTCCTCGAAGGTGATTTGAAAATAGCCAACTCTATCACTTGCCCAGTCGTAGAGAATGCCCAGGCTCGATGGGAGCCTCACTAATGGAAGGTGTTAAAGTTCAGCAAAGCAAACAGTTACCACCTATGGAATACGATCAGAAGCAGCCAGAAATATAATTCAGTACCTCTTCACAGCAGATGTACTCTGCCCTGCTGACTGATCCAACATAGCATCCATGCTGTTAACACCCTCACAGTTTCTCATTTTTGAGAGAGATCAGAGGCGTTTGGCAATTGAAGAGGCAAACAAACACCAAGTGGTAGGGGACCCTTTTTATGGACTCCAGCCTGATATGCTGACAGGACTAGGGCCGTATGCTACAACCAACGTCCAGCTCACCTATCCCATTGAGATCCATCAGATGGCCCAAGCATTGGACCACAAAGCTTTGCTTCTGGTCCCTGACAAGAAGAAACCTGCACCATATGCTACCATCAGGCAGGGGGCCACAGAACCACATGGACAATTTATTGATAGACTGTCAGCTGCTTTAAAAGATGCACAAGACCTAACTACAGAGGTGCAAGATCACCTGTTTCGGTCCCTCGCCTTTGAAAATGCCAACTCACGCACCAGAACCATCTTAGCCTCCCTCAAGGCTGTGCAGTCGATGAAATGCTGGTGCAAGCCACCAGGGCTGAACAGAGTGACCAAGACAGCAGCATTCGCAGCTGCCATGAAAGATGCGATGCAGAAACAAAGGCACATCATTGCAGCTGCCTTGTCAGCAGGCAACATCAATTATCCCAGCGACAACAAAAATCTATCACCTGACATCCCTGGTTTTCGGTGTGGTGAAACAGGCCATGTCATGCTCGGGTCTGCACCGACAACTTTAGACTCCCTTGAATGATGCACAAGGGATGAAAGAAGAAAAGAACCTGCAGTTGTGATACATCACCATGCAGTGAAGGAGGGAAGACCACAGGCGATTCCAGGACTTTATGTTTATCACAAGAACATGCAAATGGGTGAATGACAAGGACCAAGTTTTGTGTTGTTTAATGTTTGTAGTTGTATGTGTGTTTTTGCAGGAGAAGCAGAACCTGTTTGGATGCCAAGTCGATTTACTCGTGCATGTTTCCAATCAGAAATAACAGCTAGCAGTGATAACAAAGGTAACAACAGCAACTTACCTGGAGCACCTTGTGATGACCCTGAAACTGTTGAAAATTGATTTTATAAAATACAAAAAAATAGTTATACAGTTATAGTTATAAGATTAAGTTTAGTGATAAGTTGTTTAATATTTAGAGTTAAGTAATAATCGGTTGTTATTTTTGTTGAAGTAGAATTGAAAGAGACAACCAAAAAGATGAGCAGAATGTTGGGAGTTGGAATGTTTCTTTTAATTAGTGTTTTGGTAAAAAAGGTATAACTACACCATTCGATCCTTTTTGTACTTGTTTGATTGGAGTCCCGGTGAATTTCATGGCAGAGTTCAAAGCTTGGACTCAAGCCAAAGCTAACCCAGAGAGTGTTTTGGGAGCAGAAGCTGTTGCCGTTGCACCAAATTTTAAAGCTACTGGTACTGAGCCCCAAGAACTTGATCTTTTGGGCTCTATGCCAGGCAAATATTGTTTAATATTTGGACACTTTGCCATAAAATCAGGTTTGTTGTCCATAAAAGAAAAGCAGCCAAAAAATGGCAACACTTAGCTGTTTCTCGAATCCCCATTGTATTATAATTATTTTAAACTGGTCAGATCATTTTTAATTTATTTACAAACAGCTTTTATAGCTGAAGAGCAACATGGGAAAACTTATAGTTGTTGACACTTTATTTGAAAAATGGCTCAGTTTATGGGGTTTTATTGGTTGGATCAAAGATTTGATTTGTTTTAGTATTGTAATTTTTATTGTTATTAGAGTTATTTTAGTTTTTGTGCTTGTTTGTTATAGTGCATGCAAAAAGTAACCAGCTGTGCCTTTGAATTAGTTTATGTAGCTTAAAAGAAAAAGGGGGAAATGTAGCAGGATGAGATTTGAGCTATCCCAGGCTGGGCCTCAGATTCAGGCCTGTGTGGAAGTGGATAAGCCTGTGGCACAGGAAAAATTCAATTAAGGTGTGTTTAGACATTAGATAGGTTAGTTATAGTGTGATCACGGTGGCTTCCTTAAGGGTGAAATTGTTTGCACTTTTTTCACACTGAATGCCAATTAGAAAATACTTGTAGCTGTAAACTATCTGAAACTGTATTTAACCCACCATTTCGAGATAATAAAGGGAGAAAGCACGATCTAACTGTATTGGTCATATGTGCGTTGCTCGGTCCAGCTTCCCATGTAATAAGGGGTTCCCTGGCTTCTCACTCTTGCTCACAAGTTCTTAATAATTACCAATCAGGCCTATTATAAAATGGATTAGTTATTGAATAGACACAAGGTAAAACAGACATGAGACTGTAACAGGCTTACCTTACTACACAGGACAAACAAAAGAAACACTACTAGTGGGTTCATAAGACAGTGCATGATAATAAAGGTACCTATGTTACAGCTAGAGAAGAAATAGCATAGATTAGGAGCCAATGTCACTTACCAATGAATAACAGTGGTGTGCAGAAGTCTCCTTTCACTCAACTTCCAGAAGAGTAACTCGATTCTGACATGTCCACTTTGAGGAGAACTCCCCACACACTCAGAGTGTAAGAGATTTCTGGAGTATAGAAATCCGGCAGAAAATAAAGCCCCCTTGCATTCCAGCTGGTCCCCAGAGATCAGACGGGCTGGGTGCAGCTAGGCTTAATTTCTGATTTTAATGTCCTGGGTACAGAGACAAGGGTTTGTAGTTTTCAGTACTGTTTATTAAAACACCATTTATATCATAGTCATGGGTGTGGTTCCAGCAGGGAAGATGCCATGGCTGGAACCAGAAGGGAGTCCATTTTTTCTGGCTCACTTGAGTGAAGTGTTGCAGATGGGTAATGCAATGATTGGCTCTTGCAATTAAGGGATGAATATTATGTGTATGTTAAGAGAAGTTTTATAGATGTATGGTTACTTGATTGTGGGTTTTGTTTGAACATCTGTTTAATTGTGTCTTTAAGGTTCCCAAGGTGGGTTCCCTTTGGGGGTTTCTCCCTCCCCAGGGTATAATACCCGGCCAATCCAAAGGAGTTGATTTTAATATAAAGGGTCTCCTTGCCACCCCTGGAGAAATTCCAGGGAGGCCGTCAAAGGGATTGGCCAGAACAGAAATGTCCCACCCCTTCCCACAGGTGATTTGACCTTTAAGCTGCCCTTTAGCATTTGGGTCACACCTCCTCCCTCTCTGATTGGTAGGTTCACTGCCCTTCCCCCTTCCCCCTCTCCCAGGTAAAAACCCAGGGACAGCCACATGGTCTTTGTTCTGCCTGGGATGTTGCCTTGTTCAGATGCCTGCTGTATTGGAATAAATCTCTGGACCAAACCCCCAAGCAGATCCGGTCTCCTATCTCCACTGATCGTCCAGCCTTTCTGAGAGGGTCACGCAGGATTCATTCTGCTACATCTCACCGCTGCATCCTGGGCCCGATGCCGTCTGGAGCCTTGGGAGAAGCCCGGACTTGTCCAAGTGGTCTGGAATGTGGTAACAGTGCAAAGGGAAATACTCCCGTGTGACCAATCACTGGGCTGTTCTCCCAGCACAGCTACCTTGGAATAGTCCTGTCTAAAGCAGTGATTATTTGCTGTTTTAAACATCCTCTGTTCTCCCCATAGCCCCTTCTCCCCCCTCTGTATTGTTGCCACTGGACAGCCTTGGTTGTCCAAGACACGTGGAGGGAGGGCATCTACCTGTGCCCCTTGCATGAGGGAGCTGGGAATAGAGAAGGCTTGTTGCTAGGGAGGCGTGGCATGACAACACCTCACCTCCAATCAAGTTGCAAGAAAGTAACCTCCACCAATGGACAGCGAAGAAGAGTTGACTGACAGACTTTAGGAGGTACCAGGGTTGGCTGATGCAACACTGGGGGTATAAAAGGCAGAGCTGTCATTTTGTAGGTGAGCACATGGCCGACGGTCGCACACTCTCAGTGCTGCTCCCAGTCCTTTGTTGTATTTGTTAAGGTTTAATAAACCTTTTAAAATTTTAAAAGTGAGGAATCGTTTCTCACAGAAGGGATAGGCAGACCCCTGTACTGCACACCTGGTAGGTCTCTTCCCATTTCCCATCCCTCTAGGATGCTTCTGCCAGACAAGGGGGCTAAGAGGACACAGCAAAGCCACTCCCAAACCATAGTGATGAAGTGACAGCTCAGAACTGCAGCCTGGACCAGTAGGGGCTGGGGCAGTAGTTTTTGTTGCCTGTCTTGACTGTTCCTTTCCCCCCCAGCATAGCATTGACACAAAACAGAGTCGCTGATACTGAGTCCAGCCAAGCCAAAAAGAAGTCCAGCAGGTGGCAGGAAGAGGCAGCAAGCAGCAGGATTTACCTCATGCACACACCAATGCTGCCACAGAGAGGGAGCAGGGAAACTGACACTGCAGGGCTGGAGCTGCCACAGGCAGCCTAGGCACCTCCCATCCAGCACCAGAATCACTCTGTAAGCCCTTGCCATCCTGGTTCTTTTTTTTTTTTTTTTTTTTTTTTTTTTTTTTTTTGGTCTGGTGGGGGGGGGGGAAGGTTGATCCAGGAGACCCTTTCCACCATCTTGTCTTTGTCCTTCTGGAGCCATGTGGGCCACCTGGGTGGCAGCCTGTGGGTATACAGCTAGAGAACCGAACTGGTAGTACTGTTCAGCTCATGACAGGAGTGAATTCGCTAGGCCTCAAGCCTTGGCAAAGGGAAGCGGGATTTTGAGAAAGGAATGCAGGAGATAACGGTGTACCTGGTACAGAACATGCTCTGCTAGCAGATTCTAGGCATACCTGTGTTAATTGGTACAAGGCATACCTTGAGCAATATTATTTGGCAATATATTTTGTTATATAATGGAAGAGTATATAAACCAGCTAGGCAAACAATAAAATCGGCTTCATATGAGCAATCGAGTCCACGTCTCTTTGTCAATCACCATTAGCACCCATCTTGATTTTTTTGTTCTAGGGAGTGGGCCACATGGGCTGCTTGGGCAAGTTGCAGCCATTTTGTCTTTATTACAAGGGGACTACATAACCCTTGGGGGGTTTTTTTTGTCTCTGGATGCGCTCAAGCATCTCAATGTCCTTCCTAAACTGAGGGGCCCAGAACTGGACACAATACTCAAGGTGGGACTTCACCAGTGCCAAGTACAGGGGAAGAATGACTTCCCTGCTCCTGCTGGCCACACTATTCCTGATACAGGCCAGGATGCCGTTGGCCTTCTTGGCCACCAGGGCACACTGCTGGCTCATGTTCAGCCGGCTGTCGACCAGAACCTCCAGGTCTCTTTCTGCCTGAACACTGTCCAGCCACACCGTCCTCAGCCTATAACTCTGCAGGGGGTTATTGTGGCCAAAGTGCAGGACTTGGCACTTGGATTTATTAAACTTCATCCTATTGGACTCTGCCCATCCATCCAACCATTCCAGGTCTCTCTGCAAAGCCCTCCGTCCTTCCAACAGATGGCCACATGCTCCCAGCTTAGTGTCATCTGCAAATTTACTAATGAAAGACTCAATACCCTCATCCATGTCATCAATAAAAATATTGAACAGATTTTGCCCCAGCACAGACCTCTGAGGGACACCACTGGTGACTGGTCGCCAGCTGGATGCAGTGCTGTTCACCACCACTCTCTGGGCTCGGCCATCCAGCTAGTTCCTAACCCAGCAAAGAGTGCTCCTGTCTAAGCCATGGGCTGCCAGCTTATCTAGGAGTGTGCTGTGGGAGAGAGTGTCAAAGGCCTTGCTGAAGTCCAAATAGACAACATCCACAGCCTTCCCTGCATCCACCAGGTGAGTCACCTGGTCATAAAAGGAGATCAGATTGGTCAAACATGACCTACCCCTCCTAAACCCATGCTGACTGGGTCTGATACCCTGCCCATTCTGTAAATTTTGTGTGATGACACTCAATATAAACTGTTCCATTATCTTGCCAGGTACTGAGGTCAGGCTGACTGGTCTGTAATTATTAGGATCCTCCTTCTCACCCTTTTTGTGAATGGGTGTCACATTGGCCAGCTTCCTGTCATCCGGAACCTCGACAGTGGTTTCTTTCTATCGTGTGTGTCCCATTTCATTGTTTTGGGGTTTTTCTTTTTTTTTTTAGTAAACTGTTACTCTAACTCATAATTTCTCATTTATTGTTTCTTCCTTGCTGTGGAGGGGAAGGGGGGTGGCTTATTTGGAGTTTAGTTAACCATTGGCTGTCAAAGCAAACACAATAATCATTTCTGCACTATAAATCTGGTGATCTTTAATAAGATCCCAGATAAACCAATAGTGTGGGTTACACTCTGTCTTGTCTCATTTACAATCCCAAATTCACAAATAGTGTGGTTTACCATTTTCACTATAAGTATGTTTGAGTTCAGTAAGAACTTGTTCAATCACAGATTCACAAATAGTACAGTTTATTGAAGCAACAGGTTATAGATTCTTCCTAGATTGCTGGTGGTAAATGCACTAGACCTACAAAATATGTGTATAAAACTATGTACAAGTGTTCCTGGGTGAAAGGAATGAGAAGGAGGTGTCTTTACAAATTGTGGGCCTGATGGTAGATAAAGCCAGATACTGATAGGTGAAAGAAGCAATGAGTGGAACCATAAATTCCATAGGAATTCCACTAATTGGCACAGACTGTTACTCACTCAAGACCATGCTAAATCTCTGAATTTAGAGAAAAAGAACAGAGACACAAGGAAAAAGAAGGGAGGGGGAGATGCACATTAGAAAGTAATCTGTATTAGGCGTTTCTGGAAGTCTGTACATCTCAAGTACCTCAGCCAATGGGGAAAGAGAGAGGGAAATGCATCTGAGAAATTAGGATACAAAGGAGGCTACATCCTCTAAAAATTTGAGGGACCCCAGGGGAAATGCCCCATGGCCTCTCCCTTTATTTGAATAAAGTTACAGGACTCCTCTGTCTCCTTTTTAGACATAAAGCTCTGGTGTTTGTGGATTAATTTTCCTAACACTTGGTATACTCTAACGTGGTCAGAGGTGCAAATCTTATCAAAGAAGCATCCCTGCTTTGGGGAGGAGAGAGAAACAAGCCTTTTGACTTGTCTGCAAGGTGGGGCTTTATTCTCATCCTCTGCCATGGAGAATTTCAAATGCCAATTTATACTTTTGGGAGAAGTGGAGGTGAAACTATAGTCAAATATCCTGTTATTACCATCATAAATGGTGGAAAGGGGCAGCCACTTTATATGTTGTCTTGGTTTAAAAGACAAATGTCTGCCAAGGAAGGCAGGAACCTTCATGGAATAGGAAGACAACCCCTCCCCCCAAATTATTGCAACTTCAAAATTACAGGGCTTTCAGGCAAAATATAGGAAAAGGAATAACAGTTATTTACTGGAGATTATATATATAACAGAACAAACAGCAACACAATAACAAAAGTTTCCCATCTACTAAGCACCACATTTCCTTTTTAGTGTAGTTATGACCACAACCAGCAGGCTGTGCTGTTGGCAAGGGCAACGGGAAAGGGTACACCGGCTCACTCACAGCCGGCAGGGGGTACTGATGGGCTCCGGTGAGGCAAAAGCTGCAGTACCAGTCTTGCGGCCAGCAGGGGGAACTCCAATGTGGGCTTGGCAACCTCTTCAGATGGTGGTGGTGGAGGTTCAGGCAAAGGGGAAGAGAGAAAGTTGCTCATTTTGTAAACTCACAGGCAGCAATCAGTTTAGGTACCACCCCTGAGACAGGCAAGAGTTGTGAAGGCAGACATCCAATTGGGCAGCAATTGGTCTCAGCACCATCACCAGTAGCTGGCAGCAATGGTGAAGGCAGGCAAATCCAGTCCTAGTGCCAAGTTACAACATAGCAGTACCCCCGGCCAGATACACACACTCCACCACCCACGTGGCCACTCTCCTTGATCCCCGAACTGGAAGGGAAGAGACAACCCAGCCCTGCCCCACATCCACCCACAGGGTCCTGACTGAGCTTACATCTCTTGTGATGTCCCCGAAACCACAAAAGAAGCATACAGTGACAATTCCCAGCACAAATTATTAGGGGATGCCCCATCACCATGAGCAACCCTCTGAAGATATTCCACTCCTGATTCTATGTAATTTGATTAATGTCCAAATTAATACATTTCAACTGCAAACACACATATCTATACATATAACTATATGCAAATACAACTTGGTCACTGGCCATTCCCTAGGATATGGATAGAGTTAATTGGATCCATGGCTGATACCACTGGAGCAATCCATTTTCATTGTTCATTGTTCATGGTAGTTAAAGCAACAGCAGCCACATTTAGCAACCAGTGATGTACAGAGGTTCCAACATTACAGGCTGTTCTCTCCCAAAATCAAATCCCCCTGATGTATACATGTGTTGTAGGGTGACTTTATGATGCTTGTATCCCAAATTGTCTGTTCTGTTTGTGCTGTATATTAAGTTCTGTACCTTTAAAATGGTTCTGGGAGAGAAGGGGGAGAAAGAACCAGCGCGCAGTTTGTTTTGAGAAAACTGCCTGACTCCCACACGTTCTTCCTCCGGTGGTTGGTCTGAGGCACGGACAGCAGTGGTGGGACAGAGATCTCCTGTGCTTTTAGTTAGTTTTAGCTAGCTGAGGCAAAGAAGTTCCCTGGACTGTTGTTTTTTTTTTTTCCTTTTTTTTTCTTGGGACTGTTTAAATCTGCTCTAAACTGAAAAACTCAGAGGAGCAGCGAGGGCTCACACTTGCTGCCCGCTGGGGCCTGGACCTCTGGAGGGAGTGGGACTGATGAGAGAGACTGTGTGAGGTGAGCTATACCCACAATGAGGGCTTTCTCAGTTCACCATCTCTCTTTGCAGCCGCGAGAGGTTTTAATGTTTCATATTATTAATTTTATTTTTTTTTTTTTTTTGTGCTTGTGGGTATCTTGCTTGTTAAATAAATATTTTTTTCCACTTTTCTCTGAGGAATTTTTTTTTCCCGGACTGGCTGGGGGGAGGGGCCGTTTGGGTTTGCTTTCCAGAGGAGCCCGCTTTGGAGGTTTCCTCCCAAATTTGCCCTAAACCAGGACAACATGTTTCCCCATCCCTCTGCATCACCCACCAAGTGCAACCAGGCCCCTGAGCAAAAACAACCCCACTGATGGGTTTGTCTTTACTTGAGGCAGACTTTCCTAACACACCTTTCATATGTATAACTGGAACCTTATCCCTGCTTTATGGAGGGGTTCAGACTGGGCAGGGCCAGCTCAATTGGTGGAACGTCTGGTGTTAACTAACCAGGTGGCGGTTGCTAAATGCAGCTCCCAATTTTTGAAAGTTCCCCCTGTCCAGTGCCTCCAAGGTGATTTTTAGCATTCTGTTGCACCACTCAAGTTTCCCAGCAGCTGGTGCATGGTAAGGAATGTGGTACATCCACACATGTTCCCCAGCCCAGGTGTTTATGAGGCTGTTCTTCATAGGAGATAAGAAAAGCCTTCTAGAATAAGGGCTTTTTGTGAAATCATACTCACTTCTGTTCACTCTTGCTCACCAGAAAGCACTCTGGGAAAGATTCAACTAACAGTGAGGTAAAAGACAGGTTATATAACTAGAGAACAAACTGTATAACTAGCATGGGGCAGTGATTGGTCAGGAAGATACATGGACACTGTGTGATCAAAAAGGTGGTTGGGTGAAAGGACACGTGAACAGTGACACTGCAGGGGCAGGCAGCCAATGATTGCTTGTTTTGCTTAAGTTTAGAGCATAAAAAGGTCTGGTGCTTTGCAATAAATGATTTTCCTTGGAACAAGCAAGAAGGACGTCCGTGTCTCACTTCTACAGTTCTTGAAATTAATCCCGTTGTTGGATTCAATTCTCTCAGGGGTACCATGCCTCCAAAGGACCCACTTATAAAGCCCCAGGATGTTATGGGTAGTGGCATGAGGAAAAGGGTAGGTCTCCAACCATCCTGTGGTGGCTTCTACCATTGCAAGCACGTAGCACTTGCCTTGGCGGGTTTGAGGCAGCCTGATGTAACCAATCTGCCAGGCCTCTCCATACTTATATTTGGACCACCTCCCACCATACTACAGGGGTTTCACCCACTTGGCTTGCTTGATTGCAGGGCATGTCTGTCCTGGTTTAGGGCAAAATTGAGAGGGAACCTCCGAAGGGGTTCCTTTGAAAAGCAAACCCAAACGGCCCCTCCCCCCAGCTGGTCCAGGAAAAGAACTTCCTCAGAGAAAAGTGGAAAAAACTATTTATTTAACAAACAAAATGCCCACAAATGCAAAGAATTAATAATATGAAACAATAAAGCCTCTCGCTGCTCTGAAGAGAGATGGCAAACAGAGACAGTCCTTGCCGTGGATGTAGCTCAGCTCACTCAGTCTCTCACCAGCTCCACTCCCTCCACAGCTCCAGGCCCAGCGGGCCGCAGGTGCCAGCCCTCACTGCTCCTCTGGGTTTTTCAGTCTTGAGCAGTTTTAAACAGTCCCAAGGAAAAAAGGAAAAAAGAAAAAAAAACAGTCCATGGAGTCTTCTCTGTCCTAGATAGCTAAACTAACTAAAAGCAAAGGAGATCTCTGTCCCACTGCTGTCCATGGCTCAGACGAATGCCAGAGAGGAGACGTGGGGGAGTCAGGCCGTTTCTCAAAACAAACTGCGTGCTGCTGCTTTCTCCCCCTTCGCTCCCAGAACAAGTTTTAAAGGTACAGAACTGAATATACAGCACAAACAGAGCAGACGATTGGGGATACGAGCAGCAAGAGTCACCCTACCACAATCCACCCCTTATTCCCATATCGTCAACTTACTACCAAAACTAAAATTCTAACTCTACACACACATACCTTATACATATATATATATATATACAGCTTATACATATATATATATACACAGCTATATACAGAAAATGGTAGTAACATCCAGACTGTGAGTAAATGATATTTACTCATAGTCTTCACCCAACAATCAGATCTCCCTGAGGTACACATCGTGTTGTTCCATCTTTCTGCATTATCCACCACGTGCAACCTGGTCCCTGAGCAAAAACAATCCCACGAATGGGTTTGTCTGTATTTGAGGCAGATTTAATCCAAACTGTCTTCCCTAACAAACCTCTCACATGTACCACTGGGACTTTATCTCCGTCTACTGTAGATAGGAGCTCAGACTGGGCTGGGCCTGCTCTGTTGGTGGAACCTCGGGTGTTAACTAACCAGGTGGCCTTTGCTAAGTGTTGCTCCCAATTTTTGAAAGATCCTCCACCTAATGTCTTCAAGGTGGTTTTTAACAGTCCATTGCACCTCTCCACTTTGCCTGCAGCTGGTGCATGGTAGGGGATATGGTACACCCACTCAATGCCATGTTCCCTAGCCCAGGTGTTGATAAGGCTATTCTTGAAATGAGTCCCATTGTCTGACTCAATCCTCTCAGGGGTACCATGCCTCCAAAAAACTTGCTTTTCCAGGCCCAGGATGGTGTTCCGGGCTGTGGCATGAGGCACAGGATAGGTCTCCAGCCACCCAGTGGTGGCTTCCACCATGGTCAGCACGTAGCGCTTACCTTGGCGGGTTTGGGGCAGAGTGATGTAATCAATCTGCCAGGCCTCCCCATACTGATATTTGGACCACCGTCCACCGTACCAGAAGGGCTTCACCCGCTTGGCCTGCTTGATGGCAGCACACGTCTCACAGTCATGGATAACCTGTGAAATACTGTCCATGGTTAGATCCACCCCTCGGTCCCATGCCCACTTATAGGTGATATCTCTGCCCTGATGACCTGAAGCATCATGGGCCCACCGAGCCAGGAACAACTCTTACTTATGTTGCCAATCTAGGTCTATCTTTGATACTCCTATTTTTGCAGCCTGATCTACCTGCTCGTTGTTTCGGTGTTCCTCCTTAGCCCGACTCTTGGGAACATGGGCGTCTACATGACGAACTTTTACAGGTAGTTTCTCCATTCTGGTGGCAATGTCTTTCCACTCATCAGCAGCCCAGATTGGTTTTCCCCTAAGCTGCCAGCTGGCTTTTTTCCACCTTTCCAGCCAGCCCCACAGAGCATTGGCTACCATCCACGAATCAGTGTAGAGGTAGAGCTTTGGCCACTTCTCTCTTTCAGCAATGTCCAGGGCCAATTGAACAGCTTTGAGTTCGGCAAGCTGGCTTGACCCACCTTCTCCTTCAGTGGCTTGTGCAACTTGTCTTGTGGGGCTCCATACTGCTGCTTTCCACTTTCGTTTCATCCCTACAATGCGGCAGGAACCGTCAGTGAAAAGAGCGTAGCATGTTTCTTCTGCTGGCAGTTGGTTATACGGTGGAGCTTCTTCAGCTCGGGTTACTTGCTCCTGTTCCTCTTCATCAATGAGACTAAAGTGTTCACCTTCAGGCCAGTTTGTAATTATTTCCAGAATCCCAGGACGATTCAGTTTTCCAGTACGGGCGTGCTGTGTGATAAGAGCAATCCACTTACTCCATGTGGCATTGGTCACGTGGTGGGTAGCGGGAACCTCTGCTTTGAACATCCACCCCAGCACCGGTAGTCGGGGTGCCAAGAAGAGTTGTGCTTCAGTGCCTATTACCTCTGAGGCAGCTTGAATTCCTTCATACGCTGCTAAAATTTCCTTTTCTGTTGGAGTGTAGTTGGCTTCAGACCCTCGGTAGCTTCGACTCCAGAATCCCAGTGGTCGGCCACGCATCTCACCAGGCACCTTCTGCCAAAGGCTCCAGGACAGACCATGGCTCCCGACTGCTGAGTAGAGCACATTCTTCACATCTGGTTCTGTCCTAACTGGGCCAAGGGCTACTGCATGAGCAATCTCCTGCTTGGTCTGGGGAAAGGCGTGCTGCTGTTCTGGGCCCCAGTGGAAATTGTTCTTCTTACGAGTGACCAGGTAGAGAGGGCTCACAATCTGGCTATACTCAGGGATGTGCATCCTTCAAAGGCCTATGGCCCCTAGGAAAGCTTGTGTTTCCTTCTTGTTGGTCGGTGGAGACATTGCTGTGATCTTGTTAATGGCATCGGTGGGAATCTGGCGCCGCCCATCTTCCCACTTTATTCCCAAGAACTGGATCTCACGAGCAGGTCCCTTAACTTTGCTCTTCTTGATAGCAAAACCAGCTTTCAGGAGAATCTGGATGATCTTCTCTCCTTTCTCAAACACTTCAGCTGCAGTGTTTCCCCATACAATGATGTCATCAATGTACTGCACATGTTCTGGAGCCTCACCCTTTTCTAATGCAGTCTGAATGAGTCCATGGCAGATGGTGGGGCTGTGCTTCCACCCCTGGGGCTGTCGGTTCCAGGTGTACTGCACTCCCCTCCTGTAAGGGACGGTCCCTAAATTCCTCATCTGCCTCACGATCATTGCCAAGGACTGAAGACCCCAAAAGGGACTGGGACTAAAACCTCCCCCCCCAATGCAGCAGTTCTGGCCTGACTAAGGTAGGAAGACTGCCAGCCATTGTCCACAGGTGCGCTCGTTAGACCGATACATCCCCCTAGGAACCAGCTTGGACAATAGGACTTCACGGCAGACTGGTCTTGGGCCGGCCTGTCCTGTGCTTGCCCTATACCTGTACCTGTTCCTGAGGTGGTTATTTGCTCTAAGCGCTGGAGTGCTGCACCTGATTCACCTGATGCTGAGCTCACCTTCTGGCCTACTGCCTGCCGCTTCAGAAAGGACTATAAGAGATACCTCAAGATCGCCCGAATTCTGAGATCTCCCCACGGAAGAAGACGGATCTATTGGTCAGCGTGCACCATGAGGATATCGTCTCTCCGTCGGTAGCTATACCCACTTTTCTCTCTCTCTTTTACTTTATCCCTCTCTCTCTCTCCCTTTCTCTCTTTTCTATCACGTACTGTGCAAAAGTGCACTTAATAAAGTGTACTGCTTTTGAGCAAATTATTATTGTCCCTTGTTATATCTTTTGCGCCTTGAGATCAAACTCAAACCATCATGATTCCCACCTGCATTAACGGGTTGTAACATAAATTGGAGTCACAGACAGGATCCTGAGACAGAGGGGTTGCAGGTTGTGTACAGTCTGTAACAGGGGAAGGACGTTTCGCTCCAGCCGCACCTAGGCCCGCCACCTCAAAAGGGTGAGTGGTGTCTAGAAAGCAAGGGGGGCGACTCAGATTTCCCACAAACTGTACACGCCTAGGTGTAAAGCAACCCCATACTCGAGTTGAGGGCTCTGTTTTCAGGATTTCACAAAAATAGATCTCTTTGCGCAAAAGACGGGACGTTTCTTATTTTATAATTTTTATAACTTAGTTTATAACAACCATAAAGAACATCTTTTTTATACAAGATAAGCCCTATACACACCTAGGGTAGTGAAGGGGAACATAGTAGAAGTCAGTGTGTGTGTGTGTGTGTGTGCTTCCCTAAAATAGTTTTTAGTCCCTTCGCAAGATGAATGAGAATTTCGGGGCAAAAGGTAAAGAAGCATTTTATGCTTCGTTGGCAAAACATAATGCCAAGCCCTCTTCTGAAGGAGAAGAATGGGCTCAAAATAACTGGTTTAATTTAGAGAATGTAGTAGATAGAATATGTTCATTACAACATGAAGCAAAATTTAAACTGGGCAAGAATAAAACCGTACTTTGCTCAGTTTTGGGAGCTTGTCTTACAGCAGCTATAGAAGCTCGTTTTAAACGGGCAAGTAAAGAAAGTGCAATAATAGACTCCCTTCAAAACTTAGTGGAAATTTTGCAAAAACAATTAGATGAAGAAAGAAATAAAAATCATTTATTACAAGCTGCCTTGAGGGAGAAATATGATGACTCCCCAGAAGTGGCAGAAGAAAAAGAAGTTCCCCACATTAATCAATTATACCCCCAGAAAGAATTGGAATCAGTAAAAAATTGTGGGGAAAATTGCTATCCACACTTAAAACCTCTGATCAAAACAGAATATAATTATATAAATGATGAGGACTTTGACCCACACATCACCACCAAACAAATACCATTCAGTGCTACCGAGTTGGCCAAGTTAAAGAAAGAATATGGTCAGCTCTCACATGAATCAGAAACAGAACATGTCTTCCAAGTGTCTCTTACTAGTGGTGATAAAATTAAGTTAAATGAACAAGAAGCAAGTGGCTATTGGAGACATAGAGTCTTCTTAACAACAGGAGATAAACTCGACACATGGTTCCTAACACAGCGTGCAGCTTTCTGGGCTGGGAGGATAAGTCCTCTAGAGAGAGGAGACCCTTTAGCCATAGTCTCTACCCCTGACCAACTCCTAGAAAGTGTGCACAAAGCTGTCTGCCTGCAAATAATACATGAAAAGAGATTAGCTCCTAGATTTGAGTCTCCAATGCAATTACCTGTCCAGCTTGAAATGATGACTCTTCCAATTAGGAGACTCCCCGAAACACTTAAACCCACTTTAACTACTTTACAAAAAACCATCATAGCTTTAAGCTCTGTAAATAAGTTAGACAAATTCCTTGAAAACCCGAGTGACCAAACCGGTTCTATCTATCCTGGACAACCTGGTACACCCAGTGCACCCCTCCCTCCACAGGTCTGGGGCACTGAGCCAAAGAAATCCTTTTCACCTGTCCTGGGAAATGAGCCAAACTCACTTTCTTCTAAGCAGTCAAGTGGTAAACATTTTGTGTTAATAACAGTAGAAATTATATATAGATTTGTGCAAGCAAAAGCTTTTAAAAGAACTACAAGTGACAATACTGTTAAAGCATTGCAAGATCGCTTTAGAACTCTTCCAAAACCACAAGAAATTCAATCTAACAATGGCTTCCACTTTACTGCCAGAGATATACAAGACTGGGTAAAAGCTGAAAAACTCAAATAGACTTTTCACACCCCTTACTACCCTCGAGCTAACGATATAGATAGAGGTGTAACTGGGTGCCCTATAACCACTGCTTTTCACCCAACAGCTTGAGGCATAATTCTCTCACTACAGAGACCAAATGATTCCAAGAATCCATCACATTATCCTAGACAACCTATTTCAGTAAAGCTTTTGATGCTCTGGGATAAGAGTATCGGACAAGTACACTCTAAATTCTGATCTTCTGCCTCTTGTTGGCAGACTCTGTTGTGTTTACTGTTTACAGGAGAACTCCGTGGGACATGAAAACTATACAACCATGATAAGACTAGTGATACTTTTCTGCATCCTACCACAATGCTGTGGCCAAAACCCAGCTGAATGGCCATGGTCTGAAGCCACCATCAGGTACACTCATATTCTAGGAACATATCCCGGAGATCGCCACCCAAACCTGGCAACAGTGGTGCTGCATAACTCTGAGGTATACCGTTCAAATGAATGGGAGTGGGATCCGAGGGAGTAGATTGGAACTTTAACTGGAACAATTAGTGAAAAAATAAATATAGGATGCAGAAAAGTAGACGGGTCCTTTTATGAAAAAGTTTCCACCATTAGAATCGCTGGTAATTTTCTAAAACCAGATGGGAAAAGCGATTCTCACCCCAACATTTCAGCAGAACTTTGTCCCACAAAGAGATAGACGTGTGCCAAACAAACACCCTTAGAATTGTGTTGTCGACAAGAATATGTTGATAACCACCCCCTAAGCCTAAAAGCCGACAATGTTGTAATCATAAAAGAATGTAATACTAAGTCTGCATTTGATTGTTAGTATAATTTCACCCTAACCAAACCGACTTATGTAACATGCAGTTGGTATAAAAACCCAATTAGAGGGCTTTCTTTTAAATTCAAAATAAACGCCATAACCCAACCTGTTATGACCCCTACCACTACTCAAACACAACCATCTGTGGTTCTTAGCCCAAAAATTTATAGTGTTAGATCATACATTATTAGGAAAACAGGCCAAGAGCAAATAATGTCTAATCCATCATGGTCTCTTAAAAAAGTTAAGCTACTAATGCAAAACAATGTTTCAGAAATACAGCCAGCTTGCTCACCTTTCACTACAAGCCTCCTTTGAAGGATGGACTACCTGGCTACGGAGACGTACCCCTTTGAAGAAGCAAGTGCCAAGAGATGTCACTGGTATTCTGGGAACAAGACTGGGAATTCTAAATAGTATTGATTCAGAGGTACTGATGAACAAATTGACTGCCACAACTAGAGATCTAGCCAAATTACAACAACCACTGCAATCCTCCCTATTAACCTTGAGAACCCATCAGTGGCTGTTATCAAATGGAGTACCAGATTGGGAGAAAATAAATGTAAACTATTCCAAATTGATAATTAATGCGCTTAGTGCTACTCAAACCAATGTTTCTTGGGCTCTCAGCTGCATCCAAGATCAACTATGGATGCAGTCAGTTACTGCTTCAATTATAAGAGAAGGGGAAGAAGGTACTTTCCCTACTGAAATTCAGAAAATAATCTGGGATAGTGCCACTGATTTTGAAAGAGAATTCCAGTCCTAGTGGAAATTAGTGAATTTTACCTATAACCCTGTTACAAATACAGCCACAGCCTTTGTGTTAACCATACGTAATGCTTCAGTGCATTTGATATTTCCTATCATTGCTCTAGGATTAAATCATGACGGAGCTGTTCTCTATCCTTTAGAACATAGAGAATGAGCCTGTCAAGTTGATGGGAAATAGCAAACTGTTAACTTGGAAGCTTGCATAGCTCAGGGCCAACAAAGATTCATTTGTGATAGTAATGCAATTATAGCTGAAGATATTTGTTTGGACACAGAAAAAAACATCTGTCATTTTGAAGTTCATCCTAATGAGACTCCTGAAACAGTGCTTATATACATAGGCCATGGATGTGCATGCTTAAGAACTGCTTGTGATGCTATATTTGTAGAAGATATGCTAGTAGATACCAAAAATCATTCAAATTTCTGTGTTTGCAATTTTACTAAAATTACTAGATGTGATTTCTCCTATTTAGCTCCAGTTACTTCTCACCAACTTATACAATCCAATTATACTTTGATACACAAATTATTGCCTACACCCATTGAGATAGATTTAACTTTAGTAAAACAATTGCTGCTCCACCAAAATTTAATTGACATTTTAGAAAAAATCAAGAAAGATGGGCAAAAGACCTTGGTGACAGTCCAACATAATGTAAAAGAAATCCATTCCATCTCAGAGAGAGTAATAAAAGATACTGAACACAGGTGGTGAGATACTCTTTTCGGGTGGTCACCTACTGCTACAAGTATCCTGAACAGACTGTGTCATCCCATTGTTGTTCTTTTGATTTTAGTTTTGATTAGTTTTGTTTTGCAGACAATCCTGTATATAATAATTTGGAAAATGATAAAAAGATTGACAAGATTGACCACTGCGATGAAAGCACATAATTTGATTAGAGTTCCTTTTCCTATAGATATGCCCAAAGCCATTGATGTGAAACAAAGTAGTTTATAACTTGAATTATAAAACTTCAGATATTGTTTAAATTAACCTTGCTTTGATTTATTGTGATTATTTGAAAATTGTAATTGTTTTAGTATTTTGACTTAATTTTGTATAACTAAAAATTGTAGTTGTTCTTAATATGTTGAGTTAATTTTGTATGCCTAATTTTGTGATTGAAATTGTAATTGCTTTTAAAATTTTGAATTAATTTTATATGTTTAAGTTTGTAATCAATTAAGAGAAAAAAATTGTTATAACAATCATGATTATCAATTATGACTAATAATCATTGTGATTATTAATTGTTTTGATTTTTTCCTCCATCCCTTTCTTTCTCCCTTTTCTCACTTCTATTTTCCTTGGGTTGTGCTACTGACGATTGACAAGTCCTGAAGACTTTGTGTCAACACTACAGATGAAGCTGTCCTCTCGACAATCGTGAGTCACGGAGTAGTGTAAGGGACGGTCCCTAAATTCCTCATCTGCCTCACGATCATCGCCAAGGACTGAAGACCCCAAAAGGGACTGGGACTAAAACCTCCCCCCCCAATGCAGCAGTTCTGGCCTGACTAAGGTAGGAAGACTGCCAGCCATTGTCCACAGGTGCACTCGTTGGACCGATACATCCCCCTAGGAACCAGCTTGGACAATAGGACTTCACGGCAGACTGGTCTTGGGCCGGCCTGTCCTGTGCTTGCCCTATACCTGTACCTGTTCCTGAGGTGGTTATTTGCTCTAAGCACTGGAGTGCTGCACCTGATTCACCTGATGCTGAGCTCACCTTCTGGCCTACTGCCTGCCGCTTCAGAAAGGACTATAAGAGATACCTCAAGATCGCCCGAATTCTGAGATCTCCCCATGGAAGAAGACGGATCTATTGGTCAGCGTGCACCACGAGGTTATCGTCTCTCCGTCGGTAGCTATACCCCTTTCTCTCTCTCTTTTACTTTATCCCTCTCCCCTCTCTCCCTTTCTCTCTTTTCTATCGCGTTCTGTGCAAAAGTGCACTTAATAAAGTGTCCTAGGTTACAATATAAAATTGTGCCCAGGGATGTATTCTATCCCCATGAGCCGTTGGAGCCAAGGTGGGGCAGTGTTCTCCCTTATCTTCTGTTAACGAGCCCAACAATGCCTTCCCGGAAAATGTTATCTCTGTTTAATGGGCCATCAAGGATCCATTTGCACGACTGATAAGATGAAATCATGCTATTGTGAGATGCTCTGCCCAGGGGGAGGAGCCAAGCATTCCCACCTGGATATAATCCAGGGTTTGAGACCCCACTGGCAGCTTCTATCCACTGAACTCTCAGAGGAGACGAGCTACCAGACGTTTCTACAGGGATCAATGCTTTGGATCATCTCTGCTCCAGCGGAACCACATTTGCTGCTCCAGGAGGATTCCCGGACTGCTTCAAACACCGGACTGCTTCAAACACCCTGACCAACAGGGTGTTAGGTTGTATCATTCTATTTATTTCACCTTTTTTCCCTTCTTCTTCTATTAAATTGTATCTCTGACTGGGAGTCTCACTGGTTTTGCTTTCAAACCAGCACATAAAGTGTACTGCTTTTGAGCAAATTATTATTGTCCCTTGTTATATCTTTTGCACCTTGAGATCAAACTCGAACCATCATGATTCCCGCCTGCATTAGCGGGTCGTAACACCTCCATGTGAAGGCAAACTGCGGCCTGCATTCTGCAGCCAGAGGAATGGAGAAAAACGCATTGGCAATGTCAATGGTGGCGTACCACCTCGCTGCCTTGGACTCCAGCTTGTACTGGAGTTCCAGCATGTCCGGTACGGCAGCGCTCAGCGGCGGAGTCACTTCATTCAATGCACGATAGTCCACAGTCAATCTCCAATCTCCGTCAGACTTGTGCACAGGCCAAATGGGGCTGTTGAAGGGTGCGTGGGTTTTGCTGACCACCCCTTGGCTCTCCAGCTCACGGATCATCTTGTGGATGGGAATCACAGCATCTTGAGTGGTTCTGTACTGTCGGCGATGCACCGTCGAAGTGGCAATTGGTACTCGTTGCTCTTCCCCCTTCAGAAGTCCTACCGCAGATGGGTTCTCTGATAGCCCAGGCAAAGTGTTCAACTGCTTAACACCTTCTGTCTCTACAGCCGCTATCCCGAATGCCCACCTGAGTCTTTTTGGGTCTTTGAAATACCCATTTCGGAGGAAGTCTATGCCCAAAATGCATGGGGCCTCTGGGCCTGTCACAATAGGGTGTTTCTTCCACTCGTTTCTAGTCAGGCTCACATCGGCTTCCACCAAAGTAAAATCCTGTGATCCCCCTGTCACACCAGCAATAGAAACAGATTCTTCCCCCACATGTCTTGATGGGATTATTGTGCACTGAGCACCAGTGTCAACCAAGGCCTCATATTCTTGTGGTTCAGATGTGCCAGGCCAAAGAATCCACACAGTCCAAAAAAACACGGTTTTCCCTAGCCTCTACCTGGCTAGAGGCAGGGCCCCTCTAAGCCTGGTTATCCGTCTTTCCCTGGGTAACTGGAGCTACTTCCCTCTTGGTGGAACTACCTCTCTGAGTCTTGCCTTCCAACAATTCACGCAGCCATTGTGCCAAATCGTCAGTAGATTTTCCATCCCATTTCCTCATGTCTTCCCCAGAATCACGCAGAAAGGACCACAGCTTAGTTTGTGGGATACCCCTTTTTTCCCGATCTGGAGAACGTCTGCGCTTAGTACCAGAACGTCTGACCTGTACTGCAGAGGTTTGGAGAATGTCCTCTCTGAGTTGTTTGTGGTTCTCCTCTATCTTGTCTTCTAATGTCTGCATACGCGTTTCCAGAGCTGCAATTCTGGCATGTGTCGGGCCATGCACAGCATCTGCATATGCTCGGAGCTTTTTCGCCATATCCCGCACGGTCTCCCTCATGTCATCTCGCTTCATTATTGCTAAAGCAGATGAGTATTCTTGTGGCCCAAGTCGTACAAGTTTTTGCCACATCACGGGTGTGCATGGTGCCACGTCTGGGTTCCTAGTGTTTAGGTCATCTGAGAAGACAATCTCTGCCACTGCCATTTCTCGTAAGCGTTGAATCCCTTGTTCTATGGTCTTCCACTGGGTTTGCTGCATATAGAGATCGTCTGCACACAGATATCTTTGTTCCACACTTCCCAGGACCCGTTCCCAGAGACTGCGTGGATTAGCCTCTCTCATCATTCCTTGGTCAATAACTGGATCTTGTGACAGGGATCCCAGATGCCTTGCTTCGGTGCCATCCAGAATTGTAGCCTCACCTGCAGCATCCCAAAGACGGACTAACCAACTGATTATAGATTCATCAGGTCATCGAGTGTAATCCTTTCTTAGGCCTCGAAGGTCCTTCAGGGAAAAGGACTCAATAGTAGCTTCTGGTCTTCTGCCAGTTGGTTGGGCTTGTGATCTGCTGCCGATTGGTTGGGCTTCTGATTTTATGTCAGTCTGTTCAGTTTCTGATTGTGTATCAGTTGGTTCAGCATCTGATTGGGTGTCAGTCGGTTGGGTGTTGGGAGGCACTGAGGGTCCTTCACCTGGATCATCATCCACTGGTCGATCAGTTTTGTATGTGCGCTTCTTTGCTGGGGCGACTGCCAGTGTCTTAGGTTCACTTTCTGGTTTAGCTGCTGTCTGAGTAGCTACGGTATTGGCTGCAGCCCGAGTGACTGGGGTAGCTGCTGATTTATCTCCCTGCACCCCTGCCTCTATCTGCTGCCCTACAGTATCTAGCAGTGTACGATAAGCATATGCCAGGGCCCAGCTTATTGCAATGAGCCTTTTCTCTTTAGAATTATCATGGCAGTTCTCCTCCAGATATTTCCCCACTTCGTCTGGGTTCTGAATTTGTTCGTGTGAAAATTCCCAAGCTGGGGGATCAGAAAATTCCTTCAAGGTTTGGCCCATTCTCTCCCATCTTCCACACCATTCAGGATTTTTCACACGTGGGTCTAATTCTAGGTCAGCAGTCTCATCAGCCCCTCTGGAGATCTCAGACCTCATTCTAGACAAGCTATAGAACATATAGAGGAAGCCTACCAGATTAAATACCAGAAAGGTGGTTTCTTTAACATTCAGGGGACACTGAACATTCTCTAAAAGTGATGTAACTGGTTCAAAAGAGAACAAACAAAGAAACGACTGAAAAGCTTCATCCCCTCTAACAAACTGGGTGCAATTATAAATAAATTCCCAAAACATGCTATTGGAACTAGGATGCAGGGTAGGATGAAGAAGCCATAAACCAAACATACCAGGCACAAACTCCAGTACCTGTATAAGCTTCCTATAAATCATGATTGCTAAACCCAGGACAATAGCAATCCTAACTCGTGCTCCTCTAGTGTAAAAGCTACGTGTTAGAGACAACATTGGAGCTATTGCTGAATAAGAAAACAAACCTAGGGACCAGAGAGGTATTAAAACCTCAAAAAAGCCTAGGGAACAGAAACACAGAAAGGACTCCATCCCAAGAGACATTAGGAATTCAATGAGCAACATAGCTACTAAATACTCTATCCCAACACAAAGTAAAACCAAAAATGCAGTCAATGTAAGTTTTTTCCACTCTCTCGAGCCGCACGTTGGGCGCCAAATAAATATATGTTCTGGTTTAGGGCAAAATTGAGAGGGAACCTCCGAAGGGGTTCCTTTGAAAAGCAAACCCAAACGGCCCCTCCCCCCAGCTGGTCCAGGAAAAGAACTTCCTCAGAGAAAAGTGGAAAAAACTATTTATTTAACAAACAAAATGCCCACAAATGCAAAGAATTAATAATATGAAACAATAAAGCCTCTCGCTGCTCTGAAGAGAGATGGCAAACAGAGACAGTCCTTGCCGTGGGTGTAGCTCAGCTCACTCAGTCTCTCACCAGCTCCACTCCCTCCGCAGCTCCAGGCCCAGCGGGCCGCAGGTGCCAGCCCTCACTGCTCCTCTGGGTTTGTCAGTCTTGAGCAGTTTTAAACAGTCCCAAGGAAAAAAGGAAAAAAGAAAAAAAAAACAGTCCATGGAGTCTTCTCTGCCCTAGCTAGCTAAACTAACTAAAAGCACAGGAGATCTCTGTCCCACCGCTGTCCGTGGCTCAGACGAACGCCGGAGAGGAGACGTGGGGGAGTCAGGCCGTTTCTCAAAACAAACTGCGCGCTGCTGCTTTCTCCCCCTTCGCTCCCAGAACAAGTTTTAAAGGTACAGAACTGAATATACAGCACAAACAGAGCAGACGATTGGGGATACGAGCAGCAAAAGTCACCCTACCACAACGTCTCACAGTCATGAATAACCTGGGAGATACTGTCCATGGTTAGATCCACCTCTTGGTCTCGTGCCTACTTATAGGTGGCATCTCTGCCTTGATGGCCTGAGGCATCATGGGCCCATTGAGCTACGAACAACTCTCCCTTGTGTTGCCAATCCAAGTCTACCTGTGACACCTCTGTTTTTGCCACCTAAACTACCTGTTGTTTTGGTGTTTCTCATTAGCCGGATTCTTGGGGACAAGGGTATCTACATGATGGACTTTCACAGGTAGCTTCCCTACCTGAGTGGCAATGTCTTGCCATTCATCAGCAGCCAAGATTGGTTTCCCCATATGCTGCCAGTCGGACTTTTTTCCACCTTTCCAGCCAACCACACAAAGCAATGGATACCACCCACAAATCAGTGAAAAAGTAGAGTTTTGGTCACTTTTCTCTTTCAGCAATGTCCAGGGACAATTGAACGGCTTTGAGTTCAGCAAATTGGCTTGATCCTTCAGCAGCTTCTGCGACCTGTCATACGGGGCTCCAGACGGCTGCCTTCCATTTTTTATTTGTCCGTACAATGTGACAGGAACCGTCAGTGGAAACAGCATAGCATGTTTCTTCTGCTGTGTACTAGTTTAGAAACAAAAAAGTGAAAGATTCCAAGTCAGAACTACAATTAAAAAAGAAAATTTAAATAAAGGCAGAAAACACTGGCTTAAACGGACAGAGTCAGGATACAACTTGACACCCTGTTAGTTAGGGTTAGGGTTAGGGCTACGGTTAGGGCTAGGGTTAAGGGTTAGGGTTAGGGTTAGGGTTAGGGTTACGGTTAGGGTTAGGGTTAGGATAAGGGTTAGGGTTAAGGGTTAGGGTTAGGGTTAGGATGAGCACAACGTGACTTGAAAGTGATCCTGTGCTGGAAAAGGCAGGCCTCTTGCTGCAGAAGCGTCTTGGCTTGCTGGAAACAGAAGCAAGAACGAGTGCTTCTCTGCATCCTGCAAACACAAAGCACAAGCACACACACTGCGAGATGAGACTGCCTGAAACCTCCTGCACTCAGTACAGCTCTCAGCTGCAGGCAGCGCATGTTTGGCAAGGAACTAGCCACGGGGACTCTGCACTGTGCTGGGGGAATTTCTACCAGCCTGCCTGAACCTCCCAGAGAAGAAAACAGCTCTGCCGGCTTCTGCCTGAACCTCCCCAAAAACACCTGCTTGCAGCCACCTTCCCTTTCCTTCCACATTCTTCCCTGGCTCCCTTTCGTTTCTCCGCACACCCTGTGGCTGCCCCGAGGAAGCTGGCTTCTTAGCGGCAAAGCACTGGTCTCTCGGCAAAAGGCAGCTTCTCGTTCTTGACAGCTCTGCTATGCAAAAGCAGCAGAGAGCCAGCAGAGCTTCTGTGTGAGCTGCTGCAAGCAGGGGTAACTCCAACTCGACTCGAATGTGATCCTGTGCTGGAAAAGGCAGCACTATCGCTGCACAAGCGCCTTGGCTTGCTGGAAACGGAAGCAAGAACGAATGCTTCTCTGCACCTTACAAACACAAAGCAGAAGCACGCACACGGCGAGAGGAGACTGCCTGACACCTGCACTCAGTATAGCTGTCGGGTTAAGCCAAGGCATGTTTGGCAAGGAACTAGCCCCGGGGACTCTGCACTGTGCTGGGTGAATTTCTACATGTCTGCCTGAAGCTTGCACAGAAGACAATAGCTCTGCCGGCTTCTGCCCTTGCAAACACCTTCTGGCAGAGACATTGTCTTGCCTTCCAATGATAAAGGAGGAAGTTATGAAATTGGGTATTTTTTTAAGGTTGCCTTATACTGTGATGCAGAATGCTTTGTCTGTTACTGTGAAAAATACAGTGATTAAGGCTGCTGGGTTTTTCATAGCTCAGAGAATCTCCAAGCTGCAGGATTGGTTGAAGATATGAAAGGGTTGTTAAAAGAGTAGTTAAAAAAATGAGGAGATGGGAACCATTCCTGATGGGAAAGCCATCTCCCAGGTGCGCTCGAGACCCTTAACAATAGGCCCAGTGGGGAAACAGAAACACCCTGGATATGCATGGCTGCACCCACTTTGCAAATACAACCACAGACAGTGAGACTTTGACATCCTGCGAAATGGGTCTAGTGTGATGGCCCCTGACAGGGCCACCTTAGAGGCTGCAGGGCTGGACCTTCATGCATTCAAATGAATTAGAATAAATCAGAGGAAAATGAGAGTTAGCAATAGCAAAACAGGAACTCAGATTCCTCCAGGACACTTTGGTTTGATAACTGCTCACTCGAGCTTGGCCTTGCAAAGTGTTCATGTCACGGGAGGAGGTACTGATGCAGATTATCAAGGAGAAATGGAAGTAATTCTGTAAGCAATAGTGAACAAGATTTGATTATTCAAACCCATGACTGGGTAGTACAATTATTGATATTGTCAATTTGAAAAACAATTGTGAAAGAAGGAGGTCCACCTCAAATCAGCACTGTTTGTGGAGATAAAGGGTTTGGATCCACCAGTCTTAATAATGGAGCCAGAGTGTGGGTCCAGAGGCCAAACGGCCCTCTTGAACCAGCTGAAGGAACAGCTCTGGGGAAAGGCAATGCTGTTTGAATACTGAAACCCGGGCAGGAACAATGGAAAAATGTCCCTGCAGCCAAGTGTTCTGTGTGAGAACAAGTAGATGTTACAGGATATTTTTTTTACAGATTCTGACAGAAAAAATCTCCCTGTTTGCCCCAATGGTCCCATTGGAAGGTGCTCTGATCCACGGGGCTCCATGGGAAGGCTGATGTGACACTGAGGGACTTCCACACGAGTTCCACCCAGGAGCCTGGGTGCCTGTCAGGGACTGGCACCTGCTACCTCTCCAGCCAAAGGGAAAAGGACCCCACCAAGCCTTGTTGCCCACAGACACCATGGTCAAGCTGAACAGCAAAGGACTTTGGGGGCATTATTCTGGAACTGAAAAGGCACCAGCTCCATGCCCAATAGGATTATTGTTTTTCCCCAGAATGAGACTGAGGAAAAAGAATGAATAACCTTGTCACTCAAGTACTGCTTATGTCCAAACAGGCCACCGTTCACGTCTAATGCTGCCTGCCAGCCAGTGGGATTCTGCCTGTTAAAATTTCAGTAAAATTCCATACAAATGAAGATTTCTCCTGGTTGCAAGCTGCCAGCAGTTGGATGTTTTTCTGCTCTTTGAGTGCCAAAGGCCTCCTAAAAATCGACCTCAGGAACTTGGGGAGGTGCCTTTGGTTTCCCATGGAAAAGGGCCATTGTTTGTGTCTTATGCTGCCTGCCTGCCACTGGGCTTCTCCCTGTAGGAGTCCAGGGTATTCCTTTGGAAACCCTGGACAAGCAGAAACCTGTACAGGGGAGTTCAAAACCTGTACGGGGGGGGTCGGAGATATGTGCAGGGGGGTTACAGACCCTGGCATGGACCCCAGACAGGCAGGGGTCTCGATTATAGTCCATGGGAAAAATTACCAACACTATGGGAAGAATTGCAAGGCCTTGAAAGTAGTAGAAAGTATTAATATTTTCACATTAGGGGTTTCAAGATAAGAAGGACCAGAGACAAGATGGAGGATTCTGGGCGTTACCCTAGAGTCTTCTCCTTCTTCTTTGTCTCCATTTTGCACAGTGGTGATGACATGAAGTAGATTTAGAGGGATTGGGTCAAAGTAGAAAACACCTGTTTAGTGTCAAGTGCATGCATTGGGTCACAATTGTAAATAATGTACACGCAATTATCTGTATATAAGATGACGAGCCGTGGGCAGGCGGACAGTAGTCGCCTGTTTCCCGTGCTGTCCAGACCTTGGCAGAGCACAGAGAGAATTGTAGAGATAAGATAAAATAAACAAGGAAGAAAACTCAGAAAAAGAGCATCTGAAGACTCCTCGTCTTTTCTGTGGGCGGCTCGGGGCTTCCAGAAGGACCAGGGGCAGTGCCCATCCCTCATTCTCGGGCAAGCAGAGACCCCGAGACTCCCTGCTAAAATTCCACTATAATTCCATACAAATGAGGATTTCTCCCAGATGCAAGCTGCCACCAGTTGCAAGTTTGGCTGCACTTGGAGTGCCAAACGCCTCCTACAAACTGACATCAGGGACCTGGGGAGGTGACTTTGGTTTCCCATGGAAAAGAACCGCTGTTCGTGCCTAATGCTGTCTGGCTGCCACTGGGCTTCTCCCCGCTAAAATTCCACTAAAATTCCATACAAATGTGGATTTCTCCCGGCTGCAAGCTGCCACCAGTTGGATGTTTGGCTGCCCTAGGCCTGACACGTTCTGCACTCAGTACAGCTCTTGTCTGCAGCCAGGGCATGTTTGGCAAGGAATTAGCAATGGGGACTCTGCACTGTGTGTGGGGAATTTCTACAAGTCTGCATGAAGCTCCCACAGAAGACAACAGCTCTGCCGACTTCTGCCTCACCCTCCCCGCAAACACCAGCTCGCAGCGACATTGTCTTGCACTCCACATTTTTCCCCAGCTCCCTTTCGCTTCTCTGCACACCCTGCGGCTGCCCAGAGTGCCGTCGACCGCCGGTGACCGCTCTAGCCGTCACTCCGGTGCCGCGATCTTCCCCAGCAAGACCATCCCGGAATGTGTGGCTCGGGCTTCTGAGAGGTACAGGCACTCGGTGGTGATTTGCTCTTTTGTGAAGCTGCGCAAGGCAGCTATCTCCAGCAGCTCTTTCCCTATCAGCTCTTTTGTGAGGCTACTCTAAGCAGCTCTTCCCAGCAGCTCTTCTTCAGGTGACACTGGAATGAGCAGGAGGCAGACGTCCAGTCTATAAGGCTCCTTATTCTCCAGGAACTGACGACTGAATGCCCCAATAGGTTAAAAGACTGGGGTTATTTAGGGTTTAGGAAAGGCGAGGTTAACAACTTGGACCAATCACGGGGAGGATTGAGAAAACAACCAATCGGTGAGAGGATCCAAAATGTACCAATCAGGGAAGGGGGAAAATCAGGAAGTAGGGAAACAAGCAATGTGGTACAACAAATTTACATAACATAGACATAACAGAGACATAACATAGAACATAACATAGAAAATAGGGCTCATGGGGTGAAACATTTTGCTCTCCCTAACTTGAAACTCAGTCTCCTAAGGAGACTTCCCTGTGGGGAGCTCTGCCATTGTGCATTCAGATTATAAACTATGTGCTCTCCATGGCAGAGCAAGCTCCCTTGTGGTAACCTCAGGGGTTACCACACCCGAGGACGCTGGCTTCGCTGCGGCGAAGCGCTGCTCTCTCGGCAAAAGGCAGCTTCTCATTCTTGACAGCTCTGCTATGCAAAAGCAGCAGAGAGCCAGCAGAGCTTCTGCTTGAGCTGCTGCAAGCAGGAGCAACTCCAACTTGACTCAAAAGTGATCCAGTGCTTTAAAAAGCAGGAGTCCTGCTGCACAAGCATCTTGGCTTGCTGGAAACAGAAGCAAGCACGAGTGCTTCTCTGCACCCTGCAAACACAATGCACAAGCACGCACACAGCGAGAGGAGACTGCCTGAAACCTCCTGCACTCTGTACAGCTCTCAGCTGCAGCCAAGGCATGTTTGGCAAGGAACTAGCCACGGGGACTCTGCACTGTGCTGGGGGGGTTTCTACAAGTCGACCTGAAGCTCCCTGCTATGTGTGCCTGGATAATTGACTGGACACAAGCCCAATAAAAACAATATTGGAATTTATTAAGCAAGCGACAGTAAGCAAAACAGCGCGCTAGGCGTCTGGGGGATCTCCTGTCCCACCACGACTCGCACCCTACAACCCGAGAGTCTTTGCTCTTTATACTTTGCAGCTTCCTGTGACACGTATATCTTTCCGTTTCCTTTGTGTTTGCGCGAAGTGTTGCGGGGGGGGTCTTTATCACTTCCTGGTGGTTGTGAGAATGGAGTTTTGTAGCTGATCCCTGCAAAAACTGGTTACTCAGCTTTTAGTTCTGCTTATCTTTTGTTTACTTTGCCGGATGTTTGAAGAAATAGTCTTGATGAGATCACAAGGTGCTTCCGCAGCACGGTTTAGTGAAAAATTACTGATGGAAATTTATTATACCCGCCAGCACCTGCTCGCAGCAACACTGTCTTGCCTTCCACATTCTTCCCCGTCTCCCTTTCGCTTCTCTGCACACCCTGCGGCTGCCCCAGGGACGCTGGCTTTGCTGCGGCAAAGCAAAGGCCTCTCGTTCTTGACAGCTCTGCAATGCAAAAGCAGCAGAGAGCCAGCAGAGCTTCTGCTTGTGCTGCTGAATGCAGGGGCAATTCCAACTCGACTAGAAAGTGATCCCGTGCTGGAAAAGGCAGCACTATCGCTGCACAAGCATCTTGGCTTGCTGGAAACAAAAGCAAGCAGTAGTGTGTAGCCACGATTTGTGCCTGCCATGTTTTGGTTTTAGGAAATTCTGTTCCCAGGACAGAAATGGGAAAACAAGGTCATGGTATCTGTAAACAAAGATGTTTTCTACATGCTTTCCCAGAGGAGGGACTTTGGGTGATGGTCTCTGCAGGTGACCAATGGTTCCAGGGGTGGTGAAAACCGACCCGTGCGCTTTGCCCATTTGTTTCTCTCCGATAAGGAGATGAGATTCCGAAAAATGGCCTCCTTGCTATACCCTGAAGAAGTTATAGTACTGGAGATGTGGGTCAAGCTTCTAAAAAAAAAGAGAGCCGACATTCCCATTGAGGATCTGGTAGAATTATACTCCTGGGGAAAATCATATGCTATTTTCCCAAGCGCTGATAGAGCGCTGTCTAAGCCATTGTGGTCTCTTTTTGGAGTTTGTTTGCATGAAAAACTGAACTCGGGGCAAGAAAAAAATAGCCAAGTTACTTATAGCTTGGGAAAAATTTATGGCAATTTTCAAAAGTTCGGAAGAAAGTTCTTTTTCCAGTTTAATCCCGAGTTCAGCCCGATCTGAGACAGAAGACGGACAATCCGGGACCGCAGATGGCAGCAGATTGGAGGATCCTCCGCCTGCTCAAGTACCGGGTTTGCTTTTCACCTCTCCCCGTGAATCTGAGCCTTGGGGGGCGGGGGGAGTTGGAGCTCCCAGTGCGCGGGTGGAGACAAGAAACAGGAAGGGGGAGGGACCGGAGGAGTCGGAGCGACTCCCTGTCCCGTCGCACAAGTGCCCCCCACCATGATTCCTGTGGGTCCCTCTCGCCCAGGCCCAGGGGACCAGCGGCAGCCCGGGGAAACCAGGAGTCCCGGGACCCCCCCGGGTCCCGCCCTGCAGACCATGCGCACCTCGGAGTTGCTGCCCGAACGTCCGCTCCCCGGTGCAGGCGGCCATGGGCAGGGGTGGATGGGGTTTGAAACCACAGCTACCCCCCCACGCCCCACGCCTCAGACGCCGCGCCCCGTTTCCCCGCCCCTAAAAGCCAAAAGCCCGCCGCGTTTGACAGTGGGCGGTTGCGGGCGAGAGTGGGTGGGGCTTGAGACCTCAGCACCACCCCGGGAGCCCGCCCAGTGCAGACCAGGTTCAGCGAAGCCCCGGAAAGAAAAAGAGGGGGAGGGAGTCGCCCATCCCCCATATTTTTGTCGCGGAACCAAGGCGAATGAGAGCGACCGCGCGGCCAGCGCGCATCACTTCGGGCAAAACAATTGCGTTCAGATGCCCGAATTGCGGAGAACATGCACAGTTTTCTTTTCGGGCAGAAAATGTGAACATGTGTTCTCCGGAAGCTGGAAACCAAGCGGCCCCCCCGCGGAGCCCCTGCTAGAGCGGGGGGAGGGTGGCCTGATCCCCCTCCCGCCCCACGGTACCCATGGCGCCTGCACGGCCAAAAAAACAGCCCGCCCGCACGTGCGGGGGAGCAGCGAGGGCTGCCGGGGCGGCGGACCGGAGACAGCCCCCCCCTCTCCCACCGGTGCACCCGTGAAAAAAGCCCTGACAGTTCCTTTCAGCACCGGGAGCCGGAAGCAAGGTGGAGGTCGCGCCGGCCGCCGCTTCTCCTGGCACACCCCCCCCCCCCCCCCCCCCCGCGGCTTTTGTGTTGCCTTGTTGCCACGCTTTGTGCCTACCATGTTTTGGTTTTGGGAAATTCTGTTCCCAGGCACTCTTCTGGTACACAAGGTCACATATTGTAAACTATTTTGTTTTGCACATACTTTGCCAGAGGAGGGATTTTCGCGTGGTGGTCTCTGGAACTGACCAATGGTTCCCAAAGGTCCCACCTCTAAGGTGGGCACATCTGTAAAAGCATAAAAGAAGCCCAAGAAATAAACCGGTGGCTCCTCCTTGGATGAGGGGTCCACGCAGCCTTCTATCCACTCCTGCCTCCATTTATTGTGTCCCACAGCGACATTGCCTAGCCACACTGTGAAGACCGCACAAGCCGCGGCTCCCCCTGCATCTGTTCCCGTGGCCCCGACCCGGGGGGGAGCGGGACCACCGCCGGCTCTGCACCCCCCAATGCCAGCCTCACCCCCAGCGCAGCGTGGGACGCTGCCCCCATGCCGAATCACCGTGGGCTCCAGAAAGCTGAGGTTTTCCTGGAACGAAGTGAAAAAATATGGCTTTGGGAACAGGACAATGGGGTGTCGAGGAATGCCTTTTGGGAACCACGGAGGGTTCTTTTGGCCCTGCTGGCACTGGAAGTGCCGTGGTAGCAGGTGCCCAGAATGCGGGACAGTTCTCTCTGTCTGCTTCTGTGCTATTCACAGAGCAGGCTGACAGAGACCCTATTGCCGCCGTGCAATTACCTTGGAAACCCCAGAACAGGGGATGACAAAAACGGGGAAGAGCACAGGTTGAAAAGAGACAGGGAAAGCGAAAGCAAAAAGCAAAAGCTCCCTTGTTTCTCTGTGCTCGGTGCTTGAGACCAAATCATATGGCAGATATCTGTACAGCTAGACTCGCTGTTACTGGTCAGCTGTTCTCATGTTCGGGGAAAGGGGAAGCGGACACGCGTGCAAACCCCAAGCTTTCCCCAGGTCCCGTCGCAGGCTTGCTTAACGAGCCTGCAGGCAGGCCAGTGCTGACACCTGCAGCCGCATACAGTCCCGTGATGCAGATTCACGGGAGACATGTATGTGATGGTCTCACCCCCAAGGGAAACTCCAACCGTGCAACATGTGCCTTCGCAGCCCTCTGTTTTCAGGACTGAGAACCGGTGGCGATGAGACGACTGCTTCGAATTTACCGAGCACCTCAAGTTCACTGCACAGCAGTCCTGGCCTGGCGAATGTCCTGAGTTGTGTATCCTGCACCTCCCTGATGCCATCCCTCCAGAGACCCATCTTCGAGGCCTGATGGTGGGGGGAACGAAGCAATGCTTCGAGAGCCAGGGACCCATGATGACTACGAACTCAGAGGGACACTTGGCTGTGGTTTGACCACATGCCACTGAAACTGCTATTAACCTCTGGGGGCGGGAGGTCCTGGCGGGTTTTGGGGGTGCGAATCGAGATGAATTGTAATGAGGGCCATTGTGTTGAATGGCACAGCATCTGACCCGACAGGAAAATTGGTGATCTGGCCACAAATTCTCACAGGTTTTTTTTTTAAAAAACAAAAAAACAAAAAAAAACAAAAAAACCAAACCAAAACAAAACAAAACAAAAAAAAACAAAAACCAAAAAACCAAAAAACCAAAAAATCAAAAAAAAAAAAAAAAACAAAACGGGGAGAAAGCAGGGAAAATCCCTGCAGAATTGGGCCAACAGGTAACCTGGAAAGAGTGACCAGAATGAAAGCCGACAAGTGGAGAAACCTGCGAGTAATCACTCGGAAGACCTCTCCACAAGCAGACAATGAAATCTGCAATTTTCTTTTTTCCTTTTCTTTTTATATAAATAGAAAGGGTGAGATGCAGCCACGATTCGTGCCTGCCATGTTTTGGTTTTAGGAAATTCTGTTCCCAGGAAAGAACTGGGAAAACAAGGTCATGCTATCTGTAAACAAAGATGTTTTCCACACGCTTTCCCAGAGGAGGGACTTCGGGTGATGGTCTCTGCAGGTGACCAATGGTTCCAGGGGTCCCACCTCTAAGGTGGGCACATTTGTAAAAAGTATAAAATAGGTTTGAAAAAAAACCTGACGGCTCCTCCTCAGGAGTCCACACAGCCTTCTGATGAGACCATGTCTCCTTCATTGTGTCCCATAGCAACAGTAGTGCTTCTCTGCACCATGCAAACGCAAAGCAGAAGATTGCACACGGCAAGAGGAGACCGCCTGACACCTCCTGCACTCAGTATAGCTGTCGGGTGAAGCCAGGGCATGTTTGGCAAGGAACTAGCCACAGGGACTCTGCACTGTGCTGGGGGAGTTTCTACAAGTCTGCCTGAAGCTCCCAGAGAAGAATATAGCTCTGTCAGCTTCTTCCTGAACATCCTTGTAAACACCTGCTGGCAGCGACATTGTCTTACCTTCCACATTCTTCCCGGGCTGCCTTTCGCTTCTCCGCACACCCTGCGGCTGCCCCGAGGACGCTGTCTTCGCTGCAGCAAAGCAAAGGTCTCTCTGCAAAAGGAAGCTTCTAGTTCTTGACAGATCTGCAATGCAAAAGCAGCAGAAAGCCAGCAAAGCTTCTGCGTGACCTTCTGCAAGCAGGATTAACTCCAACTCGACTCAAAAGTGATCCTGTGCTGGAAAAGGCAGCACTATCGCTGCACAAGCGCCTTGGCTTGCTGGAAACGGAAGCAAGAACGAATGCTTCTCTGCACCTTACAAACACAAAGCACAAGCAGGCACACGGTGAGAGGACACTGCCTGAAACCTCCGGCACTCAGTAGAGCTCTCGAGTAAAGCCAGGACATGTTTGGCAAGGAACTAGCCGCAAGGACTCTGCGCTATGCTGGGGGAGTTTCTACAGGTTGACCTGAAGCTCCCCGCCAGCACCTGCTCGCAGCGACATTGCCTTGCCTTCCACATTCTTCCCCGGCTCCCTTTTGCCTCTCCGCACACCCTGCGGCTGCCCCCAGGACACTTGCTTCGTTGCGGCAAAGCGCTGCTACCTCGGCAAAAGGCAACTTCTAGTTCTTGAGAGCACTGTTATGAAAAAGTAGCAGAGAAACAGCAGAGGTTCTGCGTGTGCTGCCGAATGCAGGGGCAACTCAAACTTGACTCGAAAGTGATGCTGTGCTGGAAAAGGAAGCACTATCGCTGCATAAGCGTCTTGGCTTGCTGGAAACAGAAGCAAGCATGAGTGCTTCTCTGACACTTGCAAACACAAAGTAAAACCATGCAAACGGTGAGAGGAGACTGGCTGACACCTCCTGCACTCAGTAAAGCTCTCGGGTACAGCCAGGGCATGTTTGGCAAGGAACTAGCCACAGGGACTCTGAACTGTACTGGGGGAGTTTCTACAAGTCGACCTGAAGCTCCCCACCAACACCTCCACGCAGCGACCTTCTCTTGCCTTCCACATTCTTCCCCGGATGCCTTTCCCTTCTCCGCACACCCTGCGGCTGCCCCGAAGACGCCGGCTTCACTGCAGCAAAGCACTCATCTCTCGGCAAAAGGCAGCCTCTCGTTCTTGACAGCTCTGCTAGGCAAAAGAGACAGAGAGACACCAGAGCTTCTGCTTCCGATGCTGAAAGCAGGGTTAACACCAACTCGACTCGAAAGTGATCCTGTGCTGGAAAAGGCAGAATTCTTCCGCACAAGTATCTTGGTTTGCTGGAAACAGAAGCAAGCACGAGTGCTTCTCTGCATCCTGCAAACACAATGCACAAGCACACACACTGCGAGAAGAGACTGCCTGACACCTCCTGCACTCGGTACAGCTCTCGACTGAAGCCAGGGCATGTTTGGCAAGGAAGTAGCTACGGGGACTCAGCACTCCACTGGGGGAGTTTCTACAAGTCTGCCTGAACCAAACACAAAAGAAAACAGCTCTCCCAGATTCTGCCTCAACCTCCCCGCAAACACCTGCTCACAGCGACCTTCTCTTGCCTTCCACATTCTTCCCCGGCTGCCTTTGGCATCTCTGCACAGCCTGCGGCTTCCCCAAGGACGCCGGCTTCGCTGCGGCAAAGCACTCGTCTCTCAGCAAAAGACAGCCTCTCGTTCTTGACAGGTTGGCTATGCCAAAGAGACAGAGGGCCAGCAGAGCTTCTGCTTCAGATGCTGAAAGCAGGGTTAACTCCAACTCGACTTGAAATTGATCCTGTGCTGGAAAAGGCAGGATTCTTGCTGCTGAAGCGTCTTGGCTTGCTGGAAATAGACGAAAGCACGAGTGCTTCTCTGCATCCTGCAAACACAAAGCAAAAGCCACTACTCTGCGACGGGAGTCTGCCTGACACTTCTGGAACTCCCTACAGCTCTCGACTGCAGCCAGGGCATGTTTTGCAAGGATCTATCCACAGGGACTCTTCACTCTGCTGGGGGAGTTTCTACAAGTCTGCCTGAAGCTCCCACAGAAGAAAACAGATCAGCCAGCTTCTGCGTGAACTTGCCCGCAAACACCTGCGTGCAGCGGCCTTGTCTTGCCTTCCACATTCTTCCCCAGCTCCCTTTCGCTTCTCCGCACACCCTTTGGCTGCCCCAAGGCTGCCAGCTTTGATGCAGCAAAGCACTCGACTTTCAGCAAAAGACAGCCTCTCGTTCTTGCCAGCTGTGCTATGCAAAAGAGACAGAGAGCCAGGAGAGCTTCTGCTTCAGATGCTGAAAGCAGGGCTAACTCCAACTCGACTCGAAATTGATCCTGTGCTGGAAAAGGCAGGATTCTTGCTGCACAAGCGTCTTGGTTTGCTGGAAACAGAAGCAAGCACAAGTGCCTCTCTGCATCCTGCAAACACAAAGCACAAGCACGCACACTGAGAGAAGAGAGTGCCTGTCACCTCCTGCACTCGGTACAGGTCTCGACTGCACTCAGGGCATGTTTGGACAGGAGCTAACCACGGGGACTCAGCACTGCGCTGGGGGCATTTCTAGAAATCTTGATGAACCTAACACAAAAGAAAACAGCTCTGCCGCCTTCTGCCTGAACCTCCCCACAAACACCTGCTCGCAACGACATTGTCTTGCTTTCCACGTTCTTCCATGGCTCCCTTTCGCTTCTCCGCACACCCTGCGGCTGCCCTGAGGACGCCGGCTTCGCTGCGGCAAAGCACTCGTCTTTTGGCAAAAGGCAGCCTCTCCTTATTGACAGCTCTGCTATGCCAGAGCAGCAGATAGCCAGCAGAACCTCTGCTTCGGATGCTGAAAGCAGGGTTAACTGCAACTCGACTCGAAAGTGATCCTGTGCTGGAAAAGGCAGAATTCTTCTGCACAAGCTTCTTGGTTTTCTGGAAACAAAAGCAAGCACGAGTGCTCCTCTGCATTCTGCAAACGCAAAGCACAAGCACGTACACCACGAGAAGAGACTGCCTGACACCTCCTGCACTCGGTACGGCTTTTGGATGCAGCCGGATCATGTTTGGTAAGGAACTAGCCACATGCACTCTGCACTGTGCTGGGGGAGTTTCTACAAGTCTGCCTGAACCTAGTGTGGCCTTACAGGGCCTGGAGCTTGAGAGCCGAACGGGTTGTATGGCTCTACTCATGTGAAGCGTGGATTCACTAGGCCTCAAGCCTTGGCAAGGCAAAGCGGGATTTTAAGAAACTTGCTGTGTTAGGACATTTTAGACATACCTGTGTTAGTACGAGGCATATGTAAAGCAATATCACTTGGCATGTTGTACTTGTTTTATTATGCAAGGCTATATAAGCTCAGCTAGGCAGATCAATAAACGGCTTCGTATGAGCAATCAGTGGAGTCCACGTCTCTTTGTCAATTGCCATCAAATGGTGCCCCATGTGAGGAGAAGATAATCGCCTAGCTGAGCGATGGGTGGCGACGCCCTGCAGGACAAAGTACCGCTGAAAGGAAGCGAGAGGCCCGCCTGCATTCTATTCTTCCAGGAAAATGAAGTGAGCTACCCCTGCTGGGTTTGAGGTTGCGCTGCAGGGAACTATGGGTCTGGGGATTTCTGGCCAAGAAACAGACGTTTATGAGCTTATGCTTCAGCTACTGAGGCAGCGTGATAAAACTCTGCCTTCACATGATTTAAAACTTTTGTTACGTTGGGTAGCAGCAGAAGTCCTGGGAGTCACAGAGTCCACGATCTTTACGTTAGATCGGTGGGATGAGGCAGGAGTTAAGTTATGGGACTCTGCCACGAGAGGAAACAAAGCCGCAGCACAAATGCTACCCTCTTGGAGAGTGATCTTTGAAGCCTTGAAGGCTCAGAAAAATTCCCAAAAGGCAGAGAAAACCTGTACTGCTAATGCAGATTCTCAGTCTACCTTAACACTTGAAGAGACTGCTGCTAAAAATCAAACCACTGCTATAACTCAAATTGCTGCTAGCTTGGAAGAGTCTCAGAATTCTTTGAATACCGATGAAACTGCCTCACTGTGTTTATCTACCTCACCCTCCCTCCCGCCGCAAAAAACCCCTGCTGCTTCAGCGCTGTGTGTTGAGGGGAAAAGGGAGGGGGGCCCCCTGAATCGCTCTGTAAAGGCTTTCGCTGCTAACTATGATGACCACAGTGGTCCGGAGGAGGATCCTTTCGACCCTGGACTTATTGACCCTGACAAGGAGCCTAATTTATATCCCCCTGACCCTCATGACAACTGGCTCCGCTTAAAACAGCAAGCATTAAGAGAGGGGGATTTTGAAGTTGCTGGGAGAATTGTGGCTCCGGTTATATATACTGGGACTAGAAAGCGGGCTGCTCACTGGGAACAGCTCTCCTTTTCACAAATTAAAGAGTTAAGGCGTGAGGCTACAGAGCATGGTATTGGCTCACCGCATTGTACAAGCTTGCTTGATTCTGTTTTTGCAGCCCATACTATGACACCATATGATTTAAAAACCCTCTCCAGAATACTGCTAACTCCCGTGCAGTACAGCTTATGGGAGAAGGAGTGGGAAAAAGGCTTGCAAAGCCTTTTGTTAACTTATATGGGCCATGCAAATCCAGCCCTGGCTGCTCTTACTATTAGGCAGCTCATGGGAACAGGTCCATTTTCTGACCCAGCTATCCAGGCGCGAGATTGCCCGCGGGAAGCCCTAGATGGAGCTCGTGACACGGCTCACCAGGCCTTTCTTAGGGTTCCTGATGCAAAAACACCCCTGAAGGCATTTACAACTATTATCCAGGGGTCCCAGGAGCCATAAATGCAGTTTATTGATCGCCTTAAGCAAGCACTGGAACGCCAGATTGATAATGCAGATGCCCGTGAGATTTTGTTTTTAAAACTTGCTGTTGAAAATGCAAATGCTGACTGTAAAAAACTCCTAAAGTCCCTGCCGAATCAGGAACCGACCCTTGTAGGAATGGTTGAAGCATGCAATCGTATTGGGACTCTGGAACATCAGTATGAGGCCATGGCTGCAGCTTTTGCAGCAGCTAAGGGTGCATCTGCAGTTTGTTATAAATATCATAAGCCCAGCCACCTGAAAAAACACTGCGTTGCTCAGGAAGGAGCTAAGTCTAAGATTCCTGATATATGCCCTCGGTGCCATAAGGGTCGTCATTATGCTAATGAATGTCATTCTAAGTATGATTCTGAAGGTCACCCGGTTCAGGGAAACTGGAACAGGAACGCGGAGGGTCAGCGCCACGTGATGACACAAATCCCCTGGCCCCCAGCACAGATCATCCGGCCGCAGATGCCAGGGCCAGCTCCGCCAGCCCCGCAGGCACAGCCCAGCCAAGGACCATCTCAAGTCTACGCCCAGCAACCGCAGGCAGCTCCACACTGGACTTGGCAACCTCAGACACAGTAACATTGCTTGATTCGACTGTTCATTTGCTCCCTACAGGAATCTTTGGCCCACCGGGACCTCGGACGAGTGCCTTGCTGGTGGGAAGGTCCTCAACTACCTTCCAAGGGTTTTTTGTCCTGCCAGGAGTCATAGACTCAGACTCTGTAGGGGAAATAAAAATCATGGCTTGGACTCCGTTTCCACCTTGTACTGTGCCACAAGGAGCATGCATTGCACAATTGATTCCCTTTGCACACAATCTAACACCCCCTGTAACAGAGTGTGAAACAAGAGAGGGAGGGTTTGGCTCCACAGAAACACCAGAAATCTTATGGGTGCAAGAAATTTCTAATAAACGTCCTGTGTATACATGCACCCTGTCACTGCGGGGACAGCAGGTGACAGTCACCGGAATTTTGGACACGGGCACTGATGTAAGCATAATCTCTCAGGCCAAGTGGCCCCCCACTTGGCCCCTCACCGAGGTGTCACAAACCCTCACTGGGATTGGGGGAAATAGCTACAGTCATCAAAGTCACTATATCATTCACATGACAGGACCTGACGGTCGCATAGCCTCTGTAAAACCATTTGTATTGCCTGTGCCTATGGTGTTGTGGGGATGGGATGTGCTTTCCCAATGGGGAATTAAAATGCAGTCAAATTTTTAATTGGGGCCATTGTGGCACGTGACACCCTAAAATTAACCTGGAAAACTGAGACACCTGTCTGGGTGGATCAATGGCCCCTCCCATTGCCCAAACTATGCACACTCACTGACCTTGTCCAAGAGCAGCTAGAAAAGGGACGTATAGTTCCCTCTACCAGTCCCTGGAACGCACCTGTGTTTGTTGTTAAAAAACAAACTGGCAAGTGGCACTTGCTCCAAGATCTCCTTAAAGTTAATGATGTTATTGAGGACATGGGGACCCTTCAGCCTGGTTTGCCTTCCCCAACCATGATTCCCTGAGACTGGCTTTTGACAGTCATTGATTTGAAAGACTGCTTTTTTGATATTCCCTTGCATCCTGATGATGCTCCTAAATTTGCCTTTTCTGTCCCAAGCCTTAATATGCAAGCCCCCTTGCAAAGATACCATTGGCTTTTTCTTCCCCAAGGAATGAAATGCTTGCCAACCATATGCATGTGGTTTGTTGCGAGGGTTCTTGACCCCATTTATCAGCAAATGCCTTCTGCTTTGTTATATCATTACATGGATGACATCCTTGTTGCAGCAGAACAACAGGAAATCATGGAGGAAGCCCTAGCCCTTGTCACTGCTGCTGTAACCCAAGCAGGACTTTGTGTTTCTCCTGAAAAAATTCAGCGTCAGCCCCCCTGGAGATATTTGGGATGGCGCATTAGGACCCAGAGTATCTCTCCTCAGCCTTTGCAGATTCATGCTGACATTTGCACTTTACATGATGCTCAGAAACTTTTGGGAAAAATCAATTGGGTTCGTTCCTTATTAGGAATTTCAAACACTGATTTAGGCCCTCTGTTTGAGCTTCTGAAGGGAGAGCCTGATCTCCTTTCACCTCGGCACCTCTCACCAGAAGCCTGCCAAGCACTACAATTGGTAGCTGATGCTATTTCCAGCCAGCAGGCAGCCCGATGGGCCCCTGAGTTGCCCTTCTCGTTGATAATTCTGAATCCAGGTAAACAACCCCATGCTTTGATTTTCCAGTGGGATTCTAAAGCGCCTGACCCCTTGCTGATTATTGAATGGATTTTTTTGCCACATCAGATGTCTAAAACTGTAACTACACAACATGAAATGTTTGCTTTGCTCATTGTTAAAGCGAGAAAGAGACTCACCACACTTGCAGGTGTGGATTTCTGTTTTATCTGTTTGCCTGTTACTACTTTTTATTTACAGTGGCTGTTGCAACAATCTGAAGTTTTTCAAATAGCTCTTGCTGACTATTCTGGACAGCTTTCTACACATCCCCCAAAACACAGAATTGTGGCCACCAGTTTTAATCACCTGATGAGTCCCAAGAGAAGTGAGATCCCTTTACAAACTCTAACTGTTTTTACAGATGGGTCTGGCCGCACTCAAAAGTCAGTGCTGCTGTGGTGGAACACCGATCTCGCCCGATGGGACTCAGACGTTACTACAGTTTCAGGTTCTCCCCAGATTGCTGAATTAGCAGCTGTTGTTCGACCCTTTCAGCATTTTGCTGCTCCATTGAACCTAATAACAGATTCTGCTTATGTTGCAGGACTTGCGGAAAGGGCTGAAGCTGCTGTTCTAAAGGATGTGCCTAAAAAAGATCTGTTTTACTGGTTGCAACAACTTGTTTTCCTTTTAGATAACAGACAGCACCCTTACTTTGTTATGCATGTTAGGTCTCACACTACTTTACCTGGTTTTATTGCAGAGGGAAATCGTCAGGCAGACTTACTTACCTTAACTGTTCACTTACCAGATCGCTTTTCTCAAGCTAAACTTAGTCATTCATTTTTTCATCAGAACGCTGCAGCACTAGCTCGCACCTTTAACTTGTCCACACGCCAAGCAGCTAGTATTGTGGCTGTGTGCCCAGATTGCCAGAGGCATTCCTTCCCTGCCCTTGTGGGAGGTGTTAACCCTAGAGGGCTTGAAAGCCTCCAGATTTGGCAGACAGATGTTACTCATTTCTCTGAGTTTGGGAGACTCAAGTACATTCACTCCTCTATTGACACCTTCTCAGGTGCCCTGTTTGCCTCCTGTCACACAGGAGAATCAGCTAAAGACGTCTGCCGTCATTTCACAAGTGCCTTCGCAGTTCTGGGAGTCCCCTTAGGGGTTAAAACTGATAATGGGCCAGCATACATTTCCCAGAGAGTTGCGAATTTTCTTGCTCTCTGGGGGGTAACACACATTATCGATAGGGCTCATGCTTCACTGAAACGCCTTTTGTTGCAACAGAAAGGGGGAATGGGGAATTCCACCCCGGCAGAGCGATTGCAGAAAGCATTGTATGTGTTTAACTTTTTAAATTGCTCACTCATGGATCCTAACCCACCAATTGTAAGGCATTTTAGCAGCAGCTCCAAGTTGGAAGTAAAGCAAAAAGCCCCGGTTTTAATAAAGGATCCAGAAACAGGTAAAATGATGGGACCCTATCCTCTTGTCACATAGGGAAGAGGTTTTGCTTGTGTCTCCACAGAAATTGGCCCCAGATGGCTTCCGGCCAAGAATGTGAGACCGTTCAGAGAAGCACTGAAGACCTCTCCTGAGGATCCTGATCGACCTCGCACTCCACCAGCGGTTTCGCCTGCTTCACCCTCGCCCCCACCTCTCTTGGATAGCTGAATCCGAAACTGCTGAGAGCCTGCAACTACCTATGCCAACTTTTACCCAGCCTGAGAAGACTTGTTAACCCATTGCTGTGTAGATCAACGTGCTTTAGCTATTACTGTGTATAATCATACAAGAGATAACCTGATTGTTAAATTGTGGGATAAGCAAGCTATAATCAAAACAGGATGTGGAAAATTCAAATATTAACTCTTTTATACTTAAGGATTCTCTACAAAGAGGAAGTGGCTGCTATGCCACCCCTTCCTGAACGCCATGTATGGCTTACACTAGCTGAAGCTTTGAATGAGTCTACACTGTGCCTGTCCATGACTCCTCCTGGTGATCCTTTCCAGACTTGCCTGATAGCTATACCTTTGGGGAAAACTGAATGGGATACCCTATACAATGAAACAATGCACAGGGATTGTATTGCCCCAGGCCGACTTGAGCCACTGTGGTGGTGCAATGATAAACATCGTAAACAAAATAATAGGCATGCGGGGTGGTATTTTGCCAATGACAGAGGGTTGGGGGTGAACAAGGTTTCTGATTTTTTTTCCCCCCTCTCCTTGCCACCCCAGGAATTGGACATTTTTGGATCCATGCAGGCTTTTGCATGTTTTTACTTAAACTACACCGCTGGGCCTTTTCAGGAAGTTTCAGGCACGGGGATTTATGCGAATGCCTCTGCCTGGTGCAATCATACCCTGCCTCAGCCCATTACACCTGGGACTGCTTCTATTGGCTTGATGGACAATGTGTTTTTGATATGCGGAAACAGAGCTTGGAAGAGAATACCAGGAAGGTCTGTAGGAGGCCTTTGTACCTTTGGGCGATTAACCATGTTTCACTCTTTCCGGGAAAACTTGCCATCACTGCACAGCTTAGTAAGAGCAAAACGCAGCACACACACATACAGCCCTGACTGTGATGATAATGTAGAATCCTGGAACCTTGGAGCCCGAGTGTTTGCCTCTATTATTCCAGCTATAGGTACAGCATATGCATTGAAGACTTTAAATAACCTTGGCTGCTGGCTTGCAAAACAAACTAATGCTACTAGTTCTGCTTTAACAGGCTTGCTAACAGATGTTGACAGCATAAGACATGCAACCCTTCAAAACAGGGCTGCGATTGATTTTTGCTTTTAGCCCATGGACATGGTTGGGAAGATTTTGAAGGCTTATGTTGTATGAACCTTTCTGACAACTCTTTGTCTATTCATGCTGACATACAGGCTCTTCGAGACAGTGTGACCAAATTAAGAGTAGTGGATCATAGTGACTGGCTTGGACAGTTGCTCAGTGAATGGGGGCTTACTGGCTGGCTTAAACATGTAGCTAAAACAGGAATTTATATCTTAGCCATATTATTGCTTATGATGATTTGTTTTCCATGTATTTTGCAAGGTGTGCAGAGACTGATTGATAAGACCACCAAGAAGATCCTCTTGGTAGAACAGAAAGGGGGAGATGTGGCCCTACAGGGCCTGGAGATAGAGAGCCGAATGGGTAGTATGGCTCAACACATGTCAAGCGTGGATTCACTAGGCCTCAAGCCTTGGCAAGGCAAAGCGGGATAATAAGAAACTTGCTGTGTTAGGACATTTTAAACATACCTCTGTTATCACGAGGCATATGTAAAGCAATATCACTTGGCATGTATTACATGTTATATAATGCAAGGGTATATAAGCTCGGCTAGGCAGATCAATAAACAGCTTCATATGAGCAATCAGTGGAGTCAACGTCTCTTTGTCAATCGCCATCAACCTAGCACAGAAGAAAACAGCTCTGCCGGCTTCTGCCTGAACCTCCCTGAAAACACCTGCTTGCAACGACCTTCTCTTGCCTTCCACATCCTTCCCCAGCTCCCTTTCGCTTCTCCGCACACCCTGCGGCTGCCCCGAGGACGCCAGCTTCCCTGAGGCAAAGCACTCGTCTCTCGGCAAAAGACTGCCTCTCGTTCTGGACAGTTCTGCTATTCCAGAGCAGGAGAGAGCCAGCAGAGCTGCTGCTTCAGATGCTGAAATCAGGATTAACACCAACTCGATTCGAAAGTGATCCTGTTATGAATAAAGGCAGGATTTTTGCTGCACAAGCGTCTTGGCTTTCTGGAAACAGAAGCAAGCACGAGTGATTCTCTGCATCCTGCAAACACAAAACAGAAGCACACACACAGCGAGAGGAGACTGCCTGACACCTGCTGCAGTCCGTACAGCTCACGGCTGCAGCCAGGGCATGTTTGTCAAGGAAGTCACCACAAGGAGTCTGCACTGTGCTGGGGGAGTTTCTACAATCTGCCTGAAGCTCTCACCAAAGAAAACCGCTCTGCCAGCTTCTGCCTAAACTTCCCTGCAAACACCTCCTCGCAGCGATCTTATCTTGCCGTCCACATTCTTCCCCGGCTCCCATTCGCTTCTCCGCGCACCCTGAGGCTGTCCCGAAGATGCCAGCTTGCCTGTGGCAAAGCACTCGTCTCTCGGCAAAAGGCAGCCTCTTGTTCTTGACAGCTCTGCTATGCCAGAGCAGGAGAGAGCCAGCAGAGCTTCTGCATCCGATGCTGAAGGCAGAATCAGCTGCAGCTCGACTCCACAGTGATCCTGTGCTGGAAGAGGCAGCATTCTTGCTGCACAAGTGTCTTGGCATGCTGGAAACAGAAGAAAGCACGAATGCTTCTCTGCATCCTGCAAACACAAAACACAAGCATGCACACGGTGAAAGGAGACTGCCTGACACCACCTGCACTCCCTAAGGCCCTAGATTGCAACCAGGGCATGTTTGACAAGGAACCAACCACGGGCACTCTGCACTGTGCTGGGGGAGTTTCTACAAGTCTGCCGGAAGCTCGCACAGAAGAAAACCGCTCTGCTGCTTTTTGCGTAAGCTCCCAGCAAACACCTGCTCGCAGCAGCCATCTCTTGCCTTCAACATCCTTCCCCAGGACACTTCTGCTGCTCCGCACGCCCTGCGGCTGCCCCGAGGAGGCCGGCTTGGCTGCGGCAAAGCACTCGTATCTCACCCAAAGGCAGCCTCTCGTTCTTGTCAGCTCTGCTAGGCCAGAGCAGCAGAGAATCAGCAGAGCTTCTGCTTCAGATTCTGAAAGCAGAATCAGCTCCAGCTCGACTTCACAGTGATCCTGTGCAGGGAAATGGCAGCATTCTTGCTGCACAAGCGTCTTGGCTTGCTGGAAACAGAAGCAAGCACAAGTGATTCTCTGCATCCTGCAAACACAAAGCACAAGCATGCACACGGCGAAAGCAGACTGCCTGACACCGTCTGCACACCCTTAGAGCTCTCGACAGCAACCAGGGCATGCTTTGCAAGGAACTAACCACGGGCACTCTGCGCTGTGCTGGGGGAGTTTCTACAAGTCTGCCTGAAGCTCGCACAGAAGAAAACAGCTCTGCCGGCTTCTGCCTGAAGCTCCTCAAAAACACCTGCTCACAGCGACCCTCTCTTGCCTTCCACATTCTTCCCCAGCTCCCTTTCGCTTCTCCGCACACCCTGCAGCTACCCCGAGGACGTCGGCTTGGCTGCAGCTAAGCACTCATCTCTCGGCAAAAGGCAGCCTCTCGTTCTTGACAGGTCTCCTAGGCCAGAGCCGCAGAGAGCCAGCAGAGATTCTGCGTCAGATGCTGAAAGCAGAATCAGCTGCAGCTCGACTCCACAGTGATCCTTTGCTAGAAAAGGCGGGATTTTTGCTGCACAAGCTTCTTGGCTTGCTGGAAACAGAAGCAAGCACGAGTGCTGTTATAAGTGTGTCGCAATAATTGACTGGACACAAGCCCAATTAAAATAATATGGGAATTTATTAAGCAAGCAACAGTAAGCAATACAGTGCGCTGGGCGGCCCAAGGGGTCTCCTGCCCCACTGTGGCTCGCACCATACCACAGAAAGTCTCTGCTCTTTATACTTTGCAGCTTCCCGTGACACGCTTCTGTTTCTTTTGTGTTTGTGAAGTGTTGCAGGGGGGGTTTTCCTGGTGGTCGTGAGAACAGGGTCTCATAATCGATCTCTTGCAGAAAACTGGTTGTTCAGCTTCTTTGCTTCTGCTTATCTTCTTGTTTACTTTGCCGGATGTCTGAAGAAATAGTCTCGATGAGATAACAAGGTTTTTCCTGTAGCACGGTTCAGTGAACAATTACCGATGGTAATTTATTACAATTTCCCCCTCTTCTATTTTGTTCACTGAACCGCTGTAACTCTTGCTGACTCAGGATTAGAGTTTCGGCCTCTATATGCTCATTTCCAATCGGTTCATATTTGGCTTGGATGAGCATCAGGTGTGCTGCTTCTAATCTACTTTTTACTATTTCAATTACTTTATTGAATATACATGGTCCAAATGTTAATCCCAGAACTAGTAAGATTACTGGTCCTGCAATGGTTGATAGCAGTGTAGTTAGCCAGGGGGAGTGGTTAAACCAGGATTCATACCAACTCTGTTGAGCTTCTCGTTCTCGTTTCCTTTTCTCTAGGCCTTCTCTGAGTTTAGCCATGGTATCTCTTACTACTCCGGTATGATCTGCATAAACACAACATTGTTCTCCCAAGGCAGCACACAGCCCCCCCTGTTGAAGAAACAGGAGGTCTAACCCTCTTCGGTTTTGCAGGACTACTTCTGACAATGATCGGACTGATTTCTCTAAGGCACTAATTGATTCTTCTATCCGAGCTAAATCTTCATCTACAGCTATTCTTAATGATTGGAATTTTTGATTTTGCTGAACTAGTGAAGTTATTCCTGTCCCTGCCCCTGCAGCTCCTACAGCTATCAAGGTAGCGACCGTTAGGGCAGTGAGAGTGACAGGTTCTCGTTTCTGCAAATGATGGGAGCTTAAGTGATCATACATGAAATTTTCGGGATGGTATATTATTCTAGGGATAATAGTCACTTGTATGCAGTATTCTTCATTTTCATTGAATAGTTTAAGGGATAGGCAAGGAGTGACTCCTGTTTTGGAACAAATCCATTTGGTACTACTGTCTGGTACTAGCCTGTCTGCAGGTGGTTTTTCTTTCAGGGAGGTTATTACTCCGCACAGGTGTTGTCTACCCGGAGGCACGTTACCTATGCACCTTCCTTTCCCAGACACGTACTGCATTGTTATCCCTTGTTTTTTCTCGTTCCATAGGCACTGGGATGGGTTTGATCCATTAATTCGTCTTATTCTCGAACGGACCCCTACTGATTCATAAAAAGGTGGTTTAACATCGTAACATAACCAACAATGTTGGGTAAAGTTTGGGTTAGTAGAGTTTAAAACTTGATATGTGGTATTTAAGAGTTTCCACAAGGGGTCATTTTTCATACCTGAACTTGGATTAAGTCCTGTTGTGTCGGTGTTATTCAAGACTGGGGCCTTTGTTACATACGGAACTTCTGGGTCTCTCAGAGGGCTAATAACTGGGTTGGGGCCAACTGCTTGTGGTTCAGGTGTTACTGCTTCTTTCTTGATAAGGAACAACCCACCTCTATTAGTACCGGACCTCCAGAACCTCATGCCCCATGTTTTCCCAGTTATCCAGCCGGGGTCCATAGGCTTAGATATGTTCACATATATGAATTTACAGTTTACTTTGCCTAGTGAGATTCCGCGCCGGGGGCCTAGCTGAATACCATATGAATCCTTTTCAGGTGGATCACATCCCCATGGTCCCCACCCTACCTTGAGAAACTTATCAGGACCCGCTCCCGGGCTCCAGTCTGCTGCAATAGTTTCACATCCCCGGTATGCACAGTAATAATGCCCTGGACTATTGCAATATCCTTTCCCAGGATTTGAACTTGGACAGATGTAGAATCCCTTCAGATTTGGGCAGGGTTCTATGGGCACTATTTGACACAGAGTGGGTGTAAAACTGGGGGCTCCGGGAGTGGTAATTGTCTGAATCACCTGCTGATCTTCTCCCCTAACCAGAGACCATTTAAATGGTCGGTGTTCATACTGATCAATTTCCGTCATTACTAAATCACAGAGCATTACAAATACCATAAGTCTTAAAGCATGCCGTGAAGGGTGGGAGTCCTTTTGTCTACATATTATTCTTAAATTTCCTTTTGGTCTCAGAGGCTTGCTAGAGCTCCTGCCTGTGGAGTCATAGGTGCCTTTTTCTAGTGATAGGAGGCAGCTTTCCCAGCATTTCCGCACAGTCCCATTCATGGAACTTTGTTCTCCACACTTTCTTACCCTTCTGCCTCGCCCGTCGACTCGGTTGCTTCGAGCCACGGGGAGTACCATCTTCTCGGCAGCAAGAGTATTCTTCAGGAGTATTAATGCTGGTTTTTGTCACTTGCCTCTGCTTACAAGACTCCCAATTTTTATTATTTTTTACTAAAGGTATATTGCACCTGACTCTTTTCAGAGCTCTATGGCAACACCCCTTTATAATTTCTGCTATAAATGGGATTGTTTTGTTGAAATGATAACAGTAATATTCAGGCCAAATTCCATATAATACTTTAAAGTCTAAGGCAAATTTAGAGATTTCTCTTTTTTCCAACAAGGGCTGCACGCTCCAGAAGGAGGGATTCCGTGTTAACAATGAGACCACCACCGTTCTAGGCACACCTTACAAATAAAGTATACAAAAGGATAACAATTACAATCAGGATTTTTTTACATCTAGCTCTAATATCTCTACTATCTACATGTGGTTCAGTTACTTCATGATAATTGCTCATGCGTACTCCTGTTACCAATCAGTTCATTTGTGTCCTTTTAAGCTTGATCTTCGAATCTCCAGGTATGCTGATAACTTGCCAGGAAGAGGAGTCTTGAACAGGCCCTTTTACTCGGCTTGCGTGAGTCCACCCTCTTTCAGCTGTCCGGATAGCAGTTTCTGTAGTAAGTAAAACAACATAGGGTCCTTCCCAACGGGGGGTTAAGGAGGACTCTTTCCATGATTTAATCAATACTTTGTCTCCTGGTTTGATTTTGTGCATTGCCACATCTAAAGGTGGCCTCTGGACCGCCAAACCTTTAGCCCGTAATTTTTCCCTTCTAGTCATTAATTGTATTATATAGGGTTTAATTTGTGATTCTTCTAATTGGGGATGATCCTGTGGAATTTCTAGATCATACTGCATACCATACAACATTTCAAAAGGAGAAACCCCGACATCTGTGCGGGGCTGTGTTCTTATGTTTAATAATGCTAAGGGAAGGCACTTAACCCATGACATTTTTGTTTCCAACATCAGCTTTGTCAACTGTTTCTTTATTTCTCCATTCATCCGCTCAACTTTTCCTGAACTTTGTGGGTGCCATGGAGTGTGATACTGCCACTTAGTGCCTAAAGACTGGAGAGTCTCCTTTGCCACTTCAGACACAAAGTGAGGGCCTCTATCAGAATCAATTACCTCTATTGCCCCATACCGGGGAATGATTTGTTCTAATAGTATTTTTACTACTGTCTGAGCCGTGGCTCGTGCTGTTGGGAATGCTTCCACAAATTGAGTTAGATGATCTACTATTACTAGTAGGTACTTGTATCTCCCTACTTTCGGTAATTCAGTGAAGTCTATTTGTATCTTTGCAAATGGTCTATGGGCTAATTCTCTTCCCCCATGTATTCTTTCTCTTAGCTGATGTTTATTGACCCTCTGGCAAGTCATACAGTCTCCTACGACTCGTTTTGCAATATTATGTATTCCAATGCACATGTACTTATTGGCAAACTGATCCACTAATGCTTGAGTTCCCCAATGAGTTAGCTCATGAAACTTCCGCATTATTCTCAGGGCCAGAGGTTTTGGGAGAACCTCCCGACCATCTGGGAGTTGCCACTTCCCATTATTTTCCCTAATTCCCATTTGGTTCAGTTTGTCTTTTTCTTGGATAGTGAAACTCAAAATGTGGTGACTTTTACCATGTATGGGGTAGCATGTGTATTTCTCATCATTACATGTGCACTTTATTGCTTCTAGCCCAAATTCTTTCCAGCAAACATAACATGGGGACTCATCTACATGTTCCCCACAGATCTCACACTTTTCTTGGGTTTTTTCTTCACTTATGCATCCCTGTAGGGTCATTAATGCAGCCTTTTTAGCTTCTTGATCTGCTAAATTATTTCCCCTTATCAATGGGGTCAGCCCCCTCTGGTGACCTTTTAGATGTACTACTGCTACTCGTTTAGGCCCTCTGATGGCCTGTAAGATTTGAGTTATCAATCTATGGTGTATTAACTTTTTACCTTGGGAATTGATTAAACCCCTTTCTTCCCATATCTTCCCAAAGGTATGTACTACTCCAAAAGCATATTTTGAGTCAGTATATATAGTCCCCACCTTTCCCGACAAGAGCTGTAAAGCTTTTAGCACTGCATATAATTCACAAGCCTGGGCTGACCAGGTGGGGCTTAGGGGTCCCGATTCTACCACTGTAAAGGTTTTCCCATTAATTATTGCATATCCTGATTTCCTCTCTCCTTGTACTACTCGGGAGGATCCATCCACAAACAGTTTTTCACCGGTTTCAAGCTCCTCATCTTCTAAATCCGGTCTAATTTTTGTTTGTTCCTCTATATTGTGAAGACAATCATGGGTTAAATTTTCACTAGGTTCCCCATATAAGAATTGTGCAGGGTTTTGCAGTGTTGTGGTTTCAAGGGTTAATTTGGGAGAAGAGATGAGGATGCTCTCGTATTTAACTAGTCGAGCATCAGTTATCCATTTATCTGCTTTCTGCTGTAACACACCCCTGATATTATGGGGTGATAATACCTTCAGCTCCCCTCCAAAAGTTACTTTATGTGCTTCTTCTACTAGGAGTGCAGCTGCTACTATTGCTTGCAAACAAGTGGGCCATCCGCGGCTTACAGGGTCAAGAAATTTGGAAATATATGCTACTGGTTTTTTACTTCCTGCCCATTCTTGCGCAAGTATTCCAAATGCTGTTCCATCATCTATATTTACAAATAGAAAAAATGGCTTTTTCAAGTCTGGTAAACTTAGGACCGGGGCATTTACTAATTCTTCTTTTAATTTTTCCAGTTGGTTTTCATCTTCTTGGGTCCACTTTACCGAGCTATCGTTAACAAGCTTAGTATAAAGGAACTTCACCTTTTTACTGTAATTCTCAATCCATTGCCTGCAGTACCCAAATAAGCCCAGTAGCTGCCGCACTTGTCTTTTAGTTTTTGGTGCTGACAGCGATAAGATACCATTAACCCTTTCAGCATCCAATCTCTTTGTTCCCTTACTTAACCTATGTCCTAAATACTTCACCTCTTTTTCAACAAACTGTAATTTAGACTTTGATACTTTAAGGCCTTTTGAACCTAGAAAATTCAGCAATTTAATACTTTCTTCTCTGACAGCATTTTCACTTCTTCCTGCCAAAAGTAAGTCATCTACATACTGGACAAGAGTAATTCCTGTAGTCAATTCATACCCTCTTAGAATTTGTTCTAATGCTTGGCCAAACAAATTAGGGGACTCAGTATAACCTTGTGGAAGCACCGCCCACCTTAGCTGTTGCTTCTTGTGAGTATCTGGATCTTGCCATTCAAAAGCAAAATAATCTCGACTCTTTTCACTTAGTGGACAAGCCCAGAAGGCATCTTTAAGGTCTATTACACTATACCATTGATCCTCAGGACCTAATTGACTCAAGAGGGTGTGGGGGTTAGATACTACAGGAAATCTTGCAACTGTTCTTTTATTAATTTCTCGTAAATCGTGCACTAATCGGTAATTTCCATCTGCCTTCTTTACAGGCAGAATAGGTGTGTTGAATGGAGACATACATGGTTCTAATAACCCCTGTTTAATTAATCTCTCTATTTCGGGTTTTAACCCTTGTCTCCCCTCTTTAGGTATTGGATATTGCTTAACTTTAACTGGTAACTCTGGGTTCTTTATAGTTACTGTAAAGGGTTCAATGTTTAATCTTCCCACTGTCTCTGGAGTATACCACACTTCAGGATTTATTTTCTCTTCATCCTCAGTCCTTAAGGGACACAGCTTAATGGCAAGTTTCTTCTCTACTACTTCTAAGTTAATTCCTAATTCAATCATCAAATCCCGTCCTAACAAATTATAGTCGGCCTCAGGCACTAGCAACAAGGACCCTATGCCGAGTTTAGAGTCTGTTTCAAACAATACATCTTTAATTACGGGTACCTTGAACGGTTCCCCTTTAGCTCCAATAACTTGAACTTTTTCTGAAGATATTTCATACCCCCAAGGTAATTTTTGGACAGTTGATCTTTCTGCCCCTGAGTCCACTAGGAACTCAATCTCTTGTTGTTGGGGACCCACTTTTAATTTTATCAAGGGCTCAGTTCTTTCTTGGGTCCCCAATAAGTAGAGCCCCTGACACCCCTATTCCTCCTTGAACATTCGTTCATCCATTATCCTCTGTCTGCAAAATTTTTTAATGTGCCCCCTCTTTCCACAAAAAAAACATGTCAATTCTCTTCTGTCCTCCTCCGGGGGTCTTTTTGCCCTAGATTCTTTGTGCCGAGCCTCAAATCCCTTTCTGGAGTCTGCTGCTCTCTGCCCGTCTCTGACTGCTGCCAGCATCATTTTAGCTTGTTTCTTATAAGTCTCATCCTCCCGTCTTACGTAAACTTTCTGAGCCTCTCTCAACAATTCATCTAATCCACGATCTTGCCAATCTTCTATCTTTTCTAGCTTCTTTCTAATATCCGCCCATGATTTGGCCACAAACTGAGTTTTCAGCAGGGCTTGTCCCACCGGGGTATTAGGATCTACCCCAGAATATAACTGGAGACTTTTTCGTAACCTTTCCAGCCATTCAGTGGGAGTTTCATCTTTCTTTTGTTGTTCATTAAAAACTTTATTGATATTCTGCCCCCGAGGGACTGATTCTCTTATTCCTTGGACAATAATTGTCCTTAGATCTTGCATATGGCCCCGATCTACTAGATCCTGATTATTCCAGTTTGGTCTCTGGAGGGGCCATTTAACATCTGCTACGGGACCCTGTTGGTGTTGCTGGTCCCACACTCTCATTCCAGCCCTTCTGATCATTCCCCTTTCCTCTGCTGTGAATAGGATGCCCAGTATAGACTGGATTTCATCCCAAGTGTATATGTTGGGTCCTAGAAACTGATCCACCCTTTCTGCAACTCCTAAGGGATCCTCTAACAGGTTCCCCATTTCTTTCTTAAATTCTCGCACATCCCCTGAATTCAGAGGGACCGCTACATAACCCATACCTGCTTGTGGACCCCCCATGGCAATTTCTCTGAGTGGGTATAACCCGCTCTCCTGTTGTTTACTTTTTGACTGACTCCTTGTTACTATCCGATGTTCCTCGAGGGAACCAGATGCGGAGTCTGAATCATTAGGATAATTTGGCACAGAAGGTGGTGCAGGTGGAAGAGGTGCCGGGGGAGGGGGTGGTGGTATATAAGGAGGGGGTGAAATGGGTACTTCTTCCTCCCTCCGTGTTTTCTTTTTTTCCTCTCCCCCTTTTTCTTTTAGAGGGTATAAATTTATCCTAGTTTCTGACCCGATCCAGAGATGAGCATATTCACTCTCCTCTAAACTAAAAGGTTCCTTGGAACTTACATAATTGTTCAAAGCCTGACAAATCCAATCTTCAAAGGAACCAAACACAGGCCAGTATAAGTGGTCGGCTCTAATTTGTTTCCCACCCCACACCTCCATACAATAGTGAATCATTTTTACTTTACTCTTACCCTGCCTAGAAGGGTAATCATCCCAATGTGTAATTATCAGTCCTAGAGGACTATCTGGCGGTATCTGGGGAAGCTTCACTTGGGGTCCCCCACCCATGGGATCAGAGGGCTTGCTTTTCCTCTGTCCCATCTTCCAGAGTGCCTTCACACACACACACACACACTTCACCTCCTGTTCGTGGCCCAGTCCCTCGTGGGATGTGGGAACCGCACTACTGAGGAGCCCACACTCGCTTCGTCCTTCACTGGACGTCTCACAATGACACACTCTGAGATACCCAACCCCAACCGAACGGATAACCGGCCTATACTTACGCACTCCTGCGTCTTCGTTCGGGCTTCGTGCACAAAGATTATGGGGTTGCCGGCTTTCTTTTGCTTACTGTCGAATTTAGGGTTCGTCGGTAGAGGATCGGATGGGGTGCTACACAAACAGGGGCCGCTTGTCAGCGGGGCGCCTCCCCTGTATGGTGACCCACACCAGGTTGCCTCTATCCGAGGTCACGGCACCAAATTTGTTATAAGTGTGTCGCAATAATTGACTGGACACAAGCCCAATTAAAATAATATGGGAATTTATTAAGCAAGCAACAGTAAGCAATACAGCGCGCTGGGCGGCCCAAGGGGTCTCCTGCCCCACTGTGGCTCGCACCATACCACAGAAAGTCTCTGCTCTTTATACTTTGCAGCTTCCCGTGACACGCTTCTGTTTCTTTTGTGTTTGTGAAGTGTTGCAGGGGGGGTTTTCCTGGTGGTCGTGAGAACAGGGTCTCATAATCGATCTCTTGCAGAAAACTGGTTGTTCAGCTTCTTTGCTTCTGCTTATCTTCTTGTTTACTTTGCCGGATGTCTGAAGAAATAGTCTCGATGAGATAACAAGGTTTTTCCTGTAGCACGGTTCAGTGAACAATTACCGATGGTAATTTATTACAAGTGCTTCTCTGCATCTTGCAAACAAAAAGCACAAGCACCCACACGGCGAAAAGAGGCTGACTTTACATCGTCTGCACTCCCTACAGCTCTCGGCTGCAGCCAGGGCATGTTTGTCAAGGAACTAACCACGGGCACTCTGATCTGTGCTGGGGGAGGTTCTAAAAGTCTGCCTCAAGCTCGCACAGAACAAAATAGCTCTGCCGGCTTCTGCCTGAAACTCCCTGCAAACACCTGCTCGCAGCGACCTTCTCTTGCCGTCCACATTCTTCCCCAGCTCCGTTTCGCTTCTCTGCACACTCTGCGGCTGCCCTGAGGACGCCGGTTTGGCTGCGGCAAAGCACTCATCTCTCACCCAAAAGGCAGCCTCTCGTTCTTGTCAGCTCTGCTAGGCCAGAGCAGCAGAGAATCAGCAGAGCTTCTGCTTCAGATTCTGAAAGCAGAATCAGCTCCAGCTCGACTCCACAGTGATCCTGTGCAGGGAAATGGCAGCATTCTTGCTTCACAAGCGTCTTGGCTTGCTGGAAACAGAAGCAAGCACGAGTGATTCTCTGCATCCTGCAAACACAAAGCACAAGCACGCACAGGGTGAAAGCAGACTGCCTGATGCCGTCTGCACACCCTTAGAGCTCTCGACAGCAACCAGGGCATGCTTTGCAAGAAACTAACCACGGGCACTCTGCACTGTGCTGGAGGAGTTTCTACAAGTCTGCCTGAAGCTCGCACAGAAGAAAACAGCTCTGCCGCCTTTTGCTTAAGCTCCCTGCAAACACCTGCTCGCAGCGACCTTCTCTTGCCTTCCACATTCTTCCCCGGTTCCCTTTCGCTTCTTCGCACACGTTGTGACTTCCCCGAGGACGCCGGTTTGGCTGCGGCAAAGCACTCATCTCTCAGCAAAAGGCAGCCTCTCGTTCTCGACAGCTCTGCTATTCCAGAGCAGGAGAGAGCCAGCAGAGCTTCTGCGTCAGATGCTGAAAGCAGAATCAGCTGCAGCTCGACTCCAAAGTGATCCTGTGCTGGAAAAGGCAGCATTCTTTCTGCACAAGCGTCTTGGCTTGCTGGAAACAGAAGCAAGCACGAGCGCTTCTCTGCATCCTGCAAACACAATGCACAAGCACGCTGTGTAGGTTACGGGCAAATTAGGGGAAGAAGCTCTGAGAGGAAGTCCCCTAAGACAAACCTCCACCACCCCTCCCTGCCCACAGCCCTGGGTTTGGGAAGGAAATTCATTGGGGGAGACAAGTGGAAAAAAGCGATTTATTGACAAGAACTATTCCCAGCACAAAAGAAAAAGAAAAGGCTCAAGTTACTGCGGGGGTAGAGCGCAGAGCTTCTTCTGCCGGCTCGGAGATCCTCAGCCTTATCAGGTCAGGTCGGGTCCGGAGCCGGTCCAAATCTTCGGCGGGGGCGTGAGGGGCAGGGAAAAAGAAGGGAAAAAAAAACGCCAAAAACCAGAAACAGCGCAAAAACAGGCAGCAGAAAGCAAAAGTGGCTAAGGTAGCAGCAAGCAGGAGCAGCAGCAGGAGCAGCAGCAGGAGCAGCAGCCAGCCAGCCAAAAGGCAAAGCAAAAAGCAGCCAGAGCAGCAGAAGCCACAGCCAGCAAAGCATTGGCTGTTAGACATAACAACACAGTCCACGATATGGGATATAAGGCACCGTCAACCCCGGACATTCCACCCCTTATCCCATATAGTGGACACACAATAAGAACTTCCATCTCACTTACTCAGACCTTCGACACTTAAACGTTTCCATCTGTCTTGCTCGGACCTTTGACACTTCACATATGAGTCCTACCCCACATTCAGATCCCCCTGAGGTACACATCGTGTTGTTCCATCTTTCTGCATTATCCACCATGTATAACCCGGTCCTTGAGCAGAGACAATTCCACGGATGGGTTTGCCTGTACTCGAGGTAGGGTTGATCCATACTGTCTTTCCCAACAAGCCTTTAACATGGGCCACTGGGGCTTTATCTCATTAAGGAGCTGAGACTGAGCAGGACCCGCTCGGTTGGTAGAACCTCGGGTGTTAACTAACCAGGTGGCCTTTGCTAAATGCTGCTCCCAATTTTTTAAGGACCCCCCACCCAATGCTTTCAGGGTGCTTTATAACAACCCATTGTACCTCTCCACTTTACCTGCAGCTGGTGCATGGTAGGGGATATGGTACACCCACTCAATACCATGTTCCCTAGCCCAGTTTTTAATAAGATTATTTTTAAAATGAGTCCCATTGTCTGACTCAATTCTCTCGGGCATACCGTGTCTCCAAAGGACCTGCTTTTCAAGGCCCAGGATGGTGTTACGGGCTGTAGCATGGGACACACGGTAGGTTTCCAACCATCCCGTGGTGGCTTCTACCATGGTCAGCACATAGCGCTTGCCTTGGCGGGTTTGGGGCAGTGTGATGTAATCAATCTGCCAGGCCTCCCCATACTTGTACTTAGACCACCGCCCTCCATACCAGAGGGGCTTCATCCACTTGGCTTGCTTGATGGCAGCACACGTCTCACAGTCACGGATAACTTGAGAAATGCTGTCCATGGTTAGATCCACCCCTCGGTCTCGTGCCCACTTATAGGTGGCATCTCTACCTTGGTGACCTGAGGCATCATGGGCCCATCGTGCCAGGAACAACTCTCCCTTGTGCTCCCAGTCAAGATCTATTTTCAACTCCCCTATCTTTGCAGCTTGATCTACCTGCTGATTGTTTTGCTGCTCCTCATTAGCTCTGCTTCTGGGGACATAGACATCTACATGGCGAATCTTCACAGGTAGGTTCTCTAACCGGGCAGCAAGATCTTTCCATTCTTCAGGAGCCCAAATTGGTTTTCCTCTACACTGCCAGTTCGCCTCTTTCCATTTCTTCAGCCATCTCCCCAGAGAGTTGGCTACCATCCACGAATCAGTATACAGATAGAGCCTTGGCCACTTTTCCCTCTCTGCAATATCTAGCGCCAGTTGAATGGCTTTGAGTTCAGCATATTGACTGGATCCACCCTCTCCTTCAGCGGCCTCTGAGACCTGTCGTGTGGGGCTCCATACAGCTGCTTTCCACCTCCGACTCATCCCTATGACACGGCAGGAACTGTCGGTGAATAAAGCGTAACGTGCTTCCTCTGCTGGCAGCTGGTTGTACGACGGAGCTTCCTCAACCCGGGTCACTGGTTCTTGTTCTTCATCTGCCACACTGAAACTTTCACCTTCAGGCCAGTTTGTAATTACCTCTAAAATTCCAGGGCGATTCAGTCTCCCAACTCGGGTGTGTTGTGTAATGACGCCAATCCACTTGCTCCAGGTAGCATCGGTGGCGTGGTGGGTGGAGGGAATTTTTCCTTTAAACATCCATCCCAGCACCGGTAGTCGGGGTGCCAGGAGGAGTTGTGCTTCCGTGCCAATCACCTCCGAGGCGGCTTGAACTCCTTCATAGGTGGCCAAGATCTCCTTTTCTGTGGGAGTGTAATTGGCTTTGGCCCCTCTGTAGCTTCGGCTCCAGAATCCCAGTGGCTGGCCTCGAGTCTCACCAGGCACCTTCTGCCACAGGCTCCAGGACGGACCATGGCTCCCAGCTGCAGAGTAGAGGACATTCTTTACCTCTGGTCCTGTCCTGACTGGGCCAAGGGCTACCGCATGAGCGATCTCCTGCTTGATCTGGGCAAAGGCGTGTTGCTGTTCTGGGCCCCAGTGGAAATCGTTCTTCTTGCGGGTAACCAGGTACAGAGGGCTCACAATCTGACTGTATTCAGGGATGTGCATCCTCCAAAAACAGATGGCCCCTAGGAAAGCTTGTGTTTCTTTCTTGTTGGTCGGTGGGGACATGGCAGTGATCTTATTGATGACCTCAATGGGAATCTGATGCCGTCCATCTTGCCACTTCACTCCCAGGAACTGGATCTCTCGGGCAGGTCCTTTGACTTTACTCTTCTTGATGGCAAAACCGGCTTCCAGGAGAATCTGAATGATCTTCTCTCCTTTCTCAAAGACTTCCGCTGCCGTGTTCCCCCACACAATGATATCATCAATGTATTGTAGATGTTCCGGAGCCTCACCCTTTTCCAGTGCATCCTGGATCAGTCCATGGCAGATGGTGGGACTATGCTTCCACCCCTGGGGCAGTCGATTCCAGGTGTACTGCACTCCCCTCCAGGTGAAAGCAAACTGGGGTCTGCATTCTGCTGTCAAAGGAATGGAGAAAAATGCATTGGCAATGTCAATAGTGGCGTACCACCTCGCCGCCTTGGACTCCAGCTCGTACTGGAGCTCCAACATGTCTAGCACGGCAGCGCTCAGTGGTGGTGTCACTTCATTCAATGCACGATAGTCCACAGTTAATCTCCATTCTCCTTCAGACTTACGCACAGGCCAAATGGGACTGTTGAAGGGTGAGTGGGTTTTGCTAACCACCCCTTGGCTCTCCAGCTCACGGATCATCCTATGGATGGGGATCACGGCATCTCGAGTTGTTCTATACTGCCTGCGATGCACTACCGAAGTGGCAATTGGTACCTGTTGTTCTTCCCCCTTCAGGAGTCCTACTGTCAGAGGATCCTCGGACAGTCCAGGCACGGTACTCAATTGTTGGACACCCTCTGTCACCACAGTTGCCACACCAAATGCTCACCTGAGTCCCTTCGGGTCCTTGAAATACCCACTTTGGAGGTAATCTATGCCCAAAATGCATGGGGCCTCTGGGCCGGTCACAATGGGGTGTTTCTTCCATTCATTTCCAGTCAGGCTCACATCTGCCTCCACCAACGTATAGTCTTGTGATCCCCCAGTCACACCAGCGATGGAAACCGATTCTGCCCCTACATATCTCGATGGGACCAATGTACACTGGGAGCCAGTGTCAACCAAAGCCTTATAGTTTTGTGGCTTCAATGTGCCAGGCCAAAGAATCCACACCATCCAAAAAACACGATTTTCCCTAACCTGTACCTGGCTAGAGGCAGGGCCCCTCTAAACCTGATTATCCTTCTTTCCTCGGGTATATGTCTTAGAGGTTCCCTCAAGGGGATCGGACAAGTCACCATCGACATCATACTTGACATCCTGGCTGTGAACAACTGGAGCTGCTCTCTGTTTGGTGAGACTTCCTCTTTGAATCCTACCTTCCTTCAAATTGCACACCTGTTGTGCCAGAGCAGCAGTAGGTTTCCCATCCCATTTCCTCATATTTTCTCCAGACTCACGCAAGAAGAACCACAACTCAGCTCGTGGGGTGTACTTTCTCTCCCCATCAAAGGGACGCCTGCGTTGGATACCAGGACCTCTAACTTGCACAGCCGAGATTTGGAGGAAGTCCTCCTTAATCTCTTCCCTGAGCTTCCTGTGATTCTCCTCTATTTTGTCTTCTAGTTTCTGCAGTCGTGTTTCCACAGCTGCAATTCTGGCATGAGTTGGGCCATGCACAGCATCAGCATATGCTCGAAGCTTTTTTGCCATATCGAGCACAGTCTCGTGTCTCCTCTCGCTTCATTATTGCTAGAGCAGAAGCGTATTCAGCTGGCCCAAGTCGCACAAGTTTCCTCCACATTACAGGTGTACATGGTACCAGGTCTCGATTCCTAGTTGTTATATCATCTGAAAAAATGAGCTCTGCTACCGCCATCTCTCTCAGACGTTGAATCCCCTGTTCTATGGTCCTCCACTGTGTCTGCTGCAGATAGAGGTCATCTGCACACAGATATCTTTGTGCTACACCATACAGAATCCGTTCCCAGAGGCTGTGAGGACTAGCCTCCCTCATCATGCCCTGGTCGATAACAGGATCAAGTGACAGCGATCTCAAATGCCTCGCCTCAGTGCCATCCAGGACTGTAGCCTCCCCTGCAGCATCCCAGAGGCGAACTAACCGACTAATTATAGATTCATTGGGTTGTCGCCTGTAATCCTTTCTAAGGCCTCGAAGGTCCTTTAGGGAAAAAGAATCAATATTGGCTCCAGAATCTACACCCCTCAATGTGGTTTCTGATTTTGGTGAAGGTCCTTCTCCTGGATTATCATCATCATCATCCTCCACCTTGCGATCGGTCTTCCTTGCACACTTTCCACCTTTTGTATTAGCAGCCACAGCCCTTAGTTGAGGCCTACTGTCTGATTTAACTACTGGTCTGGAGCCTGGAATATTAGCTGCAGCCTGAGTGACTGGGATGGTAACTAGTTTATCTCCCTGTTCCCTGTCTTCTATCTGCTGTCCTTCAGTATCTAGCAGAGTACGATAAACATATGCCAAGGCCCAGCTCACTGCAATAATCCTTTCCTCCTTAGTATTACCATGGCACTTCTCTTTCAAGTACCTTGCCACCTTAACTGGGTTCTGAATTTGTTCAGATGGGAGGTCCCAGATTATAGGATCAGAAAATTCCTTTAAAATTTGGCCTATATCTTCCCATTTCCCACTCCATTCAAGATTTCTCCTACTTGGTTTTGCCCCTGAATCAGAAGTCTCATTAGCCCCTTTGGAAATCACAGCTTTCATTTTATATAAACTGCAGACAGTATAGAGGACACTTACTAAATTAAATACAAGAAAGAGGGACTCTTTAACACTCAAAGGAAACTGAACATTTTCTAATAGAGATATAAACAATTCATAGGAGAAGAGGGAAAACAGAGGCTGAAAAAAACCTTCCCCCGCTTCTCCCCTAACAAACTGAGTGCTCAACCATAATAATGAACCATCAAACATATTTACAGCCTTTCTGTAAATCATCACAAACAAGCCCAGCCCAATGAATATTCTGATTAGTGCCCCACGGCTACACGAACTACGTAATAGGAGCAATACCAGAGCTATTTCCAGGTAAGGAAATAGCCCTAGGTACCTCAGAAATACTAGAATCTCAAAAAACTCTAGGGACCAGAAATATTGGCAGGCTTTCACCCCAAATGACATTATGAGTCTAGAAAAAACCAACCCAATACACCCACAAAACAATTAGAATCACCAATATTATTATTATTAAGGTTTTTTCCACTTGCTTTGGTTCCTGTTTCCCAGCCAACGCACCAAAAAGTGTGTTGGTTTAGGGCAAATTAGAAGAAGAACCTCTGAGAGGAAGTCCCCTAAGACAAACCTCCACCACCCCTCCCTGCCCACAGCCCTGGGTTTGGGAAGGAAATTCTTTGGAGGAGACAAGTGGAAAAAACCAATTTATTGACAAGAACTATTCCCAGCACAAAAGAAAAAGAAAAGGCTCAAGTTACTGTGGGGGGAGGGCACAGAGCTTCTTCTGCCGGCTCGGAGATCCTCAGCTTTCTCAGGTCAGGATGGGTCCGAAGCCGGTCCAAATCTTCGGGGAGGGGAAGGGAAAAAGAAGGAAAAAAACCCACAAAAAATACCCAAAAAAACCAGAAACAGCGCAAAAACAGGCAGCAGAAAGCACAAGTGGCTAAGGTGGCAGCAAGCAGGAGCAGAAGCAGGAGCAGAAGCAGGAGCAGCAGCCAGCCAGCCAAAAGCAAAAGCAAAAAGCAGCCAGAGCAGCAGAAGCCACAGCCAGCCAAGCATTGGCTGTTAGACATAACAACACAGTTCACGACATGGGATATAAGGCACCATCAACCCAGGAAAAACGCACACGGCGAAAGGAGACTGCCTGACACTGCCTGCACACCCTACAGCTCTCGACAGCAACCAGGGCATGCTTTGCAAGAAACGAACCACCGGCACTCTGCACTGTGCTGGGGGAGTTTCTACAAATCTGCCTGAAGCTCGCACAGAAGAAAACAGCTCTGCCGGATTCTGCCTGAAATTCCACGAAAAAACCTGCTCGCAGTGACCTTCTCTTGCCTTCCACATTCGTCCCTGGCTCCCTTTCGCGTCTCCGCACACATTGCAACTGCCCCGAGGACGCCGGCTTGGCTGCAGCAAAGTACTCGTCTCTCGGCAAAAGGCAGCCTCTCGTTCCCGACAGCTCTGCTATTCCAGAGCAGGAGAGAGCCAGCAGAGCTTCTAGTTCAGATGTTGAAAGCAGAATCAGATCCAACTTGACTCCACAGGGATCCTGTGCTAGAAAAGGCAGGATTTTTTCTGCACATGCGTCTTGGTTTGCTGGAAACAGAAGCAGGCACGAGTGCTTCTCTGCATCCTGCAAACACAAAGCACAGGCACGCACACGGCGAAAGGAGACTGCCTAAAATGGCCTACACTCCCTACACTTCTCGATTGCAACCAGGGCATGCTTTGCAAGAATCTAACCACGGGCACTCTGCAATGTGCTGGGGGAGTTTCTACAAATCTGCCTGAAGCTCGCACAGAAGAAAACAGCTCTGCCGGCTTCTGCCGTATGATCCCCTCAAACACCTGCTCGCAGCGACCTTCTCTTGTCTTCCACATTCGTCCCCAGCTCCCTTTCGCTTCTGCGCACACCCTGCAGCTGCCCGAGGACCCCGGCTTGACTGCGGCAAAGCACTCGTCTCTGGGCAAAAGGCAGCCTCTCGTTCTTGACAGCTCTGCTAGGCCAGAGCCTCAGAGAGTCAGCAGAGATTCTAGTTAAGATGCTGAAAGCAGAATCAGCTGCAACTTGACTCCACAGTGGTCGTGTGCTAGAAATAGCAGCATTTTGCTGCACAAGCGTCTTGGTTTGCTGGAAAGTGAAGCAAGCACAAGTGCTCCTCTGCATCCTGCAAAAACAAAGAACAAGCAGGCACAAGGCGAATGGAGACGGCTTACACCGTCTCCAATCTCTTACAGCTCTCGCCTGAAATCATGGCATGCTTTGCTAGAAACAAACCACGGGCATTCTGCACTGTGCTGGGGGAGTTTCTACAAGTCTGCCTGAAGCTCGCACAGAAGAAAACAGCTCTTCCGCCTACTGCCTGAAGCTCCCTGCAAACACCTGCTTGCAGCGACCTTCCCTTGCCTTCCACATTCTTCCCCAGCTCACTTTCGCTTCTCCGCAGACCCTGCGCTGCCTCCAGGCCGCCGGATCTGCGTCAAAGAACTCGTCTGTCGGCAAAAGGCAGCCTCTCGTTCTTGACAGCTCTGCTATGCAGAAGCAGAGGAGAGCTGGCAGAGCTTCTGCTTGAGCTGCTGAACGCAGAGGCAACTCTAAATCGACTAGAAATTTATCCTGTAGTGGAACAGGCAGGACCCTTGCTGCAAAAGCGCTTTGGCTTGCTGGAAACATTAGCAAGCACGAGTGCTTCTCTGCACCCTGCAAACACAAAACAGAAGTACGCACACTGCGAGAGGAGACTGCCTGACACGGTCTCCACTCCCTACAGCTCTCGCCTGCAAAGAGGGCATGCTTTGCAAGAATCTATCCACGGGCACTCTGCACTGTGTTGGGGGCGTTTCTAATAGGCTGCCTGAAGCTCGCACAGAAGAAAACAGCTCTGCCGCCATCTGCCTGAACCTCCCCGCAAACACCTGCTCGCAGCGACCTTCTCTAGCCTTCCACATTCTTCCCCAGCTCCCTTTCGCTTCTCCGCACGCCCTGCGGCTGCACCAGTGATGCCGGCTTGGTTGCGACAAAGCACCTGTCTCTCGGCGTAAGGCAGCCTCTCGTTCTTGACAGCTGTGCTATGCCAGACCCGCAAAGAGTCAGCAGAGATTCTAGTTAAGATGCTGAAAGCAGAATCAGCTGCAACTCGACTGCACAATGATCCTGTGCAGGAAAAGGCGGGATATTTTCTGCACAAGCGTCTTGGTTTGCTAAAAACAGAAGCAAGCACAAGTGCTCCTCTGCATCCTGCAAAAACAAAGAACAAGCACGCACAAGGTGAATGGAGACTGCTTACACCGTCTCCAATCTCTTACAGCTCTCGCGTGAAACCATGGCATGCTTTGCTAGAAACAAACCATGGGCATTCTGCACTGTGCTGGGGGAGTTTCTACAAGTCTGCCTGAAGCTCGCACAGAAGAAAACAGCTCTTCCGCCTACTGCCTGAAGCTCCCTGCAAACACCTGCTTGCAGCGACCTTCCCTTGCCTTCAACATTCTTCCCCAGCTCACTTTTGCTTCTCCGCACACCCTGCGGCTGCCTCCAGGCCCCCGGCTCTGCGGCAAAGAACTCATCTGTCGGCAAAAGGCAGCTTCTCCTTCTTGACAGCTCTGCAATGCCAGAGCAAGAGAGAGCTAGCAGAGCTTCCGCTTCCGATGCTGAAAGCTGAATCAGCTGTAGCTCAACTCCACAGTTATCCTGTGCTAGAAAAGGCAGGATTTTTGCTGCACAAGCGCCTTAGATTGCTGGAAACAGAATCAAGCACGAGTGCTTCTCTGAACCTTGCAAACACAAAGCACAAGCATGCACATGATGAAAGGAGACTGCCTGACATTGCCTGCACTCCATTACAGCTCTCGACAGCAACCAGGGCATTCTTTGCAAGAAACTAACCACGGGCACTCTGCACTGTTCTGGGGAAGTTTCTACAAGCCGGCCTGAAGCTCCTCACCAGCACCTGCTGGCAGCGACCTAGTCCTGATTTTCACATTCTTCCCCGGCTCCTGTTTGCTACTTCGCACAACCTGCGGCTTCCCCGAAGGCGCTGGCTTTGGTGCCGCGAAGCGCTGCTTTCTCGGCAAAAGGCAGCTTCTCTTTGTTGACAGCTCTGCTATGCAGAAGCAGAGGAGCGCCGACAGAGCTTCTGCTTGAGCTGCTGAATGCAGAGGCAAAGCTAAATCGACTAGAAACTGATCCTGTAGTGGAAAACGCAGGACCCTTGCTGCAAAAGCATTTTGGCTTGCTGGAGAGAGCAGCAAGATTGTGTGCTTCTCTGCACCCGGCAAACACAAAACAGAAGCACGCACACAGCGAGAGGAGACTGCCTGAAACCAGCTGCACTCAGTACAGCTCTGGGCTGCTGCCAGGGCATGTATTGCAAGGAACTAACCACGGGGACTTTTCACTGTGCGGGGGGAGTTTCTACAAGCCGCCCTGAAGCTCCTCGCCAGCACCTGCTGGCAGCGACATTTTCCTGCTTTTCACAGTGTTCCATGCCTCCCTTTCACTTCTCCGCACAACATGCGGCTGCACCGAAGACGCTGGCTTCGGTGCCGTGAAGCGCTGCTGTCCTGGCAAAAGGCAGCTTCTCGTTCTTGACAGCTCTGTTATGCAGAAGCAGAGGATAGCCAGCAGAGGTTTTGCTTGAGCCGCTGAAGGCAGACGCAACTCTAAATCGACTAGTAATTGATCCTATAGTGGAAAAGGAAGGACTCTTGCTGCAAAAGCATTTTGGCTTGCTGGAAACAGCAGCAAGCACGAGTGCTTCTCTGCACCCTGCAAACACAAAACAGATTCACGCACATGGCGGAAGGAGACTGCCTGACGCCTGCTGCACTCAGTACATCTCTGGGCTCCTGCCAGGGCATGTATTGCAAGGGACTAGCCACGGGGACTCTGCACTGTGCTGGGGGAGTTTCTACAAGGCGGCCTGAAGCTCCCCTCTCTGTGACACCACAGTGCTGGCAGAACCAGCTTCCACCCCATCTGACGCCACAGTGCAGGCAGCAGCAGCTTCCACCTCTCTGTGGTGTCACAGTGCTGGCAGAACCAGCTTCCATCCCATCTGACAGCACAGTGCAGGCAGCAGCAGCTTCCACCTCTCTGTGAAGCCACAGCGCTGGTAACCCCAGCTGCCATCACTCGGTGACACCGCAGGGCTGCGAACACCTGCTTCCAACATTCTGTGACACCACAGTGAAGGCAACACCAGCTTCCAGCTGTCTGTGACACTATAGCAGTTGCAGCAGTAGCTTCCACCTCTCTGTGACAACAGAGTTGCTGGAGAACCACAGTTACCCTTTTTGTGCTGCCACACTGCTGGCAGCACCAGCTTCCACCTCTCTGGGACGCAAGAGCCATGGCAGCACCAGCATTCCTCTCTTTTTGACACCACATAGCTGGCAGTAGCAACTTGCACCTTTCTGTGACACTGCAGCGCTGGCAGAACCAGCATCCACCTCTCTGTGATGCCACAGCAGTGGCACCTCAGATTTCCACCCCTCTGTGAAACCACAGCGCTGGTAGCACCAGCTTCTACCTCTCTGTGATAACACAGCAGCTGAAGCATTAGCTTCCACCTATCTATGACACCACAGTGCTGCCTGCACCAGCTGCCACCTCTCTTTGACACCACAGTGCCGCCAGCACCAGCTGCCACCTCGCTGTGACAACACCGTGTTGGAAGCACTAGATTCCACCTCTCTGGGACACCACGGTGTTTGCAGCTTCAGCTTCCACCACTCTGCGACACCACGGTTCTGGCAGACCCAGCTACAAAGTCTCTGGGACACCACAGTTCCTGCAGACCCACTTTCCACCACTTTGTGACACCACAGCAGTGGAAACACCAGACTCCACCTCTCTGGGACACCACAGCAGGTGCAGAAGCAGCTTCCAACCCTACGTGACACAACACAGCTGGCAGCTCCAACTTCCACCTCTCTTACACCACAGCAGTTACAGTACCAGGATTGCCTTGTTTGTGATGCCACAGAGCAGGCAGCAGCAGCTTCTCCCTGTCTGTGACACCATAGTGCTGGCAAAACCAGCTTCCATCCCATCTGACACCACAGTGCAGGCAGCAGCAGCTTCCACCTCTCTGTGATGCCACAGCACTGGTAACAGAAGCTTCCATCACTCTGTGACACCGCAGTGCTGCCAGCACCTGCTTCCAATATTCTGCGACACCACAGTGACAGCAACATAAGCTTCCAACTGTCTGTGACACTATAGCAGTTGCAGCAGCAACTTCCACCTCTCTGTGACAACACATTAGCTAGAGAACCACCATTACCCTTTTTGTGTGGCCACAGTGCTGGCAGCACCAGCTTCCACCTCTCTGTGACACAAGAGCAGTGGCAGCACCAGCATTCCTCTCTTTGTGACACCACACAGCTGGCAGCAGCAACTTCCACCTTTCTGTGACACCACAGCGCTGGCAGAACCAGCTTCTGCCTCTCGGTGACACCACAGCAGTGGCAGCACGGACTTCAACCTCTCTGGGACACTACAGAGCTGGCAGCAGCAACTTCCACATTTCTGTGACACCACAGCTTTGGCAGAACCAGCTTCCAACACTCTGTGGCACCACAGTGCTGGCACCACCAGCTTCCACCTCCCTGTCACACCACAGCATTTTCAGCATCAGCTTCCACCTCTCTATGACACCACAGTTCTGCCTACACTAGCTGCCACCTCGCTGTGACAACACAGTGTTGGCAGCATCAGCTTCCACCACTCTGCGACACCACCGATCTGGCAGCACCAGCTACAAATTCTCTGGGACACCACAGTGCCTGCAGAACCAGTTCCAACCTCTTTGTGACACCACAGCAGTGGAAACACTCTCTCCCACCTCTCTGTGACACCACAGCGTTGGCAACACACACTTCCACCTCTCTGTGACACCACAGCAGGTGCAGAAGAAGCTTCCAACCCTATGTGACACAACAGTGCTGGCAGCTCCAACTTCCACCTCTTGGTAACACCACAGTAGTTAGGGTACCGGAGTTGCCTTTTTTGTGATGCCACAGAGCTGGCAGCAGCAGCTTCTGCCTCTCTGTGCTACCACAGTGCTGGCAGAACCTGCTTCTATCTGTCTGTGAATCCAGAGCCTTAGCAGCACCAGCTTCCACCCTTTTGTAACACCACAGTGCCTGCAGAATCAGCATCCACCTCTTTTGAACACCACAGTGCTGGCTGCACCAGTGTTCCCCTCTCTGTGGCTCTACAGTGCTGGCAGCACCAGCTTCCATCTCTCTGTCACACCACAGCAATTGCAGCACCAGCTTCCACTTCTCTGTGTCACCACAGTGCTGGCAGCAGCAGATTGCACACCACTCCACGACAACACAGTTCTGGCAGCACCAGCTGCAAAGTGTCTGGGACACCACAGTGCCTGCAAAACCACTTTCCACCACTTTGTGACACCACAGCAGTGGAAACACCCGCTCCCATTTCTCTGTGACACAACAGCATTGGCAGCACACACTTCCACCTCTCTGTGACACCACAGCAGGTGCAGAAGCAGCTTCCAACCTTACGTGACACAACAGTGCTGGCAGCTCCAACTTCCACCGCTCTGTTACACTTCAGTAGTTAGGGTACCAGAATTACCTTTTTTTGTGATGCCGTGATGCCACAGAGCTGGCAGCAGCAGCTTCTCCCTCTCTGTGACACCACAGTGCCCCCAAAACATCCCTAAACTCACCCCAGAATCACTCCAAAATCACCCTCAATCACCCCAAAATGAGCTCCAGCACCCCCAAAACCTGCCCTAGAAATAGCCCCAAAATCACCCCCAAAAATTGCTTTGGTACCCCCTAAAACACCAAAATCACCCCAGAATCACTCCAGAAATCACTGCAAATTTCCTTAAAAACTTTTGAAATTACCCAAAATCTGCTTTGGAACCCCCAAAACACCTGCAAAATTGTCCCAAAAACCACCCCAAAATCATCTGATATCACCCCAAAATCAGCTTCTGCACTCCCAAAACCCCCTGAAATCACCCAAGAAACCTTCAAAATTGCCCTAAAAACAACGCCAAAGTCGCCCCAAAAATCTCTCCAAAATCTCCCCAAATTACTCCAAAACTGGCTTTGGCAATCTTGAAAAAAAAACCAAAATTGCCCTAGAAATACCCCAAATCGCCCAAAAAATCACCACAAATTTAACCAAAATCATCTGAAAATTGGATTGAACTCCCCCCAAAAGTCACCGCAAAATGATCCCCAAACTATCGAAATCCCCTCATAAATCACCTCAACATCACACCAAATCACCCCCAAATCAGCTTCTGCACCCCCCAAAACCCTTAAATTGCCCCAGAAACCTTCAAAATTGCCCAAAAACCACTTCAAAAATCACACCAAAATCACCTCAAAAATCACCCTAAAATCTCCCCAGAAACCATCCAAAAATCACCCTAAAAAAAACTTAAATCATCATCGGCACCCTCAAAAACACCCAAAATTGTTCAAAACCCCCCAAAATCGCTCCAAAAATCGCCCCAAAAATCAACCCACGAACTCTCAGAATCGCCCCAGAAACCAACTCAAAGGTGCCCCAAAAATCGCCCCAAAATCACTCCAAAACTGATGTCGGCACCTTCAAAGCTTCCCAAAATCACCCTAAAAATTGGCTTCAGCCCCCCAATAAATCACCCCAAAACCGTCCCAAAAATCACCCCCAAAATCACCCCAAAATCGGCCAAAATCACCCCAAAAGTGGCTTCAGCACTCTCAATACCGCCCAAAATTGCCCCAAAAGTCACCCCCAAATCAACCAAAACCATGCAAAATCAACCCAAAACCATGCTGAAATTGGCTTCTGCACCCCAAAAATCACCCCCAAATTTCCCTTAAAAAATTACCCCCAAATCATCCCAAAAATCACCCCAAACCCCCCCAAATCACCCCAAAAATCCCCAAAATCGCCACAAAAATCACCTCAAAATCGCCCTAAACACTGACACCCCAAATCACCCAAAAATGGGCCAGGGCAACCCAAAAATCACACAAATACCACCCAAAATCACACCAAAATAGGTTTTGGCACCCCAAAACTGCCACCAAAACTTCCCAAATCTCCCCAAATTAGCCTCCAAAACCCCCAAATAGCGCCCCAAAATCACCACAGAATTGTTCCAAAATCAATGCAAAATAACCCCAAAATCCGCCCAGAAGTTGCCCCACCGTCATTCCAAAAATCACCTCAAAATTGGCCTCGGCACCCCCTAAAATCACCCCAAATCTGCTCAAAAATCACCTTAAAATCGGCTTGGCCTCTGCCAAAAATATCCCCAAAATTTGAACCCAAAATCATCCCAAAATCTTCCCAACCCCCGCCCCCCCAAAAATCACACCCAAATCACCCCAAATGACCCTAAAACAGGCTTTGACACCCTCAACCCCCCCCAAATGGCACTAAAACCCCCAAAATTGCCCCCCAAACCACCCCCAAAATCACCCCAAAATTAATTGAAGCTACACCAAAATCAACTTTGGAACACCAGAATCGCCACCAAACACCACCCCCCCCCCCCCACCCCCGCCCACCGCCAAGAATCACCGCAAATTCGCCCCCAAAACTGCCCCAAAAATCTGACTCTCAGCTTTCTGAAGTCCTCCGGAAGAATTCTGTATGTGAAGCAGCCTGGGAGCAGGGTTTATATACCAGGGGCGGGCAATTCAGAGCCCTCTTCTCTCCCACGGGCAGAGGGTCTGGCACTTGCCATTTCCAAGGGCCCTGCAGCTGCCAAAGGTGCCTTTTTTGCTCGGTTTGTGGGATTTTTTGTTTTGTTTTTAATTTTTTCTGTGTTTGCCTTTGTGTTTATTTTTGTTTTATTTTTCAAAAAACTTTCCCCATCAGCTCTGGGCAGAATCTGTATCTGCCACTTGTCTATGGCACTGTGGAGGTGGCCAAGGGGACCTTCCCCAAGCAGTGTGCAGAGGAATCCAAATCTGCCCAGGCCAGGGCTGGTCAGTGGCCACTTAGTTGTGTTTACTGAAAGCAGGTCTGGATGTTTCCCTTGGGTGTCTCCAGGGAGGGAATGTTTGGTCTGCCAGCGCTGTGGTGTCAGAGAGAGGTGGAAGCTGCTGCTGCCTGCACTATGGTGTCAGATGGGGGGGAAACTGGCTCTGCCAGAACTGTGGTGTCACAGAGAGGGAGAAGTGGCTGCTGCCAGCTCTGTGGCATCACAAAAAAGGCAATTCTGGTACCCTAACTACTGCGGTGTAACAGTGAGATGGAAGTTGGAGCTGCCAGCACTGTTGTGTCACGTAAGGTTGGAAGCTGCATTTACACCTGCTGTGGTGGCACAGAGTGGTATAAGCTGGTGCTGCCAGCACTGTAGAGTCACAGAGAGGGGAACACTGGTGCTGCCAGCACTGTGGTGTTCAAAAGAGATGGCTGCTGATTCTGCAGGCACTGTGATGTTACAAAGCGGTAGAAGCTGGTGCTGCTAGGGCTGTGGTTTCACAGACAGATAGAAGCTGGTGCTGCCAGAACTGTGGTGTCCCAGAGAGGTGGAAGCTGATGCTGCCAACACTGTGTTGTCACAGCAAGGTGGCACCTGGTGCAGGCAGCACTGTGGTGTCATAGAGAGGTGGAAGCGGGTGCTGCAAATGCTGTGGTGTGACAGGGAGGTGGAAGCTGGTGGTGCCAGCACTGTGGTGTCACAGAAAGGTGGAAGTTGCTGCTGCCAGCTCTGTGGTGTCACAAAGAGAGGAAAGCTGGTGCTGCCACTGCTCTTGTGTCGCAGAGAGCTGGAAGCCGGTGCTGCCAGCACTGTGGCAACACAAAGAGTGTAATGGTGGTTCTCCAGCTACTGTGTTGTCACAGAGAGGTGGAAGCTGCTGCTGCAACTGCCATAGACTGCAACTGTCACAGACAGCAGGAAGCTGGTATTGCTGTCACTGTGGTGTCACAGAATGTTGGAAGCAGGGGCTGGCAGCCCTGCGGTGTCACCGAGTGATGGAAGCTGGTGTTACCAGCACTGTGGTGTCACAGAGAGGTGGAAGCTGGTGCTGCAAATGCTGTGGTGTGACAGGGAGGTGGAAGCTGGTGGTGCCAGGATGGTGGTGTCACAGGGAGGAGGAAACTGGCGCTTCAACTGCTGTGGAGTCGCAGAGAGGTGGAAGCTGAAGCTGCCAACACCGTGGTGTCCCAGAGAGGTGGAATCTCGTGCTCCCAACACTGTGTTGTCACAGCGAGTTGGCAGCTGGTGCAGGCAGCACTGTGGTGTCATAGAGAGGTGGAAGCTGGTGCTGCAAATGCTGTGGTGTGACAGGGAGGTGGAGGCTGGTGGTGCCAGCACTGACGTCACAAAGAGGGGAATTCCGTTGCGCCAACTTCTGTGGTGTGACAGAGAGGTGGAAGCTGGTGCTGCCGTCACTGTGGTGTCACAGGATGTTGGAAGCAGGTGCTGGCAGCACTGTGGTGCCACAGAGAGGTGGAAGCTGGTGCTGCAAATGCTGTGCTGTGGCAGGGAGGTGGAAGCCGGTGGTGCCAGCACTGTGGTGTCACAGAGTTGGAAGTCTGTGCTGCCACTGCTGTTGTGTCACCGAGTGGTGGAAGCTGGTTCCGCCTGCGCTGTAGTGTCACAGAAAGGTGGAAGTTGCTGCTGCCAGCTCTGTGGTGTCACAAAGAGGGGAATGCTGGTGCTGCCACTGCTCTTGTGTCGCAGAGAGGTGGAAGCTGGTGCTTCCAGCACTGTGACAACACAAAAAGGGTAATGGTGGTTTGTTGTCTGGGTTTTTGCCGTTCTCCTCTGTCTCCTTTAAGGAGTTTGTAAAAGTCTTGTTTTAGCCTTCTGTGTCTTTGGAGTCAGATACGCTTTCATATAAACAAACCATTTGTTATGGTGAAATCTAGAGATGTTTACATCCTTTTCATAAAGGAGGATACTGTTGACGGACTGCTGCATGATCCAGTGTGGTTGGAGAAGAAGATTTTCTTCCTCCAATCCATGATCACTGCTGGAATTTGATAAATGCTGATTCTGTAAATAAAGTCCTTCTTTCCGCCTTGGACATCGCAAGGTGTGGGTGTGAGTTCTTGTGTCGGTTACGACATTTGGTGACCGCCGAGCGTGTGTGTGAACTGTGGGTGAGATCTATAGCTCTTTCCCCCCCCCCCACTCCTTGGGTAACTGTGGGCTGTTTGGCACTGTGCCTACAGTCTTGTGATAATGGCACTCTCTGTGCGTTCCAGCCAGAATTCTGTAGTATTGGAGGTTTGGAAGGATATTATGGAGGAGAGAGGCTTGGTCGACCTTGCCCCGGTGGCCTTTGAGAGATTGTTCTGTTGGGCCAGGGATCAAGGCTTTTTCCTGGTCCCTGGAGAAGCGTTCTCCGGGGCCGTGTGGGCTCGTGTGGGAAAGCACATTGCAGAAGCTCTCTCTATTAAATTTACTAGGGAGATAGCGGAACTTTCGGTAGCTTGGAAACAGTTTAATAGGTTTCTGCAGAGACTGGACTCCGTCAGCTCTCAGGCTTCTGCGGAAGACCAGAGTTCTCAGGGAGAACAGCCCGTCTTGCATACGGACGAGGAGTTGGGGGAGGAAGCCGAGGTTCTCTCGGAAGCCGAGCTGCAGGAACTTGAGTTGGATATTGAGTCTCCTTTTGGGACAGAGGTTTCTCCCTCTGCTGGTGACGGCGCGCTGTGGGATGTTTCTGTTTCGGATCGTGATTCTGGTTCCCTCGGGATGGAACCAGCTCCCAGCTCGCTGACTCCTCGTGGCGGGCGAGGGGGGGAGGGGGATGTGGCTTCCCTCCGTGCCTTCCCCGCATTAGGGGGCTCTGAGGACTCCCTGATTGGGTCCTCGCCTCTGCCCGAGCCAGAGTCAACGACTGGTCTCTGTCCAACTTGCGGGGGACCCCTGTCGAGGGGTCGAGATGCTGTGTGACTGAAGGGGGTGGTCTCGCCGCCGCCACCCCCTCCGAAGGAGGGGGCCCCGGCTGCCTCTGCCTCTGCGTTGCCTACTGGGCAAGCGCGGGCGGCAGCAGCTGTCAGGGATCGTTTCCCAGACCCCATGCTCTCTCTCCGCTCAGGACAGGCGGGGCCAGCTATTGGCTGTGCCCCGGGGGAGACACTTTTGGGGGGTATTCCATGAAAGAAATAGCCCCAGGTTATGCACTCCCAAGTTGTACTGTTATACTGTTTTGCTGTAAAATTAAAGTTGCACTGTTACTTGCCTCTTTTAAACTGTTCATGTTGAATCTGTACCCCTGAATTTCTGCTTGTTATGTCCCAAGTTTTGTACCCTTTCTTCCTGAATTCTGGGTTTTCCCCTCTCCATCGGGTAAAAGCCCGCCGCCACTTCCTGTTGTCTCCCTGCTGCCACTTCCTGCCTGCCCGTCGAGCTGTGGACATCACCCAGTATGGAGATAAGGGAACTCCCATGGTGCCTGGCTACGGCCGGAGGTCCAGTTGGAGCTAGAAAAGACCCTGGGACAGTGAGCCGACAGAGAAACTGGACGTAAGAAGGACAAAGCTGTGCGAGGCAAACGTCTAGCTACCTGCAGGTAGCAGGTATTTTTTGTTACTTTCTCGCCATGACCTGAAAGGAACTGGAGAGAGGTGACCCCCCTGGACCACACGAGCCAAAGTGATTCTATGGAAACCCCTGTGAGGAAGGAATCCCGACTCTGCAGCAGCAGCAGCAGCAGCAGATTCGATTGCACCTCCTCCTCCGTGGTGTTCACTGGGAGCAGCGGTGGCGTGCGCAGCCCCTCGAGCCCCCTACCCAGAGCTGATTTCTAATAAAGGCCTTTTTAAAGGAGCCGGTCTCCTGGCCCATTTATTACAAATTGGGGGCTCGCCGGGACATGACCACTCCCGAAGAGGACCGAGGACGGGACGGCCGACCGCCCTTTGGATCTCCGGACAGCTGGTCACACCGGACCCAAGGAAGACAGCCTGGGATCGGACAGCACGGAGGAGCACCGGTAAAGTATAGCCAGTGGCGGGAGTGGAGACGAGCGAGTGGTGTGTGAGTGAGACGAAGGACGGCAGCTCGGATCTTCGAAGCGAGTGTGGGCCTTCTAGTACCGCGGTTCCAGTCTCCCGCGAGGGAACTGGCCGGGAACGGAGGGAAGCAAAAGGAGAACAGTGTGAAAGAGGCGTCTCCAGGGGCATAGCGGCCCCCCTCCGGGCGTGCGGAGGTAATTTAGAGGGTGAGTGGCACGTCACAGGGTGTATGATTGTAGGATAGGCCCGCCTCCATTCTAGAATCTACGGGGGCAGGCTGCTCAGGCTGATCCAAGCATGCGGAAAGCCTAGAGCTGTGTGTGTAGCACGCACCACACTGGCTGAGGTTACGGCCCGGGGTGTCCACAGGTTGGGACACTGGCTGGGGTAGCTGGCAGGGTGTGGGGAGTGAGAGAGGGTACTGGCCGAGGTTACGGCCCGGGGTGTCCAGGCAAGGAAGGGGTGCTGGCTGACAGTCAGGGCAGTCTGAGCACTGGCTTGGGACACTGGCTGGGGTAGCCTGCCGGGGTACAGGAGTGGGCGCACTGGTCGGGGGTACCTAGAAGTGAAGGGTATGCGTTCCGGGTGCGGAGAGACTAAAGGGCCGGGGGTCTTTTGAGTATACTGCCCGGGTGTAGGATGAATGAAAGTTAGGGAAGTCCCAAAGTGCAAGGGATTTAACGATAGGGAGAGTGAGTGAGTCGCACACTGTACGTCCGAGTCCTGGCTGTAAGTGGTGACTGGAACTCTGGGCCCAGGTTGACCGGCTGCTTACAGAAACTCAATTGATATACAGGAGAGGAAGAGGGGTGCTGGCTGGGGTAGTGACTGAATCTCGAAGGGCGGGATATCAGGCTACCGACAGGACACTCTGAGCACTGGCAGGAGTGGTGGCCAGACCCTGAGGGCGGGTCACTGGAGCCACTGACGGGTGTTTGTAGAGTGAGTGAAGATTACCTAGTGAGAATGGGAGCATACATGAGTAAGCAAAAAACACCTGAGGAGGAAAAGGGGAAGATAAAGAACATTCCCCCAGATAGTCCACTAGGACAAATGTTGGAACTATGGGATACTGATGAGGCCACTAAAAATTTGAGCAAAGTTAAAATGATTCATTATTGTATAGAGGTTTGGCCCACTTTAAATTTACCTGGAGAATGGCCGTGGTGTGGAACTAAGGACCCCTGGATGTGCTCGCAATTAAACCAGTATCTGAAATCCTGAGGGGACTCAGATACTGAGCAGATCCTTTATGCTGCCTGCTGGCAGAAACACAGAACCGAAGGTGAAACAGCTAAGATTTGTAAGCTACGAGAGGGAAAGAGGAAAAATGAAAAAGAGAAAAGGGAGGAAAGCAGTCACCATTGGGACCCTCTTGATTATTTGCCCCCTCCTCCCGTTTACCCTGGGATACCCCAAACTGTCCCTGCTAACCCTCCAGCTTTACCTGTGAACCCCTCCCCATCTCTCCAAACCCCTTCTTCAGCTTGCTCCCCAACAGGATTACCCCCTACAGCTCCACCCTCTCTACCACCTCAATCTAACCCGACTATCTCGAATGCTAATCCCTTCTACTCTTCAGCTCTGTCCTCAACGTCTCCTAACACTGGCCTAGTCCACTCCCCTTCACCATCTACTGTCCCTGCACTCCCACACAACTGGGAGCTGGACTTGCCAGCCAATAATAGAGAAACCCCAAAAGGACCCTACTGTGGCACCAGGTCAAGAACAAAGCTCTTCCCCCTAAGGAAAGTCCCGATAAGTGGGGCAGCTGGGGATGCACCTCTGACAGCTTCAGAAGTTGGGGGCTTTAAGAAAGAGCTGGGAAGCCTGGTTGGGGACCTGGTGGGGGTGGCTGGCTGGGTGGATCGGTTCCTGAATCCTAATGTTTGCACCTGGAGTGAGATGAACTCTATTTTGGGTGCCTTGTTCAGTCCCAAGGAGATGGCCATGGTCCATGTCGCGGGGATGCGAGTCTGGGAACAGGGGAGCAGGTTTGGGCCCCGGGCGGGGGATGGGCTCCCGCGGGCGGATCCAGGGTGGGATCCAGGTGGAGAAGGGGAAGGGCAGAATGTGGGAGACTGTGGAACCCTGGTGGTGAGGGGCATCGGAGGGTCTGTTCCCCGGGGTGGCAGCACCAGGCTGGCCTTTGATGGGACCCAGGGGGAATGGGACCCCAGCCACCTAGTTAAGCAGTGGAGGAGATTTTTGGTTACGTGGATCCCGACAGTCTTGAGGGCCAAGTGCTGTTAGAGGTGCAGTTCTTTGCTGGAACCTGGCCTGATATCAGGAAAAAAGCTAGAAATTAGTAACCCATGCTGCTGTCTGGACCCAAGAAAAAGAGTGGACTGAAGTTTCCCGTGTAAAAGGACCAGTATCGCCTCCTCCTAACTGTGGACAAAACCCAGAAAAATCCCCCACGAGTCTCCCCAAGTGGACTGCCATCCAACATCCTGCCAGCTGACAAAAGAAGAGAACCAATATATGATGAACATGAGTTGAGAGAAATAAAGAAGTTAGGGTTGTACCAAGAGAAGCAAGGGGAATGGTTAACCCCAGATAGACGAAAGGTTTGAAATAAAGCCCTAGCTTGAAAAATGCTAACAGAAATACAGAGCCTGACCCACTGGGGCACCCAAGGGTTATGTGATCATTTTTTTTTAAGAGAATATTTATGTATTGGGGTATATGGTCTGGCCAAAGCAGTAACTGAAGGATGCCTTATATGCCAAAAGGTAAATCAGAACACGATGGGGGGGGAGTGCCCCAGGAAGAAGACGGATGGCATTGGGACCCTTTCAAAATATACAGGTGGATTTTGCCGAGGTGCCTTCAGTACAGGGTTGCAGGTATCTACTTGTTATGGTTGATTGTTTGGCCCATTGGGTGGAAGCCTTTCCTGCTGCGGAGGAGACGGCACAAGTGGTAATAAAGGTATTATTAGAACACATCATCCCCCAGTATGGGCTAGTGAATAATATTGGTTCAGACCGAGGTCCTCATTTTGTAGCCAAAATTCTACATGATGTCATTAAAGCCTTAGGAATCAGGTGGCGGTTGCATACACCCTGGCATCCCCAAAGTTCAGGGAGAGTTGAGAGGATGAATAAAACCCTCAAAAATATATTAACTAAATTGATAACCGAAACAGGAATGAATTGGCTCAAGTGTCTGCCCCTGGCCCTTCTGCGGATCCGGGTCCAACCGAGATCCGACATAGGGGCTTCACCATATGAGATGATGTTTGGACTCCCCTTCTTACTGACCCCCTATAGCACTGGGGATTATTAAGAAGGAGAGGCCGCTACCCAGGAATATGTAAACAATTGGAAAGACATTGACAGATCTTAAAAGAAGAGGGTATCTTCCTCAAACCTCTCCCTTAGACAGACATGCACCAAATAAAACCAGGAGACTGGGTTTTAATTAAGTCCTGGAATACCACCCCACTAACCCCCAAATTCGAAGGCCCTTTCCAAGTTCTGCTCACTACTCACACTGCAGTGCGAACCCAGGAAAAGGGCTGGACCCACATCACTAGAGTGAAAGGACCATTACCACCCCCGAGTGATCCCTCTGACCCTGCAACCCCAACAAGAGTTCCCTCTGAGTGGACTGCCACTCGAGATCCAGACACCCTCATAGTAACTCTCAGGAAACAACCAAAAACCAGTTAAAGCCAATAAGGGACAATAACAGTTATTACAAGCTGTCATAACCATTGTTAAAAATCCACGTTGTTATAAGAGGTTAAAAAGTGTTAATATAAAAGTGTAAAATAATGGTTAAATCCGAGGTTATAAATTGTTATAATGAGCCACAAACTGTTAATGTAAAAGCAATAAGTAGCAGTAATTCTTAATTTAAAAATTAAATCTCTCATAGGGCACACCCAAAGGGAGCTAACTAAAACTAAGAAAAAGGTGGAAGGTGGGAATAAACAAGGGAGAACTCCACAAATCCAGCCTAAGAACTCCCCGACCCAAGAGGCAAGACCAGGTGAGACCAAAGAGAACCCTCAGAGCGAGATGGGGGCAGGTTCATACTGGACTCTTGGAGGGACTAATAGTAGTCCTATTGATATGATGAGGAGAAAGAACCCCCTGACCCAAGAGGCAAGGCCAGGTGAGACCAAAGGACCCACAAATAGAATGGTTCATACTGGACTCCTGGAGGGACTGATAGTAGTCCTATTGATAAGCAAGTTTACAGATGGGGCTTGCTCCAAATGCTGTCATTCAGTTTGTGATAGGGAGAATCTACAATCCCTTATGAGAGTTCACACCCATGTGAATCCCACATGTTTTGACATGACCCAATTATCCACCTGTCAAGAAGAGGAAAAACAATATTGGATTGCAAAAAATGCTGCCACATTTGAGCAGTGCCTGACTGGGGAGTGCCCTATCAGAGAGTGGTTCTGTTTTAAAGAGTTAAGAAATACAGAGGGAGTAGCAGATCTGATAAAAGAAAAACCACTGGTGGTGAAAAAGAATGAAATAGATGAACCCCTTGGGAAAAGTCTGTTTGTCGATCTGGTAGAGGGAATCAGCCATAAACTAAATATAACAAAATGCTGGATATGTAAAAGCACACAAATGTCTGATGTATGGCCCTGGGAAGGGACAAGCTTATCACCCCTAGACATCCTGAGATGGAAGTTAATAACGGGGAAAAAGTATAAAACCTTCCTAGGAAGAATGGCTTGTAAAAGGTGCCTACTGATCAAAGAGTTAAAAAAAAAAAAATGGATCCCCAGGGAACCTGAGAAATATTGGGCTATTGGGAAAAAAGAATCAGGGTGCGTCTGTAATAAAAGTTATGGTCTACATGAGTGCACTAATAAAGGGACCAATCCTTTTTGGGGAATCAGAGAAATTTCAAAATATTGGGAACACCCCTATGACACACAAAACACATCCTGGAAAGCCCCAAAACACCTCTTTTGGATTTGTGGTGACAAAACCTACACCCATCTCCCAGGAGATTGGGCGGGTAGCTGCACCATAGGAATCATCAAACCAGCCTTCTCCCTCCTCCCACGAGAATCAGGAAACCATTTAGGCATACCCTTATATGACAATTTAAAAAGAAAATACCGAAAGAGGAGGAGGGGCAGCACACAAACATGGAAGAGTAAAATATGGACACCAAAAGAAATAGTAAAAACATATAGGCCAGCAACTTGGACACAAGATAGATCATGGGGGTGCCGAACTCCAATTTACATGTTGAATAAAATTATCAGATTACAAGCAGTATTAAAAAGAATATCAAACAAAACAGCCCTTGCCCTTGATCATATCAGTAACCAATTGGCACAAACAAGAGCAGTAGTTTATCAAATCAAACTAGCAGTTGATTACGAAAGTAAGGTAATAAAAAATATTTCCAAAGAAATACAAAAAATTGCATGTGTAGCTACCCAAAAATGGAAGCCCTTAATTAATATGGACTGGTGGGACAACTTCTGGTCCTTTGAAGGGGCCTGGTGGAAAAAAGTAGTGTTCATGGCAATAAGTGCCTTTGCCAGTCTCCTACTTCTCCCCTGCATACTTCCCTGTCTAATTCGAACTATAGCCACTACTGTTCCAGCTAGTCTCCAAATCCCTAAAGTAAGGATTCAGAAACCTACAAATACAATTAGATTAGAACCCCAAGAAGAAGAATTAAGCACAGCAAAAAGAATTTATAACCAATACCAGGAATTAAAACAGATTTATTCCCTTGAATCAGACATAGCCAATTGATGCGGGCAAAAGCCCGATCAAAGAAATAGAGGGGGGATTGAAAGAAATAGCCCCAGGTTATGCACTCCCAAGTTGTACTGTTATACTGTTTTGCTGTAAAATTAAAGTTGCACTGTTACTTGCCTGTTTTAGCTGTTCATGTTGAATCTGTACCCCTGAATTTCTGCTTGTTATGTCCCAAGTTCTGTACCCTTTCTCCCTGACTTCTGGGTTTTCCCCTCTCCATCGGGTAAAAGCCCGCTGCCACTTCCTGTTGTCTCCCTGCTGCCACTTCCTGCCTGCCCGTCGAGCTGTGGTCACCGCCCAGTATGGAGATAAGGGAACTCCCATGGTGCCTGGCTACGGCCGGAGGTCCAGTTGGAGCTAGAAAAGCCCCTGGGACAGCGAGCCGACACAGAAACTGGACCTAAGAAGGACAAAGCTGTGCGAGGCACACGTCTAGCTACCTGCAAGTAGCAGGTATTTTTTGTTACTTTCTCACCATGACCTGAAAGGAAATGGAGAGAGGTGACCCCCCTTGGACCACAGGAGCCAAAGTGATTCTATGGAAACCCCCGTGAGGAAGGAATCCCTACTCTGCAGCAGCAGCAGCAGATTCGATTGCACCTCCTCCTCCGTGGTGTTCACTGGGAGCAGCGGCGGCGTGCGCAGCCCCTCGAGCCCCCTACCCAGAGCTGATTTCTAATAAAGGCCTTTTTAAAGGAGCCGGTCTCCTGGCCCATTTATAACATTCCAGACCCTCCCCGCCCCGCGCAGGCCCTGCTGAGCGCAACAGGTGGCGCTGCCTTTGGTCTGGGCCATGTCCCTGGCAGTTTGGAGCGGCCCTCCCCCGCACCTGAACTCTCTGCGCCGACAGCCCTGGCTTGGGGGCGGGACAAAGCCGCGGCTCTCCGAGCTGCGCCTCTTCCCCCGCCCGAGCCTTCCCCCGTACCAGTCCCACTCCGGTCTGCAGTGGACTCGTGGGTTTTGCCAGAGGCTGTGTCTGCCGCGGCACCCGCTGCCCGCGCTGCGGCGGCCGGACGGCTGATAGACACGGGCTCTGCCGAGGCTGCGGCAGAGGTGGATATTGTGGGGTCAGGCGCGAATAGTGATACGGCTGGCAGGAGACCAGTGATCGCCCTGAGCCGCGGGCCTTGGGCTGCTGGATCCCCCTCCCCGGGTCTGTGGACGCTTCCCCCATGCCAGGTGACCGTACGTCCGAGGGAACACGGACGATTTTGGCGAGAATTCAAAGAAAAAGTCGAAGAAATAATTGATGGTGCATTTGCAAATCGTCTCCTGGAATATGGAGATGGCTTCTCTGGCTCTGATGATGCTGTAGGGGGCGTGGTATCGGGTGATGTTGACCAGACTCCCAGTCAGACATCTGCCTCTGCCCCCGTGGGACCCACAGGGCAAGATTTAGCGGATGCAGCCACCTCTTCGGGGGGTTACCGGGCTTTCCCTGTGCTTAAGGGCGTTACTCATAACACTTATAACCCTTTGTCGTGGAAAGCTATATTGGAACTCCGTGATCAGGCGGGAAAGCATGGTCTGGGGTCTGTTGAAGTCATGCAGATGCTCCGAGTGATTGCTGCTGACTCCCTGATAACTTACAATGTACGCAGTCTGGCTCGTGTTCTTTTTCAGCCTGTGGAATACGACATTTTTGAGTCGAAATGGGCTCAGTTGGCAATCAGGGCAGTCGAACAGAATACCACGCTGAGTCCACAGGACCCCAGGCGTGCGATTAGCACTGATGTGCTGCTGGGCACGGGCAATTATGCCAGTCCTCATGGGCAGGCTGGTTTTGATCCCCTTGTGTTAGATCAGTGCCAGACGACAGGTATAGCAGCGTTGGTTCAGACCATAGAAATGGCTGCTCCGAAACAGTCCTTTGCGGTTGTTATCCAGGGGGCCAATGAGTCTTTCCTGCAATTTGCAGACAGGCTGACTGCCTCTGTGGAGAAGCAGGTGGCAGATCCTGGGTCAAGGCACCTTTTGCTTAAACAGCTTGTGAGACTCAACTGCAATGCTGACAGTAGGAGGATCATATAGGCCCTTCCTGGTGATCCCTCTGTTACCCAGATGGAAGAGGCTTGTGCGAGGATAGGTACCCCAGACCACGCCATGGTTGCCCAGACGGTGCAGCCTACCTTGGCTCCCATGGTGCAGCCTACTGTGGCAGCTGCAATGCAGCCTGCTCTGGTTCCTGCGATGCAGCCTGCTGTGGCTCCCACCGTGCAGCCGGCCTGGGTAGTACCGCAGGGCTGGCAGCAACGGCAGAGAAAGGCTCAGGCCAGCAAGAAACAGAAAAAGAAGGTACAGGGGGACACGGGTCCCGAGTGTTGGTGTGGTCGGTGTGGACGACCAAACCATACAACATCTGTCTGTAAGGCAACTGTTCATGTTAATGGTCAGGCTTTGCCAGGCTCGGGAAACGGGAAGCAGAGCGCCAAGGGGAAACGCACGCAGACCCAAAGCTTTCTCCATGCCCCGCAGCCAATGGAGGTCTGCTTAGCCAGCTCACAGCCAGCACCTGCGGCTCAGCAGGTGTTGACGTCGGCACAGCAGCAACAGTTGTTTTAGAATCCAGCAAAATACACAGGGTCCCTCTGGATGCCTTTGGTCCCTTGGGTGATGGCATGAGCGCCTTTCTTATGGGGCGGTCGAGTGCCACCATCCAGGGCATCATTGTGCACTTGGGGCTCATTGACGCAGATTTTACGGGACAGATTTCTGCCATGGTCTCCACACCCACCCCCCCTCTAACTATCCCAAAAGGGACACGGATTGCTCAACTTGTCCCCTTTAAGTCTTCTGTTCGCAGGACAGCTGATCGATCGCAGGGAGACGGTGGCTTCGGATCTACTGGGCCGCCTCAAGTTCACTGGACCGCTGTCCTGACCAAAGAACGTCCCGAGATGGGGTGTACCCTGTCTGTCCCTGGCGCGACACCACCGGAGATCCATCTCCGTGGGCTTCTTGACAGTGGAGCGGACATTACGATACTTTCCCTTGCCGCTTGGCCCCCACAGTGGCCCCTGGACCCTGTGCAGACTTCTGTCGCAGGACTGGGAGGAAATACACGATGCTACGTGAGCCAGCGGCCCGTGCTGATCACAAACCCAGAGGGACAGACGGCCATGGTTCGGCCTCATGTCACTTCAACTATTACTAACCTCTGGGGGAGGGATGTTCTGTCCGCGTGGGGGGTGCGCATCGGGACGGATTTTTGATGGGGGCCACTGCGATGAAGGGCGCAGAATGTCCTACGCCTCCCTTACGGTGGCTGGTGGACGAACCCATCTGGGTCAACCAGTGGCCCCTTCCTCAAGATAAATTAGTCGCCCTTCGGAACTTGGTGCAGGAGCAGTTGGACCAGGGTCATCTGGAACCTTCTACCAGCCCTTGGAACACTCCTGTCTTCTGCAGCAAGAAAAAATCTGGGAAATGGAGGTTACTACAGGACCTCCGAAAGGTCAATGCTGTGATGGAAAGCATGGGAACACTGCAAGTGGGCATGCCGTCGCCTACCATGCTTCCCGCAGATTGGCCAGTCCTTATCGTGGATTTGAAGGATTGTTTTTTTACAATTCCTTTGCATCCCGACGACAGACCAAAATTCGCCTTCTCGGTGCCAGCAATTAACAATGCCGAGCCTACACAGCAATATCAATGGAAGGTGCTTCCCCAAGGGTGTCGCAATTCGCCGGCCATATGCCAAGCATATGTGGCCCGCCCCTTGTCTGGAGTTCGTGAGCAGTTTCCTGATGCCCATCTTTATCACTACATGGACGACATCCTGGTGGCTGCGTCCACTCAGGATGAGCTGCTGAGGATACAGCCTCGGTTGCTCGATGCATTGCATTCCTATGGGCTGCAGGTAGCTCCAGAAAAAGGTTCAACAGCAACCTTCTTGGAAGTACTTGGAGGTCAAAATTCTGGAACGGACAATCCGACACCAGGAGGTGCAATTTGTGCATTCTGTGAAGACACTGAATGATGTCCAGAAATTGGTGGGTGTCATCACGTGGTTACGTCCGTACTTGGAACTGACCAACGCACAGCTGTCTCCTCTGTATGACTTGTTGAAAGGAGACTCTGATTTAAAATCACCCCGCACATTGACCCCTGAGGCATGTCAGGTGCTGGAGGAGGTTCAGCAAGCTGTTTCTGCTTGCCAAGTTCATCGCATTGATCCTTCCGTTGATGTCACTGTGTTCATCACCACTCCAGATTTCCATCCTACAGGTATCAGCGGCCAATGGAGCGAAAAATGGTCTGACTCCCTGCACATCTTGGAATGGGTCTTTCTGCCCCATCAGCTGCAGAAGACGGCAACCACGCTGTTTGAGCTAATTGCTCGATTAATAGTCAAATGCCAGCAACGGTGTTTGCAATTGATGGGTGCGGATCCCGCAAAGATCATACTCCCGGTACAGCGGGAAGATTTTGACTGGAGCCTTGCAAACAGTGTGTCTCTGCAAAGTGCTCTGGAAAACTTTTCAGGGCAGATTGCTTATCATCTGCCCAGCCACGAGCTCCTGAAGGTGGCAAAATGCACAAAGATTTCTTTGCAGCCCAAATATAGTCAGGAACCAGTGCAGGCACCCACCGTCTTCACTGACGGTTCGGGGAAAATGGGAAAGGCCATTGTTACTTGGATGGATGGATCTGAGTGGCAGGTCCTGGAAGGTCATGAGGATGGGTCAGCCCAATTGGTGGAATTGAGGGCGGCTGTAATGGCATTTGAGAAATTTTCCCAGGAACCTTTCAATTTGGTCACGGATTCTGCCTATGTGGCCAACATCGCACAGCGGCTGGGTTATTCAGTTCTGAAGAAGGTCAGTAATCCTGCCTTGTTTCAGTTACTGAAAGCCTTGTGGGGTGCGATCCAGGCCCGAGTTCATCCATACTATGTTCTGCATGTAAGGACTCACACTGATTTGCCAGGGTTTGTAGCGGAAGGTAACACGAGGGCTGACAAATTGGCTAACCCAGCCTGGGCAGCACCTCAGCCTGACATACTTGCGCAGGCCAAAGCATCGCATGGGTTTTTCCACCAAAATGCACGTACCCTGCAGAAGCAGTTTCATTTGACACCAGCTGAGGCTCGTGGCATTGTCGAGTCATGTGATGACTGTCACGCGCTTGCTGCGCCTTTGCCGGCAGGGGTGAACCCCAGAGGCCTGAGGGCCTTGGAGCTTTGGCAGACCGATGTCACCCAGATTGCCGAGTTCGGCCGGCTCAAATATGTGCATGTCACAGTGGACACGTTCTCCTCTGCGATGTGGGCTTCTGCTCACACTGGAGAAAAGGCCCGCGATGTCATTGCCCACTGGAGTCAGGCCTTTGCCGTTCTAGGCACACCTTCCACTGTGAAAACCGACAACGGTCCTGCTTACGCATCGCGGAAGGTGCGGCAGTTCCTGCAGTCGGGTGTGTCACACAAGTTTGGTATCCCTCATTCTCCGACTGGTCAAGCTATTGTAGAACGCGCTCATGGCACTCTGAAGCAGGTTCTACAAAAACAAAAATGGGGAATGCAGGGTGAAACCCCACACAGTCGGTTGGCAAAAGCTTTGTTCACCATCAACTATCTTACGGTGCCGCAGAACTCAAATAATCCTGTCATCTCAAATCATCGTTTCTCGTGGCAGGGTTCGGACAAGACGCAACAGCCTCGAGCGAAGGTTCAGGTGCGGAATTTAGTCACCAAAGAGTGGGAAGGGCCCTATGACCTTCACATTTTGGGGCATGGGTATGCAAGTGTAATCACAGATACTGGGACGCGCTGGGTACCTTTGAAGTGTGTTCGTCCTGACCTGCGACCACAGAGACAGAATCGAGCCAACAGGAAAAATGGAAGCCGTGACCAAACTGAAAGTCATGTGGGTGAATCATTGGGTGATGACTCTGATGCAGACAACGCGAGTGATCACTCTGATGATTCTTCCATGAGTGAGCACTGCATATTTTTCATATTTTCTCCTTTTCAACATTGTTCATTTTTCTTTTTCCTTTCTTTTTTAAAAAGAACAAGGGTGCTCCCAACACTGTGTTGTCACAGCGAGTCGGCAGCTGGTGCAGGCAGCACTGTGGTGTCATAGAGAGGTGGAAGCTGGTGCTGCAAATGCTGTGGTGTGACAGAGAGGTGGAAGCTGGTGCTGCCGTCACTGTGGTGTCACAGGATGTTGGAAGCAGGTGCTGGAAATGCTGTGGTGCCACAGAGAGGTGGAAGCTGGTGCTGCAAATGCTGTGGTGTGGCAGGGAGGTGGAAGTCGGTGGTGCCATCACTGTGGTGTCACAGAGAGTTGGAAGTCTGTGCTGCCACTGCTGTGGTGTCACCGAGTGGTGGAAGCTGGTTCCGCCTGCGCTGTAGTGTCACAGAAAGGTGGAAGTTGCTGCTGCCAGCTCTGTGGTGTCACAAAGAGGGGAATGCTGGTGCTGCCACTGCTCTTGTGTCGCAGAGAGGTGGAAGCTGGTGCTTCCAGCACTGTGACAACACAAAAAGGGTAATGGTGGTTTGTTGTCTGGGTTTTTGCCGTTCTCCTCTGTCTCCTTTAAGGAGTTTGTAAAAGTCTTGTTTTAGCCTTCTGTGTCTTTGGAGTAAGATACACTTTCATATAAACAAGCCATTTGTTATGGTGAAATCTAGAGATGTTTACATCCTTTTCATAAAGGAGTATACTGTTGACGGACTGCTGCATGGTCCAGTGTGGTTGGAGAAGAAGATTTTCTTCCTCCAATCCATGATCACTGCTGAAATTCGATAAATGCTGATTCTGTAAATAGAGTCCTTCTTCCTTCCGCCTCGGACATGGCAAGGTGTGGGAGTGAGTTCTTGTGTCGGTTGGGACAGTGGTTCTCCAGCTACTGTGTTGTCACAGAGAGGTGGAAGCTGCTGCTGAAACTGCTATAGTGTCACAGACAGCTGGAAGCTGGTGTTGCCGTCACTGTGGTGTCACAGATTGTTGTAAGCAGGTGCTGGCAGCACTGCGGTGTAACCGAGTGATGGAAGCTGGTGTTACCAGCGCTGTGGTGTCACAGAGAGGTGGAAGCTGGTTCTGCAAGCATTGTGGTGTCCCAGAGTCTTTGTAGCTGGTGCTGCCAGAACTGTGGTGTCGCAGAGTGGTGGAAGCTGAAGCTGCCAACACCGTGGTGTCCCCGAGAGATGGAATCTGGTGCTGCCTACACTCTGTTGTCACAGCAAGGTGGCAGCTGGTGCAGGCAGCACTGTGGTGTCATAGAGGGGTGGAAGCTGCTGCTGCAAATGCTGTGGTGTGGCAGGGAGGTGGAAGCTGGTGGTGCCAGCTCTGTGACGTCACAAAGAGGGGAATTCTGTTGCTCCAACTTTTGTGGTGTGACAGAGAAGTGGAAGCTGGTGCTGCCAGCACTGCGGTGTCACAGAGAGGAGGAAGCTGGTGCTTCAACTGCTGTGTTGTCACAGAGAGATAGAAGCTGGTGCTACCAGCACTGTGGTGTCACAGAGAGGTGGAAGTCTCTGCTGCCACTGCTGTGGTGTCCCAGAGAGGTGGAAGCTGCTGCTTCCTGCACTGTGGGGTCAGATGGGGTGGAAGCTGGTTCTGCCAGCACTGTGGTGTCACAGACAGGGAGAAGCTGCTGCTGCCAGCTCTGTGGCATCACAAAAAAGGCAATTCTGGTACCCTAACTACTGCGGTGTAACAGTGAGTTGGAAGTTGGAGCTGCCAGCAGTGTTGTGTCACGTAGGGTTGGAAGCTGCTTCTGCACCTGCTGTGGTGTCACAGAGAGATGGAAGTCTGTGCTGCCAATGCTGTGGTGTCACAGAGAGGTGGGAGCGGGTGTGTCCACTGCTGTGATATCACAGAGAAGTGGAAGTGTGTGCTGCCAATGCTGTGGTGTCACAGAGAGGTGGGAGCGGGTGTTTCCACTGCTGTGGTGTCACAAAGTGGTGGAAAGTGGTACTGCAGGCACTGTGGTGTCCCAGAGACTTTGTAGCTGGTGCTGCCAGAACTGTGGTGTCGCAGAGTGGTGGAAGCTGAAGCTGCCAACACCGTGGTGTCCCAGAGAGGTGGAATCTGGTGTGGATGCCGCCCCATCTCATTATCTCAAATGTCATTTTATGTCCATTTCCAATTTACAACGTTTGGAATGGACATCCTATTTAGGACAACAACCACAATGATTCTTACAGTATGGGAGAATAATTGACTGGGGACAAATAAAACCATTCTTCCCTTCCAAAATGCAAACTGCCACGTTTTTTTGGCATGATAGAGGAATTGCCAGACCCTTAATTCAATATTATCTAGATAATAATCAATTATATGTTCATAAGAATCTGTGGAAAATGCTGTTACCTGCCTTCAGTAATACCATATACCCAGTGAACTTGAACAAGAATGCTAACATCACAATTTTGACATTGCTAAAGAAACAATCACCAATGACTTGTACTTCACACCCATATGTTTTTGCTTTAGCAAATGATTTTTCAGTTGATTATAGGAATGGCTTGTATTTTCTGTCTGCTAATTCTTTTGGTTTTAAATCATGTGTAAACAACAAAGACATTAATAACTTTTCTGTCCTTCTTCCATTTAAGGGAAGACCAGAAATTTGGGTACCTTTAAATCTGATTAGGACTTGGGAAGGACAAGACGGACTGTCACAATTGGCTTGATTATTCCGGGAGGAAATCCAAAAGAGTAAGAGACGAGTTCACAAATTTCTCGGTTGGTTGATCTTTGCCGTCATTTCTGCTGTAATAGTTTTAACCACAGCCTCTGCAGCTGTTGCAGCTTTAACTAATTCCATTCCAACTGCCCACACCGTGGGACAAGTTCTAACCAATGTTACAAAAGGATTACAAACACAAGAGCAACTTGACAAGGAAATAATGACCAGATTAGATGCCTTAGAAAGTGCTCATTTGTGGATTGGCGAAAGAGTTGATGCTCAAAAACCCGCTGTCTTTACATTGCAATTGGGAACACATATATAACTCTCTGTGTGTCACTCTTCCATGGAATGAAACAGAACAAAATTGGGAAACAATCAAAAACCACCTCCAAGGAGCCTTTGATAAAGCCCTAAGATAAATATCCACTCACACTCAATTAAGAGATCAACTCAGAGATTTGCACACTCTGGAGGAACAGTAAGTACTGACAGACTTAAAAAATTATCTTGGCTAAATGCAAAAAATTGGTTTTCCGGAATAAATTTGCACGTTTGGGTTTTTATTGGATTAGGTTGTCTAGCAGTGATATTTTTTTTATTTTCTGTCTTGTCCTTTTCAACATAATTAGAGCCGTTAAAGGCACACAAAAACAAGCTATGGTTGCACTCGCTTTGTCCATGAATCCTAAAAATAGAAAACAGGGAGTTGTTGGGTTAACAGATGTTGGTATAAGGAAAGAGTTAAACAGAGAACGATGGCAACAGCACCAACCGCACCAGCAGCAGGTGTCTCTGACACAGCATGTACCTGAGACAAAACTGAAGGAACAAGTTTTTACTTCTCCATAAACATAAATGTACATTCTTCACGCACACTTTCACGCTCCTTTACCATGGTTTTGGAGAGAACAATGGAAAATGTCAAGAGGACAGATTTATTGTAGGACTGTGATCATGTCTGTAAGCTGTAAACAAAAAAGCTCTTAGAAGTAAAGATATATATACTGATGCTTCTGAATAAACCTCAGATTCACTCAGTCATGCTCTCTCTCTGATAGTGGGTCTCGTCTCTTCATGTATCACAATCCAGCACAGATCTGAAAGAACATTTCACAATTTGCTGGATTTGGCTAACTGTAATTGCCATACATTATTTCATTTAAGAGAGTACAGTATATAAAACCAAACTGTCTGATGTCTGCTACTTGACTTTCTCTCCTGTCAGCATATTTATTAAACCAGTCTTCACCCAAAAAAGCTTGTAGGGCTTTTGTTTGCTTGTATTTCTTAACTAAGTTCATCTTCTTGATATTTTTCTGAGTTAACTGTAGCAGGGCATCTCACCCCCCACAAGAGCTTGTCTACTGTTTGTTAACCCGTCAGATAACTCAAACAGAACAAGCTGTCTTGTAGTGAGTTATTTTGGCACCATGGGGTTAACACTCAACTGGCATCTCCCAACTGCCAATAAACACCTTACTGCTGAAGTGAGGTCTGAAAGTATAGGCTGAATTTCTAACTGACAGCCACTCATTGTACAACTATTAAAGCTACATCAAACTTTCACAAAGCAGGCATCTTCTGTACATTTTCCTGGAAATGTGTGGAGTTTCTCCCATGAATAAGGATACCTATTCCACAGTTATTCCCCAGGAGTTAAGTGAAGGAATTTGTGTACATTATTGTCATTTCAGTGGTAAGTTAAATTTGACTCCTAATCAATACTAATTCTTTTGCTAGCTATAATCTAGGTACCGTTATAACAGATATAGCTAGACTATATCTACATAGATCATTTGGTTTAACAGATACCAGCCCCACCAGCCTAGCCCAAAGTAAACAAGTCCCTAGACACAACAAGGATAGGTCAGATTCAAACCCAGTTCAGAAGACCTCAGCCACCCCCTGTGAAGCACCAATACACCCATATCATTAGCCAGTGAGCTAATCTGAGATCCTTGACCAATCATGTCTGTAAGTGCAGGAAACTTGAAAACCCTATAAAAGGAGCTGCCAGTCAATAAATGAGGCTGTTGCCACATGATCCTCAGTGTATATTGCATCCCTGTCTCTGCCTTCATTGAGACATACCTTGATATAGTGCACTGTTTTATGTTATGCTGTAATCTACTGGTAGTCCTTTAGTTTTATACTGTGTAGTAATTCTGATTAAGATCTTTCATCTATTATCTCTTGTCTGTTAATTTGTCTTAATAAATAACTCATTTTTATATAAAAATATCTGATTTGCCATCATTAGAAGTTACAGGACAAAATGATCCCTGAAATTTAAACTGTTACCAAAATCTGAGGCTAAGGAAGGATTTGTCTTCATTTAAATCTCTTTCTATGAAGGAGTTTAAACACACAGAGGAACCCCTTCTGCACCTCAGACTCAGCTGCAGGGTGTCTTTAGTAAACTTTGCCTGAAGCTCCCACTGTCTCTATGACATGACCTTATATTAACAATATTAATACAACTCCATCAGACATCTACCCTCCATACATATGCTAATCTTGCCTTCTCTTTGTACAAAACTGTCCTGAACTATTATGAAAAATTCATATAAAGATGAATAAATTGCACTATATAGAGTTACATGTGAAGAGAAGATAAATAAAAAACATTATAAACTTTTTCATAATGCAGCCTTCAACCTTGCACACACTTTATTCCTCTCCCAAACACTGGCACTTCTGGCCCCTATTGTGCTCTAATTTCTGGTTTGTCAAATGACCTCTGCAAAAGAAAATTTTCAGCAAAGAGAACACGATCCTGCCCCTCCTGTATCAAATCAGAGGCAGATGTTTAATTAGCAGGATTCTACATTCATTTTTCTTTAGGTTCAAGGATAAAAGGAAGCTATTGGTCTTTGTCATGTGTGGGAACTACAACAGGGTGCCTTTAACTTACAGATCTGATGTGAAGTTTCTGTGTGTTTGTCTTGGGTTACAATGTAAGGTGTAACTAAAGTATGTATTCTACCACCATCTACATGGAATGTTAAAATGGGTGGAGCAGAGTTTCTTTATCTTTGCCATGACTCAACCGTGATAAATATCTCTGGGGAAGCAGCAGCACCACCCCCCTGAGGGAGCTATCTCTGCTAATGTGCTATCAAGGATTCCCCAGAATGACTCATATAATTACATCACCCTATTGTGAAATTCCCCACCCAGAAGGAGGTACCAAACATTCCTGCCTCTATATAATCTGGGACTTGGGACACCACGATACCACCACTGGATATCCAGAGGACAAGAGCTCTTGACAACCACCAGTCGACCTCCAGAGAAGGATCAGACCTTTCTACAGGATCACTGCTTCAATAAGACCACATCCATCACTCCAACCAGACTGCAACCACCATTTAATTGAACTGCTACTACCACCCTGACCAACAGGGGGACAGGTTGTATCTTGACTCTCAGTTTAAGCCAGTGTTCCTGTACTATTGCCTTTATTGTAATTTTCCTATTAAATTGTAGTTCTGACTTGAAATCTCTCCAAAGTATTTGTGCGGGGATAATTCCTCCTACTGGTTTACCTTCAAACCAGCACAGGGCTTAAAGGCAAGAGGGACTAAAGTGTAATGCTATGGAAAAGATCCTGAAACAGATGTGATGCAGCTGGCAGCAAATGAAGAGTGAAAGTTGGCAGATATATCCTAAGTACAACAGTTTAGATAACTCTTCCTGCAACAAAACCCTCTGTAGAAAGGGAACTGCTACAAAAGAGAATTTTCCAACTGAAGTACCCTGTGTGCTTTAAATTAATCATTACTTTCACTCTCAAAAATTAACCTAAAGCCCCAACAACAAGCTATTGTACTTCAAAGAGAGCTAATACAGTCACCAGCACTTCCACTTTAAGAATCCTGGCTGTTCGCTTTGACTTACTCACTTATGAAGACGTCCTGCTTCCTCCTGATATGCAGTAAGCTGTTGCTTCCATTGTTTTACATTGGCAGTGGACTACAACAGGGCTGCAGTGAGTTTAGCATTATTACCCTTGAGTGTGGCCAGTTCTGCCTCCCAATGTTTGCTGATTGTCGAACTGCACAGACAGAAAGATAATGGTCAGAGCCCTCTTTATCTTTTTGTTTAAGATGTCTTATATTTTTTTTAATATCCTGGGAAAATAGAATTATGAAAAAATCCTATGACTGAATGTCTAAATGAGAATCTAAGTGCTCAAATCATCAAAACGTTAAATTCAGAAAATATTAATGAACAGATATTTTTGATATACATATAATCATTATTGGAAAACCACCTCTACCCTACCAATTCAGCAGGGTCCTTTTTTTTAGTAAAATGTTAAGGATGATGAAATCCACCTCAGCTTCCCAAAAGCAAGAGCATGTAATTCTAGATTATGTATATTCTGAGTTACAATTTTAATATATACATATTGGGAGCAAGTATTTTTTTAATGTATTAATTTATGAAATATATTGTAAATAAAGATTTGTCACCAACTTGATTAAAGAAAGCTAATGTAGTGCTTTGGAACTACAGCTTAGTTGCCTAAATGCAAATCTTCTATGCCTGAAATATACTTTCTTTATTAAATACCATATTTAATTTCTACTTACAAATTCAAAAGTCTTGAATTTCAACACCATAATACTGTTAATGTGCCTTTCTTCAGTAATATAAGCAAAGAGACCACAGACTGAGAAGCACAGAGGTATTGCTTTAATACAAAGAGGAAGCTGATGTTGGGGTCTTTTGAAGTAGCCTGTGGAGGAACAATCCTTGCCTACAGTTTAGTTATTCTCTGAGGAAACACAGGGCTTTATGCTTGACAGATAATTGGTTTGCCATCATCCAAAGACCCAATCCTTGCAGTCAATATACAAGGGAAAACATCTTAGACACATCAGTTGAATGTATTAGTATGCAAATAATTCATTAATGTTTACTTGTATAATGTCAACAGCATGTGAGGTGCACACCCATATGGAAAATACATATAAAAATAATTATTTTTGTTTAATTAGCTTACTATTAAAGGCATAATCGGTAATCTGTAACACTGGACAAAATAATTTTGTATATAGATTTTTGTATAGCAGTAATTAATATAATTATTTATTATAAAATATATTTTACTCTGCCTAATTTAAGTACAAATCATTATTTTGTATGCAAGTTTATAGGTTTATTTGAATTTTGTACATATTGTCTAGGTTTGGAAAGACAGGTTTCTGCCAGGGAAACTGGGGTTTCCCTTAGAATGGAGAATGTAAACCCCTCACCCCCGCCAAATTATAATTTTGCAATCAAGGGCTCTCAGGCAAAGATTTTGGGGATAGGAATAACAGTTCTTTACTAGGAATATTAACAATACAAATGTAATAGGAAACAAAACCACCCAACCAAACGAGCAAACAAACAAACAAACAAACAACAATTTTGGAAAACCCTGACAGAGTCAGAGCTACAGCCTGACACCCTGTGGGTCAGGGTGTTGAAAGCAGTCCAAAAGTAAGTCCTTCTGAAGTGGCAGACGTGATTCTGTTGGAGTAGAGATGATCCTGTAGAAGAACCCGGTCCAGTGATGGTAAAAGGGATCCAGTGGTGGTAGGAAAGGGTGCAGTGGTGGTCGGAAGGGTCCACTCACTGGACAAGAAGGGGTCCAGTCTTCCTCCCAGAGAATCGGGTGAAGCTTGCAGCTTTCCTGTCTCTGTGTCTCCATTTATCCAGACAGCAAAACTGCCTGCCCCCCCCCCACTGCCAGGGGGATGTGATCCATCTCACAATAGGGTGACAGAAATGCAGATGCACTGCTCTGGGGGCAGGGGTATAGCCTGGGGGGGGGTTGCTAATGGCCCATTATTAGAAGGTGTCGGGCCTCTCTCCCACAAATGAAAATAGAATACACATATTTGGCTCCACAACCCAGGACACATATGAACAACTAAACATTATGTCACCATTTTGTACACCGAGTTTCTTTTGTCCACTTCATGCACATGTACAGCCCATTCCATAAAAACATATTTCAAAAACATTATGATTCCCATAAAAGCTCCGAAGGTGTTCAAAGCCAACTGGTCACTGAGGAACATTCATTACCAATATAGATCACATCTACTGTTTTACTAAAACACGTCTGATTCATTTACACTCCAGTATTTCCTTCCAAATACATAATTTCATCCCTTTGAACAGGAATATAAATTCTTTAAGAAGAGGAATAGGAGTTCTTTCAAATTGCTCTAACATTTCATGATCTGTTCAACCAATCGTGAGTTCAGCACTGGCATTTGTAGATCTTAAATGACCAAAAAAAATAATGATAATTCTATTTCATCAAGGAACACTGACTTACATACGAAAAATAAGACAGTAACATTGTCTACTCTTCTGTTTCTCTGATCAGATTTACTTTTCATTTATAGTAACACAGCAGATCAAAAAATTCCATAAAAGAACATCCTAAAAAATCTAGTTCATTATATTCACAATTCCTCATTGATGTTCTGATCCAGCAAATATCCACACCAGCAATTTCAAGCAAGCAAGTAATCCCATCTAATAGTTCTGCGATAGTAGGACTAGTAGCTGTGTGTGCATGACATGTATACATGTTTACAAAAAGTGTCTAGATGCTAATTTTCCATCACAGAAAAAAATATATTTATATAATGAAGCAGATAAAAAGCATTATATACAGGACAGTTACAGAATGAGAACTCTTTGGTCACTTAATATCCTAATTTAAGTTGCAAAAAGGTTAGTGAATGGGATTTTTATCAGTTCAATAATTTATACACTCACAATGATACAAGGAAAACTTTTAAGGCATGAAGATCACAGAAGTCAGACTGCTAGCTAGTGCTGAATAATAATGTGAGGGGGATTTGTGCAGTTTTTCATCTTCACTTTTGCCCAGTGCCTGACTACCCTGCTAAGAAAACATTCAGGAGCTCTGAAGTTATTACTTGTACAATGGAATGTCATCATTAAATACAAAACATGAACTTTCTATTACTAGTATGGCTATCCTGTGTAGCAGTGTGTGGCAGCAGAGATCGTTGTGTCCAGGGAGGTACAGCCGCCGGCAGGGAAACAGACAGGATAAGTCTCTTTCTTAAGCTCGAGAATCCATTTTTAGTCTCCCCACCCCGGACCGGGGAGGAGGTGAGGACGAAGAGAAGAAACAGGGGCAGGGTCATGGGTTTTATCGGGTATTCAGGGGAGGAGTCTTAGGGTTTGGGTCAAAGGAGGAGATAACACAAGGACAATAAGATCAAATTTCAGCCTCCTCAAAATGGGAGAACTTCACAATCCTGGTTCTATCCAGAGGTGACTGTATGATACTGTATCCCTTATTGTCTGCTTTTTGCCCAGACATTTGTCCTGTACCTTTAAGTTAGGTCCAGGAGGGGGGGGGGGTGGGGGAAGCCGCTGGAATTCTTTCAGCAGCCTGTGTTCAAAACACAGATAACTCCCTCTGGTTTTTCCCCGCTTTTGGCTCTTTTTCTCAGGAGAGAGACGGAGAGCTAAAATTCTTTCCTTTTAGATAGCTTCTTATTTGTTAGCTGAGACAAGAAGTTTCCCCGAGACTGTGGCTTCTTCTGGAACTCTTCAGCTTTGCTCCAGTCTGAAAAAAACAGACCAATACTGGTAGCCCATGCCATGGTCCGGCGGGAAGAGGCTGCAGGGACGCCACATCTGAGCAGGACTCTAAAAAAATCAACCTTCTTTCCCCACAGCGAGGTTTCTTATCTAACATCATTATTTTTTTCCCTCTGCCTGCCGGCACCCTGCTTGTTAAATAAACAGGTTTTTTTAGCTTTCCTACAAGAAATTCCTTTCAAACCTGTGGAGGAGGGGCTGCCGAAACCTGCCTTCCATTAGAGGACACATTCATCTCATGGACGTTTCCTCCTAATTTGTCTCAAACCAAGAAAAGAGTTCAGAAGGTTTCTTTGAAGTGGGTTGGTTTTGGTTGTTTTCAATAGGATTGCACCAGTATTATTTCTCAATAATATTTTTATCCCTAAGACATCTACATAATGGGCATGAACATGCCTACTGTAATGCAGAGGTTATCTGTTTGCAGCACATATGTGGTTTTTTTCTACAAATAAATCTCTTGTATTTTCTACCGATTTTACTATGGCTCCAGAAAATTGAAATATATAAAGTAAATTGGTCTAGTTTTGTATCTGATAATGCACAACTTCCAAACTATTTAGACTTATCCTGTTTCTTCTAAGAGAACTGAAAATTCTCTGACATAATCACAATAATGTGATGGATATCACACTGATGCCTGCATAACTTAGGTCAAAGTTACAAGGTGCTTATATAGCTTGAGTTATAAGATATCAATATAACCTGATATATCAATATAACCTGACACCTATATAACCTGAATGATAGCTTTTTTTATACCTATATGTAATAAATGCTGTATATAATTTGGTTTTATTGTAAATATATGTTTCTGTAATAATGTAATAAATACATGCTGTACCTTTAAATCAAAAACTCCTCCGCAACTGTCTCAGAAGCCACATACCAACCCAAGCCTGAGGCCACCATCCAGGAATGCACCATCACTGTAGACACCAAAGGAAATGGAATTAACAAGAGAAAGAAGTGTGTACCTGGGGAGGAGATGAACGGTCAGCTCCCGATGGGTCCACCAACTGACCTGCAGCTTAACTACAGATATGCATCTTATCCATGCTATCTAGATGGTGAATCCCAATAGCAGGTTCCCTTAAAACTAATCATGGACCTTCGTTTCTCGGAAACCCATTCAGCCAACCCGAAGCCGAAAATCAGGGCTACATGAATGTGTATTCTAAGCAGAGACAGCAATACAGACTGAAGCCGCACACCATGTAGCGAAACACTATAAAAGTGGGATGCTCAGAACATATGGTGTGAACTGTGGGGGTTATGGCGTGATAGAGGCCGTAGCTTAAGTTCACCCAGTGGCTACCCTGGGCTGGCACACTGACCTCGATTGTGGCATTTCTCAATTGTTCCGCTCAAATTTTTCAATAAAAATTCTTTTATTAATAATTTGGCTGATCATGTTTATAACACTATATAACCTGAATAATAACTTTTTATACCTATATAACCTGATATAAATAACTTTTTATACAATGTAATGGCTAATATATGGTTAGCTAGTTGTTTAATGCTGAATAGACAAAAAGAAGAAAAAACTTACCAGGTGGTGTTGTGATGTGTAATTTTGTGTTTTGGTACCCTATGGTTTGTTCCCTTCCCCCCCCCCCCCCCAGGGTGGTGGTTTAGCCCAGGTTGTGTCCACCGATTGGGTTGTCAGTCTTCCCTGCTACATACCCCTTATTCCCAAATGTTCTCTGTCAGTCTTCCCTGGTACCAGCCCCTGCATGGACTGCCCCTTGGGGAATCCCCTATTATTCAAGGCTCCATTGGTCTGTTTATATAAATCTCCTCACATTATCCTCCCCACTGGTTTGTGTTCTGTAAACCTCACCTTGTGTCCCTCCCCGGTCTTCTACCTATTGGCCCCTTGACCCTAAACTCCACCCTGATTCTGTCCCTTAAAACCCACGGTCCTGCATTTGTGTCCTGTCCTCACCTCTGCACTGCATTTGAGTTATGTTACATTATAATAAAGGATTCTTAGACTGCGTGTGAGGCCTGCTTCATTCCTTTATACACTGACCCTATGGCGACTGCTTGGGACTCTTGAGACCCTGGGGGTTGTGTTGCTCCCCCCTCAAGGGCCATATCACCAGGCACGAAACGACAAGGTGGATAGCTTTAGAGATAGATAAATATACTACTAATGAAAAATTAGCAAGGCCAAAGCCAATTAGCCACAAAACAAAGAATTTAGGCTGATTAAGACAAGACAGACCAAGGAACACCGTAACTGCACATGCTCCCAAGATAAAGTTGAAAAGTTCAGATGCGAAGACGACCTTGGAAGCCTTCATCAGAGACCCCCGACAACCCCCGAATTGGGCAGATGCAAGTGCAATGCAAAAGAACTATCTAATAACCATGAGATCATACTATGTAAATTAGTTATGTGATGATGTTGTAGTGACATAGTGATACTAAGAAATACTTACTGTATAAATATACCACAGCACTTGAGTTAGGAGAAGATATCCCCCTTGACACCAGTGCTGCAATAAACAAATACCTGCTCTATAGACAACGGTCTATGGGGATTTATTTCCAGCCTACCTTTTGGGCATCAACATCATGAAACAAAGAATCAAATATGTGAATTTTTGTTTCATAAAAACATACTTTGATTAAAATAGCCCATAACCAATCCTGGAAGTGTTGACTCACTTTTTTCAAATACTTTCTTGGCAAACTAAAATTTTTAAAAAAGACAAAATTATGCTTTGTGGATTGTTTTGGTTAAAACTGGACTTATTTGGATTCAAATTAATTACTGTGAGGAATCAATTTAATTTTTATGCATCCTTCAACATATGTTATAAACCCATTTTCTGACATCGGGTGAAAAATTACTATAGGGGCTGTACACGTGCTGGGAGCCTTAACACATGCCATGTGTTAAGGAGGCACCTAGGAGAAAATGGAGGGAGGCTCTTGTCTCGGGGGGGGGGAACTTCACCTGACAGCCAATCAGGGGAAAGAAAACTCCCACGACTGAGCTGCAAGTGATGCCCCTCTTGGAGGCATCCAGACCCTCGGCTGCCTGGGGGAAAATGACTGGAAAATCAGACTATGGGAGGAGTCTTAGCACATAAAAGTAGTTAACTGCGCCACAATTTAGTCTGCCAGTTTTAATTTCTTGGGAGCAGGAGCTCGCCCAGAGGTTCAGCTTGCTAACCCGCCCCCGCTTGCCTTTTTGCCTTTTTCTCCCTGAGGTCGTGCTTCTTTCTCTGCCTGTCTTTCCTGTCCGCATCCCCCGAGGCAGCCCTTCACCGCGACAACCTAGTGCTCCGCTGTTTCCCCGACAGAGCAGCTGCCATGCCCCCACCTTGACAACCCACAGCTGCTCCAGAAGTTCACTCGTAGCCACAGCAACCTGTTCTTTGCCGACGGAGGAGAAACGCAGCTTGCTGCTGGTTGAAAATCGTGCCTAGCTCCCCACGGGAGCCACGCAGATGTGACGCGGCTGGCAGCACACACACTCCATTTGCCAATCAGACGCTGAGTGTGCACCCCAGGGTTCTAGTAGCAATGCTGTCCCTGTTTTCTATTTCTCTCTCCATCTCTCTTTTTCCCTCTCTGCTCCCTTTTCTATCCCACTCAGGTTGGGATAATACTCTTTCTTTATTAATAAAGAGTTCTTAGATATATTTGCTGCATTTGCCTTTATTTTTGTCCCAGAAATCTATCAAAAAGAATCCTCACTGTCGCTGTTGGACACAATAAATGGAGGCAGGGAGTGATAGTTTCTCACAGAAGGCTGCAGTGGACTCCTTGCCAGGAAGGAGCCACACGTTTATTTCTCGGGCTTCTTTTATACTTTTACAGATGTGCCCACCTTAGAGGTGGGACCTTTGGGAACCATTGGTCAGTTCCAGAGACCCCCACACGAAATCCCTCCTCTGGCAAAGTACGTGCAAAACAAGGTAGTTTACATTATGTGACCTTGTGTACCAGAAGAGTGCCTGGGAACAGAATTTCCCAAAACCAAAACATGGTAGGCATGAAGCGTGGCAACACCTCACCAACTCTTCTTACAGTGGGATAGGACAATTATTTGAGGACCAGATAAAAGCACACCTACAGCAGGTTGTTCTTAGGCTAGACTAAGAGTATGTGCATTGCGTATATCTGTAGAGCTACCTTTGTTCAAATTTATCAACAATTCCAAAGCGAACACTGAGAAACATATGGTTCAGGCACAATGTGATAAGGACAGTAGAACAGAACAGCATTTTACTCACTTGATAAGGATAGTAGTAAGACATTAATTTTGAAGAACTAAGGATTTTAAGGAAGTTAAGATTATAGTTGCTGAATTAGCTGAAGTGAGTAGATAAGCTTTGTTTGCAGTTAACAGAAGCTGGATCTTAGACAAGCTGTCCTGGATCTAGTAACTCATTGCTTGTCAACTTTATGTTTATGTAGCTGTGCTTATAATGAAAAACAAAATGTGGTAAATAGATCTCAAGGACACAAGATAGTTGCAGACTTCCCATGCTTGAAGCACCCATTGAACACAGGAATCCATAAGTTCTACCAAGGATTCATTTATCAAGTATGCACTGAAAAGGTAGAAAGGTCAGAAGGAGGAAGACTCGTTTTACTTCCTCATTTCTAGTGACCCGTCCCCAGAATAGACCCCCGACTCATTTCAAGGAACAAACAACGAATGCTTAATAGCCTTTGTTCCAATTAGTATACGAAGAGAGAAGAGGAAGTGACAGGGGTATGAATATGCATTTGTATTTTGTATATTCAACACTTTTGTAAATAAAAAGCTTTGTAATTACCTGTGATCTTCGCAGTGCGCATTAGGGAGTTATCCCACGGGCTGCCCAGCGTCACAATAAACATACACTTTCTAACTTTAAACTGTTAGAGAGTTTTTGTCTGTCATAACTGAATACTGATATTAGATTGATATTCATATTTTAATAATTCAGTAGAACAGAACAGCATTTACTCTTATCAGGGACAGTAGAACACTACAGCACAGCCTTGGAGAAATAGATAAAGGATGTAACTTAAATGATCTATCCTTCACACTAAATGAGGGAAAATACACCTGAAAATCTAGAATACAATCAAGTTGAAAGATAGAAAGAAAAAAAAAGACTTCTGTCATGGAGAACAATCTGAATTTTCAAGCTTCAAAACAATTGAACTTTGTTATGAACTTTTGTTCTGCTCTTTTTTTTCAAAGAAGGAATCTGCAGAGAATTCAGATGTCCTACTCTAATAAGCCTTCTCTGAGGGCATGGAATTCAGTGGGTTTTCTTCCTTTTCTTCCTGTAGGCTTATCTCTTGCCTAAAGTTTTACAGCAACAGCAGAAATGTAACACCTAGATGATACATCTTGCATTTTTAATGTCTTCCTCCTGATAAGGATAGTAGAACAGAACAGCATTTTACACTTACCAAGGGCAGTAGAACACAACAGCACGGCCTTGTGGAAACAGATAAAGGATGTAACTTGGGCAAACAGAAGTCATGCAAAACACAAGCAGGATGCCAGCTCAGCTCTGCAGGAGCTGACAATGTAGAAGTTATGCAAAACGATATTGTGCTTACTCAAAAGTAGCGATCAAGGAACAGCCACCTAAAAAGGGCACTGGACATTGAAGACCACTGAAGAAGACCCCAAAGAATCATATAGACTTCCGATAAGGGGTGCAACTACGCCAAATTACGTCAAAGGAAGTGGGCATAGCTAATGAGTATGTAATCAGTGTGTACAATAAAAACTGTTCATTTGATGCTCAGTGCACTTGAATGGAGGATGGATCCCCTGAGTGCCCAGCACTACAATAAAAAATGCCTACTTTCTAATACTCTAAATAGTGTTAGAAAATTTCTGTCTGGCTGATTTCAGCATCGAATGAGTATTCTCCCTCAGAAGAGAAGATGCTGGAGTTAACACCCAGGACTGAAAATGCACAGGTCTAGAAGCTGAAAGTCCATGCATGGAGCTCCCAACAACTGCTAGAGCGCATGGTCAAAATTTTCATCATGAAGCAGCTGCACTACACTTCCTCAGAATAGGTACAGGAGGGTCGAATGTAACTTTCTCTCTTTAGAGAGAAATTATTGTTTGAACTTAATTCCTGTTTGAAAGGTTTTTTGCTAAAAGAAATTGATTTTGCCCTCAAAGCATTGGATTGTGTCATAGGAAATAAATGCACAGCTCTGTCAGGTTATTTTAACAGTTGTAAAGATCTAAACAAAACCCAAATAATTCTTCATGTCTTCTTAGATTATTTTCTCTATGAAGCACATGAAATATGAACACTTATTTGGTGATCAAAATGATCCAAACTGCAATGCAACTTCTGCCAGAACACCTTTCAGTTTTATACCATGGCACAAAGAACAGATCTGTACATATACATTGGGGGCGTATATAAATATACACGGACACACACATCTGCAGTCCTGCAGTGCGATAATGCAACATGTGCATCTATTTTGTTTTGTTCTGAAAGCTATCCATCCTCTTGCTAGCAGTGTCATAATTTTAACAGTTATATCTTCAGCCCTGTCAGAATTAACATCAATTGAAGAGGCAGCGGCCTGCTGGAGGCATACTGACATTGCTGAGAGCTCAGTGTAGAAGAGTGGCTTGTCATGTTTATCTTGACTTTGATAAAGGCTTTCTGTTCTCTTGGGAAAGGTGCATACTAGAGGAATGACTACAGCCATAAACATCATGTGTGAATGTTTTTCTTTTACCACCCAGAACACTAGGAGGTGACATGTTTGAGTGAATGGCTGATGAATGCTCAGTGGTGTAGCAGTTTTGGTAAAGTGCAGAACGAAAGACAAAACAGCTGTAGATTCTGCTCTTTCCCAAAACTTTCCCGTAGTACAAACATATAAATACTGAAGTGTGTGTAATAAAGATGGACCCTGCTAGAACCAGTGGTCTCTGGGTTTTTTTCAAGCTGCTGCATCAATGACTGCTAGGCAAACTCAAAGTTTCAAGACAGTCTTTCAAGAAGAGACATCCTTAACACTCCTACTTGTTGCCTGTTTCTCAGCATGAAAAGCTCCACTAAGCTTTTAAAAAACATCATATCATAAATCCTGAGTGTTTGAAAATAACATAACAAGTTACTTTGGAAACATCACTACATTAGTGCCAAATACAAGAGGAAGAATGGGCCTTGTTTGAATCAACACACAGGTAACCAGGGCCACCACTAAGCCACAGCCGAAATGCTAAGAGTAAATTTATTTCATTACCTCACTAACAACCCTGGGTGGCAGAGATACATGGCACACAGGCTCCTTCAGACTTAGCTCATCCTGGTGGTGTCTTGGGTTGTGGAGCTGGGTTTTGTGTATTCTATTTACATCTGTTTTGGGGCCTGATGACCCACCTTGATAGGCCATTGTTACCTTCCCCAGCCTGTGCGGTGCATTTGCATTTCTATACATCTCATGCCCTGGCGGTGGGGGGTGGGGGGGAGGGGAGGTGGCCGGGTGGGGTGGGTGCTGCTCTGCTGCAGGAGCGGGGTGCGCGGCGCTTCCTTCGCGGCGGTGTGGGAAGAGCTTCTTTGTCTCCGGTGCTCGTCATCCTGTCTCCCTCCTGGCCGTCCCTGAACCGGTTTCTTCGCAGAATCATCTCTGCTCCAACAGGATCACGTCTGCCACTCCAGAAGTGTTTGGACTGTTTACGTTTGGACTGTTATCAACATCCTGAATCACAGGGTCAGATTGAAACTCTGACTTTGTCAGGGTTTTCTTCTAAAATTATTGTTTATTTGTTTATTTGTTTGTTTGGTTGGGTGGTTTTGTTTCCTATCATATTTGTATTGTTAAACCTCCTAGTAAAGAACTGTTATTCCTATTCCCAACATCTTCGCCTGAGAGCCCTTGATTGCAAAATTATAATTCGTCGGGGTGCAAGGGGTTGGTATTCTCCATCCTAGGGGAACCTCAGTTTCCCTGGCAGATACCTGTCTTTCCAAACCAAGACAGATTTTGGCGCCCAAGGGTGGGGCACGAGGGCATTGAGAGAGAGGAATAACAGTTCTTGGGTATTAGATAAAAGCCCACTGGCCAGAATAATGTGGTCTAGCTTTCCCTGGTTTGGGTGGCACGTGGTGGTGGCTGTATTTCTGCCATTTGCTACTCCTTATGTTAATATGGGTCCTATGACTAAGGCTACTGTGGCGGGCATTCAGTTTGTTTTGTGGATTAATAAGGTGAGAAATTCATGGATTTTTAACTTCCTCTGGAAAGCAAGCACATGGATTCATAGCTATCATAGGCTAACTCTGTGCTTCTGGGGTTACTTTAACAATGGTACCTATTGTAAGGAAATGGCACCGGGGGAAATTTTCTCCCAGCCCTTCACACAGTTTTTTGGGTCCACCCCACCAGTTTTTGAAGGGTTGAAATCTCTGAGTGCTAATGATATCATACAGTGGCTGGTGTTGCTGGTATGCCTGTTCTGTTTGGCATTCAGAGATAAGGGGAAATTGGCCTGGGTAAGCACCTTAATAAGTACCCCAGAGAATAAGAATGCAGCCCAAGAGTCCGCTCCTGCCCCACAGCCTGCCTCAGAGATAAACCACCCGGTTTGGGTGGGGGCTCTGATTAAGGAGATGCAAGAAAAGATGAGCCAGATGCTGAGGGAGTACATCTCCCCAGCTAGTGGGAAATCCTTCCCCTGCCCTGACAAAAGAGAGCCTGATGGTGCAGCAATGAAACCCACAGAGATTACAACTGCTCAGGTCCCAGCTGAACCACAGGGGCAGTCACAGCCAGCGGCAGTTGCCCCTGTGGAAACAAAGAAATCTAAGGTGAAAACAGCAAACCCAGACAATAAGAAAGGAGGGCCCTCACAACCTGCAGGGGAATCACATGTTCAGATCATCACCGAGTCCCTGTCGTACGAAAGTCTCCGTAACCTGCAAAAAGATATCGTACGGCGGGGGCGTGAGGCTTACACAGCCTGGCTACTTCGGGTTTGGGACCTCATGGGTACTGGTGTGCAATTGGACAGTGGTGAGGCAAGGAATTTGGGACCCTTGACCCAGGACTCAGGTATAAATCAGGTATTTGTAAGAGAGCCAGGACCCCTTTCCCTTTGGGAGCGGCTTTTAATGAGTGTGAGAGAGAGATTTATCCACAAAGAAAGAATGCAGGAGCACCACCATAGAATGCGCTGGAAAACTCTGGAGGAAGGGATCCAACAGCTGAGGGAAGTGGCGGTGCTGGAGGTACTTTTTGGGAGGAGTGGACAGCATGATAATGACCCTGACAAGGTTAAATGCACAGGGCAGATGTTGTGGAATCTGGCAAATCTAGGGCCATCTCAGTACACCACCTTTATTGCAACAATTAATGCTGAGGACAATCGAGAGACAGTGGGGTCTGTTGCCAATAAGCTTAGGAACTATGAAAGTATGATCAATGGCCCGATGCAGGCTCATATCTCTGCCGTGGTTAAAGAACTCAAAGAAGAGATAAGGGGGGTGAGGGAGGAGATGAGGACAAACAGTTCCAATGTGGCACCAGTGCGAGTCACAGGCCCCAGAGTTAGAGCCCAACGACCCCCAGCTCGAGAGAGAGGGTACACCCCAAGAGCTGACCTGTGGTTTTATCTGCGTGACCATGGGGAAGACATGGGAATGTGGGATGGGAAACCCACTTCTGTCCTGGCAGCACGGGTGCGTGAGCTCAAGGAGAGGAACAATCACCAAGGGGGATCTACGAAAATGAAAGTAGCCTCAGCCTCCTATAACCAAGCTGCCAATGCTGTGTTGAATCCCCTTGAAGGAACCTCTAGTATGTATGCTCAGGGAGGGGATAACCAGTGCTAGAGGGGCCCTGCCTCTAGCCAGGTAGAGGAAAGGGATAATCGGATCTATTGGACTGTGTGGATCCGATGGCCTGGCACATCTGACCCACAAAAATACACGGCTTTGGTTGACACTGGTGCCCAATGTACCCTGATGCCATCAGGGTATGTAGGAACAGAACCCATTTCTATTTCTGGGGTGACAGGAGGGTCCCAGCAGCTGACTGTAGTGGAAGCCGAAGTGAGTTTAACTGGGAATGGGTGGCAGAAACACCCCATTGTGACTGGCCCAGAGGCCCCGTGCATCCTCGGCATAGACTATCTCAGAAATGGATATTTCAAAGACCCAAAAGGATATCGTTGGGCTTTTGGAGTAGCTGCTGTAGAGACGGAAGAGATCAAACAACTGAATACCTTGCCTGGTCTCTCAGATGACCCTTCTGCTGTGGGACTGCTAAGAGTTGAAGAACAACAGGTACCAATTGCCACAGCAACAGTGCACCGTCGGCAATACCGCACTGACAGAGACTCTGTGACCCCGATCCATGAGATGATTCGTAAACTGGAGAGCCAAGGGGTGGTCAGTAAGGCTCATTCACCTTTTAACAGCCCCATCTGGCCTGTGCGTAAGCCCAGTGGGGAATGGAGACTGACTGTAGATTATCGTGGTCTGAATGAGGTCACGCCACCACTGAGCGCTGCCGTGCCAGACATGTTGGAGTTGCAGTATGAGCTGGAGTCCAAGGCAGCAAAGTGGTACGTGACCATCGACATTGCCAATGCCGCCTTCTCCATTCCTGTGGCAGCAGAGTGCAGACCCCAGTTTGCTTTCACCTGGAGGGGTGTGCAGTACACCTGGAATCGGCTGCCCCAGGGGTGGAAGCACAGTCCCACCAGCTGCCATGGACTGATCCAGGATGCACTGGAAAAGGGTGAGGCTCCGGACCATCTACAGTACATAGATGACATCATTGTGTGGGGGAACATGGCAATGAAAGTCTTTGAGAAAGGAGAGAAGATCATCCAAATTCTCCTGGAAGCCGGTTTTGCCATCAAGAAGAGCAAAGTCAAGGGACCTGCCCAAGAGATCCAGTTCCTGGGAGTGAAGTGGCAAGATGGACGGCGTCAGATTCCCACTGAGGTCATCAATAAGATCACTGCCATGTCCCCACCAACCAACAAGAAGGAAACACAAGCTTTCCTAGGGGCCATTGGCTTTTGGAGGATGCACATCCCTGAGTACAGTCAGATTGTGAGCCCTCTCTACCTGGTTACCCGCAAGAAGAACGATTTCCACTGGGGCCCAGAACAGCAACACGCCTTTGCCCAGATCAAGCAGGAGATCGCTCATGCGGTAGCCCTTGGCCCAGTCAGGACGGGACCAGAGGTAAAGAACGTGCTCTACTCTGCAGCCGGGAGCCATGGTCTGTCCTGGAGCCTGTGGCAGAAGGTGCCAGGTGAGACTCGAGGCCGGCCACTGGGATTCTGGAGCCGAAGGTACAGAGGGTCTGAAGCCAATTACACTCCCACAGAGAAGGAGATCTTGGCCGCCTACGAAGGAGTTCAAGCTGCCTCAGAGGTGATTGGCACTGAAGCACAACTCCTCCTGGCACCCCGACTACCGGTGCTGGGGTGGATGTTTAAAGGAAAGGTTCCCTCCACCCACCATGCCACCGATGCTACATGGAGCAAATGGATCGCCCTCATCACTCAGCGCGCCCCGTATTGGTAACCCGAATCGCCCTGGGATTTTGGAAGTAATCACCAACTGGCCAGAAGCTGAGAACTTCAGTCTCACTGACGAAGAAGAACAAGTAACCCGGGCTGAAGAAGCTCCACCATACAACCAACTGCCAGCAGAAGAAACACGCTACGCTCTTTTCACTGATGGTTCCTGTCGCATCGTAGGGATGAACCGGAAGTGGAAAGCAGCCGTATGGAGCCCCACAAGACAAGTTGCACACGCCACTGAAGGAGAAGGTGGGTCAAGCCAGCTTGCTGAACTCAAAGCTGTTCAATTGGCCCTGGGCATTGCTGAAAGAGAGAAGTGGCCGAAGCTCTACCTCTACACTGATTCGTGGATGGTGGCTAATGCTCTGTGGGGCTGGCTGGAAAGGTGGAAAAAAGCCAACTGGCAGCGTAGGGGAAAACCAATCTGGGCTGCTGATGAGTGGAAGGACATTGCCATCAGGGTAGGGAAACTACCTGTGAAAGTCCGTCATGTGGATGCCCATGTCCCCAAGAGTCGGGCTAATGAGGAGCACCGGAACAACGAGCAAGTAGATCAAGCTGCGAGGATAAAGGTATCCAAGGTAGACTTGGATTGGCAACACAAGGGAGAGTTGTTCCTAGCTCGGTGGGCCCATGATGCTTCAGGTCATCAGGGCAGAGATGCCACCTATAAGTGGGCACGAGACCGAGGGGTGGATCTAACCATGAACAGTATTTCACAGGTTATCCACGACTGTGAGACGTGTGCTGCCATCAAGCAGGCCAAGCGGGTGAAGCCCCTCTGGTACGGTGGACGGTGGTCCAAGTACAAGTATGGGGAGGCCTGGCAGATTGATTACATCACACTGCCCCAAACCCGCCAAGGCAAGCGCTACGTGCTGACCATGGTGGAAGCCACCACTGGGTGGCTGGAGACCTATCCTGTGCCTCATGCCACCGCCCGGAACACCATCCTGGGCCTGGAAAAACAAGTCCTGTGGAGACATGGCACCCCTGAGAGAATTGAGTCGGACAACGGGACTCATTTCAAGAACAGCCTCATAAACACCTGGGCTAAGGAACACGGCATTGAATGGATATATCACATCCCTTATCATGCACCAGCTGCCGGGAAAGTTGAACGGTGCAATGGACTGCTTAAGACCACCCTGAAAGCACTTGGCGGGGGGACCTTCAGAAATTGGGAAGTGAACTTAGCAAAGGCCACCTGGATGGTCAACACCCGAGGGTCTATTAATCGAGCTGGTCCTGCCCAGTCTACCCCTTTGCACACAGTGGATGGAGACAAAGTCCCTGTAGTACATATGAGAGGTATCTTAGGAAAGACTGTTTGGGTAAACCCCACCTTGGGCAAAGGTGAACCCACCCGTGGGATTGTTTTTGCTCAAGGACCTGGTAACACTTGGTGGGTGATGCAGAAAGATGGGAAAACCAGTTGTGTACCACAGGAAAACCTAATCCTAAGTGAGAACTGAGTGTGAGGGTTCATTCTGTATAGTGGAGTTTATTAATTTAGGTATGATACAGATGGTAATAGAATAAGGGGTGGAACGTTGTCTTGGGTTGTGGAGCTGGGTTTTGTGTATTCTATTTACATCTGTTTTGGGGCCTGATGACCCACCTTGATAGGCCATTGTTACCTTCCCCAGCCTGTGCGGTGCATTTGCATTTCTATACATCTCATGCCCTGGCGGTGGGGGGTGGGGGGGAGGGGAGGTGGCCGGGTGGGGTGGGTGCTGCTCTGCTGCAGGAGCGGGGTGCGCGGCGCTTCCTTCGCGGCGGTGTGGGAAGAGCTTCTTCGTCTCCGGTGCTCGTCATCCTGTCTCCCTCCTGGCCGTCCCTGAACCGGTTTCTTCGCAGAATCATCTCTGCTCCAACAGGATCACGTCTGCCACTCCAGAAGTGTTTGGACTGTTTACGTTTGGACTGTTATCAACATCCTGAATCACAGGGTCAGATTGAAACTCTGACTTTGTCAGGGTTTTCTTCTAAAATTATTGTTTATTTGTTTATTTGTTTGTTTGGTTGGGTGGTTTTGTTTCCTATCATATTTGTATTGTTAAACCTCCTAGTAAAGAACTGTTATTCCTATTCCCAACATCTTCGCCTGAGAGCCCTTGATTGCAAAATTATAATTCGTCGGGGTGCGAGGGGTTGGTATTCTCCATCCTAGGGGAACCTCAGTTTCCCTGGCAGATACCTGTCTTTCCAAACCAAGACAGGTGGGCACTCAGGGGACCCACTGACAGCCCCAGTATATCAAAGGGTTTCATGCACATGCAGTATATCACAAGACTGTGTTTTTATGATCTTTCTTTCTCCCAGCAGGAGGCTCAAGCATGTTTGAGAGAGTGTTATCTCTACACAGGAATTCTATGCCTCAAAACAGGCAGAGGATGAACAACACTAGGTATAATAAAGGGAGTTTTCCCACCCCGCACCTACATGTTTAGCATTCCCAGATGAAGGTCACTTTGAGTGAAACTATTCCCCCCTCCTCCTTGACAAATCTTCTGGTTTTAACTCTTTCCTCCCAACAGGCCTGTAATGAATAACAGCAACATATCAGTTTTATTGGTTCAACTGATCATGCTATATATAAAAAAAAATTCCATAACAGAGGTTTGGATCATATTAATTGCATGGAAAATTATCTTTACAATGAGAACTGTTCAGAGGCAGTCACACTCCTAAGAGTGAGAGACTTTAACTGCTGGGACCAAAGTCCCTTTGCAGCTGGTATCTCGCTTGACTCCTTACACACCTCACTCACATGCAGTCACACCAGGTTTCCTTACTGGTTCAACCCCAGGTTTCCCATAGCAGTCTCAGATGTCTCATTCCAGAAATCAATTTATTCACAGTGCAGTAACACAGAAACAGCTCGAGCTGGTGCCTGAACAAAGGAACCCCAGGACTTTTATACCCTCACAGTCCAAGTGCCCACAAGTCTTGCTCTTCCTCCCGAGTCTCCTGCTATGTCTCTGTGTCCATCCACCTGACTGGTGCCGCCAGTCTTCACGCCTTTTGTTATGGAAAGGGTTGGCAGTTCATGGTCTCTTGTTTTGGGCTCTCACCCTGAGCTCAACCTTCAGCTTGCAGACCCAGGTACCTGCAACAGATATATTCCTCAACATACACACAAGAATGTAAAGCAGTTTAACTGTAAATTCACACTTTGAATTAGTATGAATTAATTTTGCTGAGGCCCCGTTCTTAATGAACAAGTTATATTTCTTTAAAAAGTAGCCTAGGGAGCAGTGGGGGGAAATTTCTGAGAAAAAATTTAAGCCAGGAGGGGCTGGAGGGCTGAGAGGGGACGCAGGGGTGGAGGGTTTGGAAATCGATGAAGGGTTTAGTCTGATAGCACAGACTTATCGGGAAGACCGAAAGAACATTGTGAAGGTACTTGATGCCAGTAGTATTGGAAAAGTTGTTGATAGTAATTTGAGTAAGTTGTTAGAAGTAAGGTGGAAAGTGTACAATAATCAGGAGTGAAAGCTCATAGCTCAGTTAGTGGAATGAAGCCAAGAAAGGAAGGGCACTGAGGAGGAATTCATAGAAGCAGACACAGAGATTGGTGTGCTGTTTGTAAAGAGAAGGGCCACTGGAAATGGGAATGTCTGGAGGGAAAGGGACAAATAGGAGCTGCTGGAACCTGGACTCCCCCCAGAGCTCCTGATCAGTCAGTAAGGCTCCTAATATTAGATGTGCGATGGGGACCAGAGGTGTCATCCCCAGCTGAACCTCTGGTTACATTAAGACCAAGGAGTGAGAAAATGGATTTCTTACTAGATACTGGAGTGGTACACTCATTTTTAAATACATGTAAAGGAAACTTTAGTCAGGAAAAGATAAATGTAGTTGGTGCCAGTGGGCAAAAGAAACACTGACCTTTCTTTCAAGCATTAAAATCTAGAATTGGTAAGCAGGTGTTAGCCCATCAATTTCTTTATATGCCTGATTGTTCATGCTGATTTGAAGGTAAACCAGTGGGAGGAATTATCCCTACGCAAATATCTTGCAGGCCATTCCAAGTCAGTATTTAAATTTAATAGGAAAATTACAATAATGGCAATAGTACAGGAACACTAGCTTAAACTGACAGAGTCAGGATACAACCTGCCACCCTGTTGGTCAGGGTGGTGGTAGCAGTCGGATTAAATGGTGGTTGCAGTCCAGTTAGAGTGATGGATGTGGTCTTATTGAAGCAGTACGTCTTCATAAGCGAATAAGTCAAAGAAAACAGCCAGGATTCTTAAAGTGGAAGTGCTGGTAACTGTATTAGCTCTTTTTGAAGTAAAATAGCTTGTTCTTGGGGCTTTAGGTTTGAAACCAGAGAACCCCTTATTACATGGGAAGCTGGACAGACCAAAGCAGAACAGAACCAATGTGGTTGAATCATGCGTTCTCCCTTTATTATCTTGAAATGGTGGGTTAAATACAGTCCCAAATAGTTTACAGTTACAAGTGTTTTCTCATTGGCATTCAGTGTGAAGAAAAATGCAAACAATCTCAACCTTAAGGTAGCTACCGTGATCGCACTATAACTATACTATCTAATGCCTAAACACACCTTAATCTAAATTTTTGCTGCTCCACAGGCTTATCCACTTCCACACAGGCCTGAATCTGAGGCCCAGCCTGGGATAGCTCAAATCTCATCCTGCTACAATTCCCCCTTTTTCTTTTGAGCTATCCAAACTGCTTCAAAGGCACGGCTGGTTATTTTTTGCATGCACTATAGCAAACAAGGCACAATAACTAAAATAACTATAATAGCAACAAAAATTACAATACTAAAACAAATCCAATTTTTGATCCAACCAGTAAAACCCCATGAACTGAGCCACTTGTCAAATGCAGTGTCAACAACTACAAATTTTCTCATGTTGCTCTTCAGCTGTGAAAGCTGTTTGTAAATCAATTGAAAATGGTCTGACAAATTCAAAATAATTATAATACAAAGGGGATTTGAGAGACAGCTAAGTGTTGCCATTTTTTGGCTGCTTTTCTTTCATGGAAAACAAACCTAATTTTATGGCAAAGTGTCCAAATACTAAACAATAGTTGCCTGGCACAGAACCCAAAAGGTTGAGTTCTTGGGGCTCAGTACCAGTGACTCTAAAATTTTGTGCAACGGCAACAGCTTGTGCTCCCAAAACACTCTCTGGGTTAATTTTGGCTTGAGTCCAAGCTTTGGACTCTGTCATGGCATTCACCGGAACTCCAATCAAACAGGTACGAAAAGGATTGGATGGTGTAAAGACAAACAAAATAAATCTTGCCCAATTCAATCGGCCCAAGTGACCCATATATTTTGCCTTGGGTCAATGTCAAGCACTCCTGATACCCTTTTCACCAAAACACTAATTAAAACAAACATTCCAACTCCCAACATTCTGCTCATCTTTTTGGCTATCAATTTCAATTCTACTTAAACAAAAACAACAACCAATTATTACTTAACTCTAAATACTAAAACAACTTATCACTAAACTTAATCTTATAACTGTATAACTATTTTTCTGTATTTTATAAAATCAATTTTCAACAGTTTCAGGGTCGTCACAAGGTGCTCCAGGTAAGTCGCTGTTGTCACCGCTGTTATCACTGTTAGCTGTTATCTCTGATTGGGGACATGCATGGGTAAATCGACTCGGCACCCAGACAGATCCTGCTCCTGTAAGAAACACACATACAACTACAAACATTAAACAACACAAAACTTGGTCCTTGTCATTCACCTGTTCGCATGTTCTTGTGATAAACAAAGTCCTGGAACTGCCTGTGGTCTTCCCTCCTTCATTGCATGGTGATGTATCATAACTGCAGGGTCTTCTCTTCCTTCATCCCTTGTGCATCATTCAAGGGAATCTGAAGTTGTTGGTGCAGGCATTAGCATGACATGGCCTGTTTCACCACACCAAAACCCAAGGATGTCAGGTGATGGTGGATTTTCGTTGTTGCTGGGATGATTGATGTTGCCTCCTGACAAGGCAGCTGCAATGATGTGCCCTTGTTTCTGCATCACATCTTTCATGGCAGCTGCGAATGCTGCTGTCTGGTCACTTTTTTCAGCTCTGGTTGCTCGCACCAGCATTTCATCGATTGGACAGCCTTGAGGGAGAGTGGCCAGGATAGTTCTGGTGCGTGAGTTGGCATTCTCAAAGGCAAGGGAACGAAACAGATGATCTTGCACACCTGTGGTTAGGTCTTGTGCATCCTTTAAAGCAGCTGACAGTCTATCAATAAATTGTCCATATGGTTCTGTGGCCCCCTGCCTGATGGTAGCATATGGTGCAGGCTTCTTCTTGTCTGGAAGCAGAAGCAAAGCTTTGTGGGCCAATGTGTGAGACATCTGATGGATCTCAATGGGATAGCGTTTTGGGTTATGGAACCAAAAATGTGTATTCTATTTCATCTGCTGAAAGCAGTTGGGGAGATATTCTTCTTTATCTCTTGTAACTCTGGGAGGAGGGGGGGCAGATGCCTTTTGATAATGGGCCAACTGTTAAAACCAGGTGGGGCAGTGTTTATTATCTCTTTTCACAATGGGCCATTAAGACTCCCCAAGCTGTCCTCCTCCCCAAAGTAGTACACCCACAATACCCTCTCCAAACTATACCCTCCCCAAAGCAGTACATCCACATTCCATTGTGAGATGCTCCACCTGGTGGGAGGAGCCAATTATTCCTACCTGGATAAAACTGAGACGTAGGAACACAAGGCATCTAGCTTCACCGGATTCCCAGAGGAAGACTGGACCCTTCTCACTCACTGGACCCCTTTTCTACAGGATCATCTCTACTTCAACAGAACCACATCGGCCACTCCAGAAAGACTTACTTTTGGACTGCTTCCAACACCCTGACCAACAGGGTGTCAGGGTATTTCCTCTGACTCTGTCAGGGTTTTCCAAAATTGTTTGTTTGTTTGCTTGTTTGGTTGGGTGGTTTTGTTTTCTACTATATTTGTATTGTTAATACTCCTAGTAAAGAACTGTTATTCCTATTCCCAAATCTTTTCCTGAAAGGCCTTAATTGAAAAATTATAATTTGGCGGGGGTGAGGGGTTTACATTCTCTATTCTAAAGGAAACTCCAGCTTTCCCTGGCTGATACCTGTCTTTCCAAACCGAGACACTTTGAGAGACAAAACCCTCTGTTTCTTTCAAAAATCCTACCTATAACAACAATTTATGTGTACATTGGTACAATCCACTCTGTCAGCAATGAGAGAAGAGAGCATTTGACTGCCCTATAGTTCTTTCAACTTCAAACCTGCTGTGGTAGTAAGAACAAGCAACAACTTTTTTTCCCCTGTGCCCACATTTCCATCACTAAGTAAAATGGCCAAAAAAGCCCATGCTTCTGATGGCCATACAGACTAGGGAGTTCTCACTCTCCCCAAACTGCTGAGGTCCATGCCAGCTGCCAGACAGATCCTGAGCACAGTTTGTACATAGTCCGGTTCAGCACCCTTCCACATCTACAGTCTTCCAAAATCACCCAACCAGGCTTTTTGCAATGTGCAGCCCTCCCATGCCCAGCTGAAACACTTCTGGGCTTGCAATGCGCATACTTGTTTTTTTGCAAAGAGAATACCACTCTGGTGGGTGGCAACGCAGCCCTCAACACATTGCAGGCATTTGGAACTGGAAAAGGACTCCACACAAAACAGTTAAGGTGTCTTATGGCCACAAGGACACTGCACAGGCCAAAAAGAGATCCAGTGTGATTGCTATAACACATAAATATTATTCAGACCATGACCCTCTGTGCCAAGGCCTGTTTTATTTAGCCATACAGATGTGACCAATGAGGCTGTTGAAGATACAGGTTGAGTCTATGGAACTCAGCAGAAATCCTCAACTTTGCAATGACAGATTAAGACAGATCTACTGATATAGGGAACTTATAACTAAATTTAAACAAATTATAATTTGCTGTGTAATCAAGTGTGTTAAAAACAGATAGTCTTGTGCCATACAAAAACAAGACCTTGTCCATCTGTTTTAGGTTGATAAGCAGAAACCAGTGCTCAAAAACTAGAAAAAACTGGATTAGTAGTTTAGATTATGCCCAGGAACCCTAGAGAACAGTGAAAGACCAAAAGGGCCTGCTCAGAAACTGGGTTCATCCAAGGGACACCTGAGGAAGACGATGTTATTCATCCAGCGACCCCTGCCTGAGACCACCAGAAGATAATGTGCAAGCCCAGGCTGACAAAAACTGATTAACGTATGAAGCAAAAGCATGCAGGAATAAGTTCTGAATATGTATAGGCAATGTTGAATCTTTCGTGAGTATGTATGAGTTTAAGTGTATTTGAACAGGGCATTTCTGTACGTAGGTCTTTAACAGAACCATTCCCCCCCCCCCCCCCCCCCCCCATGACCAGGGGCCAAATAAAGCATACCTACTTCATAACCTTCAGTTGTAGAATTTTAGTTCTGCATCACTACATTGAGCAACTGCAGCCACATATAGAGCAGTGAGGTGGCTAAAGGGATGTCTCTCCCAACCCTGCAAATCTGACACATGTCATAAGTGTGGAGATACTTTGCATTAGCCTCTTGTCTGCATTTCTAGGTAGTCATATCTTAAACTGGGTTATGTTGTGCCTCTGATGAAGACAGCAGCCGTTACAAGGGGTTAATGTGAGAGATTTGCAAGCATTTATTTTAGATTTTAGTTGAACCTTCTGTTGATGATACCACAGTATATCTCAGTCTCTAAGACCCCTTAATGTTGGTTCATCTTACTTTCATTGCAAAGGCTGAATTTAGCAGAACAATCCTTACAGTTGCAGCCTCACAACTCCAGTATTGGAAACAGAAAGACATGCTACACAATGTCCTACAGACATATGTGATTAGGCAGTTGCACATTCTGAATCATGACTATTTGGCCTCCGCCCAGCTAGTAAATTATGTTATCTTATAATATCAAATAATAACTACTGGTGTAATTCATTTTTGCATTAAAATTGTGAGTTTGTTTATCTCAGTAAATGCAATGGGGATGCATTAATTACACAGTTAGCATAGGAAATGAACTGTCAGTTTGCATGTTGACAACAAAATAATTTTATTCCATTAAGGGAACAGAAGCTATATTGAAACATGGGGTTAGAAACTAGAGGATATTAATCACAGAAATTAGAAGGTATTGAATAAGAATAGGCATTTAGATGATGTGTATTGCTGAATATTTGCTGCATCTTTTACTGTATTAGTTGCTTGAGAAGGAAAAGGACAGGACTACATGCAAGAACAGCAAGAAGGAATGCAAGGATGCCTGATAAGGGGAAAGATGCTTACCAAGAATAGGACACAAGTATGCAAAACTGCCAAGGATGCTGAGATAACAAGGCTCCTGGGGCCCCTGGAACCAGATGAAACTGGCCTCATGGCTTGGACTGTGGCCAAAGGATCAGTAAGCATGCACAAGGGAATGGGGTAAGAAGGTCAGCTCTGAGGAAGACCACTTTACTTCATCCTTTGGGACCCCTGAGATGATCACCAGAGACAACTGCTCAGGCGCAAAGGACTGATAAGATGATTAGCATACGAAGCAGGGAGGGGTGGAGCCAGGGAATGAATATGTATAGGTGTATTGTGAAACTTGATGCATATGTAACATTCTAGAGGATAAAAGAAGATGCTAGTGAGAGAGTGGGCATGCACGCCATTGGAGGAAATATGCCCCATGTGCCCGGCTGCCGAATAAACTACATACCTACTTTAAAACTCACTTTGTCTTTGGGTTCTAAAGTCTTCCACGTATCAATATGACAGCATGGCAAACGTAATTAAGTTCATTTGTTTTCTGAGCTAGCCTATCAATAGACTATATATAAAGCCCAAACTAAACCGTTGTCTTGGTTTAGGACAATTTAGAGGAGAAAACCTCTGGGTTATCTCCTTTATAGGTGCAAATAAGGAATCAATGCAAGTAGATTAAGTGAAAAAAGGACCCTTTATTAACAAGCAGAACAACATCTGTAAACAACAGCAAATAACCATCAGATACAAACTGTCCAAAATCCCATGGACTCCCCAAGATGGTGCCCAGGATTTAAACTGCATGAGTAGGGTGACAAAGGGAAAAAACAGTACCAGTCTTTTTCCATACTGCCCCTCTCCTCTTTTCTCTTATCCCTCCCTCTGCTTATGTCCTGATGGCTGCAGCTTCAATTGGAGTTCTTTCAGGCCCAGGGACTGGAGAATTCATGGACACAAATTCATTTTTCCCAGAGGCAGGGGTAGTTGAAAATGGGCGGCTGGGCTGGGTCCTCCTGGCTGTCAGTGGCTAATGGCGGCTTGAACTGGAGCAGGTATCGTCACCCTTTTCTTTTGGCGAAGGTGCCGCCAGTTTCCTGGATCCACAAAGAGGAGGAGAAAGCAAGACTGCCACTAGAAAATGGCTTTTGCAGCTGTCTTCTCCCTGCAGGACAGCGATGTTTCTGGGGCTGGGGGACTGCAGACACAGTGAGCAATGGATGCACTCGTTCCTCCTCCTCCTGCTGTGCCAAGTGAGAGAACAGCTCTGGCTGCTGCTTCTCTTCCTGCGATATCTCCGCCCCCCACACACTACAAGGGGTGAGAAGGGCTGCCTTGGCAGTTTTTTGCATGCACTGAGGACCTAGGCAAACACTTCCCCACACACTAACACAAGATTCCCAGCTGTGAAATCTTAAATATACCACGAAAATTTTTTGGGCACAAATGATCATGGGATACCTTATCATTATGGGTCACCCCCCAATGTGTGTGTGTGTGGGGGGGGGGGGGGGGGGCGGAGCCCCGGTTGCTTTGCCCTGGAGGGAGCCATGCTGAGGAGTTAAGAAAGAATTTCGCAACTTCACCCAGAACCCCTAAGATAAAAATCAAACTCTCTGGTCACAGCGACCTTTCCTAAGACCCACAAGTCCCCTCGGGATCTTATGTAGATCTGTTAGAAACGATTGGCTTTGTACCCTTTCCCTCCCACCCTGGTGTCCCATAAAAACCCCTGGGTTTTCCCTGGTTGGCAGGGTACCCCGTCCCTGGACCCCTTTCACTGGTACCTTTGCAATAAAGTTACCTCATGCGGAAATACCACATGGGACCCTCTCTCTCTCTCATCACGGCCGGCTAAAAGAGGAGCAAACTTGCAAGGGCAGGAGCTGAAAACACTGAGCTGATCACTGAGCTGAAAAAATCACTGCTCTGCCCTCCTGCTGAGACGCCTCTCTGCCAGCTGAGGAGCGCCCTGACCCCCCAAGAAGCTGTCTTTAACGAGACACCTTTCGGGGGTGATTGTGGCTCTCTGGGTCCCAAGCGGCGGACCCCGGAACCAGCTGGAATACCCCAAGACATTCCACCCCTTATCATATAAATTGATTAATGCCAAAATTAATACATTTCAACTGTAAACACACATATCTTACATATAACTATACACAATGACCATATTCCAGTGGTCACTGACCATCTCCAGGATATGGATAGAGTTCATTTGGTCTGTGACTGATACAAATGGAGCAGTCCATTTTCATTGTTGTTATAAATGACAATATAATATTGGCTTTCGCATTTATGTATTAGCTTTTGCATGTTGTTATTAATCACAAGTATTTTGATATGGCACAATTTATAAGTCCTTTTAACTGCTTGTTAGTATAAAATAATCTATCAGTTTATGTATGCAACGTATAGCTTATATAAATAGTGTTGTGATGTATATATCTTAGGCCTTAGCAAAATACGGAATGTTAAAAATGCCTTTAGCTCAGAGAATGGTGCAAAAGCAATTAGTTTCATCCTGTTGTTTCTCACATCTGTGGACTGACCCCTCCAAGTGATAAGTGACAGGAACCAGAGCACCAGGAAAAAAATTAGAGAAGAATTTATTGACTCCTTGTTATCAGGGAGTGTGAAACAACAGGATGAAACCACAAGAAGAAATACAATATATTGACCTAATCTACAGGATGCCATGCAGACAAGTCAGAGGTTAAAACCAAACAAAAGATTTCCTGTGACATCAAAAAAAGAATTATTAATGTATGATCTCATGAATATGTATGTACCCCAGTAATGTAACAGTATATAGAGAACATTGTTTTAAAACTAATGGTGTGTTTTTTGGCTGATAGCCAGAAACACCCCAGCACTGGACATTGTCCCTTTTTATCCCCTTATTAAATTTTTAAAAATTCTAAAGAGTGAACTTTGTTTTTCACAATTGCTCATGGTAGTTAAAGCCATAGCAGTGACATTCAGCAACCAATGTTGCTCAGGCATTCCAACATTACAGGCTGTTCTCACCCAAAATCAAACCCCCTGAGGTACACGTGTTTCCCCATTTCTCTGCATTACCCACCAAGTGAACCTAGGTCCCTGAGCAAAGACAACCCCATGGATGAATTTGTCTTTGCTTGAGGCAGAATTAATCCAAACAGTCTTTCCTAAACATACCTCTCATATGCACCACTGGAACGTTATCTCCATCTGCTGCACACAGGGGTTTGGACTGGGCTGGACCAGCTCAGTTAGTGGAACCTCTCATGTTAACTAACTATGTAGCCTTTGCTAAATGCAGATCCCACTGCTTGAAGGTCCCACTCCCCATTGCCTTCAGTGTTGTTTTTAAGAGTACATTCTGATTTACCTAGTCTAGACTTCATAGAATCATAGAATGGTTTGGTTTGGAAAGGGCCTTAAATATCAGCTAGTTTCAACCCACTGCCATGGGCAGGGACACCTTCCACTAGACAAGGTTGCTCAGAGCTCCATCCAGTCTGGTCTTCAACACTTGCAGGGATGGGGCATCCACAACTTCTCTAGGCAACCTGTGCAAGCACCTCACCACCCTCATAGTAAAGAATTTGTTCCTAATATCTAATCTAAACTTATTCTCTTTCACTTTGAACCCATTCCCCTTATCCTGTCACTACATACCCTTGTGAAAAGTTTCTCTCTCTAGGCTCCGTTCAGGTATTTTAAGGCTGCAATTTAGGTCACACCTAAGCCTTCTCTTTACCAGGCTGAACAATCCCAACTCTCTCAGCCTTTCCTCATAGGAGACATGCTTCATCTCTCTAATCATCTTGGTGACCCTCCTCTGGACTTGCTCCAAGTCCATGTCCTTCCTGTGCTGGGGACCACAGAGCTGGATGCAGTACTCCAGGTGGGGTGTCACCAGAGGGGAGTAGAGAGGCAGCACTTACCTCTATCTGCTGGCTGTGCTTCTTTTGATGCAGCCCAGAACATGGTTGGCTTTCTGGGCTGCAAGTGCACATTTACAGCTCATGTCCAGCCTCTCACCCACCAGCACCCCCAAGTCCTTCTCCCCAGGGCCGCTCTCAATCTGTTCACCCCCCAGCCTGTATTAATAGCAGGAGTTGCCCCTACCCAAGTGCAGCACCCTGCACTTGGTCTTGTTAAACCTCAGGAGATTCCCATGGGCACACTTCTTGAGCTTCTCCAGGTCCCTCTGGATGGCATCCTGTCCTTCAGGTGTGTCAACTGCACCATTCATCTTGGTGTCATCTGCAAACTTGCTGAGAGTGCACTCAATACCTTTTTCTATGGCATTAACAAAGGTATTAAATAAAACTGGTCCAATATGGACCCCTGAGAGGCACCACTTGCTACTGATGTCCATTGGGACTCTGAGCTGTTGACCACTACCCTCTGGATGTGAGTGTCCTATCAATTTCCTATCCATCTAACAGTCCACTCATCTAATCCATCTCTCTTCAATTTAGAGAGAAGGGTGTTGTGGGGCTCCATGTCAAAGGCTTTACAGAAGTCCAGATAAATAAAATCTGCAGCCCTTCCCTTGTCCGCTGATGGAATAACTCCATCATAGAAGGCCACTAGGTTGGTCAGGCAGGATTTTCCCTTGGTGAAGTCCTGCTGGCTGTCCCAGATCATGTCCCTGTCCTCCATGTGCCTTAGCATAGCTTCTAGGAGGATCTGTTCCACCATCTTCCCAGGCACAGAAGTGAGGCTAACAGGTCAGTAGTTCCCTGGGTCCTGCTTTCTACTGTTTTTACAGGTGGGTACAATGTTTCCCTTTTTCCAGTCACTTGGGATGTCACCTGATGGCCATGACTTTTCAAATATCATGGAGAGTTGTGGGGGGGGGACAAGGCCCCAGTGGCTCTGCCTTGGAGGAGATAAGAAGAATTGCACAACTATCTCTGCCAGAGCCCTAAGATAAGAAGCAGTCTTTCGGTTACGGCGACTACTAAAAGGGACCACAATCCCCTAGGAGATTTTATGTAGATCTGTTGCAAACTATTGGCTTTGAACCCCTTCCCCTCCCACCTTAGCTCCCCATAAAAACCCCCTTGGGTTCCCTAGTCTTTAGGGTTTCCCGTCCCTGGCCCCCTCCGCTGGATCCTTTGCAATAAAGACCTTATGCGGAAATGCCAAACGGACCCTCACTCTCTCCTTCCCGGGCCGGCTAAAAGAGAAGTGACCACGCAAAGGGCAGGAGCTGACAATCACTGAGCTGAGAAATCACAAGAGTTGAGAATCACTGCTCTGCCCTCCTGCTGAGGCCTTCTCTACCAGCTGAGGGAGTTGCTCTGACCCCCCAGGGTGTCTCTAACGAGATACCTTTTGGGGTGGCTCGAAGCCTCCTGGGTCCCAGATGCGGACCCCAGCATCCAGCTGGATCAGAGAGTGGCTTGGCAACTACATCAGCCAAGTCCTTCAGGACTCTTGGCTGCATCTCATCAAGTCCCATAGACTTATGTACATTCAGGTTCCTCAGGTGGTCATGAACCTGATCTTCTCTTACAGTGGGAGGGACTTTGTTCCCTCAGTCCCCATCATGCTGTCCATCTACTCAAGCAGTATGGGAAGAGAGGTTGCCCTTGAAGACTGAGGCAAAAAGGTTGTTGTTTACCTCAGCCTTCTCTTCACCTGTTATTACCAGTTTTCCAGAATTGTTTATTAGGGAGTTACACCTTCTTTGACCTTCCTTTTCTGGTTAGCACACCTGTAGAAGCCCTTCCTGTTATTCTTTGTGTCCCTTGCTAGGTTCAGTTCCAGCTTTGCCTTGACCTTCCTCTCCACCCCTACACAACTGTACTTTGTCTCTATACTCTTCCCAGGTCACCTGTCCTAGCTTCAACTGCCTATGCATTTATTTCTTTCCCTTTAGTTTGACCAGCAGGTCCCTACTCAGCTATGCTGGTGTCTTGCCTTCCTTGCCCATGGGATCTAAGTGATCTTAGGTTTTGATTTGTAAGATCTAAGTGATCTTAGGTTTCCTTCAGCTTCTTTTCAGAATAATGCATAGGGCAGATGTTTTGCAGTTGGACTCAATGTTCTTAAAAGGTTTTGTCAACCTAAATGAGTCTATGATTTGGCTCATAAGTCAACTGAAAGTTAAAAAAAAATAAAATTACAGACCAGTTCTTCCCAATTCAACACTGAATTGAAATAACAATTTCAAATAAGAATATAAAGCTTTGCTCCCTGCTTCTCTTCCCTCCAGTTTACAGAACTCGTCACAAACCCAACAGGGATGCCAAGAGTATGAAGTTACACACGAGTTTTGCTAGTGATTTCACAGACAGCAGAACAGGTGCTGAGCTCCCATCCTTTCACGAGGCTATGCCTATGTACCACAGCACCATTACAGCACATTTGTTTTCTAACATTGTGAGCTCTATTACACTTTCTCTGATAATGCATCTAGACAAGGAAAAAGGTAGGGCAAACAGCATGATGTGAAGACATTTCAAGTCCAACTTTCCTGAGCCTATCAATGTACTGAATGTTAAATCCAACATAAGTCATTCCTAAAGTGCTAAAGTAGAATTAAACAAAAATCCTAAAATCTCTGGAGAGTTTCAAAATGGAACCTTTTGCATTTCACGACAGGAAGACAGAACATCATTATACCACAGTGCCAGAGAGTAAAATCTGCAAAGGAAACAATCCTCCAACAGAAGTTCTTCACAATGAATGCACCACTACTAATGTTTCATTATTGTGCACTTGAAAAAACAGAGCCCTAGACATCCCAGACATTTTATTTCAGCACCTTCATCCAGCTCCAGCTTCCTTCATTTGCCAAATAGTTTAGGAGCTGATAAAAAAACCCCAAACGCCTCTTATATTCTACTTCATTACTTGATGTCTGTTTGGTATCACTTTAAAATACTTTGATGCTGCTTATGAATTGTCACTTGTGACCTGGGTAATGTGTATTGTAGTCCATATCTTTGTTAGGCTAATCTGCCCAAGATTGCTACTGTCTTTTTAAGACCTGGGGGCCGGAAGTGGAACCAGGGTGTCTTGCCCCAGATTCATGGAGGCAGGGGGTGCAGCAGTCCTTTTAAGAGTCAGAGAACACTCATGCAGAGTCTCCTTCTCTTTTGTTCCCACCAGCTACTGAGAAGCTGAGGCAGAGCAAGGCTGAAGTTTTTCTTTGGGTTTTTTTTTCCCCAGGCTTTGGACTACTTGGCAACACTAGAGACTCAGGGGATGAATAGCTATGTGGGTTCTTTTCCTGGCAACTTCAGATGTTATTGGCTTTCTGTTGACAATATTTCTTTAAATGGGCAGCTGAAAAATATCTGTAAGTAGACACTGAGGCTTCCAATCCAAACAAGACAGGACATTTTTACTCTCAAGTAATAAGTCTTTCCACAGACTACTTTAAAATAAAAAAATCAATTCCACAAAGTAGCTATTTCCTCTCAAAAATTTTCACTGTACTTTTTTTCTGGAGAACAGAGCATTGAAGCCTATAGCATTTCTTTGGTGTCTGCTCTTGTTGATCCTAATGACACTTCCCAGTTTTGAAAAAATCTTTCAAAAGATACCGGTGCAAGAGGTTTCTCTTATATTTGGAAATGCTGACCTAACTTCGGCAAAATTTATTGAGAGATTTATAGTGTAGTAAAGACAACACCTTGGACTCCTTAATGATGTTTGGGGAAAGTTCAGTTTGCAGCTTATCCTTACCTACTGGTTGAAAGGTTTCTTATGATGACTCTCAGCAATGTCAAGGACAATGAAAAATGGAAGTGTATGTGAAGAAAACATGAGGTATCAACTGTCTACATATGATCTCCCATAACTATAATTTGAATTCTTATTTTAAAATGGTTGTGTATTTGAGCTTAGAGCTAACAAAATAGCAAATATTCTAAATAATATATGTACAAATCATCCCATAAAAGAAAACTCACAGACACTGCTCACAAATTTAAACAAGCATAAACACCTGGTATCAAAATGAATTAAAAAAAGTAAATTATTCAACTAAATTAATAGGAAAATTTAGAATAAAGAGAATAGGTCCTCCACCAATACCTAAAGATGGCAATAAAAAGTCACTGTGTCACAAGCCTAGACTCCTAAATGGCATAACACATTTGAGAAAACTTTATTATTGAAAATACCTAACAAAATTCACCAAAACAAATCCAAACCAACATGCTCCACAGAATCTGATTTAATGTGATGTATCACATATCCCAATTTATAGAGGCAATGTTTACAGTTGCTGAAGCATGAACAATCTTTTAATGTCATCCCTATTTTGGATTGGTTGAACACAATGGATATATTCTTTTAGAAAATGAAAGTTCCTTCCTTATGCAAGATAGTTCCTTTTTTGTTTTTCTTAATTTTTACTATTTTTCTTTTCATTCTTATGCATTCTTATACTTGACAGATATGTTACAAGAGTGCTCACTTGTCCCTGAGGGTGGTATTTTTATAATCTAATTTCAAACACCCAGTTTGCATTGGCTGAATCACCCCTTGGAGTTCTTGATAAACAAACAGCAGGAAGTAGGCAATTCATATGCTCCAAACTAGAACTTGATGCACAAGGGAAGTGGTAATATTATTCTCTTAAGTGTTAGACTATTTTTAGTTTTGTCTCTCATCCATTCCCAGGCATTAAAATTAGTTCTACTAGTTACAAAGTTGCTTCATTTTAAGATAAGCAACACATACCTCTTGACCACTCTTCTAATAGTAAATATAATTCCTCTCCACCTTTCCTTCCATTACTAGAGATATCTTATGAAAATGTTACAGTATGAGCTGCATTTTGCTGTTTGACACAATACCAGTTTAAAAATCATGTGATGGCTTACTACATTTCAGGGATTCCGTACACAATTTTCAGAACTTGTCAGAGTCTGGAAAATCAGACATGAAAAAAAAATTACAGGAACACAAGGTAAGATTTTCCTTTCAAATTAATAGTTTTCTAGAAAGAACATTTATTTTGAAGGATAGTCTACATGAGCTGAATCCCAGAAATTTGTGCAAAAGTGCAAGAGTTCACGAAGCAGTAAGAATTAGAACAGGGAAGGAGAGAGAACAGAACAATCCAACTCCATGTACTTCTTCCTCAGACTAAATGGTTCTTGCTGGTGGAGCACAAGAGGCAGAAAAGCACGGTTAGGACATTCACAACATCAAACAAATGTTGATTGTGTGAAGTCAAGAGCTACTTCTGTGTTGCAATATGAACCAGTTTTTGCTTACACTGACAGCAGGAACATATCACCTTTGAATTTCTTCTCTGAATGTACCTCAAGAAATAATCTTTTCTCAACAGAGTAATTGAATTTACTAGAGTTCCTCCAGTGTGCCATAAAAAGTGAAAGTTTATTATAGTACTGTGCAATGTGAAGACAGTTACTGCCTTTTGTGTTATAGAGAAACCTTTTTAAAAAAGCCTAGCCTTAGTCTCTCTTCTAGCTTAGAGCAGCCTGATCCAATCTCATAGCTGACCTTCTCTGAGCAGGCACTTGTTTTAGAGACTTCCTGAGCTTCTTCACAACATGAAATTATCCAGTTATCAGACTAAACAGCATTCAAAAACAAGAATTAAAAAAACCCCAAGTAATGTACCCCCTGTCTTGGTTTGAAAGACAGATGTCTGCCAAGAATGGAAAATATGACCCCCTTTCCTCCAAATTATTATAACTTTGAAATTATGGAGCATTCATGCAAAGATATGGGAAAAGGAATAACAGTTCTTTACTAGGATATGTATATATATGTATATGTATAACAAAACAAGCAAACACCAACAACTGCAGAAATAAAACCAGAAACCCAATAACAGCCTTCTCTTGGCTGTTGATCACTTTCCCTCTTGATATTGTTAATAGTCACAGCCGGCAGGGGTGCTGATGGCTCCCAGCTGGGCAGGGCAGGTGTGATGATTCCCCATGGGAGAGCTGTGACGCAAGCTCAGCCACCTTTTCTACATGGTAATGGCAGGTGAGCTGGCGGGAGAGGTAGAAAAGGAGCTTCCTTTACAAACCTCCAGGGGCAGCCAGTCTCAGTGTCCCTCCAGATGGCAAAATGGGCTGTAGCAGGAACCTCAGAGCGGCAGCTGGAATAGCAGTGGTGGGCACACCTGTGGTGACAAGCCAAATGTAGCAAAAACTCTAAGGTTCAGTACTGAGCCCAGTGTTAACTTATTAATCGGTGACTTGGATGAAGGGGTAGATGTCTCCTCAGTAAGTTCACTGATGACACAAAGCTGAGAGTAGTGGCCAATACCCCAGAGAGCTGTGCTGCCATTCAGAAGAACCTCAGCAGGCTGGAGGGATGGGCAGGGAGAATCCTTCTCAAATTCAACAAAGGCAAGTACAGAGTACTGAACCTGGGGAAGAAAAACCCCAGGCACCAGTACAGGCTGGGGGCTGACCTGCTGGAAAGCAGCTCTGCAGAGAAGGACCTGGGGGTTCTGGTGAACAACAAGCTGTCCATGAACCAGCAGTAAGCCCTTGTGGCAAAGAAGGCAAATTGTATCCTGGGCTGCATTAGGAAGTTCATTGACAGCAGGTCAAGGAAAGTGATCCTGCCCTTCTCAGCCCTGGTGAGGCAACATCTATAGTACTGTGCCCAATTCTGGGATCACTTATAAGGATAGGCTGAGAGAGTTGGACCTGTTCAGCCTTGAAAAGAGATGACTGAGATTGGACCTTATCAGTGTCTGTAAGTATCTGAATGGAGGGGTTCAAGAGGATGGAATTTGGCTCTTCTCGGTGGTGCCAAGCAATAGGACAAGAAGCTGCACCTGAACATGAAAAAGAACTTATTTACAGTGCAGATGACTGAGCACTGAAAGAGATTGCCCATAGAAGCTGTGGAATCTCCTTCACTGGAGATATTCAAGAACCACCTGGACACAATTCTGTGCTATGTGATCTAGGACAACCCTGCTTGATCAGGGAGGTTGGACCAGATGACCCACTGTGGTCCCTTCTAATCTGACCCATTCTGTGATTTTGTGATAAGATGTGGGAGTTCCCAAGTAACATTACTTCATAATTAAACATTAATCATCATAGCCAGCTTAAAAAGGGCAAGAGGTTTAATTGCAAGTTTATCTTTCTGTGCAGGACTCATAACTGGTTAATATCTGTCCTGGGTTTGCCTTAGTTGAACTTTCAGTGAAGAGGAAGAAGCATGAGCCACGGAAGTAATTTTTCCCTGTGAGGAACATTACAGCTTCCTCTGTGTCTGGCAGAGCCAACTGCTGGCTGGCTCTGAAAATTGATACCAAATTAACCAATTAGAGAAGCTAGAACCACCTCTAAGAATACCATATTTAAGAAAGGAGCAAACCGCAAAAAGTTCTCTTACTTCCTGTTTTTTTCAGAAGAGAGAAGCCCCTCACAGGCACGGACTAACATCCTGCCACCACTAAGCCCTGCCCCACCGCTGAGCTGGGCCGAGTTAGGGCCCACTGGGCCCTGGGAGCAGCTCCAGGCTGACCCAGGCTGGGCTGGGCCGTGGAGTGGGCTGCTGAGATTCTGCCAGGCCATTTCCTGCTGCAACTGAGTTCCTGCACAGCCCCCCTCAGCGTGGCTGCCGGAATCATGCTGCTAAAAGAACCATCCGGGTGCTGCAGGAAATTATGCAGCTGAAATCAATGCAGCGAGCCTCTTCTGCTGCCCAGCAGAAATCACATAACCAAGAGTGAGAGACCAGTCCCTGATGCAAGGCCAGGGTAAGATTAACTCTTTCAGTGCTGCAGAATTCCATTTAAGAACAGATAAATCTGTTGGCACCAATCTTCTCCTGAGTCAGAGAAAATGAAAGGTGAAGGCACGAGAAGAGAGACACCAAACACACAACACAGAGACACCAAAGTCAGTAAAGAAGGAAGAGCCAAAGCCCAGAGGGAGGAAAAAGAGAAGATGCTTCAAACCCAGGAGCTGAAATTCTTTTGGAGGCTATGGCGAAGACACGATATATCAGACTAATTCCCTGTAATTCATGAAATGCATAGGGGAATGAGCAAAAGGCACCTGTACTGAAGCAAGTAGATGTTGAAGTAGCTGTGATCTTTTGAGAAGCTTAAACAGAGAGAGAAGAGAATCCTTGCCCCAGGGACACAAGAGGAGAATTTTTGCTCCCAGAGATAGAAGAAAAGACCCTTTGCTTCTATTCTAGAAGAGCTCATCCTTAAAATTGGACCCTATAAGCTGAGATGGCCCTCGAAAACAGTTGTGGGAAAATCTGTAAGTTGATGGGAAGGACTTTCACATAGTGAACAGATTTCCTTCTCTCAGGTAGACTGGTTTGCTGCGAAATTAAAGCCACTAGAGAACTGTTTCTTGTGGAAAAGTCTTCATGGTATGGCAGGAGAGACTCCTTTCCCTAAGTGAACTGAAGAAAAGTTTATTTATTTTGAAGTGATAAACTGACTGAAAATCCCAGGATTTGTCTCTTTACGTTGTCGGTGGGAAAGGGAAGAGGAGTTGGGGGGAGGAAAAGTGTTCTAAAGGTTTATTTTGATTCTTATTATTCTTCTTTTAGTTCTGTTAATAAAGCTTTCTTTGTACCCTTCATAGTTTTGAGCCTGATTTGCTCTTCTCCTAATCCTTATCTCACAGCAGAAAATTGTGGTGGTCCCTGGACCATCCACATATGACAATTCACTCCCTTGGAGAGTGTGCAGCCCCTAGGCTGCTTCAGTTCATATTGACTCCCCTTTGGGAAGTCCCCTTGGGAGATTTCCTTGTAGCTCAGGGTGAGCAAAAGTGCTTCAACCCATGTGCAGCCCCTAGGCTGACTTAGTTCTCAGGGACTCTCCTTTGGGAAGTCCCTTCGAGAGTTTTCCTTGTGGCTCAAGGGGAGAAAAAATACTTCAACCCATGAGCCTTTGCAATTTTATGTTAATGTTTCATACCCCATTGGTTATTCTCCTTGTTCCTGCTTTCCCCCTTCCCTGGTTGGTCAGTTTTGGATCCTTTCTCTGATTGGTCCCTTTCCCAATTCCCTTCCCCATTGGCCAAGCTGTGAAACCCTGCTCCTGGCTACCCTATATAATCCCTCTCCCATGGGACCCTTTGCCTCTTTTCCCCTCTGGACCTTGTGGAATAAAGAAGCTCTCCTGGAGATCAGAAAGACCCCATCTTGCTGCTTTTACTCCTGCGTTGCCTGGGGTGGCAAACGCGGCTCTGCTGTTCAGGCAGCCATCCAAAGAGCAAATCACTCTCCAGCTGAGAGTGCCTGTGCCTCCATCGATCTAGGTGTCTTTTTAAAGATGCTTCTAGTGAGGAAGGTCGTGGCACCTTCACCACTGGACCAGACTGCAACAGAAAATAAGTAAATAATTTTAGTGGGTGCACTGACATTTGTCCAGCGCTCAACCCACTACATTAATTGGTGCTGTGACTCAGATGGCGAACCAAATCCACTTCATTATCCTTATCTCTCAAGCAGCTGACTAGAGTCACACTGCTTGTGAACGGTGGTAGGACTTTCCAGCTAAGAATAAACTGAAGCAACTAGGCTTTTGCTCTATTATACTCTGTATAATGTATATGGGATATGAATAGGATTGTAGGCATATGCTGGAGAATGTTCATTTCAATACTTACAATTATTTACTGGAATAATAAAACATTAAAGATCTATCAAGAAAACGACATTGACTTAAATTATGCTTTTTTTAAATCTTTTGGGTATAAATGGTCAGAAATTAACTGTAAATACCAAAGCAGTCTACATGTACTCTGCTGAAATAACATATCTATCCCAACTACCTACGCTAAGCTGTAGAAAGCATAGACAAATGCTTGCAGTAAAGGACATATCTGGCCATTGAGGATGTGTTACAACAAAATGAAATTGAATATTTTTCAGCGTGAGCAGCTTAAAAGTTACAAGTAGTAAGATGTAGATGAAAGCATGACCTCCACACCTCTCATCTTGGCCTTGTTATCTCCTTTCAGACCGTTCTAGTTCATACAGACATGAAAACCTTTTCCCTAGATCACTGTCATAATAACAACTCCCTTCAAACCTTTACTCCTGTCCTCTGCTGCAGAGGCTAAGCTCGCCGACCCTCTTGGCAGCAACACAGTTCCCACCTCACCAGTCATCCTCACTGTGCGGTGCTGTGGCGTCTCATCCTGCCCACTAAGCTCCAACCTTTGCCCCATAGCTGCCTGGGGTCCTCTCAGGTGGCCCCACACATGCCTTTCTCTGTGCTCCAGCCTACACTGAGGACCACTCCTTTTGAACCTTCACAGGGTAAACATGTACTGTGATACCAGAGCAGAATATAGTTTTCCTAATCATGAAATAAATGAAATTCTTATGCTAGTGTTATTTCAGTGAAGTATAGCCAGCCTCAGAAACCTAGAAACTCTTTAGCCTGGTACACTACTGGTTTTTCAGGTGGGCAACCATGAAGTCCAACCCAGAAGTCTGAGGACAATCAAAAAGGCCCTCAGGACTTTGGGACAACTGGTTGAAGGATCTGGAGCACAAGAAATGTTCTCCTCTATCCTTCCAGTTGCAGGGAATGATGGGGGTAGAAACAGGAAAATCATACAGGTCAATATCTGCCTCCAAGCCTGGTGTGGCCAGCAGAATTTTGTATTCTTTCATCACAGGTTGGTTTCCACAGCACTGAGCCTGCCGGCAACAGATGGGATATACCTGTCTCTACTGTCTCTAAGGGGGGAAAGGATCTTTGCACAGGAGTTAGCAGGGTTCATTGAGAGAGCTTTAAACTAGATTTGAAGGGGGGTGGGCATAAAACCAGGCTAGCTAGAGATAAGCTTGGAGGCAGTAATGATTGAGGGATGGTATACTAGTGAGGTCCTCCAGTCTGCCACCTCAGTGGAGGTAGAGGATGGAGATCCATGTGGCAGCAAAGATGCAAGGGTTATTGATGTGTTAGAAACCACAGAAGCATCTGAGAAGAGTCACATAGAAATTAGGGCTACTTCCCCAGTAAAGGTGGCAGGAACAATGGCCCAACTGAAGTGCATCTACATCAATGCACACAGCATGGAAAACAAACAGGAGGAACCGAAAGTCATGATGCAGCTGGAAAACTATGACAGTTGTCATCATGGACACATGGTGGGATGACTCACACAACTAGAGCACTGCAATGGATGGCTATAAACTCTTGAGGAGGGACAGGTAAGGAAGGACAGGCAGTGGGGTAGCCCTATATGTTTGAGACTGTCTTGATTGTCTGGAGCTTAATGACACTGATGATAAGATTGACTATTTATGGGTAAGATTTGGGGGGGAGAGGCGGCAGGGCAGATATCCTCGTGGGAGTCTGTTATAGACCACGTGACCAGGATGAAGAGGCAGATGAAATATTCTATAAACAGTAGGGGTGGTCTAACAATTGTCAGCCCTTGTTCTCATGGGGAACTTTAACTTAGCAAATGTCTGCTGAAAATACAACACAGCAGAGAGGAAACTGTCTAGGAGGTACCTGGAGTGTGTGGAAGAGAACTGCCTGACAAAGCTGGTGAGTGAACAACTAGGAAAGGCACCCTGCTGGACCTGCTGTTTGTGAAATGAGAAGGACTGGTAGGTGATGTGATGGTTAGAGGTTGTTGGGAGGAAAAGGTTGAAAATTGTGCTGGTTTAGCACAGATAGCAAGAGCCAATTAGTTACTGACTTTAGAGTTGACAGCTTGATTGACCAGTTAGAAAGATGACAGCCTCTGGGAACACACAGGCTTAAAAATCAGGAGAAGCCTGGGAAATTTCCTTTTCTTTCTGGCCAGAAGAGCAGGTAACAACTGGCCCCAACAGCTGCTCTGTGGAGCCACCCAGGACGGCCAGACCCTGCTGCTCCTCCCTGTTAGGGGGGAGCTGGCCCTGGCCTGGCCATGCTAGGGGAGGCTGCAGCCACTAATATCTAGTCAACTTTAAAGCCTACCCCCGCCACCGGCCGAGCCAAGGGAGATGTCCGCCAGGCCCTGATAGCAGCTACGGGCCCAGCTGGGCTGGGCTCGCCCCAATCGTCACCAAGGGGTGGGCAGGAGGCATTTATAAGCATTTATGATTCCTGACTGCCCAGCCGCTCCAAGCTCGTGCAAGTTCCCCCCCCCCCCCCCCCCCCAGTGCAGCCTTGAAATCTGACACCGTGAGCCGCACCTGAGGGAGAAAGGACCTGGGCAAAAGAAAATTAACTCTTTCTTGGCACAAAATGAAACTTCCAGAGCTCTAACCCTTCCCTGAGAGAGGAAAAGGACAAAGTGGTTGAACTATAAGGAGACACAGCATGGACAGTCAGTGAAGAGAGAGTGAAAAGACTATTGGGAGAAGGGATTGAGGAGTTTGCCATTTTAGGCTGGACTTCTCTTATTGAGCCATGGTAATGAACTCTATAAGTAGATTATCCCTTTAAATCACAGGGAAAATATGCATTTGGGGAGATAATTGTTCAGATTTGTGGATTCGAGTAAAGGTACCTGTGATGGACTGAGTGAAGTAGTTGTGATTTTTGTGATCCCATGAGATGCTTGAACAGAGATGAGAAGCCCTCTGCACCAGTGAAGAAGTGAGAAGACATCTCAGTTCCCTGAGATGAAGAATCCTTTGCCTTTGGAGTTGTTCATCTTTAAAAAATGACACCCCAGTATGCATGAGTCTATGACCCATAAGCAGCTTGGGAAACTGGTAATGGGAGAGGATTTCACAGAAGCAGGTTTACCAGGCAGCTGTTTTTGTGACAGTTAAAACCCAGAAGAGAACTGTTCTAGGTTGTCAGTGGGGGAAATTCCATGGTAAACTAAGAGAGACTCCTCTCCCTAAAGAATTGATGAAAGATTATTTTCCAATGGTGAAACTGACTGAAAATCACAGGTTTTGTCTCTTTATGTTGTTAATGAGAGAGTAAACACTTGTGGGGGGAGGGAGAGTGTTTTGAAAGTTTCAGTTTGATTTTCATTTTCTTCTTTTAGTGTGTGTTAATAAATCTATCTCTGTACCTTAAGTTGGGCCTGCTTGCTTTTCCTCTAATCCTGTCTCACAACAGAAAAGATACTTAAATCACTACACTAAATTTGGCAAGCAGAATTCAGCAAATGTGAAACCACTACAAAGAATGAAAGACTGGTGAGGAGAAAGTGGTTTTCAGAATTATTTTTGCTCAAGATGACCTTGCAGCTGAGGTATGCTAAGAATATTCACTGCTTGAAATTTCATATTGTTTTCTGTCCATCTTGAGAAGTGGAATTTCTGTAGAAGATAACAGAATACTATAAAATACCTATAAAGCATTTTTTACTAGGCCTAGGATCCCTGGTGGGGGTGGAAAGAGATAAAAAGCTCTGAGATTGTAAAACATAGCCTTGTGTCTTGGGTTGTGGAACCAAATATGTGTATTCTATTTTCATCTGTTAAAAAGCAGTTGAGAAGATGTTTTTCTTTATCTCTTGTAATTCAAGGGGGAGAGAGACCTTCGGATAATGGGCCATTAGCACCTCCCCTGGCTATATCTTTCCCCCCAGAGCGGTGCATCTGCATTTCCATCATCCTATTGTGAGATACATCACATCCCCCTGGCAGTGGGGGGGTGGAGGCAGTTCTTCTGTCTGGATAAACTGAGACACAGGGACACGAAAGCTGCTTGCTTTCACCCGATTTCCTGGGAGGAAGACCGGACCCCATCTCACCATCACAAGACCCTCTCCTCACCACCCCTAGACCCTCTTGCTACAGGATCACCTCTACTTCAACAGAACCATATCTGCCACTTCAGAAGGACTTACTTTTGGACTGCTTCCAACACCCTGACCCACAGGGTGTCAGGTTGTAGCTCTGACTCTGTCAGGGTTCTCCAAAATTGATGTTTGTTTGTTTGTTTGCTTGTTTGGTTGGGTGGTTTTGTTTCCTATTACATTTGTATTGTTAATATTCCTAGTAAAGAACTGTTATTCCTATCCCCAAAATCTTTGCCTGAGAGCCCTTGATTGCAAAATTATAATTTGGCGGGGTGTGAGGGGTTTGCATTCTCCATTCTAAGGGAAACCCCAGTTTCCCTGGCAGAAACCTGTCTTTCCAAACCAAGACACCTTGCGAAAAATTTCGTCTGTGCCAGACATTTTTGATATGTGACCTGGAAACAGCCCAAATGCTTTTTGCCCCAGTATAACAGATATAGCTGGACTATATCTGCACAGATGATTTGGCTTAACAGATACCAGCTTGACCAGCCTAGCTCGAAGTAAACAAGTCTCCAGACACGATAATGACAGGTTGGATTCAAACCCAGACAGAGGACCTCAGCCAACCCCTTTGAAGCACAGATACACCCATATCATTGGCCAAAGAGCTAGGCAGAGTTAAGACCCTTGACCAGTCATGTCTGTAAGCGTGGGAAATTTGAAAGCCCTATAAAAGGAGCTGCCAGACAATAAACAGAGCTGTTGCTGCATGATCTCAGTGTTAATGTCTCATCCCTGTCTCCAACTCCACAGTGACATCTGGTGACCATGATAGCAACAAGTGGCTGCAGTATAGTGGGGAGACAGAGGGCTGTGGGATCATGCCGCAGAGCAGTGGGATTGCTGTGGGCAGCCAGTGAGGCTGCAGAAAGCTGCAGGCAAAAAATTTGCAGGCATCAGAGAGAGGGCCACGGGCAGAGAGTCATGGGCGGCAGAGGAACTACAGGCAGCAGAGAGCTGTGGGCAGTAAAGAGTGCCACGGGCAGTGAAGTGTGGTGAGGAAAGGCAGGGAAGCCTTTGTGGATTAGAGAAGCCACCAGGAACATGGGGGCATGGGCTTTGACCCAGGAGGACCCCATTCTACAGGTATGGACACTCGTTTTAAAAAATAGATGGGAAAAGTACAACGAATGGGCTTTACTAGCCCAAATAGCATGGTGTGAGAGCCATGGGCTGGATGTGTTGGAAGGAGTTGCCCTAGATGTAAAAATGTGGGGGTAGGCTGGCAGACATATCCTTTCAGCAGCCTCGACAGGCAACAAGACCGCCATTAATGTTATAAAACCCTGGAAGCTCATCATGGACTTATTAGAACAGTCAAAGAGACAGTAGGAGGTGAAAATGGCAGAGGTGAGCGGCAAAAGCACGGCGCTGGGGGAGGCGGCGGGAAGTGCAGACAGGTGGAGAAGTCACAACGCGCCACGAAACCACCCAGGATTGTGCTGCTGCCCCCCGCAGGGATGTCGCCCCAGTGGAGCGCCCCCCGGTCGCCCAGGACCGTGCCACTGTCCCGGGCGGGGACACGCTGCCAGCGGAAATCACCGCAGCCGAACCGTGCTTTGCCACTTTGTGCTCTGCCACCCCATGTCCTGCTGTGTCGGCAGAAACCCCTGTGACCCCTCCCAGCCACTGTGAGACTGTGCGGCTGCTATGAGATGCCTCGTCTGCCGCTGGTTGCTGCGAAACAGCGCCAGTTGCTAGCTCCTGCCAGATGCCTGGCTACTGACGAGCCCCCGGCCACCACAAAGATCCATCTGCCGCTGAGTCGCGCTCTGTGACCCCCCTGACTGTACTAGCTCTATCACCGCACTGTGAGGATGCCCGGGTCTCACAGGAGCAGGGCTCCCTACAGCTGTTCCAACTGCGCCTGTGCAAGGATTCGATCAGTGCTTGCAGGAGCCATCTACACTCCCTGCTAGCACACGTGCCAGGACTGCCCCCTCCTGAGACCGAGTGGGCCAACTCCAAGACCATGCCTCCAGCCAAGCCTCCATGGGGCGTGGCTCCATCTCCGATCCAGCCTTCTGGGGGTGTGCCAGTGCCTCTGATCCAACCTTCATGAGCGGGTCCAGGAAATAAGTTACCAGGAGTTCCCAGAGATGAAATACCTGGAGGCAATCCTGAGCCCACTGCCCCTGCCAGAGTTGAAGCTGTCCCTGGATTATATACTGTCAAGGGACGCAAGGGATACCAGCAGAGAAAGCCAGAACCATCGTCCCCCTGTGGAACATGGCGATATCGCTGCCATCGCTGAACTGCTGACAGCCCTGCGAGTGTCTGGCAAAACGTAAAACAGGTGGCTATCACTAGTGGGGACTATGAAGGGGCAGAACTCATTGATGTACCCATGTCAGGGGGCTGGGAGCCTGAGGACGGGACAGTTGCCATTTATCCAGAAATAAGAGGAAACAGAACTCCTGACAAATACACCTCCTTCCAGTGACCAGTTCTTTCTGAACTGCGTCAGCTTGTGGCCAAGCACGGTTTGGGTTCTATTGCTGTGGCTAATATGCTATGATTTCTAACCATCGAGGGGGTAGCTCCTTTTGATATAAAGCTGCTTGCCAAATTAATGTTTACAATAGTCCAATATATGGTGTTCGAAACTACGTGGAAGAGCAGTGCTGAAAAACAGGAGTTAAAAAATCTAAAGGTTCCACGAGAGGACCCACGTTATGAGGAAAGGGTCCCTCAACTTCTGGGATTACCACTATTTGGGGATACCTGACTACAGGCTAGATTGCATCCATTAATACTGGCACAGGTGAAAGAACTAGGATTGCAGGCACTGCTTAAAGTAACTAATATGGCAAATCCAACCCAAACATATTCCAAAATCAGACAAGGAGTCAAAGAACCATATCTACAGTTTATAGAGAGATTACAAGATGCTATGGAAAAACAAATTGTTAATGTTGAAGTCAGAAATCATCTAATTTTGCAATTGGCAAAGGACAATGCCAATGAGGGCTGCCAAAAGGTCATTGAACTGCTATCTAAAGAAAATCCATCACTAAATGAATTGATACATGTCTGTGCTAAGGTTGGATGTAATTCTCATAACACAACCATGCTAGCAGATTCCATTGCAGCTGCTGTAAAGGTAACAGCTCAATGCTACAGGTGTGGACAGCAAGGCCATCTGAGAGCAAACTGTCCCCACAAGTCTACTACAACAAGGACATGTCAAGGACAAAGGAATATGATCATTAATTGTGATCAATGTGGGAAACCTGGTCACATGTCCAGGCAGTGCAAATACAAAGTCTATACTAATAAACTATTTTTTAAAGAAACCCTTAAGAACCAGGGAAATGGACTACCCAACGTGAGGGAGAGATGCATGAAGACACAAGTATCTCCTCACCTTCCTGTGCAGGCTTATGCGACCGGCTCACAGGAAGGACTCAAGGAGCAGCTGGAATGGATGTTTCCACCTCCATCTCAGTAACTATTACCACCTTAAAGGTACATAAAGTCCCTCTCGAGGCACAGGGGCCTATCGGGAGAGGATTGCACTCAATCACTGTTAATCACTGTTAATTGGTAGATCTAGTGCCACCTTGCAAGGCATCTATGTGCACCGTGGTGTTATAGATGCAGACTTTACAGGACAAATACATGCAATGGTTTCCACCCCTACTCCACCCGTGACTATACCTGAAAAAACAGAATTGCCCAGATTATCTCTTTTAAGTCTTGTGTCCTAAATACAGATTCCAGAGTGCGAGGAGACCAAGGCTTTGGAACAACAGGTGAACCTCATGTATTTTGGACCCAGGTCGTGGGTGAGCAGAGGCCCAACATGGTGTATATTGTCACAATGCCTCGAGCAAGGCCCTCCCAAATAAAGGTCAGTGGCATGATTGTCACAGGGGCAGATGTCACCATCATCTCTGCCCATATTTGGCCTCCATTGTGGCCCACCGAGCCTGTGGGATCCTCTGTTTCTGGCCTCAGAGGGATCACACAGAGCTGTTTGAGCAGCAAACCTGTTTTGGTAAAAAATCCTGAGGAACAAACTGCTACCATTTGACCTTACATCACCGCAGCACCACTTAACTAGTGGGGGAGGGATGTTTTATCTGCTTGGGGAGTCTGGGTGAAGATGGATTTTTAACAGGGGCCACTGCAATAAGGGGCATGAAATATCCCACAATACCCCTAAAATGGCTTATCACTCAGCCAGCGTGGGTACCACAATGGCTGCTTGAGAAAGAGAAGTTACACGCCCATAGGTCTTTGGTGCAGGAATAACTGGCTCAAGGACACATAGAGCCATCCATGAGCCCTTGGAACACTCCAGTGTTTGTTATAAAAAAGAAGTCTGGTAAATGGAGGTTGCTCTATGACCTGAGAAAGATCAATTCAGCCATGGAGAGCATGGGCACCCTCCAGCCTGGTATGCCATCTCCTACCATGATTCCTGCCAACTGAGATATTCTAATTGTGGACCTGAAAGATTGTTTCTTTACTATTCCACTGCGTCCAGATGATACCCCAAAGTTTGCCTTTACTGTGCCTTCTATTAATAACACTGCACCAGTGGAGTGTTATCAATGGCAGGTTCTACCCCAAAGCATGAAAAACAGCCCCACAATTTTTCAGTGGTATGTTGCTCAGGAAGTCTCATCAGTGAGGAAATAATTTCCAGGGGCATACTGTTACCACTACATGGATGACATTTTGATAGCAACTCAAACAAAAAGGGAACTCTCACAGATTTGGCCAAGACTGTTACAGGCATTAAAAACATTTGGGCTGGAAGTAGCACCAGAAAAGGTACAGCAGCAACCACCTCGGAAGTACCTTAAACTCAAAATTATGGATCAGACCATACAGCCCCAGACAATTCAATTCTTGACAAAAATTAAAAATTTAAATGATGCTCAAAAACTTTTGGGTACTATCAACTGGCTCGCACCCTATCTAGGGTTGACCACCCCACAATTAGTACCCTTATTTCACCTTCTAAAGGGTGATCCTGATCTAACTTCTCCAAGGAAGTTTACCCTGGAGGCAAAGGCTGCTCTTGAGATAGTAGAGCAAGCCATCACAGACAGATCCACCGAATATGCCTAGATGTGTGTATTACTGTGTTTATTTTCATTGTTGATTTCCATCCTACTGCTATTATTGGACAGTGAGATACTCAATGGTCTGACTCTTTGCATGTTTTAGAGTGGATGTTCCTACCTGTGGTGGGTTGAGGGCCTGTGGTGATTCATTTTTCCTAAATGATTCTGTTCTCCTCCAAAATGTATGGTTCATTACTAAGTTGTTGTAAACCACCCCCTAAGTTGCCATTCATTGTAACCCAATTGTTACCCAACCCCTCCTCCCCTCAGTATCCCATTGGTCCAAGCCTTGGATCTGCCCCCTCACTGGAAAAGCCCTTTTAAGCTGAAGACACGAGGCAGAAGCCTTTTTTCTTGCTCTCTTGCTCTTTCCCCCTCTCCCTCTTGCTCCCTCCCTCCCCCTCTCTCCCTTCTTCCCCCTTCTCTCCCTCCCCCTCTCTCCTGTGGGAGCCATGCCGCTCCCCCCTGGTGTGGGACCCTCAAATAAACCCTGTCTAATCAACACCCTCGAAAGCCGTGCCTGCTTGTATGCTGCCATTAGCTGCTACATGCTGCCAAGAGAATTTTCCCTAAAAGCTCTAGTAAAGCTCCTGTACCTCACCTCCCTTCCTGGACTCAGAGAAACTTGTTGCCAGTTCTTCTGCAGCGGCTAGCCGGGCAGGAGGGAAATCAGAAGAAAGCAACAAGGGCCCACTAGAATTATTTACTCTTTTTCTGCTGTGAGATAAGATTAGGAGAAGAGCAAAACAGGCTCAAACCTAAAGGGTAGGAAAAATAAAAACTTTATTAACAAAACTATAAGAAGGGGGGAAAATTAATAAGAATCAGAATAAAACCTTCAAAACATTTTTCTTTTCCCCCCCAACCTTCTCTTCTTTCCCACTGACAATGTACAGAGGCAAAACTTGGGACTTAGGTCAGTTGACCACCTCTAAAATACTCTTTCATCAGTTCTTTTAGGGAGACGAGTCTCTTTTGCTATGTCATGGAGACTTCTCCACAAGAAAACAGTTCTCTCGTGGCTTCAGTTCTCACTGTTGGGAAAGATGAAAGTTTGACAGGAAAGTGTCACAGATATGTATGCTTGGCAGAAAGCTCTCTGAATGTGGAACCTTGTAGCAGGATGAGATTTGAGCTATCCCAGGCTAGGCCTTAGATTCAGGCCTGTCTAAAAGTGGACAGGCCTGTGGCACAGCAAAAATTTAATTAAGGTGTGTTTAGACATTAGATAGGTTAGTTATAGTGTGATTACAGTGGCTACATTAAGGGTGAAGGTGTTTGCATTTTTCTTCACACTGAATGCCAATGAGAAAACACTTGTAACTGTAAACTATCTGGAACTGTATTTAACCCACCATTTCGAGATAATAAAGGGAGAACGCATGATCTAACCAAATTGGTTGTATGTGCGTTGCTCGGTCCAGCTTCCCATGCAATTAAGGAGTTCCCTGGTTTCAGAACCTCAGAGCAGAATAGATATGGAAGCAAGTTTCGATATAGAAGAATAAAAAATGCCTAAGTTAGGGATTGCTGAGTTAGTTGTTACTGAACAAAGTTTAAGATGAGTTGGAAGGAAACTTTTATGGCTAAGAACAATGTTTGTCTACAAACAAAAACATGTTTTTACCAAGTAAAGAGAAAAACCATAGGCAAACAAAAACATGTTTTTACCAAGTAAAAAAAAGGTCTAAGAATTTTCCACTGCAAGAAAACAGAAAAATTACTTTAAGCTTAAAATGTAACATACTAACTCGATGTGATTGGATAGTACTAACCATAATATGGTAATAATAATAGTTATTATTAGGCTATAGGTAAATGTAAAGGTATTGTATATGATACTGCTTGGTTATTATGTATTAAGATGCTAAGTAAAGAAAACTATATAATGCATTGTAACCAGAACTAAAGTGGCTTCAGGTTTTGCCTATAAGCTCATGCTGACAGCTATAGGTTTGGCTCTGTTACCCACGACCCATGACTGCTGTAACATCATCTATGCAATAAACAGCACTTTCTGAAGAGCCTTCCAGTTCTCCCAACATCCTTTGTCGACACTATCTTCTACACTCACGAATAGCAGCCGCCCAGAAATCCGCATTCGTGAAGTCCCTCCCATTTCAAACAGCTTTCCCAGCGCTGCAATTATAGGCCATGTTAGACTTATGGGGTCCCATTTTAAGGATGAGCTGTTCAAAAGTAAAGGTTCTTTTCACCTCTCTCTGAGATAATTTTCATGTCTGTGAACAGAAGTCTTCTTCTTCTTCTCTCCCTGGGGGCAGGTCTTCATTTTCAGCTCATCTCTTTCTCTCTCTGTTAAAACTTCTCATGAGATCACAGCTACTTCAACATTTACTTAATTCAACATAAATGCCTTTGCTCATATCTGCAATTTGAACACTATCTCCCCATACATGTCTTCCACAAATTAAAGGGATATTCTGGTATATTACAGTCCAATACCATAGCCTTACAAAAGAATTTCAGCCTAAGACTAGGCATCTCGTCTTTCTCCTCCCATCTGGGACTTGACTCCTCCTTCCCTGACCTTGATGTCTTCATGTTGTCTCTCTACGTGCCTTCACTCTATCCTTTTCTCTCACTCAGAGAGGATTCAATGTTTTGCAAGTTTCACCTGTGCAAGGAAAGAGTTAATATCTTGCCCGGGGCCTGCAGAGGGTTGTTGATGGTTTTTGCCAGGTGATGGCTGAAGCAGTCACGATGATGGATTTCAAGATGCACTGGGGCTGTGTTAGGATCTTAGGGGCTTTGGCTGCATTCAATTTCAGCTGTGGAGCTGCTCTGCATGGCTGCAGACCTGCCCCTCATCTCAGCCGCATGATCTTTGCAGGACTGGGACAGCCCCCCTGGTAAGATGACTTGGCAGCGGTGGCCAGAGTTGCATATGGTGGAGGATTCTTCAGAGGCTGCACTGGGGGGGGGGGGGGTAAGTGGCTAGGATCTCAGCAGCTGCACACCGGGCAGATGGGTCCCCCCCTTCCTCTGTCCAGCAGCTGCTGGGGCCTGGCCTGGCCCTGCCAGGCTACACGAGCCCCCCTGGGGGGGAAACCGGCCTGGCAGCAGGATGTTAACAGCCCCTGGGGCAAGATACAGCCAGGATGGGGCCTTTCTCCTCCCTTCCCCCTGCCTGGCAGCCACTGGGCCCCTGGCCCAGGGCCCAGCGGGCTTCCCGGGAACGGGCCTGGCCCTTCTGCAGGGCCTGCCCAGCGCAGCCCTGCCCTAAGGAGGGAGCCAGACAGGCTTACCTCTTCCCAGGTCAAACGGAAAAGAACTTTCCTGGGTTTTTTTTATTTTTAACATGTGTGTTCACAGAGCTGTGTTCAGCTTTCTAGTAGTTTAACAAGGTGTCAGTATTCAAAACTAGTCACTGATTGGTTTTGTCCAGCACGGAGGAAGCTATTGGCAGCTCCTCAGAGAGAATTATTTCCTTCTTCCCTTTTCACTAAATGTTAATCCATGCAAAACCAGCACACTACCTCACCAACCTAGAAAAACAGCCCCTACCATTTTTGAGTTAATTGCTCAGTTAATAATGAAATGTCGTCAAAGGTGTTTAGAATTGACTGCAAAAGATCCTTCAAAAATCATTATACCTGTGACACAAGAATTTGAGTGCTGTTATGCCAACAGCACTTCTTAGCAAGGTGCCTTACAAAATTTCTCAGGGCAAATTGGCTATCATTTTCCGAGTCACATTACTGCAAATGAGTAAAACCACTGCACTATCCCTAAAACCCCTGAACAGTTGCACATCCTTAAAAGGTATTACTGTGTTTACTGATGGTTCTGGGATAACGGGAAAGGCAATTGTGACATGGAAGGAAGAAAGTGAATGGCAAACATTGGAAGGTTATGAGAATGGGTCACCTCAGTTGGTGGAGCTACATGCTGTAGCTATGGCTTTTCTACATTTTCCCCATATCCCTTTAAATATTGTCACTGACTCTGCCTACGTTGCTGACATAACACAGAGATTAGACCAAGCTCAGTTGAAAGAAATTGACAATGCACAATTATTTGGACTACTAAAGACTTTGTGGCACATGATCCAAACAAGAAATTACCCGTACTACATTCTACACATTAGAAGCCATACAACTCTCCCAGGTTTTATTACAGAGGGCAACGCACAAGCAGATCACCTAGCTAGCCCTGCCTGGACAGCACCACAGCCAGACATGCTGGCACAAGGAAAAGCCTCACATGACTTCTTTCATCAAGGTCTTTGAGCTCTGCAGAGGCAATTTCTGCTGTCAAACAAAGAGGCTCGTAACATAGTCAATACTTGTGCTGACTGCTAGGGCCACACTGCACCACCACAGATGGGGGTTAATCCCTGTGGCTTAAAAGCTTTACAAATCTGGAAGACTGATGTCACCCATATTCCAGAGTTCAGACTATTAAAATATGTGCATGTGTCAATTGATACTTTTTCCTCTGCCATATGGGCATTAGTCCACTCAGGAGAAAACGACCAGGATGCCATCACACATTGGCAATTAGCCTTTGCTGCTTTGAGTATCCCTCATAACATCAAAACAGATAATGGACCTGCATACATATCACAAAAAACTAGACAATTTCTACAGCTCTGGGATGTGTCACACCAAACTGATATACCCCATTTAGCAACTGGACAGGCCATTGTTGAATGTGCACATGGCACTTTAAAATGCATCTTAGATAAACAAAAGGGGGGAATGTGTAGCGAAACCCCACAGAGCAGAGAAGCAAAAGCGTTTTACACCTTGAATTACTTAACAGTACCAGAACAATCCCAAAACCCAGTAATCTTAAATAATTTCCTATCATTGCAGTCATCTGGAGATGCCCAGTCACCTAAACCTAAAGTAATGGTAAAATACATTATCACGAACAAGTGGGAAGGTCCATGGGACCTCATTACATGGGGACGTGGGTATGCCTGTGTTTCCACGGACACCAGAACACAATGGATACCCACCAGGTGTGTTCGTCCTGCTCTGTGTCCTGCTAGGGATCAGAGATGTAGTGATGGATTAATTCATGTTTTCTGTAGTGATGGATTAATTCATGTTTTCCTAATAAGGTGATATTGGTGAAGGGTAAAATATGTTCTCTGTGATAAGTGTGTTATAAGAATAAAAAGTTCATAAAGCTTAGAGGCACTGCCAGCTCAGGCGGACACTGAACTGGTAGTTTCACGAGAAAGCTTTTTACATTATTTCAGTGTATGTTGGTTCATGTTCATAGATTATATTTTATATACATGTAATGTTTGCTGGTGTGGGTGATAGTAAAACATACACCTCTTAAGGAATGTCAGAGAAATTTTCTCAGCACAAGAGGCTCTCTGAATCTGGGAAGAAGACAAAGAAATTACAATACCAATGGAGAGAGCAGGGACGCCGAAACCAGGTGCAATCAGTATCTGATGAGAGCTGATTTCCCAGAAGAATAGGTCCTGACTGAGACATCAGGGATACTCGGGAAACACCCAGTACACCCAGGAAGTCCATTCTTGCTGGCTGCTAGAAACCGTGATTTCATCAACAGCACCATCGTGGAACAAAAACCTCTATAGAAATTCTGGACTGAGCCATGGCATAAACCCCGAGAAGTTTCAAGCTCCCCCGATACCATGACCACCGGACTAGCCCGGGCTTGTCCAGCGAGTTGAGGGTATAAGACTAACCGGCTTGGACCGAGACCTTTGTGAGGTCTGGGGAGTATAGTGTCACCCGACACTATACAGAGGCCTTCAGCCGGTGCACCGCTTCCCTTGCTCCGCTGACTTTGTCAATTTCTGTATTGGCTTTGTCAATTTTGCGTCCTTGATTTTTTTCACTGACAAATCTGGCAATAAATTCTATTTTATTTTAGATTGGCTTTCGCTATTTATTACAAGAGATAACATCTTACTGATGAAGCTGCAGCAGACATGGTGGAGCAGTGAGTTAAATGACTTCTGCAATTGATACATGGTAATCTGGGACCTTTTGAGATGACAAGTTTATTCAAGGCAAAAACCTGAACTGGACAAGTTGCTTTCCCTGTTATTTGATTTTCCCAAGGTTCTACAGTTGAAATGTTTCTTGTTCATAGAGTTACATTGTAAGTTTGTAACTTCCAAGTAATAAGCCTGCGGTGTGCCAATTTGAAAGTTTGTGTTGTTGGCAATCCTGCCTGACAGCTCCTGTGAATGGATGTAACATTTTCAATGATATATGGGATGCATCACTGGCTGGGAGAGGCTAGGCCTGTCGAGTTAGGTAGAATCACATGTGTCATCACGCTGTCCTGTCATCTTATCTGCAAAGGGCCCTTACAGGTAAAATAACAGAGAACACTTTGCATTTTTATTAAAACTGAGAAGGGGCAACTGTAACAGATATAGTGAAATAATGGAATAAATCTTTGCTTCACACTTCAACTGTGGATCGTGGCCATCTTGGTGTTACCTGCATGTATTTGGCTCACACATTTGGCATAGTCAGGGACTGCCAAGAATGACTATGCCATTGCTATGAAAAAAGCTGGGGACTGGGGAGGCCATGACAATGACTTCCCACATTTTGGGATGGCCCAGCACTGAGTGCTGGATTCCTGTGGCCACTTCCCTAGTGACAATGCCTCTGCTGGATGCATGGCTTTAAGCTGATGATGCAGCAGCAGTTACTCTGCAGAAGATCAGGTTGGCTATGCATCAGTTACCGTGGAAAGTGAAAAGCAGCGTGTAAGTCTGCTCACAAGTTACCAGGGAGATTGGGATGGTTGTTAGTCACTGGATTCATTGCTCTCGATCATGAAGTTACAGCCTTAGTGGCCAAGTGGGAGAGCTGAGACCCTTGTTTTAAGGGATGCAAAGGAATTCGCACAAGAAGTGTTTACTGCTCAGAAGGAGTAGTGCTGTGAGCAGCAAAGCACTAGAATGGCTGGTGGTGCATATGGCTAATGAACATAGGCAAAAATATGGGAAAAGTAAGGTCTTGGCTTCCCAGGTTTGTGCTCTTATTAAGAAACCTTTGTGGGATCTAAAGGAATGGGATGGATATATTTGGATGGGATCCTTGGAATCCGAGATTGAGTTTGAGCTAGACTTTGCAGATAAAGAGGTGGTAGAAGCAGGACTCCTCCTGCAAATGGAAGTGCAGCAAGATCTGCTAGATGGAGGGGAACAGGTCACACAAACCTATACCCCACAGGAGTTACACGAGTTTTTAGAATCTTATCGGCAGAAGAGTGGGGAGAGCATACTGGCATAGATTTTATGAGCTTGGAATGGTGGTGCTATGTTTATTCACTTATTAGTGGGTGAAAAGGATCTATTAACTCCTATAGCCACTGATAATAAGGTCCAACAGGGGTATGCTTGGCTATGGAATATCAGAGGTCCTGATGGATGGGATATCGTTGCACCTAAGCTGTATCAATGGCTGTGTACAGCAATTTTAACAGCACACGAAGATCTTGCTGAGTCAGTGTCATCCCTTGGGAACTGGTGTACAATGGAAGAAGGTATTAGCTTACTGTGGCAGATGGAGGCGACTCATGCCCTGATCACAGGAACTAATCCTGATGAAGTAGCAGTAACAAGAAGTATTAAAATGAAGTTTGTAAAGGGGGCATCTAATAAATTGAAACCCCTGGTTATATCAGCAGTCACGTATGCTACTGGTAATATAGGTGCCTTAACAGATGCCCTGAGGGACATTGGAGCTATGGCCTCAGAGCCAGCTGTGGGGGGATTGAGAGAGAATAAGCCAGCAAAGCTTAAACAGCAGGAGCAGCTGCGTGGTGTGTCCCCTGAAATTGCTGCCACTGTAGCCTCTCATCAGGAGGGGGACATGAAGCCCCTGTGTCCTTCTAACTATAAAGTGACAATCTGGAGGGACTTCACATTTGTCAGCTTGGGTGGATACAGGCACAGAAGTGACCATATTACATGGTGATATTACTCCTAATGAAGCTACTTCACAGATCTGCAGCTTGGAGGGGGTGGTTCCACCCCCATCCTCCAAGATAAGGTTACTTTAACAATAGGAAATGCCACCCCAATTGTCATGCAGATATTAATTGCCCCAGTTCAAGAACATATCTTGGGCATTGATGTGCTGGCAGGGTGAAAAGTTGAAACACTGAATGGCCATTTTGGGACTCCATAAGTGGGATTTGTCATTCGATCTGTAACTGTTCTGCGTGGGTTCCCAAAGTCGGATCCTGCTGCGCTGCCAGCACCTGCCAAGTTGGTAAATGTAAAGCAGAATCATATTACAGGGGGGAAAAGGAAATTACTCAAATGATTCAGGTACTCCAAGGAGTGGGAATCGTTAGAAATACCATTACAGCTTTTAACGACCCTATTTGACCTGTCTGAAGATAGGATGGTACTTGTAGAGTGACTTGATACAATCAACTGAATAAAGTCTCCCCCCCACTCACAGTTGCAGTACCAGACATGGTTACCCTCATGGGAAAAATCAGCGAAACTTTACAACTCTGGAAGGTAGCAATGGATCTTGCTAATGCTTTTTTTTTCAACAGCCATTGTTTCAGAGAGTCAGGACCAGTTTGCCTTTACCTGGCAACAAAAGCAGTATACCTTAAAGTTATTGTCTTGGGGATATAACCACAGTTGCTCCATTTGGCACCAAATGGTGGCTGCTAATGTAGTGCTGTGATCAGGTGCTATCACTGCTCACCATTACATTCATGATCTATTGATTATGGCAGAGTCACAACAAGAAATTGAGGCAGCTGCTGAATTGCTGAAAGCCCACTTAGGGGAGCAAGGCTGGGCAATTAATCCAAAGAAAATACAGAGCTCTGGTACTACTGTGCATTTTTTGGGGGTAGTTGGGCATGGGCAGTTTAGAGAAATGCCAAACAACGTACAGCAGTCCAGCAATTCCCTGTACCGGACACAGTGACTGTGGCAGGAGTTCCCCCCACCACAGAAGAGCTTATCTGTTCTGTCCATCAGCAGGTGCGATAGTTCTGGGCATTCTCCCCCTCACATGAATGGATGAAATAACCCAGGCCAGATAGGCATCTGGTAAAGGAGTTATCTCTGACACCAGAGATGAGATACAATAAACATCCTCGCTGACAAGGAACAGCTTGCCTTGAGAACAAAATGTGGGGAGATAAGCTGGAATTTCTGACTGACAGACACTTCACTTTTCAAGCTATAAAAGCTACACAAAACTTTCACAGAGGCAGAAGTCTCCTACACACACCCTGGAAATGTGTAGGGCTTTTCCCCAAAGTTTGGATGCAAATTCCTGGGAATTGAGTGAAAGGACTTTATGTGTACTCCATCATCATTTTGGTGGTAAGTTACATTGATTCCTAATCTATTCTATTTCTTTGCTAGCTGTAATATAGGTACTTTTTATCATGCACTGTGTTTTTATCTACTAGTAGTTCTTTTTGTTTTATTCCTGTGTAGTAAGTAGTCTGTTTAAAGTCTTATGTCTGTTAATCTTGGGTCTATTCAATAAATAATAATTTTCTAATAAACTGAATCAGCCATTCTTAAGAACTCAGGAGTGAGAACCATTTGGGGTGCAGGCTGTCTCAAACAGAGCTACTGCCAGAAATCTGAGTCAAAGGCAGGACTTGTCTAAGCTCTCACCTCCATTTGTAACAGTGACACAACTGCAAACTTTCCTGGGGCTTTCAGGGTACTGGAGAACTTCCATTCCACACCTGGTGGTACTGATGTGCTCTCTGCAGAAATTGACTGGGAAGGAAGTTGTTTAATGCTTTGATTGAGTGTGCCTGATTGTACATAGCTGCATTTAAGGGAATTACATAGGCCCTGGGGGAAAGCACAGTGGGATCAATGGACTTTGACCACTTGTCAGGTTGCTTACATTGGCCCCCTGCCCCCATTAAGGGGGTGGTGATATGTATTCACTGCTGTGGATACAGTGTCAGGATTGCTCTTTGCTAAAACCACCAAATATGCTACATGCTCTGTTAATACCAGATTCTCAAGTTCTTGTATTTCTAGTATCTTTGACAAATGCTCAGGCCTTGTCTAAAGGGGACAGAGTTGGAACTCTGTTATCTGTGCCACGAACCCCCTACCAAGTCTAAGCTCAGTCTGAAAGGGCGAAAACCAAACCTCTTCAAACTGTATGGGCAATCACCTCGTCTCAAGCTACCAGGCCTGGAGTAATTCTAGCTGAAGGAGCTGGAGTGACAGTGTAGGTATTACTGGAAGGAGATGACAGGCCTATTTTTCTTTGTTATCAAAAGATGGCTTGTTGTGCTTCATAGACTTGTACAACATGCAGACATTTTTGGATGTATCTTTGCAGTATTACTATGTACATCCTTGTGTGTGATAACCTTGTGGTGATTGGTTAATTCATGTTTTTATGATGATGTTGTTTTGGTGAAGGGTGAATTATGTTTTTAAAATAACAGTGCTGTAATGAGTAAGGAATAAAATTTACAGTTCCCAAGAAACCAAAAGCCGCCAGATGGGTGCAGGGCTGGAGAATTTCACAAGAGATTTCCTCTGGAGAAGGAATCAAAGAATTACAATACCAATGAGAGGTGGAGAGCAACCAGGACAAGGGATGATCAGCATCTGATAAGGACTGATGGCCCAGAGATGTTATCTGGGACATTAAGGATACTCCAGGAACCTCCCAAACCCAGGAAATCCTTTCAGGCACAGACTTCTGTTTTCCAAATCCTATCAACCACAACTCTGAAGGACAAAAGAACTTATAGAAATTCTATACTGAACAGCAAGTGCTGGAAGTTTCAACATCCTCTACCATCAGTGTCTGAGAGACAAGTCAGGACACTTATAATTTCAGGACTATGTAATCCAGGCCAGGAGGGGTTTAAAACTGTTATAAATGCATATTTTAGAGTTGGCTTTTCGCAAATATTAGAATGAATGTTATGCATATAATGTAAGAAAGTTGTACTGTATTTTCTTTTATTTGTAGAATTTAAAAATGTAATGATGGTATATTTTTAATGGTAACAATGTAGAGATGGCTTGTAGTTTGTGGTTTTTTTGTAACCTCTAACAAGATAAAAACCAGAAGACGCATCTGCATTCCTGTGAAAGAAAAAAAACAAGGAACTTCTATGGTCAAGAAGGATTTATGACACCTAACCCGGCTAGAAGGCACCATGCACAGATAAAGGAACTGCAAATTTTGGGGACCCTTGAAACAGATAAAGAAAACAGATGTTTAAATATGCATAAGTCTCTTTTTGAATATGCAACACCAAGACTGATAAATACCAAGGAATTTAGAATGGGGGTGTGTTGCTCTACACCCTCAGCTGAGAGGCTACCTTATTTGTCTCCTTAATTGTCTATTTTTATTCTATTTTATTTTATTTTTATTAAACTTATAAATTAATATAAAAAGGTGAAACGTCGTTTTTCACAAAACTAACCGACTTAGGATCGGGCTTTCGTAAAACCTCGGGGAGACGTGACACGGTAGAGGTCACGTTTGGGGTTTCACCTGGTGTCTTGGTTTGGAAAGACAGGTTTCTGCCAAGGAAACTGGGGTTTCCCTAGAATGGAGAATGCAAACCCCTCACATCCTGCCAAATTATAATTTTGCAATCAAGGGCTCTCAGGCAAAGATTTTGGGGATAGGAAAAACAGTTCTTTACTAGGAATATTAACAATACAAATGTGATAGGAAACAAAACCACCCAACCAAACAAGCAAATAAACAAATAAACAACAATTTTGGAAAACCCTGACAGAGTCAGAGCCACAACCTGACCCTGTGATTCAGGGTGTTGAAAGCTGTCCAAAAGTAAGTCCTTCTGAAGTGGCAGACGTGATTCTGTTGGAGCAGAGATGATTCTGTGGAAAAGCAGATCCAGGGGTGGTGAGGAGGGTGTCTGGTGATGATGATGAGGAGGGGGTCCAGGAATGGTGGGGTGGAATCTGGTGAGATGAAGTCCGGTCTTCCTCCCAGGAAAAAATCGGATGAAAAACTGGCAGCTCTCCTGTCTGTGAGTCTCTGTTTATCCAGCCAAACTGTCTTCTCCCCTCCCCCCCACCCCCCACCGCCAGGGCATGAGATGTATAGAAATGCAGATGCACCGCTCTGGGGGGGAAGGTACAGGCTGGGAAAGGTGCTAATGACCTATTAAGATGAGGCATCAGGCCTTCAAACAGATGGAAATAGAATACACAAAACCCGGCTCCACAACCCAGGACATTATCCACCCCTTATTCTATTATCATCTGCATCATACCTAAATTAATAAACTCCACTATACAGAATGAACCCTCACACTCAGTTCTCACTTAGGATTAGGTTTTCCTGTGGTACACAACTGGTTTTTCCATCTTTCTGCATTACCCACCAAGTATAACCAGGTCCTTGAGCAAAAACAATCCCACGGGTGGGTTCACCTTTGCCCAAGGTGGGGTTTACCCAAACAGTCTTTCCTAAGATACCTCTCATATGTACCACAGGGACTTTGTCTCCATCCACTGTGTGCAAAGGGGTAGACTGGGCAGGACCATCTCGATTGATGGAGCCTCGGGTGTTGACCATCCAGGTGGCCTTTGCTAAGTTCACTTCCCAGTTCTTGAAGGTCCCCCTGCCAAGTGCCTTCAGGATTGTCTTAAGTAGTCCATTGCACCGTTCAACTTTCCCGGCAGCTGGTGCATGATAAGGGATGTGATATATCCATTCAATGCCGTGTTCTTCAGCCCAGGTGTTTATAAGGCTGTTCTTGAAATGGGTCCCGTTGTCCGACTCAATTCTCTCAGGGGTGCCATGTCTCCACAGGACTTGTTTTTCCAGGCCCAGGATGGTGTTCCGGGCAGTGGCATGAGGCACAGGGTAGGTCTCCAGCCACCCAGTGGTGGCTTCCACCATGGTCAGCACGTAGTGCTTACCTTGGCGGGTTTGGGGCAGGGTGATGTAGTCAATCTGCCAGGCCTCCCCATACTTATACTTGGACCACCGTCCACTGTACCAGAGGGGCTTCACTCGCTTGGCCTGCTTGATGGCAGCACACGTCTCACAGTCATGGATAACCTGTGAAATACTGTCCATGGTTAAATCCACCCCTCGGTCTCGTGCCCACTTATAGATGGCATCTCTGCTCTGATGACCTGAAGCATCATGGGCCCACCGAGCTAGGAACAACTCTCCCTTGTGTTGCCAATCCAAGTCTACCTTGGACACCTCTATCCTCGCAGCTTGATCTACTTGCTCATTGTTCCGGTGCTCCTCATTAGCCCGACTCTTGGGGACATGGGCATCTACATGGCGGACTTTCACAGGTAGTTTCCCTTCTCTGGTGGCGATGTCCTTCCACTCATCAGCAGCCCAGATTGGTTTTCCCCTACGCTGCCAGTTGGCCTTTTTCCACCTTTCCAGCCAGCCCCACAGAGCATTAGCTACCATCCACGAATCAGTGTAGAGGTAGAGCTTTGGCCACTTCTCTCTTTCAGCAATGTCCAGGGCCAATTGAACAGCTTTGAGTTCAGCAAGCTGGCTTGACCCACCTTCTCCTTCAGTGGTGTGTGCAACCTGTCGTCTGGGGCTCCATACGGCTGCTTTCCACTTCCGGTTCATCCCTACGATGCGACAGGAACCGTCAGTGAAAAGAGCGTAGAGTGTTTCTTCTGCTGGAAGTTGGTTGTATGGTGGAGCTTCTTCAGCTCAGGTTACTTGCTCTTGTTCTTCCTTGTCAGTGAGACTGAAGTTCTCAGCTTCCGGCCAGTTGGTAATTACTTCCAAAATCCCAGGGCGATTCGGGTTACCAATACGGGCTCGCTGAGTAATGAGGGCGATCCATTTGCTCCATGTGGCATCGGTGGCATGGTGGGTGGAGGGAACCTTTCCTTTAAACATCCACCCCAGCACCAGTAGTTGGGGTGCCAGTAAGAGTTGTGCTTCAGTGCCAATCACCTCTGAGGCAGCTTGAACTCCTTCATACGCAGCCAAGATTTCCTTCTCTGCGGGAGTGTAATTGGCTTCAGACCCTCTGTAGCTTCAGCTCCAGAATCCCAGTGACCAGCCTCGAGTCTCACCAGGCACCTTCTGTCAAAGGTTCCAGGACAGAGCATGGCTCCCGGCTGCAGAGTAGAGCACGTTCTTTACCTCTGGTCCCGTCCTGACTGGGCCAAGGGCTACTGCATGTGCGATTTCCTGCTTGATCTGGGCAAAGGCGTGTTGCTGTTCTGGGCCCCAGTGGAAATTGTTCTTCTTGCGGGTAACCAGGTAGAGAGGACTCACAATCTGGCTGTACTCAGGAATGTGCATTCTCCAAAAGCCTATGGCCCCTAGGAAAGCTTGTGTTTCCTTCTTGTTGGTAGGTGGGGACATGGCGGTGATCTTATTGATGACCTCTGTGGGAATCTGACGCCGTCCATCTTGCCACTTCTCTCCCAGGAACTGGATCTCTCGGGCAGGTCCCTTGACTTTGCTCTTTTTAATGGCAAAACCGGCTTCCAGGAGAATCTGGATGATCTTCTTTCTCAAAAACTTCAACTGCCGTGTTCCCCCACACAATGATGTCATCTATGTACTGTAGATGATCTGGAGCCTCGCCCTTTTCCAGTGCAGCCTGGATCAGTCCATAGCAGATGGTGGGACTGTGCTTCCACCCCTGGGACAGTTGGTTCCAGGTGTACTGCACGCCCCTCCAGGTGAAAGCAAACTGGGGCCTACACTCTGCTGCCAAAGGAATGGAGAAGAAGGCATTGGCAATGTCGATGGTTGCGTACCACTTTGCTGCCTTGGACTCCAGCTCGTACTGCAGCTCCAACATGTCTGGCACAGCAGCACTCAGTGGTGGCGTGACCACATTCAGACCACGGTAATCCACTGTCAGTCTCCATTCCCCACTGGGCTTACGCACAGGCCAGATGGGGCTGTTGAAAGGTGAATGAGCCTTGCTGACCACCCCTTGGCTCTCCAGTTTACGAATCATCTCATGGATCGGAGTCACAGAGCCTCTGTCAGTGCGGTATTTCCGACGGTGCACCGTTGCTGTGGCAATTGGTACCTGTTGTTCTTCAACTCTCAGCAGTCCCACAGCAGAAGGCTCATCTGAGAGACCAGGCAAGGTATTCAGTTGTTTGATCTCTTCCGTCTCTACAGCAGCTACTCCAAAAGCCCAACGATATCCTTTTGGGTCTCTGAAATATCCATTTCTGAGATAGTCTATGCTGAGGATGCACGGGGCCTCTGGGCCAGTCACGATGGGGTGTTTCTGCCACCCATTCCCTGTTAAACTCACTTTGGCCTCCACTACAGTCAGCTGCTGGGACCCTCCTGTCACCCCAGAAATAGAAATGGGTTCTGCTCCTACATACCCCGAAGGCATCAGGGTACACTGGACACCAGTGTCAAACAAAGCTGTATATTTTTGTGGGTCGGATGTGCCAGGCCATTGGATCCACACAGTCCAATAGATCCGATTATCCCTTTCCTCTACCTGGCTAGAGGCAGGGCCCCTCTAGCACTGGTTATTCCCTCCCTGAGCATACATACTAGAGGTTCCCTCAAGGGGATTCAACACAGCATTGACAGCTTGGTTATAGGAGGTTGAGGCTACTTTCATTTTTGTGGAACCCCCTTGGTGAGTGTTCCTCTCCTTGAGCTCACGCACCCGTGCTGCCAGGACAGAAGTGGGTTTTCCATCCCACATTCCCATGTCTTCCCCATGGTCATGCAAATAAAACCACAGGTCAGCTCTTGGGGTGTACCCTCTCTCTCGAGCTGGGGGTCGTTGGGTTCTAACTCTGGGGCCTGTGACTCCCACTGGTGCCACACTGGAACTCTTCGTCCTCATCTCCTCCCTCACCCCCCTTATCTCTTCTTTGAGTTCTTTAACCACAGCAGAGATATGAGCCTGCATCAGGCCATTGATCATACTCTCATAATTCCTAAGCTTATTGGCAACAGACCCCACTGTCTCTCAATTGTCCTCAGCATTAATTGTTGCAATGAAGGTGGTGTACTGAGATGGCACCAGATTTGCCAGATTTCACAACATCTGCCCTGTGCATTTAACCTTGTCAGGGTCATTATCATGCTGTCCACTCCTCCCAAAAAGTACCTCCAGCACCGCCACTTCCCTCAGCTGTTGGATCCCTTCCTCCAGAGTTTTCCAGCGCATTCTATGGTGGTGCTCCTGCATTCTTTCTTTGTGGATAAATCTCTCTCTCACACTCATTAAAAGCCGCTCCCAAAGGGAAAGGGGTCCTGGCTCCCTTACAAATACCTGATTTATACCCGAGTCCTGGGTCAAGGATCCCAAATTCCTTGCCTCACCACTATCTAATTGCACACCAGTACCCATAAGGTCCCAGACCTGAAGTAGCCAGGCTGTGTAAGCCTCACGTCCCCGCCGTACAATATCTTTTTGCAGATTATGAAGGCTTTCATACAACAGGGACTCGGTGATGATCTGAACATGTGATTCCCCTGCAGGTTGTGAGGGCCCCCCTTTCTTATTCGTATTGTCTGGGTTTGCTGTTTTCATCTTAGATTTCTTTGTTTCCACAGGGGCAACTGCTGCTGGCTGTGACTGCCCCTGTGGTTCAGCTGGAACCTGGGCAGTTGTAATGTCTGTGGGTTTCATTGCTGCACCATCAGACTCTCTTTTGTCAGGGCAGGGGGAGGATTTCCCACTAGCTGGGGAAATGTACTCCCTCAGCATCTGACCCATCTTCTCCTGCATCTCCTTAATCAGAGCCCCCACCCAAACCGGGTGGTTTATCTCTGAGGCAGGCTGTGGGGCAGGAGTGGGCTCTTGGGCAGCATCCTTATTCTCTGGGATACTTATTAAGGTGCTTACCCAGGCCAATTTCCCCTTGTCTCTGAATGCCAAACAGAACAGGCATACCAGCAACACCAGCCACTGTAAATATCATTAGCACTCAGAGGAGATCTGAAACCTTCAAAAACTGGTGGGGTGGACCCCAAAAGCTGTGTGAAGGGCTGGGAGAAAATTTCCCCCGGTGCCATTTCCTCACAATAGGTACCATTGTTAAAGTAACCCCAGAAACACAGAGTTAGTGTATGATAGCTATGAATCCATGTGCTTGCTTTCCAGAGGAAGTTAAAAATCCATGAATTTCTCACCTTATTAATCCACAAAATAAACTGGATGCCAGCCACAGTAGCCTTAGTTATAGGACCCATATTTACATAAGGAGTAGCAAATGGCAGAAATACAGCCACCACCACGTGCCACCCAGACCAGGGAAAGCTAGACCACATTATTCTGGCCAGTGGGCTTTTATCTAATACCCAAGAACTGTTATTCCTCTCTCTCAATGCCCTCGTGCCCCACACTTGGGCACCAAAATCTGTCTTGGTTTGGAAAGACAGGTTTCTGCCAAGGAAACTGGGGTTTCCCTAGAATGGAGAATGCAAACCCCTCACACCCCGCCAAATTATAATTTTGCAATCAAGGGCTCTCAGGCAAAGATTTTGGGGATAGGAATAACAGTTCTTTACTAAGAATATTAACAATACAAATGTAATAGGAAACAAAACCACCCAACCAAACAAGCAAATAAACAAATAAACAACAATTTTGGAAAACCCTGACAGAGTCAGAGCCACAACCTGACCCTGTGATTCAGGGTGTTGAAAGCTGTCCAAAAGTAAGTCCTTCTGAAGTGGCAGACGTGATTCTGTTGGAGCAGAGATGATTCTGTGGAAAAGCAGATCCAGGGGTGGTGAGGAGGGTGTCTGGTGATGATGATGAGGAGGGGGACCAGGAATGGTCGGGTGGAATCCAGTGAGATGAAGTCCGGTCTTCTTCCCAGGAAAAAATCGGATGAAAAACTGGCAGCTCTCCTGTCTGTGAGTCTCCGTTTATCCAGCCAAACTGCCTTCTCCCCTCCCCCCCACTGCCAGGGCATGAGATGTATAGAAATGCAGATGTACCACTCTGGGGGGGAAGTTACAGGCTGGGAAAGGTGCTAATGACCTATTAAGATGAGGCATCAGGCCTTCAAACAGATGGAAATAGAATACACAAAACCCGGCTCCACAACCCAGGACACACGGTGCGCACCGTTTCCTTGTTTAGTTGTCTCTGTCGATTGCTTTGTTTGGCTTTGTCAATTTCTTGTCCGAAATTTTTGTTGGCATTAAATTGTTTTCGTTGAATTTGGCTCTCAAAATTTACAACAACCTTTTTCCTTTTTCCTTTTTCCTTTTTCCTTTTTCCTCTCCACGTAAAAAAAAATATAAGGCACTTGAGATATGCCTTCACCTGTGGTGAATAGGACATTGAAGGCAATTGTTACCCAGAATGCAGGAGTAACTGCACTACACCTGGAACTTTACCCGTTCCAGCTGATGATGAACTACCTCCTGTCTCAACATCACATATGCTGGGCTGAGTCTAAAGACACATACTGCTTCAATGTGACTGCTGGATCAGCTGCCTTGACAGGAGGACTAGTTCATTTAGAGTGTTTTTTGTTTGTTCCTTTGTTCTTGTATACTCCATTAAGTGCCTCTGCAAACCCTGTCCTACACTCCTACACCAAGCGGGAGTGGTCTTTTAAGTGAGGGGGTGGAATATTGGGAGGAAAGGGTTAAAATCAGAAGACTGGCGAGGAAAAAGAGTTGGTTTTAGAATTATTTTCACTCACGATGACCTTGGAGTTGGGGGATGCTAAGAATATTCACTGCTTGAAATTTCACATTGTTTTTGGTCTGTTCTGTAGAAGATAACAGAATGCTATAAAAGACCTATAAAGCATTTTTTACTAGGCCTAGGCCGCCCAGTAGGGGTGGGAGAGAAAGAGATAAGAAGCTCTGAGATTGTAAAACACAGCCTTGTGAAGAATTTCCTCTGTGTCAGGCATTTTTGATATGTGAGCCAGGAATGGCCCAAGCACTTTTTCCCCCAGCTAAGATGAAATAAGCTTAGCAGTGTGTGTCCCTGTTTTGCCAGTGAAATAATAGAATAAATCTTTCCTTCACATTTTAGCTGTGGATCGTGGCCATCTTGGTGTTACCTGTATGTATTCAGTTCACACAGAGGCTGTCTTGGACAAAGCAATCATGAAATTATAGTTTTGGGTTCTTGGAGAAGTAAGGAGGGGTGCCAGCAGAGCTTCTGCCTTGCACTTCCAGAGGGCAGACTGTAGCCTGTTTGGGACACTGGTTGAGAGAGTCCTTTGGACGGCAGTGCTGAAGGGCAAAGGAGTCCAGGAAGACTGGACATTCTTCAAGAAGGAAATCTTAAAGGCGCAAGAACAGGCTGTCCCAATGTGCATAAAGACGAGTTGTCAGGGAAGAAGGCTGGCCTGGCTGAACAGAGATCTTTGGTTCAATCTCAGGAAAAAAAAAGAGAGTGTATCACCTTTTGAAAAATGGGCAGGAAACTCAGGAGGACTACAAGGATGTCGTGAAGTCATGCAGGCAGAAAATTAGAAGGACCAAAATTCAAGTAAAACATAATTTGGCTACTACCTTAATGTGGGAGGACAGCTAGAGTGAGTGCTGAAGGCAATCTTGCCCCAAATATATTGCAGCTGTGTTAATTACTAAAGAGTGGGAACAGCCTTGCCCTCACAGCTATGGGTGTGATAAAAGAGTGAGTTAGCTAGTGGAGTGTGGTTAGTTGGAGTTTGCTGGTCATGCTGTAAGGAGGAAGAGACAGGAGGTTGTGCAAGGGACAGAAAGGGTAAGACATCATACAAGAGACAGACAGGATTAGGTGGCTGTGCTAGGGACAGGAAGGAGCTAGCCAGAACTGCATAAGGAAGAGAGAAGAAGAGAAAGAGCCAGAGCTGCATGGAGTTGCCCATGGGAGGCTACATAGAAAAGGTACGAGAGACTTTTAGATAACAAGGTGCTGATGTTTGAAGCCTTCTTTGGTGCCAGTTGTACCTCCTCCATCACCTTAAAGGATGTAGTGGGTTGACCTTGGCTGAGTGTCAGGTGCCCACTTATCACTCCCCTTTCCAGCAGGACAGGGGAGAAAAAATAAGATGGAAAGCAACTTGTAGATTGATATAAGGCAGTTTACTAAAAGCAAACAAAAAAAGACAAGTGAAAGTTTGCAAGCACATAAGCAAAGGGAAAAGTTAATTTCTACTTCCCATCAGCAAGTGATGTTCAGACTCTTCCTGGGAAGCAGGGCTTCAGCACATGTAGCTGTTGCTCTGGAAGGCAAAGATTGTAGAATAATGAATGCCCTCCTCTCTCCTTTAGCTTTTATATTTGAGCTGACATCATATGGTATGGAATAATCCTTTGGTTAATTTGGGTCAGCTGGCCTGGTTGTGTCCCCTCTCAGGATCTTGCCCACTCCCAGCCCCTTGATGGGGGAGGGGGGAGGATGTTAGGGAGAGACAGCACTGCTCAGCAGTAGCGAAAATGCTGGTGAGTTCTCAACATCCTTCCAGCTATGAATGCAAAGCAAAGCACTGTGAGGGCTGCTAAGGAAAAATGAGCTCTATCTCAGTTAGACCCAATACAAAGGACAATAAAAAATGTTTTTATACATATATCAGCAGCAAAAGAAAGACTTGGGACAATCTTCATCTTTTATTGGATGCACAGGGAAACATAATGACAAAGGCTGAGAAAAAGACTGAGGGACTTAAAGCTGCCTTTGCCTCAGTCTTTAACAGAAAGACCAGTTGTCCTCAGGGTACCCAGCATCATGAGCTGGTAGACAGGGATGAGAAGCACAATGAAACCACTATATTCCAGGAGTAAAATGGTGCGTGACCTGCTATGCCACTTAGACACCCATAAGTCCAGGGGACTGGATGGAATCAACCCAAGGATACTGAGGGAGCTGGAAGAAGAGCTCACTAAGCATCTTTCAATCATTTTCCAGCAGTCCTCATAAACTGGATAGAGCCCGATTGACTGGAAGTGAGTAAATGGAATGCCCATCTATAAGAAGGGTCAGAAGGAGGATCTGAGGAACTACAGGCTTGTCAGCCTGACCTAGGTTCCAGGGAAGGTCAGGGAGCAGATTATCTGGAGTGCCATCATACATGTGCAAGAAAAGGGGATCAAGCTCAACTAGCATGAGCTTAGGAAATGCTGGTCCTGCTTGACCAACCTGATTGCTTTCTACGACAAAGTGACCTACTGAGTGGATGTTCTGGTTTGAAAGCAAAACCAGTGAGACTCCCAGTCAGAGATACAATTTAATAGAAGAAGAAGAGGAAAAAAAGGTGAAATAAATAGAATGATACAACCTAACACCCTGTTGGTCAGGGTGTTTGAAGCAGTCCGGGAAATCCTCCTGGAGCAGCAGATGTGGTTCCGCTGGAGCAGAGATGATCCAAAGCAGTGATCCCTGTAGAAACGTCTGGTAGCTCGTCTCCTCTGAGAATTCAGTGGATAGAAGCTGCCAGTGGGGTCTCAAACCCTGGATTATATCCAGGTGGGAAAGCTTGGCTCCTCCCCCTGGGCAGAGCATCTCACAATAGCATGATTTCATCTTATCAGTCGTGCAAATGGATCCTTGATGGCCCATTAAGCAGAGATAACGTTTTCCGGGAAGGCATTGTTGGGCTCGTTAACAGAAGATAAGGAGATCCCTGCCCCACCTTGGCTCCAACGGCTCATGGGGATAGAATACATACCTTGGACACAATTTTACATTGTAACCTAGGACATAATCCACCCCTTATTCTATCACCATCTACATCATACACTCTCAGAGATACATACATATACATACGTATATACACAGAATGAAACCCTACACACTAATTTTAGTTCTCACTCAGAATCAAGTCTCCTTGTGGTACACAACGGGTTTCTCCATCTTTTTGCATTACCCACCAAGTGTAACCAGGTCCTTGAGCAAAAACAATCCCACGGATGGGTCTGCCTTTGCCTGAGGTGGGATTAATCCAAACAGTCTTTCCTAAAATCCCTTTCAGGTGTACCACAGGGACTTTATCTCCATCCACTGTGTGCAAGGGTTCAGACTGGGCCGGACCAGCTCGATTGATGGAGCCTCGGGTGTTTACCATCCAGGTGGCTTTGGCTAAGTTTATGTCCCAGTTCTTGAAGGTTCCTCCGCCAAGTGCCTTCAGGGTGGTCTTTAATAGTCCATTGCACCGTTCAACTTTCCCGGCAGCTGGAGCATGATAAGGAATGTGGTATATCCATTCAATACCATGTTCTTTGGCCCAGGTGTTTATAAGGCCATTCTTAAAATGTGTCCCGTTGTCTGACTCGATTCTCTCCGGGGTGCCGTGTCTCCACAGGACTTGTTTTTCCAGGCCCAGGATGGTGTTCCGGGCAGTTGCATGAGGCACAGGATAGGTCTCCAGCCAACCTGTGGTTGCTTCTACCATGGTCAGCACGTAGCGCTTGCCTTGGCGGGTCTGGGGAAGGGTGATGTAGTCAATTTGCCAGGCTTCCCCATACCTGTACTTCAACCATCGTCCACCGTACCACAGAGGCTTCACCCGCTTGGCCTGTTGGATTGCAGCGCAGGTCTCACAGTCATGGATGACCTGTGAGATGCTGTCCATAGTAAGGTCCACCCCTCGGTCACGGGCCCATCGGTATGTTGCATCTCTTCCCTGATGACCAGAGGCATCATGGGCCCAACGAGCTAGGAATAATTCTCCTTTGTGCTGCCAGTCTAGATCCACTTGTGATATTTTCACCTTGGCAGCTTTGTCTACCTGCTCATTGTTGCGATGCTCCTCATTAGCCCGACTCTTGGGTACGTGTGCATCCACGTGTCGAACCTTCACGGTTAGCTTCTCTACTCGGGTAGCAATGTCCTGCCAGATCTCAGCAGCCCAGATGGGTTTCCCTCTGCGCTGCCAGTTGGCCTTTTTCCAGCGATTCAGCCATCCCCACAGGGCATTAGCTACCATCCATGAGTCGGTGTAGAGATAGAGCCTCGGCCACTTCTCCCGTTCAGCAATATCCAAGGCCAGCTGTACAGCTTTAAGCTCTGCCATCTGACTCGATCCACCTTGTCCCTCGGTAGCTTGCGCAACTCGTCGTGTGGGGCTCCATACTGCAGCTTTCCATTTCCTGTCAGTGCCTATAATTCGGCAGGAACCATCAGTGAAGAGGGCATATCGTTTTTCAGTCTCCGGTAGCTCATTATATGGTGGGGCCTCCTCAGCACGTGTCACTTGCTCCTCTTCTTCTTCAGAGGATAATCCAAAAGTCTCACCTTCAGGCCAGTTCGTTATAACTTCCAGAATCCCAGGGCGATTTGGGTTTCCAATACGGGCGCGCTGCGTAATGAGGGCAATCCATTTGCTCCAAGTAGTGTCGGTGGCATGATGCGTGGAAGGAACCTTTCCCTTGAACATCCACCCCAGCACCGGCAGTCGGGGTGCCAGAAGCAGCTGCGTTTCCGTGCCAATTACTTCTGAAGCGGCTTGAACTCCTTCATAGGCGGCCAAGATTTCCTTCTCTGTGGGAGTGTAGTTGGCCTCGGACCCTCTGTAGCTTCGACTCCAGAATCCCAGTGGTCGACCCCGAGTCTCTCCAGGCACCTTCTGCCAAAGGCTCCAGGACAGGCCATTGTTCCCGGCTGCTGAGTAGAGCACATTCTTCACATCTGGTCCTGTCCTCACTGGGCCAAGGGCTACCGCATGAGCGATCTCCTGCTTGATCTGGGCAAAGGCTTGCTGCTGTTCAGGGCCCCAGTGGAAATCGTTCTTCTTGCGGGTAACCAGGTAGAGAGGACTCACAATCTGGCTGTACTCAGGAATGTGCATTCTCCAAAAGCCTATGGCACCTAGGAAAGCTTGCGTTTCCTTCTTGCTGGTTGGTGGAGACATTGCAGTGATCTTGTTGATTACTTCTGTGGGTATCTGGCGACGTCCATCTTGCCACTTGACTCCCAGGAACTGGATTTCTCGAGCCGGTCCCTTAACCTTACTTCGCTTAATGGCAAAACCAGCTCTCAGTAGAATCTGGATAATCTTCTCTCCTTTCTTGAAAACTTCCACTTCTGTGTTCCCCCACACAATGATGTCATCAATATACTGGAGATGCTCAGGAGCCTCGCCTTTTTCCAGTGCAGTCTGGATTAGTCCATGGCAGATGGTGGGACTGTGCTTCCACCCCTGAGGCAGTCGGTTCCAGGTATACTGCACACCCCTCCAGGTGAAAGCAAACTGGGGTCTGCACTCTGCTGCCACAGGAATGGAGAAGAAAGCATTGGCAATGTCTATGGTCGCGTACCACTTTGCTGCCTTGGACTCCAGCTCGTACTGAAGCTCCAACATGTCTGGCACAGCAGCACTCAGTGGTGGCGTGACCTCATTCAGACCACGATAATCTACAGTCAGTCTCCATTCCCCACTGGACTTACGCACAGGCCAGATGGGGCTGTTGAAGGGTGAACGAGCCTTGCTGACCACCCCTTGGCTCTCCAGTTTACGAATCATCTCATGGATCGGGGTCACAGAGTCTCTGTCAGTGCGGTATTGCCGACGGTGCACTGTTGCTGTGGCAATTGGTACTTGTTGTTCTTCAACTCTCAGCAGTCCCACAGCAAAGGGGTCATCAGAGAGACCAGGCAGGGTATTCAGTTGTCTGATGCCTTCTTTCTCTACAGCAGCTATCCCAAAAGCCCAGCGATATCCTTTTGGGTCTTTGAAATATCCATTTCTGAGAAAATCTATGCCAAGGATGCATGGGGCCTCTGGGCCAGTCACAATGGGGTGTTTTTGCCACCCGTTCCCAGTTAAACTCACTTCGGCCTCCACTACAGTCAGCTGCTGGGACCCTCCTGTCACTCCAGAAATAGAAACAGATTCTGTTCCTACATACCTTGATGGCATCAGGGTACATTGAGAGCCAGTGTCAATCAAAGCCGTGTACTCTTGTGGGTCAGATGTGCCAGGCCATCGGATCCACACAGTCCAATAGATCCGATTGTCCCTTTCCTCTACCTGGCTAGAGGCAGGGCCCCTCTATTCCTGCTCACGATGCACGTTGCTATCTTCCTGTAAATACGTTCCTGAGGTCCCTTCGAGAGGATCAGTCACATCATCATTCCTATACTGTCTGGAGTTCCGTGCACGAGAGACTGGAGCAGCATTGACTCTAGATGAACTCCTCGTGGTAGGTGTCCCTCTTTTCAGTTCACGTACACGGGCTGCTAAGGCGGAGGTGGGTTTTCCATCCCACTTCCTCATGTCTTCTCCATGCTCCCGAAGAAAAGACCAGAGGTTACCTCGTGGAGTATATGTTCTCTCTCTGGCTGGGGGACGCCTGCTCCTAATGGCAGAGACTCTTGTTGGTTCTGGCGAGACGTGGTAAATTTCTTCCTTAAGTTCTTTTTTCAGTTTCTGATGGCCCTCTTCAATCAAGCTTCGGACTTGCTCAGCCAGCCTTGTTTCCACGGATGAGACATGGGTACGAAACGGGGCAGTGACAGTGTCCTCATAAATTCTTAGTTTGTTGACCAAGACGCCCACCCTGTCCTCACCTGCCCTCCATTGCAGCGTTGCCAGATAACGGGAGTACATCTCTGGTCCAAGCCGTGCGAATCTCAACCACATCTGTGATGTGCACTGAACTTCATCTGGGCTTTTAGGAAATCTCTCGTCCTCTGAGAAAATGATCTCCAGCACAGCCAATTCCCTCAGGCATCGGATACCTTGCTCCATTGTGCTCCACTTTCCTTGGTGCACCTGGAGATCTTCTTTACAAAGGTACCTGTCCTTCACACTTGTCAGCAGTCGCCGCCAGAGGCTGAGAGTTCCTTGGGTCCTTCCAATGCCCTGGTCAATGACCACATCCCGGGACAGAGATCCCAGTTGCCTGGCCTCACTTCCATCCAGAATGGTGTCATTGGCTGCAGCGTCCCAGATGCGGAGCAGCCAGGTCAGGATGGACTCGTTTGGCTGACGGGTGAATTCCCTCCGCAGGTCACGCAGCTCACCCAGGGACAGAGAGCGAGTGATGATCTCTGGCTCTGTCTCCTCTGCTGGGTGCGAAGGTCCTGCTGCATCCTCGTCAGTCACTATGCGGACTGACTTGCTCTTTGATTTCTTCTTCTGAACAGGAGCAACTGCTACCGGTTTAGGCTGTTCCGGTTCAGTGATGGTTTGTGTGGGGGTGCTGACGGTGCCTTTGGTTCCTTCCTCCTCTGTGACAGCCTGTGTAGATGTGGATGCTGTTGCTTTGCCTTTGGTTCCTTCCTCCTCTGTGACCGCCTGTGTAGATGTGGATGCTGTTGCTTTGCCTTTGGTTCCTTCCTCCTCTGTGACAGTCTGCGTAGACACGGACACTGTTTCTTTGCTTTTGGCTTCTTCCTCCTCTGTGACAGCCTGCATAGACACGGACACTGTTGCTTTGCTTTCGGCTCCTTCTCCTTCTGCGACAGTCTGTGTGGACGCGGACACTGTTGGCTTGCTTTTGGCTTCTGTTTCCTCTGCAACAGTCTGCATAGACTTGGACACTGTTGTCTGGTTTTTTGGCTTCTGTTTCCTCTGTGACCGTCTGCGTAGACTTGGACGCTGTTGCCTTCTTTTCTCTTCTGCCTCAATAAGACGCTGCACTATATCACGTACATCATGTGGTGTTTTGTTTCTGAGCATGGTGCAGGCTGTGCAGAGAAAAGAAAGCAGCACTAACAACAACATTATGCTGTCCTTGGTATCCAGAGGGAATTCAATATTTTCAAAAACTGCTGTATCAGGCCTGAAAGACTGGAAAAAATTATTCGTTACCCCTCCCCACAGTGGCTGGGTGAGATTGTTGAGGCCCCAAACAAAACATCCTAGACCGGGACAAGCAAACAAAGTTGAGTACATACTCCAAATTATGCTCATTGCCTTGCAGGTTAGCATGCAATAGACATAGTAGATTAATAAAGCAATTTTAGTGCTGTATCCTGGTTTACACCAGAGTATTAAGATTTGCAGATAGTGCCCCATGTGTGGAAAGATATAGAGAGCTAGGTACAAGACAAATGTAAGCATGCTGAGCATCATAGCGAACAGGTGTTCTTTTCCCCAATACAAAATTGTAATTCTGACTTTTCTCAATACCTAGTGCCCCACGTTGGGCGCCAAAAAGATGTTCTGGTTTGAAAGCAAAACCAGTGAGACTCCCAGTCAGAGATACAATTTAATAGAAGAAGAAGAGAAAAAAAGGTGAAATAAATAGAATGATACAACCTAACACCCTGTTGGTCAGGGTGTTTGAAGCAGTCCGGGAAATCCTCCTGGAGCAGCAGATGTGGTTCCGCTGGAGCAGAGATGATCCAAAGCAGTGATCCCTGTAGAAACGTCTGGTAGCTCGTCTCCTCTGAGAATTCAGTGGATAGAAGCTGCCAGTGGGGTCTCAAACCCTGGATTATATCCAGGTGGGAAAGCTTGGCTCCTCCCCCTGGGCAGAGCATCTCACAATAGCATGATTTCATCTTATCAGTCGTGCAAATGGATCCTTGATGGCCCATTAAGCAGAGATAACGTTTTCCGGGAAGGCATTGTTGGGCTCGTTAACAGAAGATAAGGAGATCCCTGCCCCACCTTGGCTCCAACGGCTCATGGGGATAGAATACATACCTTGGACACAATTTTACATTGTAACCTAGGACAGTGGATGAAAGAAAGGCTGTGAATGTTGTTTACCTAAACTTAATTTAAGCCTTTGACACTGTCTCCCACACCATTCTCCTGGAGAAAATGGCTGCTCATCGCTTGTATGGGTACACTGTTCACTGGGTAAAAAACTGTCTGGATGGCTGGGCCCAGTGAATGAAATGAAATCCAGTTGGTGGCCAGTAACAAGTGCTGGTCCCTAGGGTTCAGTATTGGAGCCAGTCCTGTTTAGTATCTTTACCAACGATCTGGATGAGGGGCTCTATTGCAACCCTCAGTAAGTTTGCAGATGATACCAAGTTGGATGGGAGTGCTGATCTGCTGGAGGGTAGGAAGGCTCTGCAGAGGGATCTGGACAGGATGGATCAATGAGTGGAGGCCAACTGTTCGAGGTTCAATAAGGCGAAGTGCCAGGTCCAGCACTTGGATCACAACAACCCCATGCAATGCTACAGGAATGGGGAAGAATGGCTAGGAAGCTGCCTGGTGGAACAGGATGTGGGAGTGCTGGTCAACAGCTAGCTGAACATGAGCCACTGTGTGCCCAGGCAGCCAAGAAGGCCAATGGCATCCTGGCTTGTATCAGAAACAGTGTGACCAGCAGGACCAGGGAAGTGTTTGTCCCCTTGTATTTGGCACTGGTGAGGCCACACCTTGAATCCTGTGTTCAGTTTTAGGCTCCTCACTGCAAGAAAGACATTGAAGTGCTGTAGCGTATCCAAAGAAGGGCAGCAAATCTGGGGAAGGGTTTGCAGCACAAGACATATGAAGAGTGGCTGAAGGAGCTGGGGGTGTTTAGTCTGGAGAAGAGGAGGCTTAGGGGAGACCTCGTTGCTCTCTACAACTACCTGAAAGGAGGTTGTAGCCAAGTGGGGGTCAGCCTTTTCCCCCAGGCACTCAGTGGCAGAACAAGAGGACAAGACCTCAAGCTCTGCTAAGGGAGGCTCAGGTTGGACATGAGGAAGAATTTCTTAATGGAAAGAGTTGTTAAACATTGGAATGGGCTGCCCAGGGAAGTGGTGGAGTCACCATCCCTGGATGTGTTCAAGAAATTACTGCATGTAGCACTTTGTGCTATGGTCTAGTTGGCAAGGTGGTGATCAATCTAAGGTCTCTTCCAACCTAAATGATTCTGTGATTTTGTTCTGTGATTCTTATTGCTCTCTAAAACTACCTGAAAGCAGGTTATAGCAAGTTGGGGGTCAGTCTGTTTTCCCAAGTAACAAATGACAGGCCTCAAGTTGCATCAGGGGAGCTTTAGATTAGATATTAGGAAAAATTTCTTCATTGAAATGATGATGAGGTATTGGAACAGGTTGCCCAGGGAAGTGGTAGAATCACCATCCCTGGAAGTGTTCAAAAGGCATGTGGATGTGGCACTTGGTGACATGGTTTTGTGTTGAACACAGTGGTGCTTGTTTAAGAATTGGACTCGATGATCTTAGAGGTCTTTTCCAGCCTTACTGATTTATGATTCCATGATATTACCTTTTGAAAAGCACCTAGCAATTGATAAACAGCTCCAAAAAAAAAAGGCAAATATGTGTAAAAACCATTACCATCCACAAGAAAACACTTGCATGCCCTTCCAGCATTATCCTTCACACACAGAAGCACTGGTTAAACTTTATTTTTGCTGAAACACAGGGCACAGAAGAGGCTCAGTAACCGGCAGGATTTACCAAAACACACAAGGAAGGCTTCAGTATGGCAACTTACATGCGGAGTGTGCACTAGTTTGAAAGCAAACCAGTGGGAGACCCCAAGTTAGAATTACAATTCAGTAGGAAAATTAAGATAAAGGCAAATAATACAGAAACACTGGCTTAAACTGACAGGCTACGACCTGACACCCTGTTGGTCAGAGTGGTGGTAGCAGTCTGATTAAATGGTAACTGCAGTCCTGTTGGAGTGATGAATGTGATTCTGTCAAAGCGGTGATCCTGTAGGGGTCTGATCCTTTTCTGGAGTTCCAGTGGTGATTATGGAGCTCTTGTCCTCTGGGAATCCAGTGGGTAGCTCTACTCATGGTGTTCTGTGACAGCTACAGCTGGTCTGTAGCTGCACAGCTAATTTGGCCTAACAGAAACCAACTTGACCAGCCTAGCTCATTAGGGAACAGAAGTAAACAAGTCCCTGGGTGTGTTACTGATAGGTCAGGTTCAAACTCAAACAGGGGACCCCAGCCAATCCCTTTGAACCGTGAATGTACCCATATTGTTGGCCAGTGAGCTGGGAGGAGTTAAGATCCTTGACCAATCACGTATGTAAGCACGGGAAATTTGAAGCCCTTATATAAGGGGGTGTCCGCCAATAAAATTTGGCTGTTGTTGCATGATCTCGGCATGTTTATGTTGCATTCCTGTCTCCATCATCAGCAACATTTGGTGACTGCCGACCCGATAGAACAAGATGCCATGGCGGGGAGACAGAAGGCAACGGAATTGCTGCGGACTGTGACGGGGCAGTGGGAATTGCTGCAGGCAGCAGAGAGTGCTGCGGAAGGTGGCGGAGTGTGCCACATGGGTCCGGACCCCCCTTTGTGGATTGGAGACGCTGCTGGGATCATGGGGGTGTGGACTTCGACACCAAAAGACCCCATCCTGCAGGTATGGACACTTCTTTTATAAAATAGATGGGAAAGGTCTTCGAGGGCTTGCCTGCGTCTTTGACCCAGCCTTCGCGGGGCATGTCCACCCATCACTGCAACTCAGGGGCAGGCCCGAGAAATGCATCACTAGGAGTTACTGGAGACGTCATACCTGAAAGCAGTGCTGCTGTCCTGAGCGTGCCACTCTTACCAGGGATGGAGCTACCATTAGAATGTATACCGGCTAGGGACTCAACACATATTGGAAAAGACACCCTTGCTGCTATCGATTCAGAGCAGTGCTGCAGTTTTCCATTTCACCCCGGTGGGTTTAGCAGTGCCAGAAACTGCCATCTTGGGGAGCCCCGAACAGCCCCTGCCCATCAGTCGCTGCCGCTTGGGAAGGGGGACAGCGTGGCCTCAGTCCGCACCGTTCCTGCTGACGCCGCTAACGAGCCGGTGCCGCAGCTGCAGCTCCCCAGGGCCGGGGGGTGCTCCGACAGCCAAGCCCCTTTGAATGGACCGGGGCTGCAACGAGTGCCGATGCCAAGCTAGTGCCGAGCCGTCCCCACTGAAAGAAATAGAGAGCCCCAGGTTATGCACTCCCAAGTTGTACTGTTGTAATGTTTTGCTGTAAAATTAAAGTTGCACTGTTACTTGCCTCTTTTAAACTGTTCATGTTGAATCTGTACCCCTGAATTTCTGCTTGTTATGTCCCGAGTTTTGTACCCTTCTTCCCTGAGTTTTGGGTTCCCCTCTCCATCGGGTAAAGCCCGCCGCCGCTTCCTGTTGTCTCCCTGCTGCCACTTCCTGCCTGCCCGTCGAGCTGTGGACACCGCCCAGTATGGAGATCAGGGGACTCCCATGGTGCCTGGCTGCGGCCAGAGGTCCAGTTGGAGCTAGAAAAGACCCTGGGACAGCGAGCTGACACAGAAATTGGACCTAAGAAGGACAATGCTGTGCGAGGCACATGTCTAGCTACCTGCAGGTAGAAGGTATTTTTGTTACCTTCTCGCCATAACCTGAAAAGAACTGAAGAGAGGTGACCCCCCTGGACCACACGAGCCAAGGTGATTCTTTGGTAACTCCCACGAGGATGGAATCCCGACTCTGCAGCAGCAGCAGCAGATTCGACTTGCACCTCCTCCTCCGTGGTGTTCACTGGGAGCAGCGGCGGCATGCGCAGCCCCTCGAGCCCCCTACCCAGAGCTGATTTCTAATAAAGGCCTTTTCAAAGGAGCTGGTCTCCTGCCCCATTTATAACACCCACCACAGGAGTGGAGCGGGCCAGTGCCAGCGCGTGGGACTAGATGGGAGGTGGTGGGCCCGGGATGCTCTGCTCTGGCCACAGCTGCTCGAAGGCGGCAGACGGGGCCGCCCGGCTGCCACAGCCCACCGTGGCCACTTATTGGGATCTCAGGTGCCCAGCATGCAGGGCGAACCCAGGGTAATTGCCACAGAGTTGACATATTAATAGCTTCTTTAATATTTCTAGTTCATCTGATCTATAGCAAACCAACCAGACTTATAATAAAGCTTCCAAAAGGAAACCTATTACATACATCATAATATTTACCTGGTCTTTATCACCTTATTTTTGATTGAACATTATTTGTAATAACTCTAAATAATAGCAGTATAACACTTAGTTTTATCACCTTCAATTTGATTCATAAATCTTTCAAAGGAAAAGGTATACCATGCAGAGCAAAACCCAAGGCATAGATTTCTAAATCCCTGTACTGTGCCATATATCTCCTGTAATTAATGTCAGTCTGCAAGGACAGCCTTGTATGGAGTCTCAAAACTATAAATAGTAGAAAACAAGCAGTTTCTGTGGAAGTATGTGTAAGAGACGGTCCCTAAGTTTCTCATCTGCCTCACGATCATTGCCAAGGACTGAAGACCCCAAAAGGGACTGGGACTAAACCCCCCCCCCCCCCAAAACAGCAGTTCTGGCCTGACTGAGGTGGAAAGACTGCCAGCCATTGTCCACAGGTGCGCTCGTTGGACCGATACATCCCCCTAGGAACCAGCTTAGACAATAGGACTTCACGGCAGACTGGTCTTGGGCCAGCCTGTCCTGTGCTTGCCCTATACCTGTACCTGTTCCTGAGGTGGCTATTTGCTCTAAGCGCTGGAGTGCTGCACCTGTCGTCACCTGATGCTGAGTTCACCTTCTGGCCAACTGCCTGTTGTTTCGGAAAGGACTATAAGAGATACCTCAAGATCGCCCGAATTCTGAGATCTCCCCACGGAAGAAGGCGGATCTATTGGCAGGACCACGAGGATATCGTCTCTCCGTCGGTAGCTATACCCACTTTTCTCTCTCTCTCTTTTACTTTATCCCTCTCCCTCTCTCTCTCTCTCTCTCTCTTTTCTATCACATACAGTGCTGAGTGCACTTAATAAAGTGTACTGCTTTTGAGCAAATTATTATTGTCCCTTGTCATATCTTTTGCGCCTTGAGATCGAACTCAAACCATCACGATTCCCACCTGCATTAGCGGGTCGTGACATAAATTGGCGTCACGGACAGGATCCTGAGACAGAGGGGTTGCAGGTTGTGTATAGTCTGTAACAGGGGAAGGACGTTTCGCTCCAGCCGCACCTAGGCCCGCCACCTCGAAAGGGTGAGTGGTGTCTAGAAAGCAAGGGGGGCAACTCGAATTTCCCACAGACTGTACACGCCTAGGTGTAAAGCAACCCCATACTCGAGTTGAGGGCTCTGTTTTCAGGATTTCACAAAAAGATCTCTTTGCGCAAAAGACGGGACGTTTCTTGTTTATAACTTAGTTTGTAACAACCATAAAGAACGCCTTTTAATACAAGTTAAGCCCTATACACACCCAGGGTAGTGAAGGGGAACATAGTAGAAGTCTGTGTGCGTGTGTGTCCGTGTCTTTTTGAAATAGTGCCTAGCCCCTCTGCAAGATGGATGAGAACTCTGGGACAAAAAGTAAGGAAGCATTTTATGCCTTATTGGCAAAACATAATGCCAAACCCTCTCCTGGCGGAGAAGAATGGGCAATAAATAATTGGTTTAATTTAGAGAATGTAGTAGATAGAATATGTTCTTTACAACATGAGGCAAAATTTAAACTGGGCAAGAATAAAACCGTACTCTGCTCAGTTTTAGGAGCTTGTGTTACAGCCGCTGTAGAAGCTCGTTTTAAACGGGCAAGTAAAGAAAATGCGATAATAGACTCCCTTCAAAACTTAGTAGAAATTTTGCAGAAACAATTAGATGAAGAAAGAAATAAAAATAATTGGTTGAGAAATGAAAATCATTTGCTACAGGCTGCCTTGAGGGAGAAATATCTTAAGAACTCAAAGAATGATGACTCCCCAAAGGTGGCAGAGGAAAAAGAAGTTCCCCACATTAATCAAATATACCCCCAGAAAGAATTGGAATCAGTAAAAAATTGTGGGGAGAATTGCTATCCACACTTAAGACCTCTGATCAAAACAGAATACAATTATATTAATAATGAGGATTTTGACCCTTATATCACCACCAAACAAATACCATACAGTGCTACCAAGTTGTCCAAGTTAAAGAAAGAATACGACCAGCTCTCACATGAATCGGAGACAGAACATGTCTTCCAAGTGTCTCTTACTAGTGGTGATCAAATTAAGTTAAATGAACAAGACAAGTAGCTATTGGGGACATAGAGTCTTTTTAACAACAGGAGATAAACTTGACACATGGTCCCTGACACAGCGTGCAGTTTTCTGGGCCAGGGGAATAAATCCTCTAGAAAGAGGAGACCCTTTAGCCATAGTTTCTACCCCTGACCAACTCCTAAAAAGTGTGCACAAAGCTGCCTGCCTGCAAATGATACCTGAAAGGAGATTAGCTCCTAGATTTGAGTCTCCAATGCAATTACCTGTCCAGCTTAAAATGATGACTCCTCTAATTAGGAGACTCCCCGAAACACTTAAGCCCACTGCAATTACTTTACAAAAAACCATCATAGCTTTAAGCCCTGTAGATAGGCTGGACAAATTCCTTGGAAACCCAAGTGACCAAACCGGTTCTATCGATCCTGGACAACCTAGTATACCCAGTGCACCCCTCCCTCCACAGGTCCGGGGCACTGAGCCAAAGCAATCCTTTTCACCTGTTCTGAGAAATGAGCCAAACCCCCTTCTTCTAAGCAGTCAAGTGGTAAACATTTTGTGTTAGTAACAGTAGAAATTACATTTGGATTAGTGCAAGCAGAAGCTTTTAAAGGAGCTACAGGTTATAATACTGTTAAAGCATTGCAAGAACGGTTTAGAACTCTTCCAAAACCACAAGAAATTCAATCTGATAACAGATTCCACTTTACTGCCAGAGATGTACAAGACTGGGTAAAAGCTGGGAGAATCAAATGGACTTTTCACACCCCTTACTACCCTCAAGCTAGCGGGATAGATAGAGGGGTAAATGAGTGCCCTATAACCACTGCCTTTCACCCAACAGCTCCAAGCATAATTCTCTCACTACAGAGACCAAATGATTCCAAGAATCCAGCTAATTACCCTGGACAACCTGTTTCAGTGGAGCTTTTGATGCTCTGGGAAAAGAGTATCGGACAAGTACACTCTAAATTCTAATTTTCTGCCTCTTGTTGGCAGACTCTGTTGTGTTTACTGTTTACAGGAGAACTCCGTGGGACATGAAAACTACACAACCATGATAAGACTAGTGATACTTTTCTGCATCCTACCACAATGCTGTGGCCAAAACCCAGCTGAATGGCCGTGGTCTGAAGCCACCATCAGGTACACTCATATTCTAGGAATATATCCCGGAGATCGCCATGCAAACCTGGCAACAGTGGTGCTGCATAACTCTGAGGTATACCGCTCAAATGAATGGGAGTGGGATCTGAGAGAGTAGATTGGAACTTTAACTGGAGCAATTGGTGAAAAAATAAAAATAGGATGCAGAAAAGTAGACGGGTCCTTTTATGAAAAAGTTTCCACCATTAGAATCGCTGGTAATTTTCTAAAACCAGATGGGAAAAGCGATTCTCACCCCAACATTTCAGCAGAACTTTGTCCCACAAAGAGATGGATGTGTGCCAAACACCCTTAGAATTGTGTTGTCGACAAGAATATATTGATAACCACCTCCTGAGCTTAAAAGCCAACAATGTTGTGATCATAAAAGAATGTGATAATGAGTCTGCATTTGATTGTTAGTATAATTTCACCTTAACCAAACTGACTTACGTAACATGTAGTTGGTACGAAAACCCAACTAGAGGGCTTTCTTTTAAGTTCAAAATAAACGCCATAACCCAACCCGTCACAACCCCTACCACTACTCAAACACAACCACCTGTGGTTCTTAGCCCAAAAATTTATGGTGTTGGATCATACATTATTAGGAAAACAGGCCAAGAGCAAATAATGTCTAATCCATCATGGTCTCTTAAAAAAGTTAAGCTACTAATGCAAAACAATGTTTCAGAAATACAGCCAGCTTGCTCACCTTTCCTACAAGCCTCCTTTGAAGGATAGACTACCTGGCTATGGAGACGTACCCCTTTGAAGAAGCGAGTGCCAAGAGATGTCACTGGTATTCTGGGAACAGGACTGGGAATTCTAAATAGTATTGATTCAGAGGTATTGATGAACAAATTGACTGCCACAACTAGAGATTTGGCCAAATTACAACCACCACTGCAATCCTCCCTATTGGCCTTGGGAACCCATCAGTGGCTGTTATCAAAGGTATTATCAAATTGGGAGAAAATAAATATAAATGATTCCAAATTGATAATTGATGCACTCGGTGCTACACAAACCAATGTTTCTTGGGCTCTCAGCTGCATCCAAGATCAACTATGGATGCAGTCAATTACTGCTTCAATTATAAGAGAAGGGGAAGAAGGTACTTTCCCTACTGAAATTCGGAAAATAATCTGAGACAGTGCCACTGATTTTGAAAGAGAATTCCAGTCCTGGTGGAAATTAGTGAATTTTACCTATAACCCTGTTACAAATACAGCCACAGCCTTTGTGTTAACCATACGTAATGCTTCAGTGCATCTGATATTCCCTATCATTGCTCTAGGATTAAACCATGACAGAGCTGTTCTCTATCCTTTAGAACATAGGGAATGGGCCCGTCAAGTCGATGGGAAATGGCAAACTGTTAATTTAGAAGCTTGCATAACTCAGGGCCAACAAGGATTCATTTGTGATAGTAATGCAATTATAGCTCAAGATATTTGTTTAGACACAGAACAAAACATCTGTCATTTTGAGGTTCATCCTAATGAGACTCCTGAAACAGTGCTTATATACATAGGCCATGGATGTGCATGCTTAAGAACTGCTTGTGATGCTATATTTGTAGAAGATATGCTAGTAGATACCAAAAATTATTCAAATTTCTGTGTTTGCAATTTTACTAAAATTACTGGATGTGATTTCTCCTATATAGCCCCAGTTACTTCTTAACAACTTATACAATCCAGTTATACCTTGATACACAAACTACTGCCTACACACATTGGGATGAACCTAACTTTGGTAAAACAATTGCTACTCCACCAAGATTTAATTCGCATTTTAGAGAAGGTTAAAGAAGATGGGCAAAAGACCTTGGTGACAGTCCGACATGATGTAAGAGAAATCCACTCCGTCGCAGAAAGAGTAATAAAGGATACTGAACACAGGTGGTGGGATACTCTTTTCGAGTGGTCACCTACTGCTACAAGTATCCTAAACAGACTGTGTCATCCCATTGTTGTTTTGATTTTGGTTTTGATTGGTTTTGTTTTACAGACAATCCTGTATATGGTAATTTAGAAAGTGATGAAACGACTGACAAGATTAACCACTGCGATGAATGCACACAATTTGATTAGTGTTCCTTTTCCTATAGATATGCCCAAAGCTATTGACGTGAAACAGAGTAGTTTGTAACTTAAATTATAAAACTTTAGATATTGTTTAAATTAATCTTGCTTTGATTTATTATGACCATTTGAAAATTGTAATTGTTTTAGTATTTTGACTTAATTTTGTATGACTAAAATTGTAATTGCTTTTAACATTTTGAGTTAATTTTGTATGCCTAATTTTGTGATTGAAATTGTGATTGCTTTTAGAATTTTAAATTAATTTTATATGTTCAATTTTGTAATCAATTAAGAGAAAGAAATTGTTATAACAATAATTGTGATTATTTTGTGAACAATTATGATTAATAATTATTGTGATTATTAATTGTTTTAATTTTTCCTCCATTCCTTCCTTTCTTTCTTTCTTTCTTTCTTTCTTTCTTTCTTTCTTTCTTTCTTTCTTTCTTTCTTTCTTTCTTTCTTTCTTTCTTTCTTTCTTTCTCGCTTCTACTTTCCTTGGGTTGTGCTACCGACGATTGACGAGTCCTGAAGACTTTGTGGCAACACTACAGAAGATGAAGCTGTCCTGTCGACAATCGTGAGTCACGGGGTGGTGTAAGAGACGGTCCCTAAGTTCCTCATCTGCCTCACGATCATTGCCAAGGACTGAAGACCCCAAAAGGGACTGGGACTAAAACCCCCCCCCCCCAAAACAGCAGTTCTGGCCTGACTGAGGTGGAAAGACTGCCAGCCATTGTCCACAGGTGCGCTCGTTGGACCGATACATCCCCCTAGGAACCAGCTTAGACAATAGGACTTCACGGCAGACTGGTCTTGGGCCAGCCTGTCCTGTGCTTGCCCTATACCTGTACCTGTTCCTGAGGTGGCTATTTGCTCTAAGCGCTGGAGTGCTGCACCTGTCGTCACCTGATGCTGAGTTCACCTTCTGGCCAACTGCCTGTTGTTTCGGAAAGGACTATAAGAGATACCTCAAGATCGCCCGAATTCTGAGATCTCCCCACGGAAGAAGGCGGATCTATTGGCAGGACCACGAGGATATCGTCTCTCCATCGGTAGCTATACCCACTTTTCTCTCTCTCTCTTTTACTTTATCCCTCTCCCTCTCTCTCTCTCTCTCTCTCTTTTCTATCACATACAGTGCTGAGTGCACTTAATAAAGTGTACTGCTTTTGAGCAAATTATTATTGTCCCTTGTCATATCTTTCGCGCCTTGAGATCGAACTCAAACCATCACGATTCCCACCTGCATTAGTGGGTCGTGACAGTATGAAAACCTAGAATGAAAGTTTAAAATAAGTCCAGAATAGAAAATAATGTTTTGTTTTTGAATTTGACCTTTTCTATTGTATTTGTGGAATTCATATGGGTATTATCCCTAAAAGTCTTTTAAATTCTTAGTATTCCAAATTCATGAATCAGAACATGAGATAATTAGACAGAAAATACAAAATTGTTGAATTCTACTCTCTGTCTTCATTGATGCCTCAGATTTTAGCTTTCATATTTTCAGATTCTGTGCTGCCTAAGTGTGGAGTGTCTTGCACCCCTCCCAGGTGTGGCAGGGGCTTCCCTCATGGTTCCTTGCAGACAGTGTGTGGTCTTCTCCCTGGGTTTCTCGGGCCCATCGCCCCCCTCATGGTATCCCCTTTCCCTATTGTCCCATTGTCTATGGGGTCCTGGTGTCCAGTTTCTGTCTTCCCTGTGGTCAATTGCCCCCTGCCCTGCTCCCTGTGCCACCCACGAACCTGGGACACTATATAACTGAGAAAAACCACATGAACCCTCTCTTCGTCCTCACCTCCTCCCCGGTTCGGGGTGGGGGGAATAAAAATGGATTCTCGAGCTTAAGAAAGAGACTTGTCTGTTTCCCTGCCGGCGGCTGTACCTCCCTGGACACAATGATCTCTGTTGCTTCATGCTGCTACACCTAAGGATGTAGTTCTGAGCCTCACATTAAGTGCCAGTAAGCTCTCTTCACAGAGCAAGTAGACAAAACAAATCCTTTCCTGCTGAGGACCAAGGACAACTTTCAGCCCAAAATCATAGACAATGGTGGACTGAAGGGAAGAACGAGAAGTATGGGACCTCACAACCTGAAGCTGTAATTGGACAATTAAACCCCAGTATGCAAACGGACCAAAACTTATAAAAATGTAAAATCTTGTGATCGGGCAGCCATTTTTGTGTGGCCATTCCTAACCCACCCTGGGTGCAGCCTTGGTCAGGCTCCTGTAATGCCCAGTATGGGTCTTGGAAGCCTTTTAATAAATATCTATTTTATTCTCTAGCCTGTCCAGCGTCTGTTTCAGGTCAGCCTTCCTAAGGCATCAGCATAACATAAATATTTGGCACAAAAGACTGAAATTCATTACAAGTTTAAAAATAGATCAAATTAGATTTAGTACACTCTTACCATCTCTAGATTGCAGTGTAGCAAGTTGCTTTAAAGGACATTTTCTTACTAAGAAATAATGGTGATATTGCTAATATTTTAATACTTCAATTCCAACCATACTAAATCTACCCTGTGAATGACCCGGTTGGTTGCCTGGTGGGGGGAGAGGGGTGGCATACATGGTGTTGCCACTCCCTTTCAGACAGAAGGCAACTTCACTGAAACATAGACTTCCTTAATATTTGTAACATTTTGAAATTCAAAGACATTACTTATTTTAAAGATCCTGAAAAGAACATTCTAAGTTCATGAAAGCAAACATAAAGGTACTAATTTGGTTTAGCAGAGAAAGTGTTCATGCAGTTGGATAACAGCTTGCATGTTTATATGTTGTCATGGGTTAACACAGTTTGGTTTTTCATTGAAGAAAAATATGGAATATTACCCTGTAAGGACCTTTGATTTTTTTTTTTTAAAAAGGACAGACCTATCAGGAGCCAGTTCTTGGTTATTGGCATGTGGTTTTACCACTGAGAAAACTAAATGCGACTTTTGGTAATACTCATATAAAGCTAAGAATGTGTTGGAGCCTCCCTCTTTTCTCCCAGTCAGCCACCAGGTAACATCATGCGGCAGCCGGGGCGGGCTGGGCCAGGCCCCGCTGCCCCCTGGGCGGCCGCGTCGGGTCCAGCTGGGCCTTCAGGAGCCGCTGCCTCCACAGGGGAGCGGGCCTCCAGGAGCCGCTGCCCCCACAGGGGAGCGGCCCGGCACCCCTTTTCCCCTGGCTGCCAGGGAGGGAGAAGGGAGGAAAAGCCCCAGCAGCTGCTTGCTCCCCGGCCAGGGCTGGGAGGAGATGTTACCTCCCCCCCCTTCCCGGGCCCCTGGGAGCACCCCCGAGTTAGAGCCACCCCAGATTTAGACCGAGGGGTGTTAGGGGGAAGGCATCCATCAGTCTATGTAACTACTGAAATCCCGGCTGCCGTTTCTGAGCCTTCCCCCACCGTCATGGCTTTGAGATCTTTGCAGATCTCGTCCGGCAGGGACCACGTGACCACTGCAGGCCTGGACAAGCTTTAACTCTTTCCTGCCAGCAGATGGAACTCCCAGAGCACTGGCCCTTCCCAGAGTGAGGACAGAGAAAGTGATGAAACCATAAAGAGACATAGCATGAAACTGAAGTCAGTGAAGAGAGAGTGAAAAGACTATTTGGGGCAAAGGAGGAGGAGTGGCCTAATTTGGCTGGACATTTCTGGTAAACTATGGAGAATGGACTATCTTTTTTTCCTGTAACATATAGATGCTGTTTGGGGGGGATGTAAAATTCTAGTTAAAAGTGAAGCTCTTTGCTCCTAAGGAAAAGGAGATTTTTAGGTTTTTTGAGATGAAGATGATTTTGAAAATAGAAGAAGAGAATCTTGGTTTTATACTAGAGGAGGCATCCTTAAACAGTACCCCTAATCAGCAGATATGGCCTATGTGCAGTGTTGGGAAAAACTGCTATTGGGAAGGACTTCACAAGGCAGATTCCTGGGTGGCTGCCTTTGTGAAAGTTAGGACCCACAAGAGAACTGTTCTGTGTTGTCAGTGGGAATTCTCTATGGAAATTTCTAAGAGAGACTCCTTTCCTAAAGGAACTGATGAAAGATTATTTTTAAATGGTAAAACTGACTGAAATTACAGGGTTTTTCTTTTTATGTTGTGTGTGGGAAAGTGAACACTTGCGGGGGGAGGGAAGGATGTTTTGAAAGTTTCATTTGCTTTTTTTTCTTTTTTTCTTTTCATTCTTTTAGTGTGTGTGAATAAACTATCTTTGTAATTTTAAGGTGTGTTGGCTTAGGGCAAATTAGAAGACCCTCTGAGAGGAAATCCCCTAAGACAAACCTCCACCACCCCTCCCCACCCCCAGCCCTGGGTTTGGGAAGGAAATTCTTTGGAGGAGACAAGTGGAAAAAAACCGATTTATTGACAAGAACTCTTCCCCCCACAAGAGAAAAGGAAAAGGCTCAAGTTACTGTGGGGGGAGGGCACAGAGCTTCTTCCGCGGGCTCGGAGATCCTCGGAGATCCTCAGGTCAGGTCCTCAGGTCCGAAGCTGGTCCAAATCTTCGGGGGGGGGGGGGGGGGGGGAAGGGAAAAGGGAGAAAAAAACCCAGAAACAGCACAAAAACAGGCAGCAGAAAGCAAAAGTGGCTAAGTTAGCAGCAAGCAGGAGCAGCAAGCAGCAAGCAGCAAGCAGCCGGCCAGCAAAAAGCCAAAAGCCAAGCATTGGCTGTTAGACATAACAACACAGTCCAGATACGGGATATAAGGCACCGTCAACCCAGGACATTAGCCTGTTTTGTTTTTTGTGTTCTCTTAGTCATATCTAAAAACAGCAAACACTGAAACCATATCGCAGTTGGTGTGTTGGCCAGGAAAGGTAAAAATTGACGAACGTGAAACCATTACATAATTTGGTTTTTCTGCCCGATTTTGAACCAAACCCCTTACATATGTCTAGGGGGACCTTGTTTGAGACAATGAGCACAATATAACCTGTGCATAACTGGCACTGTATTTTAAGATCATCAGCCTTGATTTAAAGGAAGGTGCAATGCTTTATTTGCAATCAAAAGGGAAATGTATTAGGACAAACAGGTGCCTTGCAAATGCACTAACAGAGAAATGTAACAACTTTTAATGAATAAAATTCCAGGGTTATAAGGAAAATACACATATGCTTTTCATTGCTTTATAAAATTTTCTTTGACATGATTTGATACGTTCTAAAGGTTTTCTTGGATTTACTTCAATGGTATTTCAGACAGCAGTATTAGCAAAAGTATTTTGCATTTCAGTGACATTTTACAGTTCCTTTCAATAATGTTTGTTAGTTTCTTTTGTACACAACTCCTAAGCTAATAATTTCTTTGAAATATGATTTGATTTATGAAAGGGAATGTTGTTTTAAGTCCACAACTATTATCCAAGTTTGACTTTTTCAGGATGAGAGCTCAAGGAAGTGCTGATTTGCCAAACTTAAGTACTGCAGCATTCAAGAGGAAACAGAGGCCCAAACCAGAACGGATGCTTTATATTCACTTGTCTAATGAATTACCATTGGGTGAGGTAGACTAAAACCAGGATCTGAGACCCTTAGAGTGACAATTGACTTATAATTTTACTCAAATACCTTGAGAAAAGACATTACTAACACAAGGATGTGTCATTCCTAAGATGTGACCTATAAAACCTAACTAAGACATGGGATGTTTCCTTTAATAATTTTGAATTATTTTAGTGAGTGGTACTTTCAAAAGCAGTTGTATACCTTACTGAACACAAAATAATTCCCACAGCTATGGGGTGTGTTACACTGGTATTCCCCACTCAGTAATACAACAGGCCATTGCAGAGCCTGCATGCAGCACTTTAAAACATATTGTTTTTGAACAGAAAAAGGGGGAATGCCTGGTGCTATTTATACCCTAGATCACTTGAAACTATTGGAAGGATTTTATATATTTAAAGATACAAGGACTTAAGGATTTTTATATATTTAAGGATATGAATCACAGACCTGACCTAGGATGGATTGTTTTCCCTGTTGATTAGCTTTCCCACGATTCTAAGGTTGAAATGTTTCTTGTTTATAGAGTTAAGTTGTAAGTTTGTAACTTCCAAGTAATAAGCCTGCGGCATGCCATTTTGAGAACTTGTATTGTTGACAGTCACACCTGACAGCTCCTGGGGATGAATGTAACATCTTCAATGATACGTGGGATACATCACTGGCTGGGAGAGGCTAGACCTGTCAAGTTGGGTGGAATCATCTGTGTCATCATGCTGTCTTGTCATCCTGTCTGTGCAGAGGATGACAAAGAACACTTTGCATTTTTAAACAGAAAAGGGGGAACTGTGACAGCTACAGCTGGTCTGTAGCTGCACAGCTAATTTGGCCTAACAGAAACCAACTTGACCAGCCTAGCTCATTAGGGAACAGAAGTAAACAAGTCCCTGGGTGTGTTACTGATAGGTCAGGTTCAAACTCAAACAGGGGACCCCAGCCAATCCCTTTGAACCATGAATGCACCCATATCGTTGGCCAGTGAGCTGGGAGGAGTTAAGATCCTTGACCAATCACATATGTAAGCACGGGAAATTTGAAGCCCTTATATAAGGGGATGCCCGCCAATAAAATTCGGCTGTTGCTGCATGATCTCGGCATGTTTATGTTGCATTCCTGTCTCCGTCATCAGCGACAGTGTTCCAAACCTCAGATTACATCCAGGTAGGAATGCTTTTTTTTTTCCCCCTGGGCAGAGCATTTCACAATGGGATGATGTATTTTTATGAGTCATTCAGTGAGACTTGATGTGAATCATGATTTTAAAGAGTTAAGATTTTAGCTAAGAGTCAGAAGAAATTTATATTGTTCAGGGTGTAAATTAGATAAGTAAATGGTAGGTTAATGATTATTAAATGCTTAAGCTAGAGCTAATTGTTATATTATGAGCATGTTTATAGAAAGTGGAGTAAGTGAACCCTTATAAGAACAGATTGAAGCCAGTAAGAACAATGGCCAGCACCTGGACTTTACATCAATCAATCACGAAGCAGGGGATCTTGGATCATGCCAGAGGGTCACAGAGAAGTGGTGAAGACTCTGCCAACTTCATCCCTTGTGACCACTGACCAAATTCAAGACCACCGACCCAATTCAAGAGAAGAATTGCGCATGCGTGAAGGACTAATAGCCTCATTTTAATACTGAATGGGGATGGGAGGTACTGGGGTTATGCATATGTATTGTATGTAAGATCTTGGAAAATAAATAGAGGGCAAAGAACCTTGTTTGGGGTGGTCACGCCTTTTGGAGGTGACTCCAGTGCTGCCTGCCGGTGAATAAACATACCACTTTCTAACTTTAATTAGTTAGTGGGTCTTTGTCCGTGATCATATTGGTTTTAACAATTCAGATGGCCCATTAGCAGAAGATAGTCCCTGGAGGGAGTTATCAGGGATGAGTCATGGAAGAGATAAAGGACACTGCCCCATCTGTTTTTAACAGCTTATGAAGATGGTAATAGAATATATACTTTTGGTTACATCTTACATTGTAACCTAAGACATTATCCACCCCTTATTCTATTACCATCTACATCATACCCAAATCAATACGTTCTTTAAACTCTACTTATATATATATTCGAAATAAAACCTTACACACAGTTCTCACTTAAAATTAGGTCTTCTTGTGGTACACAACGGGTTTCCCCATTTTCTGCATTACCCACCAAGTGTAACCAGGTCCTTGAGCAAAAACAATCCCAGGGATGGGTTTGCCTTTGTCTAAGGTGGGACTAATCCAAGCAGTCTTTCCTAAAATACCTCTCATGTACACCATAGGGACTTTATCTCCACCTACTGTGTGCAATGGTTCAGATTGGGCAGGACCAGCTCTATTGATGGAGTTTCTGGTGTTGACCAAATGCAGCTCCCAATTTTGAAGGTCCTCCTGCCAAGTGCCTTCAAGGTGATTTTAAGCAGTCCATTGCACCATTCATCTTTCCCTGCAGCTGGTGCATGATAAGGGATATTATACACCTGCTTGATACTGTGTTCTCTGGCCCAGGTGTTTCTAAGGCTATGCTTGAAATGGATCCCGTTGTCTGGCTCAATTCTCTCAGTGGTGCCATGTGCCCACAGGACTTGCTTTTCCAGGCCCGAGATGGTGTTCCGGGCAGTAGCGTGAGGCACAGAGTAGGTGTCCAACCATCCAGTGGTTGCTTCCACCATGGTCAGCATGTAGTGTGGGGGTGGACAAGGCTCCAGTGGCTCTGCCTTGGAGAAGATAAGAAGAATTGCACAACCTCCTCTGCCAGAGCCTTAAGATAAGAACCAGCCTTGCAGTTACGGCAACTGAAAAAGAGGACCACAATCCCCTACGAGATTTTATGTAGATCTGTTGCAAACTATTGGCTTTGTACCCCTTCCCCTCCCACCTTAGTTCCCCATAAAAACCCCTTGGGTTCTCTAGTCTCTAGGGTACCCGTCCCTGGCTCCCTTCCCCTGGAACTTTGCAATAAAGTTACCTTATGCAGAATTGCTAAACGGACCCTCACTCTCTCCTCCCTGGGCCGGCTAAAAGAGAGGCGAACTCACGAAGGGCAAGAGCTGACAATCACTGAGCTGAGACATCACTAGAGCTAAGAATCACTGCTCTGCCCTCCTGCTGAGGCCCTCTCTACAGCTGAGGGAGTTGCTTTGACCCCCCCAGGGTGTCTCTAACGAGATACCTTTCGGGGTGGCTTGAAGACTCCTGGGTCTCAGCTGCGGACCCTAGCATCCAGCTGGATCAATGTAGCACTTACCTTGGCGGGTTTGGGGAAGGGTGATGTAGTCAACTTGCCATGCTTCCCCAAACATATATTTTGACCATTGCCCACTGTACCACAGAGGCTTCATCTGCTTGGCCTGCTTGATTGCAGTGCATGTCTCACAGCTGTGGATGACCTGTGAGATGCTGTCCATAGTTAGATCCTCCCCTCGGTCACGAGCCCATCGGCATGTTGCATCTCTCCCCTGATGACCAGAGGCATCGTGAGCCCAACGATCTGGAAATAATTGTCCTTTGTGCTGCCAGTCCAGATCCACCTGTGATACTTTCACCTTGGCAGCTTGGTCCACCTGCTCATTGTTACAATGTTCTTCTTTAGCCTAACTCTTGGGTACGTGTACATTTATGTGTCAAACCTTCACAGTCAGCCTCTCTACCCAGGCAACGATGTTCTGCCAAATGTCAGCAGCCCACATGATTTTCTCTCTGTGCTGCCACTTGGCCTTTCTCCAACAATCCAGTCATCCCCACAGAGCATTAGCTACCATTCACAAGTCAGTGTAGAAATAGAGCCTCGGCCACTTCTCTCGTTCGGCAATATCCAAAGCCAGCTGGACAGCTTTAAGCTCTGCGGCCTGACTCAATCCACCTTGTCCCTTGGTAGCTTGTGCTACTCATTGGGTGGGGCTCCATACAGCCGCTTTCCATTTCCAGTTAGTGCCTACAACTCGGCAGGAACCATCAGTGAAAAGAGTATAATATCTTTCACTCTCCGGTAGCTCATTATATGGTGAGGCTTCCTTGGCATGTGTCACTTGTTCCTCCTCTTCTTCAGAAGATAATCCCAAAGTCTCACCTTCAGGCCAGTTTGTTATAATTTCCAGAATCCCAGGGCAATTAGGACGTCCTATCCAGGCTCGCTGTGTGATCAGAGGCATTCACTAGATCCATGTGGCGTCAGTGGCATGATGAATGGAAGGAACTTTTCCCTTGAACATCCAACTCAGCACTGGTATTCAGGGTGCCAGAAGCAGCTGCACTTTGGAGCCAATTACTTCTGAGGAAGCTCGAACCCCTTCATAAGCCACAAGAATCTCCTTCTCAGCTGGGGTATAGCCAGCCTTAGATCCTTTGTATCCCCAACTCCAGAACCTGAGCGGTCATACTCAAGTCTCTCTAGGTCCCTTCTGCCACAGGCTCCAGGAAGGACTAGTCTCCCTGGGTGCAGTATAGAGCACATTTGTCAAATCCTGCCCCTTTCTGACTGGCCCAAGGGCTACTGAATGGGAAATCTCCTGCTTAATTTGTTCAAACACTTGTTGTTTGAGACTCCACTGGAAATCACTTCTCTTTGGTGTCACGAGATAAAGAGGGCTTAAAATTGTGCTGTATTTCGGGATATGCATCCTTCAAAAGCCCACAGCTCCTAGAAAAGCCTGGGTTTCCTTCTTGTTGGTAGGTGGGGACATAGCAGCGATTTTGTTGATTATCTCTGTCAGGATCTGGCGACATCCATCTTGCCACTTCACTCCTGGAAACTGAATTTCATGAGCAGGTCCCTTAACCTTACTTCCCTTAATGGCAAAACCAGCTTTCAGAAGAATCTGGATGATCTCTCCTTTCTCAAAGACTTCCCCTGCTGTGTTCCCCCCATCAGATTATGTAATCTATATACTGTAGATGTTCTGGAGCCTCACCATTTTCCAATGCAGTCTGGATTAGTCCACGGCAGATGGTGGGACTGCTTCTACCCCTGGGACAGCTGGTTCCAGGTGACCCCTCCAGGTGAAGGCAAACTGGAGCCTGCACTCTGCTGCCAAAGGAATGGAGAAAAATGCATTGACAATATCAATGGTTGCATATCACTTTGCTGCCTTGGACTCCAGCTCATACTGAAGCCCCAGCATGTCTGGCATGGCAGCACTCAGTGGTGGCGTGACTTCATTCAGACCACAGTAATCTACCCTCAGTCTCCATTTTCCACTGGATTTATGCACTGGCCATATAGGGCTGGTAGAGAGTGAATGAGCCTTGCTGACCACCCCTTGGCTCTCCAGTTCATGAATCATCTTATGGATGGGAATCACAGACTCATTCAGTGCAATATTGCTAATGATGCACTGTTGCTGTGGTGATTGGTAACTGTTGTTCTTCAACTCTTTCCAGTCCCACAGCAGAGGGGTCATCTGAGAGACCAGACAGGGTATTCAGCTGTCCAATTTCTGTCTCTAGAGTAGCTATCCCAAAAGCCCAACTTTGTCCTTTTCTATATTTGAAATACCCACTCCTGACACAGCCTGTGCCAAGGATGCATTGGGCCTCTGGGCCAGTCACAATGCCGCGTTTCTGCCACTCCTTCCCAGTCAAACTCACTTCAGCTTCCAGTACCGTCAGCTGCTGGAATCCCCCTGTCACCCCAGAAATAGAAATGGATTCCTCTCCCACATACCTTGATGGCATGAGGGTACACTGAGCAGCAGTGTCAACCAAAGCTGTATATTTTTGTGGGTCAGAGGTGCCAGGCCATAGGATCCGCACAGTCCAATAGATGCAATTGTTGCTTTCCTCTACCTGGCTAGAGGCAGGGCCTCTCTAATCCTGGTCGTGGTACACGTTGCTCTCCTCCTATAAATATGTTCTTGAGGTGCTTTCAAGTGTATCAGTCATATTATTGTTCCTATTCTGCCTGGAGTTCTGTCCACAAGAGGCTGGAGCAGCGTTGACCCTACATGAGCTTACTGTGGTAGATGTTCCTCTTTTCAATTCATGTACCCAGGCTGCTGAGGAGGAGGTGGGTTTTCCATCCCACTTCCTCATGTCTTCTCCATGCTCCTGAAGGAAAAAACAGAGATTACCTCGTGGAGTGTATCCTCTCTCTTTGGTTGGGGAACATCTACTCCTAATGGCAGAGATTCTTGTTGGTTCTGGTGAGATGTAGTAAATTCCTTCCTTAAGCTCCTTTCTCGGTTTCTGATGGCCTTCTTCAATCAAGCTCCAGACTTGCCCAGCCAGCTTTGTTTCCATGGGTGAGACATAGGCACATAATGGGGTGGTGACAGTGTGCTCCTACATTCTTAGTTTATTGACCAATGTGCCCATTGTGTCCTCTCCTCTCCATTGCACCATCACTAGGTAACAGACTATATCTTTGGTCCAAGCTGTGCAAACCTCAGTCACATTTTTGATGCACACTGGACACCATCTAGGTGCTTAGGGTTCTCTTGTTGTCTTGGTTTAGAAAGACAGGTATCTGCCAGGGAAACTGAGGTTCCCCTAGGATGGAGAATACCAACCCCTCACACCCCGACGAATTATAATTTTGCAATCAAGGGCTCTCAGGCAAAGATGTTGGGAATAGGAATAACAGTTCTTTACTAGGAAATATTAACAATACAAATGTGATAGGAAACAAAACCACCCAACCAAACAAACAAATAAACAAATAAACAACAATTTTGGAAGAAAACCCTGACAGAGTCAGAGCCTCAATCTGACCCTGTGATTCAGGATGTTGAAAGCAGTCCAAAAGTAAGTCCTTCTGAAGTGGCAGACGTGATTCTGTTGGAGCAAAGATGATTCTGTGAAGAAGCAGGTTCAGGGGTGGTGAGGAGGGAAACAGGATGGCGAGCACAGGAGGCGAAGAAGTTCTTGCCACCACGGCAGGGGCGAAGAACGCAGAGCACCCAGCTCTTGAAGCAGGGCAGCACCGGCGCGGTCCCAGCCTTCTCTCCCGGCCGCCTCCCCTCCCCCCACCCCCCACCGCCAGGGCATGAGATGTATAGAAATGCAAATGCACCGCACAGGCTGGGGAAAGGTGGCAATGGCCTATCAAGGTGGGACATCAGGCCCCCAAACAGATGTAAATAGAATACACAAAACCCGGCTCCACAACCCAGGACACTTGTCTTCTGAAAAAAATGATCTCCACCACAGCTAATTCCCTTAGGCATCGGATACCTTGTTCCATTGTGCTCCATTTTCCTTGGTTCACTTGGAGGTCTTTACAAAGGCATCTATCCCTTATACTTGCCAGCAGTTGCCGCCAGAGGCTGTTTCCTTCGTTCTCTTGATCCCCTGGTCAATGACCACATCTGGGAAATGGGATCCCAGTTGCCTGGCCTCACTTCTGTCCAGAATGGTGTCATTAGTTGTGGCGTCCCAGATGTGGAGCAGCCAGGTCAGGATGGACTAGTTTGCCTGGTGGGTGAACTCCCTCCACAGGCCATGCAGCTCACCCAGGGATAGAGTAAGGGTCTCTGGCTCCATCTCTTCTGCTGGGTGCGAGAGTCCAGCCTCTCCTTGTCAGTCACTATGCAGACTGATTTGCTTTTCGATTTCTTTTCCTGAACGGGGGAAACTGCTACCAGCTTAGGTTGTCCTGGCTCAGTGTCCTGGGGTGACTGTATGATGCTTGTATTCCCAATCGTCTGTTCTGTTTATGCTGGATTTTCAGTTCTGCACCTTTAACACTGGTTCCAAGAGTGAAGGGGGGGAAAAAGAAGCATGCAGTTTGTTTTCAGAAACTGTACTTGCTCCCCCACATTTTCCTTCTCCTGGACTATATTGTCTGCAGCACGGACAGACAGCAAGAGAGAGCTCTCCTTTGCTTTTAGTTAGTTTTTTTTAGCTAGTTGAGGCAGGGAAGTTCCCCAGACTGTGGCTTTTCTTTTTCTTGGAACTAATTGACCCTGCTCTGGATTGAATAACCCAGAAAAACACCAGGAGCTCATGCCTGTGGCCCATCAGGCCTGGGACACGGCATTTTCTAGCGCAGGAGGGACTAAGAAGAGACTGACCGAGCAGAACTACAACCCACGAAAAGGGCTTTCTGAATTTGCCATCTCTTCAGAACAGCAAGAGGTTTTATTGTTTAATATTATTCATTTTTTATGCTTGTGAATACTTTGCTTGTTAAATAAACAGGTTTTTTCCACTTTTCTCCAAGGAAATCTTTTCCTGAACCAGTTGGGGAATGGGCTGCTTGAATTTGCTTTCTGGAGTGACCCCATTCAGAGGTTTCTTCCCAAATTTTCCCTAAACCAGGACACTTGGTGACGGTTTGTGTGGAAGCATTGACTGCTCTTTTGGTTCCTTTTCTCTCTGTGGCCGTTTGCATGGACATGGTGCCTGTTGCTTTGCTGCTTTTCTCCTTCTCCTTCTGAGGATGCTGTGCCACACTGAGCACTGTTCCATCTCTAAGCATGGTGTACCTGGTGCAGGTCACAGAGAAAAGAGAAAGCAGAACTGACAACAAGATTATGCCATCCTTGACATCCAGAGGCAACCCAATATTTTCAAAAACTGCTGTGTCAGGTCTGAAAGGATGGAAAAAAACATTCTCTACTCTTGCCCCCACGGGCTGGGTGTGATTGTTGAGGAGGCCCCAGACATATCAGCTCAGACTAGGACATGCAAAGTTGAGTATATATTCAGAAGGATGTTCATTGCCTTGGAGGTTATCATGTGATAGACATAATAAACCAATAAAGCAATTTTCATACCATTCCTTGGTCTCAACAGGAGCATTACAACAGGCGGGTAGTTCCCCATGTCTGGAAAAATATAGAGAGCAAGGTACAAGACCCATGTAAACATGTTGAGCATCATGGTGAATAGGTGGTTGCCATAATACAAAATTGTAATTCTGACTTCTCCCAGGACTGCCACACATTGGGTGCCAAAATATGTGCTACTTTGAAAGCAAACCAGTGGGAGATCCAAAGTCAGAATTACACTTTAATAGGAAAATTATGATAAAGGCAATAATACAGAAACACTGGTTTAAACTGACAGTCAGGATAGGACCTGACACCCTGTTGACTGGGGTGGTAGTAGCAGTCCAATTAAATGGTGGCTTCAGTCCTGTTGGAGTGATGAATGTGATTCTGTTGAAGGGGTGATCTTGTAGTGAAGCCTGATCCTTTTCTGGAGTTCCAGTGGTGATTATGGAGCTCTTTTCTTCTCGGAATCCAGGGGGTAGTTCTGCTCCTGGTGTTCCAAACCTCAGATTACATCCAGGTAGGAATGCTTGGTTCCTTCCCCTGGGAGGAGCATTTCACAATGGGATGATGTAATTTTATGAGTCATGCAGTCAGGCCTTGATGGCTCATTAGCAGAAGATAGTCCCTGGAGGGAGTTATCAGGTATGAGTCATGGAAGAGATAAAGAACACTGCCCCACCTGTTTTTAATAGGTTATGAAGATGGTAATAGAATACATACTTTTGATTATATCTTACATTGTAACCTAAGACAGAATGTCACCAACACATAGCAGCATCAAAAGGGCAAGGAACAAGGAGACAGCAATCCCTTTATGTACCCTTGACACATGAAAAGCCCCGGAAGTCTCCAAAAATCAGGGTCTAAGGTTTTGGGGGTTTGGCTTGTCTTTTTTTTTTTTTTTTTAAATCGGGGCAGATTTTCTGCAGAAAATACACTACCAGCCAGCACAACCAACTAGGTATGTCTGCTTAGTTACCAATTTAATATGATGAAATGTCTCTATAAAAACATGACCATTTAACCAGCACTAGCACAATCCTGGAGGCTTCACTTTCCATCTCTTCTATGCATGTGTTGCATAGTGCCATTTTAGAGAGCCTTCATTACAGCTAACAGTTAAATCCAATCAAAACAGCTGATTCCCAAACTAAATTTTGTCATCATTTTGAAAAACAATGGTGCTTGGGACATAACTGGAATGTTTTGGAATATACATTTCTTTAAATGGTAGTTTCCCTCTGACTGAGACAGTGTTCCTTGACACTGAGACGTACAAAAGGATTCTTTTCTTCTAAAAAAAATGTCAGAAAGCACCTGAAAGCATTTTCTGTCGGGGTTAAATAATAATATATACATGTCCTCACTTGAGTTTTTCATTATTAAAAAACCCCCAAACCAACCCATATGAGTATTTTTTATTTCTAATAAAAACCTTATCTAGTCCAAAATTACATTAATTTCAAAGGGTTTGAACAAAGTTGTTTTTTATTTTTTTTGTAATAGCTCACTTACAAAGTTGAAGCTGCCATTGGCACGACAAATGATTCTTGTGAGAATCATCATGAGAAGTAACCTTTGAAATGCAGTTGTTGGAAGATGAATTCTAGCTAGTGGTACGTAACAGGACAATAAACTAAAACAAGGCACCCATACTGCATACATGAAGTAAATATAAAAATGCAAAGCATGTAAAAATTTTGAAAGCTCTATTCTACATTATCAAAAATTATACTTGGGAAGTTTCAAAAAATATCTTCAGTCACTGTCAATTCATAGCAAAGCATAGTTACTATACTGGCATACCAGAAAACATATTTACATGTACAAACTCAGAGGGAAGATCACATCTAAGAAAAAAACAAACCAGCAAACACCAGCACTCCTGTATGCACTTTATCACAACTCCTTTTCATAGAAATATTGATAGAGAATTCCAAGGCACAAACAGTAAGTTTAAATTAACTCGTTATGATGCCTTAGGTTTTGAGGCTTTTTCCTGTTTTGTTCTGGTGGGTGGTTTTGCTGGTGTATTGGGTGGTGTTGGGATCTGGTCGCAGGGTGATGGGGGAAGGGCACCTCTGGATTTAGCGACTTCAAGGACACTCTCCGAGCTCCAGGCCCCGAAGATAAACAACATAGAAGGAAGAAAGTAAGCAGGAAGGACGGAACACCGGAGATGTGGAATTGTTCATTGGACAATGGATGGGGCATATGCTAATGGACCAGAACTTGTAAAAGGGGGGGAATCTCATGACTCTCCCTCTTTTGCTTCCATCTTGGAGCCATCCAGGCAAAGCTATTGCTGTGGCTGCCGGGGTGTGGCCTTGAAGGCCTAAATAAAGTTCACTCTATTTTTATAACCCTGTCTGGCCTCTGCCTCAGCCTTAAGGCAACACACTAATGTGTAGCATTTTTGATACTACTTCAACATGCACAGTTTTGTTACAAAGCACCATTTGTTGTAAAACATGCAATAGATGCACTGGTCACAGCTAAAGTATAAAAATAAACACAATCACTCAGCTAAAAAAGTATTTGGTTTTTCTCATTTGAAAATGTAAATTAGTTTTTCCAGATATGCTTAATAGTATTATTCTTTTACAAAAAAAAAAGAAAAAAAAAAGAAAAAAAAGAGAAGTTTTGAACAATTACATCTCTGTTCATTCTGAATTATTTGCATGACAAATCTGACATCCTACTGGTCCCCAGTTTTTGATCAAGAGCTCTTACACTATTTAAACTGATTCAGACCATACTTAAAAAATTAATCTAGTATTTCTAAATTAGAGCAAAGTTTATTAAATATTTAAGTTACTCTCCACAATCTCAGTACATAATGAGTTTTATTGAGTGTCCCATGTACAGTCATTTCTGATAGGTGAGTGTTGGTGATGAAATCAAATGCAGAGAAAAATTTTAATGTAAAAAATCAAGATGTCAATGATGAAAGCACAATGATAGTGTTGTAGTTTTTGAGTTCCGCAGGTGGTGGTTTTTTTTCTCTTACCCTTCTTTCCTTTCCCCTCATGAGAGCTCCCTCTATTATTGTCCATTTCAGATAAACAACCATGCTCTAATTGGACCCTAGAATCTCTGCTAATTTTGTAACACAAAACATGTCTCAGGTATTCCATTCATGTGACTGTCTTCGGCCACAGTAAGTCACACACACATACAGTGGTTTTCCAATGAAGTGATTTCCCACAGCACACTCAGCAAACACACAGATTAGCAGAGCCTTTAGGGTCAACATTCTCATGTTCTAATCTTGGTTTAAGATGCCAGGTGTTTGGCACTGTTCCCACAGGCAAGATATACCCATCTGTGTTGGTTTTTGCCACCACAAAACATCACTACCTTCCTAATTCATTATTTGTATCATTAAAAGACCTAGTTTTCTTAAAAAACAGAGTACAGTATTCCTAATGCAATGATTTAAAATTCAGTCTGAAGCAGAACTACAGTTCTCTCATGTTTCTAAAAGAAGTTGAAAAATGTTTTCAACTCTCAAAGAACTGTTTAATTTAAGGCTGCTTTAAATTTTGTAATCCATAAGTGTTATAAGAGTCCCTTTTCTTCCAACAACTCATCAATGAAAGGCTGGCATCCAATCCTATCATTCATTTAAAGAAAATGTGTTCAAAATAATTAAATTTGAATATTCTAAGAAGCAATCAACTTTACTAAGATCTCACATTGAAATAATGCTTCCTGTTAAAGGGACACCTGCACTAACCAGTGTTTAAGGGCTTGCATTCAGCTGGTTACAAAATAATGCCCACCAAAATGTTACTCAAAGAGATTTCCTCATGGTTTTTTTGTGAAAACAAAGTTTATGATGTAAATCTGAAAGAAAACCTTTCTTTTTTTTTTAATTACGTAATTTAATCCTTAACTTTGCTAGTTGGAAGCCATGACATGGAAGAAGGTCCCTTTAACAAGGAAGGAGGTAAGTATCACTTTATCAGGATGTGGGAATGGAATCTGTACCTATGGGTAAATGGCAATGCGTTCTGGGTTGGCTCAGCCCTTGGTTCTGTGTTCTGCGTCACTTTCGCCATCACTCTCTCGTCGTCTGTCCCATTAATACTTTCTGGCGTTAAAGGAGACTGAATATCCCCTCCAGTTGATTCCTTAAGTAAAACAAACAAAGGACACATTAGAATTACCAAGTGACCTGCTCAGGAAGGCCATATGTATATAAGTGCTATCATTAATTCTTGATTTGAACTTTAGACAGCATTAATATGAGACTCACAGATTTCCTGCATAACTCATGGCCATATTTCATCATGTGAATTTAATTTATGTTGGAGAGGATGAAGTAGCTAGGCCCTGCAGAGATGATTTAATAGTAAAAGATTCTAAAAGTATGAAACCCACAAGAGGAATAGAATTAAAAGCAAAGTTTGAACTGTAAGTTGCTGGACAGAAAGAAGGTGATTAGACAGCTGAAAAGACTTAGCTGGGTGAGTCAGTGACACCCTTGCCAGGACAAAAGGATGAATAAAAGGTTGGACCTTCTCAGGTATCAGGGATAAGGTGGGTTTCACAGGTTTTGGTATGTAGAGTAGTATTGTAATGTTGTAGTTTCCATAGGCTGTATGTAGATTCCGTAGGTTTTGTATCTTAAGGTGATTGGTTAATGCTCATTAGAATATTCACGATAGAAAGGGTTAAAATGGAATGTAACAAGGAGCTCACTCTCTTGCTCCTGCCTTCTTGCTCTTGGACTCTTTGCACTCCTGCTTGCTCGCTTGCTCCTGGATCCCTGGACCCTTCCCCAGTTAGGCTGCCTTCCCACGACCAATAAAGCACGTGTCCCAAAGAGTATCCTGGTCTTCAGATCATCTCTCTCGTCGGACACAACCAGCATGCTTTCTAATACTGCCTCATGACTATCGCCAAGGATGAAGACTGAAGACCCCAAAAAGGACTGGGACTAAAAACCTAAAACCCCAATACAGGAGTTCTGGCCTGGCTGAGGTGGGATGTCTGCCAACCATTGTCTGCAGGTGCACTCATTGGACCGCTGCATCCCCATGGGAACCTGCGTGGAAACAATGGGCACACCACGGCAGACTGTTTTTGGACCAGTTTGTCGTGTATTTGCCCCGTACCTGTTCCCTGAGTGGATATTTGCTCTACACTCGAACAAGTGTCCGAGCGCTTCATCCTGTTTCAATGCACCTGCTGTCGATCTCCCCACCTTCTGGCCAACTGCCTGTTGCTTTGGAAAGGACTGTAAAGAGACCCTCCAAGATAAACCGAATTTGAGATCTCCCCACAGAAGAAGATGCATCGATTGGTCAGCATGCACCATGAGGACTCCGTTTTCTCCATTGGTAGCTATACCCCCTCTTTTCTTTCTCTTTATCTCTCTCTCTATCTCTTCCCTCTCCCTCTCCCTCTCCCTCTCCCTCTCCCTCTATCACATATTGTGCTGTGTGCACTTAATAAAGTGTACTGCTGTTGAGACCAAATTGTTTTTGTCCCCCACTGTGTCTTTTGTGCTCTGAGATCACTCAAACCATCACAACCCCCCCTTGCATTAGTGGGTCTTGACAGATACCCATGACCTGTAGCAGTCCAGCACCACACTGTGGATCATCTTGTGGCAATTTACAATTAAGTCAGTCTCTGTCCTCTGATAACTTTCGCCAAGTAGATTCAAACATCATGTATTGAACTGGGGTACAGACCAGCTTTGCTAATTGCTTGATATTAAAAGGTGTTATCTCCTCTGCAGCTAGAAATCCTAGTATGTTCTTTACAGCAGGGGATGCAAGCCCATGTTTTGCAATCAGTTGACACAACTCAGAAAGTACTTTCCACTTAAAAGTCACATGGACATCAGGTGCAGTCCCATTATTTTGTATTATGGGAAATGCTCCAGCTTCTTCAGCCCGGGTTACTTGCTCTTGTTCTTCTTCGTCAGTGAGACTGAAATTTTCAGCTTGTGGCCAGTTGGTAATTACTTCCAAAATTCTAGGGCGATTTGGGTTTCCAATACAGGCGCGCTGAGTGATGAGGGCGATCCATTTGCTCCATGTGGCATAGGTGGTGTGGTGGGTGGAGGGAACCTTTCCTTTAACCATCTACCCCAGCACCTGTAGTCGGGGTGCCAGGAGGAGTTGTGCTTCAGTACAAATCACCTCTGAGGCGGCTTGAACTCCTTTGTAGGCAGCCAAGATCTCTTTCTCTGTGGGAGTGTAATTGGCTTTGGCCCCTCTGTAGCTTCAGCTCTAGAATCTCAGTGGTTGGCCTCGAGTCTCACTCAGCACCGTCTGCCAAAAGCTCTAGGACAGACCATGGCTCCCAGCTGCAGAGTAGAGCACATTCTTTACTGCTGGTCCCATCTTGACTGGGCCAAGGGCTACTGCATGAGCGATCTCTTGCTTGATTTGGGCAAAGGTGTGTTGCTGTTCTGGGCTTCAGTGGAAATCCTTGCAAGTAACCAGGTACAGAGGGCTCACAATCTGACTGTATTCAGGGATGTGCATCTTCTAAAAGCCTATGGCGCCTAGGAAAGCTTGCGTTTCTTTCTTGCTGGTCGGTGGAGACATTGCTGTGATCTTATTGATGATCTCAGTGGGAATCTGACTCCGTCTATCTTGCCACTTCACTCTCAGGAACTGGATCTCTCGGGCAGGTCTTTTGACTTTGCTCTTCTTGATGGCAAAACCGGTTTCCAGGAGAATCTGGATGATCTTCTCTCTCTTCTCAAAGACTTTCACTCCCGTGTTTCCCCACACAATGATGTCATCTATGTATTGTAGATGATCTGGAGCCTCACGCTTTTCCAGTGCAGCTTGGATCAGTCCATGGCAGATGGGGGGGCTGTGCTTCCACCCCTGGGGCAATCGGTTCTAGGTGTACTGCACCACCCCCCAGGTGAAAGCAAACTGGGGTCTGCATTCTGCTGCTAAAGGAATGGAGAAAAATGCATTGGCAATGTTAATACTGGCGTACCACTTTGCTGCCTTGGACTCCAGCTCGTACGGGAGCTCCAACATGTCTGGCACGGCAGCGCTTAGTGGTGGCGTCACTTTATTCAAAGCACAATAGTCTACAATTAATCTCTATTCTCTTTCAGACTTACGCACAGGCCAAATGGGACTGTTGAAGGGTGAGTGGGTTTTGCTAACCTACCCTTGGCTCTCCAGCTCACGGATCATCTTATGGATGGAGATCACAGCATCTCGAGTCGTTTTATACTGCCGGCGATGCACTACTGAAGTGTCAATTGGTACTTGTTGATTTTTCCCTTTCAGAAGTCTTACTGTCAGTGGATCCTCGGACAGTCTAGGCAAGGTATTCAATTGTTGGATGCCTTCTGTCACTACAGCTTCCACCCCAAATGCTGACTTGAGTCTTTTTGGGTCTTTGAAATACCCACTTCGGAGGTAAGCTATGCTTAAAATGCATAGGGCCTCTGGGCCAGTCACAATGGGGTGTTTTGTTGACGCTTTTTCTGCCACCACCGTGGCGGCCTGGTTTTGGATAGACGGCACGGCTTCCACAAGCTTTGTGTGGAGCTCAGGCTAATGACACAGCAGACACCAATGTGGTGGATCGTCAAAAGCGTTTATTACCTAAAGCATGGAGTTTAAATACTATCTGGGTCTTTGCTACGTCATAGGGGTCTTACTACACTTCCTGGGGGTAACAGAAAAATACTGGTATGTCTGTGGAGGGGGGTTTGTGTCCTTGAGATAGAGGTTATCTCGGGGGTGGAATGTGCCTTGCCCTTCCCGTGACAAACCCGACTTTTCTTCCGAGCGCCTGTCCCTTTCCAATCCACATCTTCCCCACATCTCCCCCCCCCCCCCCTTTCACAAAAAAAACGAGGTAGTCATACATATATATATATAGGTACTAAATGAGGTAGAAGGTTAGTATTTGACAAAAGGAAGAAGGAGTTTGAAAACATGAGTAAGTTTTTGCCAGGCAAGTTTGGAAAAGCTTGTGACTGGCAATGTTCCCAGATTAATTCACAGCATTCCATGTTGGTCCATGAACAGAATGTTAGTCTGCTCTAGGCGAGCTCTAACAAATGAGACTATCTTGTTCAGCAGGCATGGTCCGAAGATAGCAGTTAAAAGTAGCATTGCCAATGGGCCTACTAAGGTGGAAATCAAAGTGGTTAACCATGGAGATTGGTTAAACCAGGATTCGAACCAGCCTTGCTGGGCTTCTCTATCTTTCTGTCTCTGAGCCAGTCTGTTTCGAAGTTCTGCCATGGAGTCTCTGACGACTCCAGTGTGGTCTGCGTAAAAGCAGCACTCTTCTTTCAGGGCAGCGCACAGACCTCCTTGTTGCATGAACAGGAGATCTAGCCCGCGCCTGTTCTGCAGAACCACTTCTGAAAGTGAAGATACTGACTTCTCTAGGTAGGAAATGGATTTCTCGATCCTCTGCAAGTCCTCATCTATGGTCATCTGCAGCTGAGACAGTCCTCGGTGCTGTGTTGCTAGGGCCGAAACACCTGTTGCCGTTCCAGCTGCTCCCAAGCCGAGCAGCATTGCGATGGTTATACCTGTTATTATTTCTCTTTTGTGAAGCCGGCTGGGTTCTTCGAAAAGGTTGTATACCTCTTCATCGGAGTGGTACAGGACCCTAGGAACAATCAGAACTTGGACACAGAAGTCATTAGAATCATTGAACTTGGGAAGAAACACACAGGGACTTACTCCATATCTCTGACAAACCCACATTGCAGATGAAGCTGGGACGACCAACTTATTGTTTTTTCTGTTGGGCTTTACAATTTTGGTGCAAACATTCCCTTTTCACTTAGCCAGGGCTGCATTACCAAAACATCTGCCCCGACCTGAGACTTGACTCAGGGTAATACCTCTGCGGGGTGTATCCCATCTGCATTGATGGGGTGCATCAGCTGTGGAGTAAGTGAATGAGGTATTTACAGCAACTCCTTCATAGAAAGGAGGTTGGACATCATAACAAAGCCAACAGGAATTAGTTAGGTTAGGATTAGATTCATTTAGGTATAGAAAGGTAGCATCTAACATACGAAGGATTGGGTCTGGGTCTGACTTGGCTGATCGGCCTATCTGGAAAGCTTTCTCATCGCTGGTTGGGTCTTCGGTGACACTCGCGGGTAGGGTTTTGGGGTAAGTTATGTTTTTCTCTGTCTGTGTGCTTTTAATCACCTTGTTGGGTCCAACCGCTCGGGGTGCCAATGGTTGGAGCCTGGTAATTTGCACATTCACCCACTCTCTCGACTTTTGAATGACCACCGTCCATGTTCTTCCCACCGCCCAACTAAGATGATTGGGCTGCAAGACCGTCATGTTGTAGTATATACAAATCCAAAATTTGGGGATTTTATAGCTGTTTTGATAGAAACTTCCCTGTGAGAAAAGAGGCGGTTTGCAACCTGCAGGTGCCCATGAGAACTGTAGGAACTTATCGGGCGCTGGTGGGTCGGGGGTGCTGCCACGGGTTGCTGTGCTGGCTGAGGACAGTTTGCTGCCAGATGACCTGCTTGGCCGCACTTCATGCATGCTAGTGCATTGGTTATAGTATGAATCGTTGCCTGCATGGGGATCAGCTGTTCCTCCCTTACCACATGTTTGATCATGTCGGCCAAGCTGGCTCCTGCTGGCAGAGAGTGCAGGATGTCCTTGGTGACAGTGTTACACTGTTGTTTCAGACAATCCAGTGCTACAGGTCCTCTTGCCTCTACAGGCAGGGTGGAAGAATCGATGGCAGCTTGCAAACAATCTACAAAGTGTGTGAAACCTTCACTTTCCCCCTGTTTGATGGTGGACCATGGTGATGATTTGTCCACAACCCGAGAAACAGCCCATATGGCCTCTCTGGCTGCTCTCGTTGTTGCTCTGACTTCCTCTGCTGTGAGGCGTGCTGCCTGATTTTGTGGTGTAGCCACATCATCATGTTTGCCCAGCAGCCTGGACAGGGTGGAACCATGGAGAGGCTGTCCCTGTCCTGAGCCTTGGGCTAAAGCAGCTGCGCATTGGTCTGACCACTCTTGCTGAAAAACAATCAGCCCTGCCCCGTCAAAAAACACACAAGTTATTTGGGAAATATCAAAAGGTAACATATCATCATTGCTAAAGAGTCCATCCACCAAAGTGGACACAACAGCTGATCCTATCCCCTTTTCTTGAATTGCCTTCACCACTGCTTGTATCTCTTTCGTGTTCAAAGGGGTATAAGTTCGCCTTAAATTCTGCCTTGCCCCAGTAACTCGTACTGGGAAAGCATGGATTGCCGCAGCTGGTTCCCACTCAGCACATGCTATCTTTATTTTTCCCCAGTCGGTAAGTTTATGTTGTGTTGTTTCCCCTGTATTGTAAAAAGCTTTGCTCGGTTTTGGTAAAAAATTCATAAATTCTGTTGTCTCCGCTTCCGAATCTGTGTCAGATTCGGAGCTCTCGGTGGGACTGGCCGCTGAGCTGTGATCCCACTCAGAGTCGGAAGTCGACTGCTGGTACACTTCCGGCTTGCTGTGCTTTTTTGTTGGGCTCCGCCCCCGTCCCGCCTTCCAGGGGTGGGCTTGGCCCGCCTCCCGGGCTCGGCCCCGTTCCGCCTCCCAGGGGTGGCCCTTCCCCTGCTCTCGGGGGCGGCGCTGGCACGCCTCCTGGGGGCAGTCCCATTCCCACCCCCTGGGCTGACCCTGCCCCCCCCAAGGGGGGGTATTTCCTTTGTAAAATGACCTTGGGAGTGGTTTCCGGCTGCGCGCGTGCGCTCCCTCACTCTCCCGTGCGTGCGCGGTGCAAACCGGCGCGTCTGGGCTTCCCTCCCGCGTGTGCGCCCCCGCGGGGATCCGCACTTCCGGGTTTTCAGCGCCACGCGGTCGATCGCCCCGCCCCCGCTCCGAACCGCGGCCGCCATGTTCGTGGTATGGTGGCGGGGCCGCCTGCCCCACCGCGGCGCCGGCCTCCCTCTCTGCCTCTCTCGCCTCCCGTGCAAGTTCCTCCCAAACGGACCGCGATGTTTCCCCCTCCCGCCTCACCGGTTCGGCGACTGGGGAAGTCGCGACCCCCTGCCCGGGTTCCGGGGATCGGCTGGTGTTCTGCGCGCGCCGCGGCAGCGTCCCCGGACCCGGTGGTGCGCCGATATCGGGCGCGCCTGGGTCCCGCGGACAGACGCAGCGGGGAGGTAGAGGTAGAAAAACCGCGATATTTTCGGGGGGTTCTGGGGGGGTTTTTGGATCCTGGGGGTCCCGTGGAACGGCCGGAGAGTTCCCCCCATGGTCCGGGAAATCCGGACATGGGCTCTGGGGAGGGTGTAACGCACCCCCCTCCCGCATGTTCCCGCCGTGAAACTGGGCATCCCCCGGAGGTCCCGTGGGTCCACAGCCCCCCCCCCTTCGGCTGCGTAACGGCAAATAAACATGTTTTCGCCGCATTCCATGTCTCCTGTTCCTCCCTTGCTTTTCGCAAAGCCATCTCAACTTTTCCCCACGCTTTTAGAATTTTTCCACTGCCGGTGGCTTTTGTATCCTCTGCCAGAGCGGCAGTGTAACTCTCCCACCTTTCTAAATTCAATATATCAATGGGCCGCTGAATCGTGCCCAAATCTAGAAGCCTTGCAATAGCAAGATATAAATTCTTTTGCTCACAGCGTATTCCCCAATTCCCTTCCATAAGTTTTACAACCTGCGCGAGGGCCTCCATGCCAATCGCTGGTTCCAAAGCGTCCCCCTTTTCCTCCGCGGTGGTTCGGACCTGCCGCCACCACCGTCGTCCACCTTCCAGGCGTATTCCCGTTCCCCAGGCTCTCTCCCGGGTTTCTGGCACCACTATGTTGTCGCTTTTTCTGCCACCACCGTGGCGGCCTGGTTTTGGATAGACGGCATGGCTTCCACAAGCTTTGTGTGGGGCTCAGGCTAATGACACAGCAGACACCAATGTGGTGGATCGTCAAAAGCGTTTATTACCTAAAGCATGGAGTTTAAATACTATCTGGGTCTTTGCTACATCATAGGGGTCTTACTACACTTCCTGGGCGTAACGGAAAAATACTGGTATGTCTGTGGAGGGGGGTTTGTGTCCTTGAGATAGAGGTTATCTCGGGGGTGGAATGTGCCTTGCCCTTCCCGTGACAAACCCGACTTTTCTTCCGAGCGCCTGTCCCTTTCCAATCCACATCTTCCCCACAGTGTTTCTTCTATTCATTTCCAGTCAGGCTCACCTCTGCTTCTACTAAAGTGAAGTCTTGTGATCTCCCTGTCATGCCAGCGATAGAGACAGACTCTGCCCCTACATGTCTTGATGGGATTAATGTGCATTGTGCACTTGTATCGACTAAAGCGTCATATTCTTGTGGTTTAGATGTGCTAGGCCAACAAATCTACACAGTCTAATATACACGATTTTCCCTACCCTCTACCTGGCTAGAGGCAGAGCCCCTCTAAGCTTGTGTATCTTTCTTTCTTTGGGCATATGTCTTAGAAGTTCCTTCAAGGGGCTTGGACATGTCATCATCATCACACTTGGCAGTTCGGCTACGGGCAACTGGAGCTGCTTCTCTTCTAGTAGAACTTCCTCTCTGAGTCTTGCCTTCTTTTAATTTACGCACCCATTGTGCTAAAGAAGCAGTAGATTTTTTTATCTTATCTCCTCATGTTTTCTCTGTGATTACGCAGGAAGAACCACAACTCAGCTCATGGGGTGTACCCTCTCTCCCTGTCTGGGGAACGTCTCCGTTGGGTACTAGAACCTCTAATCTGTACTGCTGAGATTTGGAGAAGGTTCTCTCTAATCTCCTCCCTAAGTTTCTTATGATTCTCCTCTATCTTATCTTCTAGTTACTGGAGCTGTGTTTCTACCGCTGCGATTCTGGCATGTGTCAGGCCATGCACAGCATCTGCATATGCTCAAAGCTTCTTTCCCATATGAAGCACAGTCTCTTCTGTGTCTTCCCGCTTCATTACTGCTAAAGCAGAACCATATTCTAATGGCCCAAGTCGTATGTTTTTGCCACATCACAGACGTGCACGGTACCAAGTCTGGGTTCTTAATATTTATGTCATCTGAGAAGACTATCTTTGCCACTGCCATTTCCCTCAAGCGCTGAATCCCTTGTTTTATCGTCTTCCATGGGGTTTGCTGCATATCAAAATTATCTGCACACAGGTATCTTTTTGCTACACTTCCTAGGACCCGGACCCAGAGACTGCGTGGATTAGCCTCTCTCATCATCTCTTGGTTGATGACTAGATCAAGTGACAGGGATCCCAAATGCCTCGCTTCAGTGCCTTCCAGAATTGTAGCCTCGCCTGCAGCATTCCAAAGACAGACTAGCCAACTAATTATAGATTCATCAGGTTGTCGCCTGTAATCCTTTCTTAGGCCCCGAAGGTCCTTCAGGGAAAAGGAATCAGTGTTGGCTTCTGATCCTGTGCCAGATGCTTTGGCTTCTGATCTTGGTGAAGGTCTTTCTCTTGGGTCATCATGATCCACTGGTCGATCGGTTTTGTGGGTGTGCTTCTTTGCTGGAGCAACTGCCAGGGGCTTAGGCTTACTGTCTGGTTTAGGTGCCAACTCAGGCTCAGGTTCTAGCTTAGCTTCTGGCTTCATAACTGGGGTGCTGGCTGCAGACTGAGTGACTGGGGTAGCTGTTGCTTTACATTCCTGCCCCTCTGCCTCTATCTGCTGCCCTACAGTATCTAGCAGCGTGTGATAGGCATATGCCAGGGCCCAGCTTACTGCAATGATCTTTTCCCCCTTAGAGTCATTATGATACTTCTCTTTTAGGTATTTCCCCACCTCAGCTGGATTCTGAATTCGTTCATGTGAGAAGCCCGAGACTTTAGGGTCAGAAAATTCTTTCAGGAGTTGGCCTATATCTTCTCATTCTCCACACCACTCAGGATTTCCTACGCATGGGTCAGGGGTTTCATCAGCCCCTCTAGAAACCTCAGCCCTCATTCTAGAGAAACTGCAGACTGTATAGACGAAGCTAACCAGATTAAACACCAGAAAGATGGTCTCTTTAACACTTAGGGGAAACTGAACATGCTCTAACCGTGATGTAACAGATGTAGAGGAGAAGAAGGAAATGAGAGACTGCAACACTTCATCCCCTGCCTCTCCTCCAACAAACAGGGTGAATAACCATAACTATGAACTTTACATACCCGGAACAGATTCCAGCACCTTTATAAATTTCTTACAAATCATTATCACCAAGCCAAGGACAATAGCTACTTTAATCCGTGTCCCTCTGCTGTAAAAACTACATATTAGGGGCAATACCGGGGCTGTCTCTGGATATGAAAATATACCCAGGGACCACAAAGGTATTAAGACTTCAAAGAAACCCAGGGACCCAAAACACATCAAGGCCCCCACCCCAAGAGACAGGAATTCAAACAACATAGCTACTGATTGCTTTATACTAATACAAAGTACTTGCAACAAGAAATACAACCAGTGCAGGGTTTTTTCCACTCTCTCTGCCCCATGTTGGGCGCCAGAAAAGTTGTGATGATTTAAGGCCACTTTGGAAGGAGAACTCTTAGGGAAACCCTCCCTCCCCTCCCCCCAACTGGTTCGGGAGAAAACTCCTCAGAGAGAAAGTGGAAAGAAACCTGTTTATTAAACCAGCAAAGCACTGCCCCAGCACAATAAATTGGACAATACCAGATGACGAATTAAGGAAAACAAAGTCTCTCTTGTAGATGGTTTCTGCTCTCAGTTCTTTCCAGCGCTGGTGAAAGTTGCTGCGCAGGGTAAATCTCGGTGGGTCTAGGTGCAAGCTCCCCCGGCACCCCCTGGGTCCTCAGTCTGGGGGAGGTTTAAACAGTTCCAAAAAAACAGGCAGAAAAAAGGGAAAAAAAGAAAAAAAGGAAAAAAAGGGGAAAAAAAATGCAAAGCTTCTCAGGCTTAACTAAGCTATGCTAACTAGCTACAAAGCAAAGCAAAGCAAAAGTGAGTGCTGAAAAAAAAAGCCTCGCTGTCTGAGTGCCGGTACTCCCACTCTTCAAGGTCAGTCCAAGAAGTTTCTGAAATCAAACTGTGCACTTTTCTCCCCATTTTACTCTCAGATCCAATTTAAAGGTACAGAGTGTAATATCCAACATAAACCCAACAGATGATTTGGAGATACATCGTAACGTCACCCCAGGACACCCTGTTATCCTGTTGTGTTTGGGTTAACTCTTTTCATTGTCACTGAAGGGCCCCAGATGCTTGTAGTGCTTTAAAATATGCAAAAGGGTAACAGATACAGCATTCAGTATTGTGATAGTTTCAGTGTTTGCTATTTTTTTAGATATGACTAGGAGAAAACAAAAAGCAAAACAGGCTTACTTAAAAGTTACAAAGATAGTTTATTTAAGCACACTAAGAAGAAGAAAATAAGAAAAAACCAAATTAAACTTTCAAAACATCCTTCCCTCTCCCCAGAAGTGTTCACTTTCCCACATACAACATAAAAAGACGAAACCTTTAATTTTCAGTCAGTTTCACCATTTAAAAAAAAAAAATCTTTCATCAGTTCTTTTAGGAAAGGAGTCTCTCTTAGAGTCCTATGGAGACATCGTCACAAGAGGAACGGTCTTCTGGTGGCTTCCATGCCACAAATCTGCAGCGGCCTGAAAGGAACTTCTGCAAACTGTGAAATCCTACCTATTAGCAGCTTTCCCAATGCTGCATATGGGACATATCTGCTTATTAGGGATACTGTTTAAGGATGCTTCTTTTAGTATAAAACAAAGACTCTCTTCTTCTATTTCCAAGATCATCTTCATCTCAAAAACTAAAAATCTCCTTTTCCTTAGGAGCAAAGGCCTTCATATTACTTTTAACTAGAACTTTACATCCCCCTCAAACAGCATTCATATGTTACAGGAAAAATAGTCAATTCTCCATAGTTTACTAGAGATGTCCAGCCAAATTAGGCCACTCTTCCTCCTTTGTTCCAAATAGTCCTTTTACTCTCTCTTCGCTGACTTCAATTTCATGCTGTGTCTCCTTATAATTCATTTTGTCTGTTCTCACTCTGGGAAGGGCCAGTGCCTTGAAAGTTTCATCTGCTTGCAGGAAAGAGTCAAATGTGCCCAGGCCTTTGGTAGTCATGTGATCTCTGCCCAGCAGCAGCTGCAAAGATCTCAATGCCATGCCGGTGGGGGAGTCTGGGGATGCCTTCTTTTTCCACCCCTCGATCTCATGGCATGGGCCACTCAGAACTGCTCTGTGAGGCCTGAGGAAGGAGCGGGGGGAGAGAACATCCCCCCCCAGCCCTAGCCAGTGACATGGGCAGCTGCCAGGGCTTTTCCTCCCCTCCCCCGCTGCTAGCTGTTATCAGCCCAGGCATGGCCAGGAGGCTCCCAGAGGCCCATCTGGGCTTGGCCCGGCCACCCAGGGGGCAGCGGGGCCTGGCCCAGCCCACCCTGGCCACTGCACGATGTTACCTGGTGGCTCACCTGGAGAAAAAGAGAGCGGCTTTAACATAATCTCAGCTTTATATAGGTATTACCAAAAGTCACATTCTGTTTTCTCAGTGGTCAAACCACATGCCAGTAGCCAAGAACTGGCTCTTGATAGGTCCCTGTCCTTTTCTAAGGTCCTGACAGGCAATATTCCATATTCTTCTTCAACTAAAAACCAAACTGTATTCATCCATAACAGGTATTCATTAAATGCCTTCTAAAATGAGATTTAATACATGTTCTAAAGCACTATTTGAAATACATTCTAAAATAAATACAGTGTATGTTCTTAAGTTCACTATATAGGATCAGCTAGAATTTTCAAATCTGTCTCACTCTTATCTCCTTTTTCTTCTTTTCTGTTGCTCCTTTATTTTCCATCTATTTTTTTCTCTTCTTTTGCTTCTCTCTCTTCTATTTTTTTATGTTTTCTGTTGCTTATCTCTCCTCTGTCTATTCTTTTTCTTTTGTTGCTTTTTCCTTTTATTTCTTTTACTTCTCTTCTGTTGCTTCTTTCTCTTGTCATCTTTTTCTTCTATTCCCTTGCTTTTCTCTCTTCTGTCTCTTCTTTTTCTTCCCTTTTCTTGCTTCTCTCTTTTGTTTCTTCTCTTTTGTTTTTTATTTTTCTTCTGTCTCCTTTTTCTCCTTTTTCTTCTTTTTAGTTGCTTCTTTCTCTTCTGTCTCCTTTTTCTTTTCTTCCCTTGCTTCTCTCTCCTGTCTCCTCTTTTTCTTTTTTCTTGGGGTGATTTTATGATGATACTTTATTCCCTAATCATCTGCTTTATGCCCAGAAATGTCTGCAGTATCTTTAAGATGAACCAGGGGGCAGGGTCAGAGCCTGGGAACACCAGACACGGGTTCTGTTCAATCTCTCTCTCTCCACTGTGCTCTGGACAGTGTGGACCGGGGATGTGGCATTGTTCCTTTTGTTGGATTGGGGTTTTTTGCTATCTTGAAGCAAGAAGTTTTTTCCTTGCCCTTCCCCTAGCTGTACCGGGAATCCTCTTGGCAGATTTTTTTGTTTGGGTTTTTGTTTGTTTTGGGGGTTTGTTTGTTTGTTTGTTGCTTTTGTTCCCCTGAACTGTTTTCAGCTTGTCTTGTTTCTCTTTTCAGCCCATCCAGGGAGCTGGCGGGACTTCCCCGAGACCTTGAAGGAGCTGAACCAACACGAGAAAGGACATTAAAATCCACCAACTTTGGCTGCTGCAAGGAGACCTATAACTGGCGACGGCGCTCAGGAACGAGGCAGGGAGTGCATCAGTGAGGCTGCGTGGAGCTCTTGCAAGCAAGAGACCACTCCTTTATTTTCCTGACTCCTTTTGTACATTTTACAAATTGCCCACCCCAGAGGTGGGACCCTTGGGAACCACTGGTCATTTTCCAGAGACCATCACCGAAGCCCCTCCTCTGGGAAGAGATGTGGGAGCTTCGGTAGTTTACAGAACATGACCTTGTGCTTCAACACCGTGCCTGGGAATAGAGTTCCCAAAACCAAAACAAGCAGGCACGAAAGCATGGCAACATCTCACCCTTTCATTTTATATAAAAAGAAAAGTAAAAAGAAAAATGCAGATTTTATATCTGCTTGTGGAGAGGTCTTCGATTGAAGACTCGTAGATTTCTCCACTTGTCGGCTCTCATTCTGGTCACAGTTTCCAATTTGCCTGTCGGCTAATTTGCAGGGACTGTCTCCGCTTTTTCCCCCTTTTTTTTTTTTTTTTTTTTTTTTTTTTTAAAAACATGTTGTGACCAGTCGCCGAATCCTTGTTGGGTGAGATGCTGTGCCATGCAATGCAATGACCCTCATTACAAAATCCATCCCAATCCTGTCCCCCCAAACCCCAGCTAAGAATCCCGCCCCCCAGAGGTCCACAACAATTCCCCTGGAATGCAAGCAAAACCACAGGGAAGAGTCCTCTCTGAGTCCGATCACGGGATGCTAGCTGTCGAAGCAGTGCTCCGTCCCCTCCATGCATCATGCAGGTCTCTGGAGGGGTGGTATCAGGGAGGTACAGGATACACAACTTGGGACGTTCACCAGGCCAGGAGTGCTGTGCAGGGACTCAAGGTGCTCCGCAAATACAAAGCAAACATCCCAGCGCCAGTTCCCAGTCCTGAAAACAAGGGTCTGCAAAAGCACAGGTTACACAATCTCTGGAATTCCCTTGGGTATCTGAGAGAGAGCCACGAATCCCTCTCAGTCTGCTTTCTGAACAGCACAGAAGCAGACAGAGAAAACCGTGTCTCACTCTGAGCACCTGCCATGTGGGCTGGACCAAGGGAAGTCATTGGGGTTCCCAAAAAGCAGTTCTCCACACCCCAGCGTCTCAGTCCCCAAGCCGTATGTTGCCCTTCGTTCCAGGCACGTCTCAGCCCCCTGGAGCGCACGGTGACACGGCAGGGGTCCACAGGGACAGACGCAGGTGGAACCGCAGGTCACGGAAGCTCGGCAGTGTTGCCAGGAAACAGAAACGCCGGCGGGCGGGCAAGCGTCGGAGCAGTGACCGGTGGAATTGCGGTGCCAGCTCCGTTTGCCAGAGTGGGTCGGCAGGGCTTCTTCCGCGGCCGCGCCGCTGGGGGAGGGGCCGGCCGTGGCCGGCCCAGCGCAGGCTCTCCCTGCGCCCCTCCCCCGCACCCGCAGGCGGGCGGCATCCCCGGCCGAGCAGCCCTGTCAGGCCCCGCGGGGCGGGGGCGGGGTCGCGCCACCCTCGCCCATCTGCCGCGGGCCGCGCGGCGTGGGGGGGGCGGCGGTCCTGGCTGGGCAGTGCCAGCGGGCCCCGCGGGGTGGGGGTGGGTGGCCCCCGCCCGGCTTCCCCGGCGGCTCCAGGACGGGGTGTCTCTGAGCAGCCCCCGCGCCGGCCCCGGCAGTGGGGCGGGCGCCGCGCGGCGTGTTGGGGGCGGAGTCTCCAGCCGAGCCGAGCCGGAGGGGGATGAGGGGCGGGGGGACACCGGGGGCAGCCCCCCCTTCCTCCTGCGGCGGCTGCAAAGAGCCGCCCCGCCTGGCCCCCTCTCTGGAGCCACGGCCGCGCGGTTTCGGGCGTTCGCTTTCGTGCCCGAAGTTGCGCGCCTACAGCGCGCAGGCACTCCCCTCTGCCTCTTGTCTGTGACAGATGCCTGGGGAATGGGCGACTCCCGTCCCCTCTTTCTCCCGGGCTTCTTCGAGCCCGGACTGCCGGGGTGGGGCCCCCGGGGCGGCGCCAAGGTCTCAAAGGGCTTTTTGCATGGGAAAGCGCGGCTCGGTGGCCGCGGGGCGGGGCGCAACGGCGTCTCGAGACCCCCTCCCCCCTCCCCCCTCCCGCCCGCGGCCGTTCGCGAGGGAGAGCACGGAGGGATCGGGGGACGGCGCGTTCGCGGCGCTCGATTCGCAGACCGCCGCTGGGCGCCTCCGTGGCTGCCCGGAGTTTTCCGCCCCTCCTTCCCAGAAGGGGACTGACAAGGGGGGGGAAAGGACAAACCCAGGTCTTCTGAAGGCGGCTTCGGGAGACTCTGAGCTGTCAGCTGCAGTCTCGAGAACTCGATCCTCTTCCTCTGAATCGGGAAGGGAGCTGAAAAGAAAATCTTCTCCCGACATTTCAAAAACCTTCATCGATCTTTCCCATATTATTGATAATTTCGTTAGCATGTCTAACTCTGAATTCACAATTTGACCCAAGAGAGACCAAAATGACCTATACCGCGCTCTTCTGGGGTTCGGGATAAAACCCTGGTTTTTCCCCCATCTATATAGTTGTGTTAGATGTTCTGAGGTTATACCTACTTCCCAACGCGAGAGGTACAACCCCCACATCGTTAACACGTAGTTATCTTCCGGTCCTAGCGGCCGGTTCATTTTTTCAAATTTCTTCTCCCTACTGGAGAGAAATAAAAATCCCTTTTTCTTTAAAAAGGGGACAAGGTATTTTTTACCTTGTTCTCGCGGCTGCAGGTCACGTCAGGGGTCACCAGATATAACTGGAGACGGCGCTCAGGAACGAGGCAGGGAGTGCATCAATGAGGCTGCGTGGAGCTCTTGCAAGAGACCACTCCTTTATTTTCCTGACTCCTTTTGTACATTTTACAAATTGCCCACCCCAGAGGTGGGACCCTTGGGAACCACTGGTCATTTTCCAGAGACCATCACCGAAGCCCCTCCTCTGGGAAGAGATGTGGGAGCTTCGGTAGTTTACAGAACATGACCTTGTGCTTCAAGACCATGCCTGGGAATAGAGTTCCCAAAACCAAAACAAGCAGGCACGGGCATGGCAACAGAGACCCACTCCAGAAATTCAACAGGTATCCCATCTGCTCTGCTCCATGCTGCTATGTGAACTCCTCTTCCCCTTCCTGGAGACAAAAGGGACCAGTTGCCATTTTGTTTTCTGGGCCACGTGGCCAGCCTGTGTATTTTTCTACCTCAGGCAGTTTTTGAGATTTTTTTGTTCTGCTGCGTGTGGAGGTGTGGGGGTGTGGGTGGGTGTCAGGATGTAAAATCCCTCTGGGCCCCATCCACATAGGCCCAGGGATGTTCAGAAATGTGAGGGCTGAATTAGAACCTTCAGAGAAACTAAAATACATAAATCCACACAGACATGAGGTAGAAATGCAAGTCTAGTTTTAAATAAGTAGAAAATATATTAAGTGCCTTAAGCAAATAAGAGACTGATTAGTTAGTAAGAAAAGGACCTAAAACCTAGTTTAAAGTTCAGTAGCTTTACCTTTTACAAAGTTAGTTAAGCTCTAGACATAATGAAAACAATGTAGCCTTGAAAAACATGCCTAGATCAAACAGATAGAGTTATATGCATAGAATTTGTGTAAGAAATTACAAATACTGTTGTACATCAATGTTAGCTTAGGATAGGTCCAGCCAGACTGTATAAAATTCATGTTTAAGCCTGATTGGCTAAAAATAGAATAAAATGCACTGCTTTGAGAATGCTAGCATGCAGATGAAACACTGATCAGAAATGCCGCTGTTGTTGCTGCTTCTGCGGCTGCTACTGATAAAAGGCTCACGGGACACAGATTATGGGTGCTGTCACTGCTGCTACTGCTACTACTACTACTACTACTACTAAGATGCTGCCACTTCTGCTTGGGACTTAGGGACTCTATGTTAGAAGGCTTCCTGCATACTGGCATGGAGTGTAATAACTTTGCCTTCATGAGGCTGATTTAGCCATGCAATAAAGAACTTCTACTTTTACAATTACCCAGCTTTTGGTCTTCAATGAAGACATGCAAACCTTTTGGCGACAGGTGGAGGTGGAGGGTAAGTTTCTGGTAGTTCATACCAAGCATTTATTCAATTATTTTCTGTGCCTTGTGAGCGCACACCCCCCCACTCCCCCCCACCCCCCCTTTTATTTTTTTTGTCAATAAACAGTTCTCTTTTTTTCACTTTCACCCACTGGTATCAATTTCTCTCATTGGCAGAAGAAAAAGGTGTTATTGAAGCACTTTTCTCTTTAGAGGAAATGCTCATTCCAGGGCATTTTCTCCTGAAATTTGTCTCCAAAACCAAGACCTCTTCTGTTTCTTGTCTCTCTTCTGTATCTTCTTTTTCTTCTCCTCTGTCACTTCTCTCTCTTCTCTTCTGTTGCTTCTGTTTCTTTTACTTCTCTTCCATTGGTTCTTGCTCTTCTTTCTCTTTCCCCCCTTCATTTATGTTGCGTCTTTCTCTTCTTTCTCTTCTTTTTCTTCTCCACATTGCTTCTCTTCTCTTCTCTTCTCTTCTCTTCTCTTCTCTTCTCTTCTCTTCTCTTCTCTTCTCTTCTCTTCTCTTCTCTTTTCTTTCTTCTTCCTCTTCTGTTGCTTCTTTCTCTTCTTTTCCTTCCCTTCTGTCAATTCTTTTTCCTCCCTTCTCTTGTTTCTCTCTTCTGTCTTTTCTTTTTCTTCTCTTCCATGTCTTCTATCTCTCCTGTCTCTTCTGTTGCTTCTGTCTCTTCTGTTTTCCTTCAGCCCAACCTTAAATAAAGCCATGTCTGCTGGTTTTTTCAGTGGTGCAGGTCTGGGAATTACCCACGTGGGATCAGGGGTTATGGAGAGGGGACTTATGGTGCTGAAACATCATTTAATGTCAAGAAGGAGTTGTTAAAAATATTAAAGCTTAACTGGGTATAACATAGTGTCCTGCTGTGTCCCATTGGCTAGTAAAGAATAAAAAAGTTCCCGAGATAGACTGAGATTTAAACCCAAGCTCCAGGAACAGGGTCTCCAGATAAAGCACTTTTGGTTTCCCCATGTGATCCCTGTATGCAGCATGGGCAGCACAGAGCAGGTCAGCTTGACCCGAGCTTGACCCTGCACTCAGTAGCAGCCTCCTCCCAACCACACTTCTCAGCCTGTATTTAATCACAATTTCTCTGCCAACATTAAATCTTCTGAGACATTTTAACTATTGAAGAATGGGATTTTTTTCTGCAAAGAAGAGTGGAAACAAAAAATTATTTTAAAACAAATATTAATAAATAAGAATTAAAATATATAGTAAAATAGATATTATTTTTACTGTTATAGAAATATACTTGCCTTGGGGATGTTTTTTTTTAATCCCATACCATTTTTTGGTTTTGTTTTGTGTCCAGGGTGGTCACTGTTGTCCCCCCCCGGATCCCAGCATAACACAATGGATGAGAGCCAGCCTGGGATTTCCTGTGAGAGTTGGGGGGGAGGGACGGTTGTCTCTTTCTGTGGCGCGATTCGTCTCAGCAGCCACACAGCACAGTGTCTCTGACCAAAGATACTGTTGCCTGGTGATTTTTGCCTGTTTCTTTTAGTTTCTTTTCCTTTGGCACTGTGACTGGGCCTGCTGGCTTGTTTCTCTGCTGCTTGGGAGCCCAAAGCCAGTGCATGCCACACTGTGACCCCGGGACTGGGAGTACACGATCCCCTGCTGGGGGCTGTCCCACTCTGCACAGCCTGACCCAGGGACCACCCATTGTCAGTAAACTACCCAGGGGACCAATTCCCAGCTCAGCCCCACTTTTCTATGCTGCTGCTTCAGGGCTTCTTGCTACATTGTAACCCCACATCTGGACACCCCGCAGCTTCTTGCATGGCCCCAGAGTTTCTGCTAACTTCTGTTTGCCACTCTCGAGTGTGCCAGCCTCTGCTGTTTCCAGCTTGCTGCTTCTGAGGTTTCCTGCTGCCATCCATTCAGTTTCCAGAGTGGCACTGAGACTGGCTGCTTCCCATGAGTTTGCAAAGGAAAGTCTCCCTTGTCTACCAGCTGAGTTGCCATTAACTGTATGAAAAGGCAGCGCCCCCTGCAGCCATAGGAAAATCATCGCACCTGCCCTGCCTCGTCAGGAGCCAACAGCACCCCTGTCGGCTGTGACCATAACTACACCAAAGGGGAAAGTGCTCAACAGCCAAGAGAAGGGTCTTTTGGGCTTCTGGTTTTGTTCGTGGTTCCTGCCATTGTTGTTTGTTTGCCTCGTTATACATATATATACATTAGTAAAGAACTGTTATTCCTTTTTCCCATATCTTTGCCTGAAAGCACCATAGTTTCAAAGTTATAATAATTTGGAGGGAAGGATGATGCTGTTTTGGTTTTTTTTTTTTTCTTTTATATGTTTTCTGCATTTTTCGCATATATATTTGGATCTTTGTAGCTTATTATTGTATTTGAGTTAATTTTCTTATACTTTTCTATGTCTTTTCCCTAGGCAAGAAGACAAAAATAGGGGTACAAGGCCCCTATGCCATCTTGTTTTTTTCTGGCTACCAAGGTTGAGAACAGCTCTTCAAGATAAACAAAGTACATCTAGCAACGAGAAGGGGAACACTTAGAAGGGGCTTGACCCAGGGAGGAAATTGCCTCACCACTTGTGCTCCTAAGTGGTGTTTTTTTGTCAGTTATACTAATTTACTAAACCTATAAACTGTATGCATCCCTGTGGAGGGATGAGCATTTGTAGATATCTTTCCATAACTGCCCCTGAAGGCCTTCAATAAAGATCCACTTTAGTGTTGAATTCCATGCCTTATGTTTTAGGACAGTATTTTAACTTTGCCTCACTTCTCCTATTTATGCCAATCAGTGTAGTGACTATAGCACATTCTGCAATACACATGCTTCTTGGTTGTGGGTGCAGAATGTGATAAAGGCAATTTACCCTCTAAAATTCAAAATAATAAGCTACTTGTGATAATAAAGCTAAGTGTGAAAGGAAATTAATTTCATTTTTATTCCCACCAATAATAAAGTCGCAGTTTCTGGTTTGTGTCAAGATTAAATTACAACAGTGCTATAATCTGTCTCCTGGAAAACAGAGCATAGCCCTGATGTAAGGATATGTTCGCATGAAAACATTTTGTATGAGAATGTTTTGTGTGTTAATTTTCTATAATAAAAACTAATCCTTCATAATGTATAGAATTATCCAGAGAGTAGGAATATCCCCTATGAAACTCTTCTGACTATATGTGAGTGCAGCCAAGAAGAAAACACACATCCTCGACAAATCCATTCACATTTATTCCAGGGTGCAAAGTTAATCAATTATACTCCAAGAGCTGGGAATCCTCTTGAAACTTGGCTGATTGACTTACAAAATTACAGAGTGACTGGGTGTAGCTTCTAGTTTTCGATCTAAAAGATACTTTCTTTTGTCTGCCATTAGCTGAAAGCAGTCAGGAAATTTTTGCCTTTGAATGAGAAAACCCCAGAACAGGGAGAAAAAGACAACTTACATGGACTGTATTGCCACAAAGATTCAAAACCAGCCCCACAATATATGGAGATCAATTAGCTAAAGAACTGGAAGCCTGGACACCGCCACTTGGGGAAGATACACTTCTGCAGTATGTTGATGACCTATGAATAGCAACAAGAACCCAGGAAGACTGCAAGGACTGGACTGTAAGTCTTTTAAATTTTCTGAGACTAAGTGGATATAGGGTCTCCCCTGAAAAGACTCAGCTAGTCTTCCAGAAAGTTACATATCTGAGATATGAACTGGCAAGATGAGAAAGAGCCTTGGGAAATAACAGGAAAGACACAATTTGTCAAATGCCCCAGCCACCTACAACCAAAGAACTGAGAACTTTTCTGGGAATGACAGGATGGTGTAAGTTACAGATTTACAACTATGGACTAATTGTGAAACCCTTGTACTAGCTCCTAAAAGAAACCGAGGTGACCCACCTATGCTGGACACCAGAGACTAATAATGCATACATAACTCTGAAACGTGAGTTAATGTGAGTCCTGGCATTGGGTATACCAGATGTCATTAAACCTTTTCTGTTTTCACACAAGAGACAAGGACTGGCATTGGGACTTTTAGCACAGAAACTAGGACCATACAAAAGGCCAGTGGCTTACTTCTCCAAGCAACTAGATGTGATCAGTCAAGAATGGCTGGCCTGCTTGCCTGTGTGCAATGGCAGCTGTGAACCTGAACATAGAAGAAGCCCACAAACTCACAATGGGCCAACAAATAACTGTTTTTGTCTCTCATACAGTGTCAGCAGTGCTCACACAAAAAAGAAATCATTGGTTAACTCCTTATCGCTTTCTCAAATATCAAGCTGTCCTAGCAGAATTGGAAGATGTGAGTATCCAAGTGTCCTGGGTTGTGGAGCTGGGTTTTGTATATTCTATTTACATCTGTTTTGGGGCCTGATGACCCACCTTGATAGGCCATTGTTACCTTCCCCAGCCTGTGCGGTGCATTTGCATTTCTATACATCTCATGCCCTGGCGGTGGGGGGGGGGGGGGGAGGGGAGGTGGCCAGGGGTTGGCGGTGCTGCCCTGCTGCAGGAGCTGGGTGCTCGGCGCTTCCTTCGCTGCGGTGTGGCAAGGTCTTCGTCTCCTGTGCTCGCCATCCTGTCTCCCTCCTCGCCGTCCCTGAACCGGCTTCTTCGCAGAATCATCTCTGCTCCAACAGGATCACGTCTGCCACTCCAGAAGTGTTTGGACTGTTTACGTTTGGACTGTTTCTCAACATCCTGAATCACAGGGTCAGATTGAAACTCTGACTCTGTCAGGGTTTTCTTCTAAAATTATTGTTTATTTGTTTATTTGTTTGTTTGATTGGGTGGTTTTGTTTCCTATCATATTTGTATTGTTAATACCTCCTAGTAAAGAACTGTTATTCCTATTCCCAACATCTTTGCCTGAGAGCCCTTGATTGCAAAATTATAATTTGTCGGGGTGTGAGGGGTTGGTATTCTCCATCCTAGGGGAACCTCAGTTTCCCTGGCAGATACCTGTCTTTCCAAACCAAGACACCAAGTAACTAACATCTTGAATCCAGCAGCTTACCTCCAAGGCAAAGTTACTGAGGAGCCTGTACAGCATGACTGCATTGAAACCATGGAGGCAGTTTACTCCAGCTGCCCAGACCTAAAGTATTCCCCCTTCAAAAATGCAGAAAACTAGTTCACTGATGGAAGCAGCTATGTCAAGAATGGTAAGAAGCTCACTGGGTATGCAATTACAACCACAAATGCCATCATTGAAGCAAATCCATTACCTGTGAGGACATCAGCTCAAAAGGCTGAAATAATAGCTCTGACTCGAGCCTTGGCATTAGCCGAAGGAAAACTTATCAACATTTAGACTGATTCAAGGTATGCTTTTGGGGTGGTACACACTCATGGGGCTATTTGAAAAGAAAGGGGTTTATTAACCTCACAGAAGAAAGAAATCAAGCATGTTACTGAAATATTACAGTTGCTGGAAGCAGTGTTAAAACCTTCAAAAGTGGCTATAATTCATTGTCAAAGATACTCCCAGGGTAACACCATTCCTGAACTGGAAAATGTTATGGCAGACAAAACAGCAAAAACAGTGACTAGTGGAGTCCAAATTCAAGCCCTAGCTCTAATCCCTTCTAGCATCCTTATGAGTGAAAATTCCCCACCATATGACACTGATGCTTTAACTTAGATACAAGAAGAAAAGAGACAAAACACGAACATTGCATCAGATTACCTTAGATAACACTTCTTGAGGGTTTAAAGAGATCTGAGATAAGCTTACAGCATGGTTACCCAACCTATCCTGACTTAAACAATTGTTTATAATAGTTATTTGTGTTATTACATTGTTATTTACACTTTGTATTAGTAGTTATTGTTGTATGATTTTATGTACTTAGAATCACAATGCTTATGCTCAGTGGCAACAGCACAAATTTAGAAACAAGATAGAGAAAGGTACTTTCAAGACATGCAAGATTTGTAAAGACCTACAAATCAGCAGAAAAAGGGGGGATTGAATGGACTTGATCAATAGTTAACTCATGTAAGCATGAATATACTATTAAGTCAGCAAATACTAATCACAAGCCTAAGAAGCAGGATGCGCCTTAGCCTTGTCAAGATAAGAGAAACAAAATGTACCTTGTCAAGATAAGATGAACAAAACCCATTGTCAGCAGAAAACACTGAACCAGCCAGTGAAGTGATGCCTTAAGTTTTAGCTTTCATATTTTCCAGATTCTGTACTACATTGGTATATAACTCTGAAACTTATAAAAGTGTGAAAACTCATGACCCATTGTCCATCTTGGGTGTAGCCTAGGCTGGGCTTTTGTACTGCCCAAGGTGTATTCCTTGAAGGCCTTTTTAATAAATACCTACTTAGTCCTTTAACACTGTCTAGCCTCTGTTCTAGGTAGCCTCTAAAGGCATCAGGACTGCATATGCTTCAGAAAGAAAGGTAAAAAGTGCAAAGTGAGGAAGACTGCCAGCCTTCATCGGAACGACCCCCAAGGAAGACTCAGAGCCTTCCTCAGTGTGACCACCAGAGTACACTGTGCTTGCACGTCACGTATGCTGATAATATTAATGACTTCTGAGAAGTAATTTGTATATCCACTCCTATTCCAAGGAATATAATGAATATGCATGAAATTAACCATCAGTTATGCTGTGTAAAAGTGCTGGGTGTACGTGTTAGGAGGAGCGATCCCCCACGTACCCAGTGCCAAATAAAGCAAATACCCCCCTCACTGAGTCAGTCTCTGAGGTGACTTTTAGCTCAACGTTGAAGCGAATCAATGTCTTCCATTCCAAGGGAGGTTCCCACCTTTCTTGGCAGACACCTTTCTTTCAAACCAAGACACCTCCCTATCAGTGTGGCCCGGTTGGCATATCAGGCCCTCTGTTCCCTTTAGAATGGAATCTCCTACAATTAAATCCCATCTTTTCTTCCTCTCAGAAGCAGTTATATTATAGTGGGTTGACTTTATTGATTGTGGCAGTGCCTCTGATGTGCCCAGACCTTCATCAATTTCATCCTTAGGCTGACCTTCCACATACAAAGCCTCATATCTATTGTGCAGAGGTACCTGGAAGGGGTGAGGTTGGTGTTATGAATAGAGATGAGAGCTTAGACAAGTCCTGCCTTTGACTCAGATTTCTAGCAGTAGCTCTGTTTGGGGCAGCCTGCACCCCAGATTGTTCTCACTCGCAAGATCTTAATAATGACCGATCAGGCCTATTACAACATGAATTATTTATTGATTAGACCAAGGGAAACAGACATAAGACTTTAAACAGTTTACTTACTACACAGGATAAACAAAAGAAACACTACTAATAGATAACATACAGTGCATGATAATAAAGGTACCTATGTTACAGCTAGCAAAGAAATAGTATAGATTAGGATTCAATGTATCTTACCATCAAATTGGTGATGAGGTACACACAGAATTCTTCCTCTCAATTCCCAGGGAAAATATCCACAGAGTTCGCGTCCAAACTTGTGGGAGAAGTCCCCTGCATGTTTCCAGGGCATGTGTAGGAGGCTTCTACCTCCATGGAATTTTGTGTAGCTTTCATAGTTGTAAAAGTAGTGCCTTTTCAGTCAGAAATCTCTGGCTCATCTCCCCACATCTGTTCTCATGCCCAGTTGTTTATTGGGAGTTCTACTCCTGGCACCAGAGAGAGAGATAACTCCCTGGCTCATGCCAACTTACTAGACAAAGCACTGGCCTGGGTTATCTCATCACTGCATGTCAGGGGGGGAATGTCTGCAGCTGTTGCACCAGCTGGAGATAAGCTCTTCTGTGGTAGGGGGAATATCCTGCCACAACTGGTGAAGGATTTTGCTTGCCTCCCCAAGTATGGACTACCCTCCATTTGCTTCTTGCTTCAAAACTTGTACATGCTCCTTGCTGGGGTATGGACAGAGGATCCCCTTGATCTTGAATTGTTTTTGGTGCCTGCTCCTGTCTTAGGGAGGCCAGAGATTGGTTCCACCAGTCTATCTCCCTTTCTGATTCTCTAATATTTCTCAGCCTTTCTACTTCATCTTGTAACTCTGCGACCAGGCTGAGCAGGTCGTCCACCTGGTCACATCTGACACAATCGCTGTCTCCACCACAAACCGCTGAGAGGCTTAGGCATTCCCTACAGCCTGAAGCCTAGACAGCTACATGTTTTTTTGCATGTATTTTGGGGGAAGCTCTGTCTGGGTTGCCGCATCTTTTTGATTAGCTTAGAAGACTTGGCTCCTCACTGAGCGGACACTGTTGTATCTCTCTGGCATCCCCTCCCTGTGAAACCCTACCTGCCCCTTGACTCTGACCTATGGCCTTTGGCCATAGGTAACCCTGCCCCCTACCCTGAAATGCATAAAACCCCCTTTCCCTCCGGGGTTGAGTCTCTTTCGCCTTGGGATCCCTTCTTGGAATAAACCTTGGAACACATCTCAGGGTAAGAGCCTCTTTTGGTTTTACTTCCCTATCCTGAAGATTCCCCTCACCCTAACCTCCCTAAATCTGAGCTAGCAGCTGGCCTCGGGGGGCTGAGGGAAGGGGAACACTTCAGGACACCATATCTGAGCTCCCTCAGTGAGTATAAAGACCAGCAACTGAGATAACTGCCTGTGCTGCAGCACCTCAGTTCTCTTCCCACACACCCTGCCTGCTCAAACTGCCACCCCATGTCCTGTTGTCTGTGCAAAATGCCACTCCACATCCTTCTGATGCACCATGTCCTGTTGCCCAGCCTGTTCACCATGCTCCTCAGCTGGATTTTCTATGTGCTGCCTCAGTAGAACTACTTTAACAGCATCTCTGGAGTAAGTGTTAGAACAGACTTTGCGGCATCCATCAGAAAGGAGGCTAGCCACAGCGTCTAGCACAGTCCATCTGTGTCTGTCTGCTTCAATACTTAGTGCCCACCTGGAACTGTCTCAAGGGTGTCCTAGGGTGACTGCATGATGCTTGTATCCCCAGTCGTCTGTTTTGTTTGTGCTATATATTGAGTTCTGTACCTTTAAGACTGATTCTGAGAGAGAAACAGGGAAAGAGGCGCACAGTTTGTATTGAGAAAACTGCCTGACTCCTACACATTCTCTCCTCCTGACTGTGTTCGTCTGAGGCCCAGACAGTGGTGGGACAGAGATCTCCTGTGCTTTTATTAATTTTAGCTAGCTGAGGCAGAGAAGTTCCCTGGACTGTTTTTTATCCTTTTTCTTGGGACTGTTTAAATCTGCTCTGGACTGATGACTTGGTTTGGAAAGACAGGTATCTGCCAGGGAAAGCTGGAGTTTCCCTTGGAATGGAGAATGTAAACCCCTCACCCCCTCCAAATTATTTAATTTTGCAATTAAGGGCTTTCAGGCAAAGATTTGGGAATAGGAATAACAGTTCTTTACTAGGAATATTAACAATACAAATGTAGTAGTAAAACAAACAAGCAAACAAACAAACAACAATCCTAGAAATCCTGACAGAGTCAGAGCTACAACCTGACACCCTGTTGGTCAGGGTGTTGGAAGCAGTCCAAAAGTAAGACCTCCTGGAGTGGTGGATGTGGTTCTGTTGGAGTAGAGATGATCCTGAGAGAAAAGGGTCCAGTGATGGTGAGAAGGGTCCAGTCTTCCTCTGGGAATCTGGTGGAACTAGATACCTCGTGTTCCTACGTCTCAGTTTTTATCCAGGTAGGAATGGTTGGCTCCGCCCCCACCGGGTAGAGCATCTCACAATGGGATGGTGGAATATGTCATGTCCTTAGTGAGCCTTAATGGCCCATTAGCAGAAAATATTCTCCTGGAGGGAGGACAGGTGGTGAAAGAGATAAGAAACACTGCCCCACCTGGTTTTAACAGTTGGCCCATTATCAGAAGGCATCCACCTCCCTCCTTCCAGAGTTACAAGAGATAAAGAAAAACATCTCCCCAACTGCTTTCAACAGATGAAATAGAATACACATTTTTGGTTCCATAACCCAAGACAGCCCATGAGCAGAGTCATTAGGGTTTGTGCTAGACATTTTTTCTGGTCAGAATAACTCCTGGACTCAAAGCCTGATTGAGGCATATCTCCACTGTGTTTAAGAGTACATAGAGTTCACACTGACATTCCCTGATGCTCTTCCTCCCCAGAGAGTGTAGTCACCTGTAACGCCAAGTTTGGTGCATTGCAAAATCCACCCAGGACCTGGCTAAGCAGCCAGTCCTGAACTGTGCTGCTTTGGTTACAGCATTTGCAAACCCTGAGCTACTGAGTTGAATCAAGTGGTTTTACCTGGTTAAATTATAGACACATCCTGTAAAGTCAAACAGGGACAGAAAGAACTCCACAACTAATAATAGTTGTTAGAGCGGTATGTATATATTCGACTTTGAGATGTGTGGGGAATAATTTCACCAAAGACACTCATAGCCACCCGAGAGTCCTCCCCCTTATTATTCCCTGAGGTCTTACATATGCATGTCATTGCACAATCTGCCTCATACATATTCATTCCCTGGCCACGCCCATCCTCACCTAGTATGATTAACTCCACACCCTTCTGGGCAAGCTTAGTCCATTGTGGTGGTCTCTGGGGGTCTTTGAGGGATGAAGGAAATGGGAATCTTCTTCATGAACTCTTCACCTTTAGCTTTCTTGTGTGTGCTTTGGCCCTCTGGCACTTTTCCAAGGGGATACTCAGTTCATGCTGGCTAAGAGTCTCTGTTCTTCTCTTTATCGGCATTCTTAGCCTTGTTATCCTGGGATGTTTAAGTTAGTTCTTTTCATTATCACCGAGGGGCCCCAGATGCTTGTAGTGCTTTCAAAATATGCTAAAGGTTAACAGACACAGCTTTTGGTATTCACTAAATGCATTATAAAATGCAATTTAATATGTGTAGGACCAGCTAAAATTTTTAGTTCTCTGTCTCATAAAGGGCTTTCCACATGACTCTTCTGTTTTGTTTAAATTCAACGTGGCTTTTTTTCTCACTGGCGGGCCAGAGGCAAGCTGAGCTTCATACACAAAATTGAACAGCAATGACTGCAACCAATTCAAGATCCTTTAAAGCTTTGCATTGTGTTAGTTACCCATCAAAACCACTTGGGTCCAAATTCTCAGCCTCTGCTGTGCAAAAGCACAAACATCTATCACCTTTGTTAGCTGAGAAGCCTGTGGTTACACTCAAGACAGTTAAGGTCAAAACTACACAGCAGGCAGCTGGGTCCTCAAGTCCATAAATAACTGCCAAAATTTGCCTTAAATCCTTACATAAATCTTTAATTTAGCTTTTAAGTTTGTGTAAGATACTTGCATTCATTCTGCAAAGGAAGGCACAATGTACTTGGAACGTGTCTAGTGTCATGTCTTGCCAGTGCTTGAGGTGCAAGCTGCTTTTTTTCCTTTAATCTTCAAACCAGTGGATGGGGGAGCAATATATAGCTTCTGAAGATTGTTACTGTTTGTCTTCCGTTACCATAGATTTTAAATTGCTGCAGATTAATGTTTGTGTAGGTTTGGAATGAGCACATGATTATTGGATATTAGCCTCTTATATTTGTTTTTTCCTCTTTGCAGACCACTGCTTCTATTCCAGTCGTTGCTCCCATTTATTTTACCTTGCATGCACCTTCCATGTTTTCCAAGGCTTACATCTTGTGTTGCTTGTTCTTGCCGTCTTCCTTGCTGTGATACAACAGGCTGATTAAGTTCCAAATCTGACTTTAGCAGACTATGTGCTATGATTTCCTTATCTCTGTTGCTTAAAATTATATGACTATCCTATGTTACAATGCAAGATGTGCCCAAAGTATGTATTCTATCACCATCTTTATGAGCTGTTGAAACCAGGTGGGGCTATGTTTCCCTTGCCCCCTCCCTCCAAACTATCTTCTGTTAATGGGCCATCAATGCCTTGCTGCATGACTCATAGATAACTCCTTCCGGGAACTATCTCTGTTTAATGGGCAATAAAGGACCCACTGAATGACTGGTAGAATGATATCAGCCCAATGTGAGATGCTCTGCCCAGGGGGAGGAGCCAAGCATTCTCACCTGGATATAATCTGGGATTTGGGACAGCACAGGAGCCCCTACCAACTGGATTCCCAGAGGAAAAGAGCTACCAGAACTTTCTACAGGATCACTGCTTGAACAAGACCACTTCATCTGGACTGCTACCACCACCCTAACTATCAGGGTGTCAGGTTGTATTCTGACTGTCAGTGATCTTTTGTACTATTGCTTTTATATTATTTTTCCTTTTTTTTTTTCTCCTCCTATTAAATTGTTTTTCTGACTTGGAGCCTCTCACTGGTTTTGCTTTCAAACCAGTACAATGATCTGTAATCTGTTTCCCTGCAGTAATGCCAAACTTCAATAAAGAACCTAAATTGGCCAGACTGCAGTTTCAGGTTTTGTTTAGTCATATCTATCAGAAAACATACCTCTCCATTTCCATTTTCACTAACAATACTACCCTAAAGCATTTAAGATCTCATTGGCTGACCTTTCTTCACCTCTGAATACTGAGGCCTGAAAAATCAGAAGCTGTCCTTGTCTGTGGCTGGGAGTCTTTTCGTTCTGGAATGTTGCATAAATATTAAATGTGGGAACTGACAGTCATCAGAGAATAGATTTTTAGGCTTCAGGCACTAGCTTGAACTTGTGGGAAAGCCAAGTACATAACTTTCCCACTCTGGCCTGAGAAATTGTAAGGAGGAACCCAAACAGCCTGTGTAGATGTTCTCTTCCCCGACACCTGGTGTTTTTCCAACTTGTTTACTGGCAAAGATGTTTACAAGGAGGTGTAGGCTCTAAATGACCAATCATATTCATTGTACCGAAACACTGTATAAAAGTGTGTCTTTCAATAAACCTTCTCTATAATGCCCTCCGAAGAAACCGGCATTTTTATGTATCATTATTTGAGCCATTTCAAATAGTAACGATGTTAAATAATTCCTTTTCTGGACTGATCTGCAAAATGCAGTAAATGTAGTCACTCAGACTGGTGTTTCTAAGATATCTGTCTCAAGGAATCAAGGCTGCACATCTCAACTTGAAGAGTGGGGACTGAATTTTGGAAAGCAGTGGCTTTAAAAAGGATTTACAGGTCACTGAGTATCTATTTCCAGTTTTACAGAGTAGCCAAGAAAGGAAATGGGACCTTTGAATGCATAGAGCACAACTGAATAAAGTTAGAAAAGTGTTATAACACTGTAAATGCATTGAAGGACTGTTCATGGTTTCAGTGTCCATACTTCAGAAAGGAAAAAGTAAAAGTAAAGAAGATGTTGGATAAGTGGAGAAATTTAGAAACCCTCCTTGCAGGGAAAGATCAAAGAAACTCAGTTTAGTTTATTTATTTGAGAAAAACACTGAGATGCAACTTGCTCCCCAGTGCAAAATACTTGTCTTCCTGTAGACATCTTTATTGCTTATCAGTTTAGCAAAACAAAAGCAACAAAAAGGTATAATGAGATCTAATGGCCTGAAATTGAAGCTAAACAGATCCCTTACAGATAAAAGTGAAAGGCTCTCATTTTCACCGCGCTAACTTACCAGGCAGTTGGCAGATCCCTCCCACCGCAGGTTTGTAATTGGAGTTGAGCTGCCTTTTCCATAACTGATATGCAACAGTTCAGAGCTGCAAAGGTGTTACAGGCTTGTAAAAAGGATTCTGTGAGGGAAATTATTTGGCCTTTGAAATTAATACCATCATTGAAATTGTCCATCTTCATAAATTCAAAGATTCTGGTAAAATTGTGGTTTTTAACCTCACAGTGTCTTAAACACTGCAGCCTGGACATGGCATCAGGACAATGTCCTTCCACATATTGGTGAGAAGCTGGTCTGTGTTACCAGAAAGGTGCTTCCTAAGTGTAAAAGAGGACAAAACTTATTTTTGCAGAGTAGATTTTGCTGTGCTGCGAGAGTGTCGCTATTGTATTAGGGATGGCTGAATAACAACACATGACTCGCGTCTTGTATAGACTGTTCCGAGAGAACTGGACATGATTGATCCACAAACGAACACCTCTCACCATTATTGGCTAATTAGAAATAACACCTCTTTGTAAACACCTTGCAAGTAAACAGCAAATGCAAATCAACAGCTGCAAGGATTGTTTTCATTCCTTCTCACAGCTTCTCAGGCCACTGTGGGAAAGTTATGTGACTTTCTTTCTTACAGGCTCTGCTGCTCCTTTTTTACCTGGCTGTCAGCATCCACTTCTTCAGCCTCAGCTTCTTGCACCAACTTGTTCCTGAACTGGGAGAGGACAAAACCAGCTGGCTCTTAGACCAAACAGCAGAGGCAGGTGCCCTGGTTTAACATAGCTTGGGTTTTAGTTAAGGAGAAAATCCATCAATTACAGAAACGGTTCTCTGTGAGGACTGCTAACAAATTCCTCCGGACCCCACAAAACCAATCAGTTGGCTAGTTTTGAATATGGACACCCTGTTAAACCACTTAAGAAAGATGACCACACCTCTGTAAAATCACACTTAAAAAGGAACAAACCCCAGAAAAACTCTCTTGCTTCTGGATTTTGAACAGGTAACTGAGAGCCTGTGGGCCCTGCTCTGCTGCAGTGCTGGCTGGGCCAGCTCCTGTTCCATGGCACGGCTAGGCTGAAATTCTGCTGCTGCCAAGTTCCAATCGCAGCTCAGCCAGCGGGCTGGGCTGACTCTGCCTGAGCTTCAGGCAAGGCCGAGCCAGGTTCCAGCCATGGGCCGCGAAGCCATCCTTCTGGGACTATCCTGGCACCGCGGGAAATCATGTAGTTAAGAACAAAGGCAGCCCTGCAGCAGAGAGCAGCCCCATGGCTGGAAATTACCCCAGCAGGAGATGAAATCAACACCTCAAGCAGCTCCATGGCCACCACCTGGCAGAGATCACATGACCATCCACAGGCCCAGGCAAGATATTAACTCTCTTTCAGTGCACAGATGAAACCTACAGACATCAATCTTCTCTTGAATAAGAGAAAAGGAAAGGGTGAAGACACGCAAAGAAAACAACATGGAGACACCGAGGTCAGTGAAGGAGTCAAATCCCAGATGGGAGGAAATCCCTTAGTCTTGGGCTGAAATTCTTTTGTAAAGCCATGGTGATTGACTATGATACACTAAAATATCCCTGTAATTCATGAAAAGCATGGGGGGATGGAGCATTCAAACTAGACATGAGCAAAGGCACCTGTGCTGAAGCAAGCAAATGCTGAAGTAGCTGTGATCCAGTGAGAAGCTTGAACAGAGAGATAAGAGTGATGAAGACCCTTTGCCCCCAGAGGAGAAGAGGAAGCTCTCTGTTCCCAGTGATTAAGCTAATCTCAGAGATAGATGAAGAGAACTTTTGCTTCTGAACAGCTCATCCTTAAACTTCTACCTCATTAGCCAAAGACTGAGCTCTTGAAAACAGTTGTGGGGAACGCTGTAAGTCGAGGGGAGGGACTTTCATATGGCGATCAGATTTCCATCTCCCGGGTGACTGATTTGCTGTGACATTAAAGCCACGAGAGAACTGTTGTGGAGAAGTCTCCACAGCATGGCAAGAGACACTCCTCTCCCTAAGTGAACTGAAGAAAACTATTTTAGAGGTGGTAAACTGACTGAAAGTCCCAGGTTTTGTCTCTACGTCATCAGTGGGAAAGTAAAGAGGAAGTGGGGGGGAGAAGACGTGTTCTGAAAGTTTATTCTGATTCTTATTATTCTTCTTTTAGTTCTGTTAATAAAGCTTTCTTTATACCCTTTAAAGTTTTGAGCCTGCTTTTGCCCTTCTCCTAATTCTTATCTCACAGCAGAAAATGAGTAAATAATTCTAGTGAGTGCACTGGCATTTGGCCAGCGTTCAACCCACCATATTGGATTGGTGCCGTGACTCAAATTGGCGAACCAAAACCACTACACTTCATTGGTGTTTCTGCCCAGTTTAAACCGAAACCGCTACAACAGGGAAAACTCCTTGCATTCTCCCCAACACCCTCTGTAAATAAGATGGCTGTCACAGCAACACCCCAGGGCTGTCCAGAGCAAAGAGCTCATTCTTCTGTCACCCCAGTCAAAGAACTCAGCTTGGGGATTACACAGAAAAAGCTACCAGTTGGCTTCAAATGTTGTTAGAAGGACAGAGATTTTTTTGCATTAGTTATTCAGCATGATAAATGCTGAAATAAACAACATGACAATTTTGTAGTGATAAAGTCACAGTATATTTTTGAGGCCTAGTTTTTTATTATGACAATGCTTATCTGGTGATTCTCACCTGCAAACCAGTAATATGTTTTATATCTAAATAAAGCTAAGCTAGAAAAGATTTTTCAGGTTATTTGAATTCTTGCTTTATTTATTCTGTTCATCAGAATATATATTTTAAAGATATTATTTTTAATCACAACTTTTAAATTGATATTGTCATAAATCACTAGTTTTTGAAAGCACAAAGAGAATGTTCAAAATCTTTAACTAAAGCTTTGCAAGACCAGTAATGACATAAAAAAAACTTTTACCTCAAAGGATTCTAAATACCTCTACATCTATTATAAACAATATATACAGAGATCACTTCTAACTTGGCTACCTATCTTGCACAGATGGTGTAGAAAAGTGGGGTAAATCTCATTGAGACTAATCTATATAAACATATGCTTAATTAGCACAGTGCATCTTACAGTGTAAACCAGAAACAGACTGTATTGCAATAACTGTTCACAGTATAAACTGGTTTGTTTTGATCCTTCCTATGGAGGCACAAACTATTTTTTTATTATTATTTGCTGGAAAAACCAATCAGAAAAAGGCAATAAGGATGACAGAAAAATTATTCATAACAAAGTTTGCAAGCTTTTGCTGAATTTTGTTCCTATGACTGATCCCACTGTTTTATTCACTGCATAGATTTAAACACATATACAAACCCTTCCTGGACCAAGGGCTACTATTAATTTAGAAACAAAGCTATCATGACCTAGGCCTACTCACAAACTACACTTGTTTAATTAAGTCAATAATGATAACTTGTGCTAATCTCTTTGTAAACAAGGCAATTTCATTTTAATGATGGCTTCATTGGGGTTAGCATAAATGTATTTCTATTCAACTAATAATAAAAAAAAAAAAAAAAAGGTGTAGGCAGGTGAATGATGCAGTACTTGAATCAGCAGGGGAAGCTCCTGTCACAGCAAAGGACTGGAGAGCCACTCCTGTCAAGTGGGAAATCCTAAAGGTGCATCCACCTACAGGCAAAGAGGCTTCTGACTTTGCTGTGAGAGTAGCCTAGCTTTTATACTGTTGAATAAACATTCTACCATTACTTCTAGTGTGGGAACATCCGGTTTCATTCTCTTATTGGGTTTCTCCCTGTAGTGGGTTGACACTGGCTGGATGTCGGGCACCCACCAAAGCTCCTGTCTCATCCCCCTCCACAGCTGGACTGGGGCTGCAGGGGCAGAGCTGTCATGATCTTCACCATAGGATTCAGAGGAATCTCAACTGAAGCACCTTCTCCCTGATGCCTTAGATTTTAGCTTTCATAGTTTCAGATTCTGTGCTGCCTAAGGATGTAGTTCTGAGCCTCATATTAAGTGCCAGTAAGCTCTCTTCACAGAACAAGTAGACAAAACAAATCTTTTCCTGCTGAGGACCAAGGACAGCTTTCAGCCCAAAAAGCATAAACAAGGGTGGACTGAAGGGAGGAACAAGAAGGATGGGACCTCACAACCTGAAGCTGTAATTGGACAATTAAACCCCAATATGCAAATGGACCAAAACCTATAAAAATGTAAAATCTCGTGATCGGGTAGCCATTTTGTGCGGCCATTCCTAACTCACCTTGGGTGCAGCCTTGGTCAGGCTGTAATGCCCAGGGGAGGTCCTGGAAACCTTTTAATAAATATCTACTTTATTCTCTAGCTCTGTCCAGCCTCTGTTTCAGGTCAGCCTTCCTAAGGCATCATCCCCCTCCTTCACTGACACTGGAGTCTGCAGAGTTGTTCCTCTCACGTGTTCTTACCTCGCTCTTCTCTGGCCGCAATTACATCTGTGCAACAACTTTTGTTTTTGTCTCCTAAATATGTTATCCTAGAGGTGACACCATCATCTCTAATCGACTCAGCTTTGACCAGCAGACCGTTCATCTTTGGAGCTGCCAGGGATGGACTCTGCCAGACATGGAGGAAGCTTCTAGCAGTTTCTTACAGAAGCTACCCCTGTAGCCCCCCCGCTACCAAAACCAAGCCATGCAGACCAAATACATTCCACCCCTTGCCTCTGTGAATCATTGTCTTGGTTTGAAAGACTGGTGTCTGCCAAGGGAGGCAAGAACCTCCCTAGGAATGGAGAATATAATCCCCTTCTCTTCAAATGATTATAACTTAAAAATTAAGGAGGCTTTCAGGCAAAGATATGGGAAAAGGAACAACAGTTCTTTACTAGTATGTATGTGGATAACAAGGCAAACAAACAACAACAATGGCAACAACAACAAAGAAAACCAGAAAACCAGTAACAACCTTCTCTTGGCTGCAGGCCCTTTCCCCTTTGGTATAGTTATGGTCACAGCTGGCAGGGATGCTGTGGCTCCCAGCCAGGCAGGGCAGGTATGATGATTCTCCTGCAGCTGGAGGGGGCTCTGTGGCATGAGTTCAGTCATCTCCCTGCATGCGGTAATGGTGGACGCAGCTGGTGGAAGAGATGGAAAAGGGACTTCCTTTACAAACCCCCAGGGGCAGCTGATCCCAGTGCCCCTCTGGATTGCAAAAGGAGCTGTAGCAGGAACCTTGGAAGCAGCAAACTTTAATGGCAGGGATGAGCAAAATCCTGGAGTAGTAGATGAGATGTATCAGAAACTCCCCAGCTGTAGCTGGAACCACAGGGCCTCCCGTCAGGCAAGGGGTGTGGGGGCTACAGTGTAGAAAAAAACCCAGAGCAGTGGCAGAAAAATGGTGGAGGTTGGGCAGCTGCAGCCCAGCTCCCAAACACAGTAGGGAGAGGCTCCCTGGGAGGGGGAAAGGGCTCGGGATTTCAGGGTTTCCCCTGAAGCAACCAAGCAGATGGTGAAAGTCCTTTTTTAGTGGGGTATGGTGTTAATAAGGTCCCAGTTCAGTGGCTGCTCTCATGAGCAAAGGTTCACTCCATGGCAGAAGAAGCAGGACCAGGCTGGGCTCCAGTGGCAGCAGTGAATTCCTCCCCAGTAAACAGCAACTTGACTGTCTTCCTCTGAAGCCGAGAGAGCTAGAGAAAGCTAGGAGCTGCGCACAACCCCTTCCCCCAGTCCAAATCTCGTGATATCTCTGCCCTTCCCAGGAGAATGTCCTCCAGCTACGATAGTAAAGCCAGTTGCACTCCTCCCCCTTCTCTGTGGTTACTTCTTTCATCTCTCTCAAGTACCGGTCATTATCGTTTCTTCGCAAAAAAATGTGAGAAAATTCTGTAAGCGAAAGAAACAAAAGGAAAAAATCCTAAACCGCAACAATCACATATTGTGCTGGTTTTAAAGTAAAATGAACCCCACACAATTATCTTGAGAGAGATTTCAGGTTGGAGTTACAATTTAATAGAAAGATGAAAATAAATGCAATGATACACAGAAAACAACCTTAAACCCACAAAGTCAGAATAGAACCTGGCACCCTGTTGGTCAGGATGGTAGTCACAGTCCTATCAAGTGGTGGTTGCAGTCCTGTTGAAGTGATGGTTGCAGTCAAAAGCAATGGTCATGTGGAAGTTCTGGTCCTCCTCTGGATCCGTCCAGTGGTGGTGGTGGTGTCCCCAATCACCAATTATATGTGGTCAGGTTCAGGTGGGAAGGCTCAGTACCTCCCCCAGAGTGAGGAGTTTCACAATGGAATAATGTAATCCTGTGAGTCATAGGATATTTTCTGAGTCCTTGATGGTTGTTGCAGCTGACTATTCTGCTGGGGCTATTCAGTTCTTGATGACCCATTAGCAGAGATGACTCCCTCAAGATGGGTGGGACTGTGCTGGTGCTTCCCCAGAGGGAGTTATCACAGCCAAGTCATTGGTGTTGATGCCTTAAAAATCTAGAAACAAAACAACACACTTTTGAGAAAATATTAATATAGGAAGTAATATAAAAGCTGGTCTTTAATTGGAGGCCTCCAGGGGCAAATATGGAAAAATGCCCTTGTGATATAGGGTGAATACAATTTTATAAGTTTAGCAAATTAGCATAATTGATAACAATCCCCAATTAGAAGCACAGAAAATGAGGTCATTCCCTCTTCTGGTTCAACCCTCTTCCAGACCCCCCCTTTAGCTACTAGCTCTTCTTTGTTTATGAGAAAGTGTCATGGGAGAATAGCTCATCCTTGGTTCCCAGAAAAAGTAAGATTGGAACAGGGTCTTTGGAATGTGTTTAGGAAAAATACTGGAGTTATCTAGGAACTATATAACTATACAATAATAGTCTACAGAGCTACAAATATATATGAAGAATATATAAAAGCAAAAATCATTTTGGCACCATTCTCCCCTTTAGAGACTTGACAAGACTCTAGCTTGTCTAGTCTCTACTCTTTACATTTAACTACAGCATCACATCCTACAGTCAGCTATTATGCAAAAACTAGCTACATTTTGGCATCAGTGGGAAGAAAAATAAACAATACCCTGCCTCACAGTGTCTTTTTCCTTATCTCATTTGGCACCCAGCTTGTAGCCTGAGGTATCAAGTGTGCACTGCAAATGACCCATCATTAACAGTATACCAGAAATTATGTAGAGGGGAGTAGAATACACAGTTTGGTTACACCCACATAGTGCTAAACTTCTCCTGGAACCATGACATATTTAAGAATTATCATTAAAATCTACATTCAGCATACAACCTTCAATTAGAACAAGAAAAACAACCAAACTAAGCAAAAGAAAAATTCCCCACACAAGAATCAAAATAACATCATCACAACACAGAACAAAAATGGACAATTTACACAAAATCCACCCCTTGTCCCTGTACCACAATTACAACAAAAATACCTGATGATCATTCTACTCTATAACATTGTTCAGTACTTGCTTTGCCCATTACCTCTCCCAATTAACCATCCTTATCTCAAAATCCTCATGATTGCCCACATTCTCCACCGAAGACTGAAGTGGGTTAATGCTGGCTGGATGCCAGGCACCCACTAAAGCCCCCTCTATCAGTCCTCTCCACAGCTGAACAGGGGAAAGAAAATATAACAAAGGGTTCATGGGTTGAGATATGGTGTCATTGTTGAGACGCACACAACTTGACACTCCAAGGTTCATGCAGCAACAGCAAATTTTATTGTTCTCAACTCACATTTATATGGTTTTCAAAAACTGCATGCTCGATCCCAATTGGCTAATAACTTGTTACCACCCAGTTCACTAACCAATAGTTGCCTGCATATGTGCTCACCAAAGATTGGCTGACGTCCAAGTCCCTGCAGCCAAGTCCCTCTGCCCTTCAGTGCCTTCCTCCCCAAAGATGTCTACTTCTTTCACGGGTATAGGCTGATCAAGGTCAGGGTCTGTGAGGCCTTCAGGCCAGCTGTTAGATGTCACAATAAGGATCTGGAGAGATCACTCAACAAATACTGTCATGGGCAAAACAGGCTCTAAATTAGAGATATGAATTGAATTTATTGCTAACAAAATCAGAACAGGATAATGAGAAGTAAAATAAACCCTTAAAAACACCTTCCCCCTACCACTCTCTCCTTCCCAGCTCTACCTTCTACCCCAGTGGCACAGAAAGACAGGGAATGGGGGTGTCCTGGGTTGTGGAGCCAGGGTTTGTATATTCTATTTTCATCTGTTAAAAAAGCAGTTGGGGAGAGGCTTTTCTTTATCTCTGGTAACTCAAGGGGGGAGAGGCCTGACGCCTTATCGTAATGGGCCATTAGCACCTTCCCAGCCTGTACCTTCCCCCCCCGGAGCGGTGCATCTGCATTTCCATCATCCTGCTAGTTTTTCACCCGATTTCCTGGGAGGAAGACCGGACCTCATCTCACCAACACCAGACTCCACCTCACCATTCCCGGACCCCCTCCTCACCATCACCAGACCCCCTCCTCACCACCTCTGGACCCGTTTTTCTACAGGATCATCTCTATTTCAACAGAATCACGTCTGCCACTTCAGAAGGACTTACTTTTGGACTGCTTTCAACACTCTGACCTACAGGGTGTCAGGTTGTAGCTCTGACTCTGTCAGGGTTTTCCAAAATTGTTATTTGTTTGTTTGCTTGTATGTTTGGGTGGTTTTGTTTTCTACTACATTTGTATTGTTAATATTCCTAGTAAAGAACTGTTATTCCTATCCCAAAAATCTTTGCCTGAGAGCCCTTGATTGCAAAATTATAATTTGGCGGGGTGTGAGGGGTTTACATTCTCCATTCTAGGGGAACCCCAGTTTCCCTGGCAGAAACCTGTCTTTCCAAACTGAGACAGGGGGTTGTGGTCAGTTCATCACCTGTGGTTTCTCCCACTCCTCAGGGAGAGTGATGCCTAAGATTTTTAGCTTTTTATATTTTTTTCATATATTTGCAGCCTTGTAGATTGTTAGTGCATGGCTGTAGCTTCTTGTACTTATCCTATCTTTTGTCCCTACATTTAGGAACAATAAGCTAACCTTATGAACACATTCCTAGGTATTGTTTAGTCTTATTCCATTAAGAAAACCAACTACAAGGATGTTCTGTTTTCCAACCAGAATCTGGACCAGACATAACAAAAGTGGGGCAAAAGAAACTTCTGGACTGCTTCCAGTGGGGCAGGACCCCAGGAGATATTACCTTACCAACTAACCTTTTAATTGGAGAGTATATAAGTATACTAATCAACTAACCTTGTAAAAATTGTAGAATTACTATACCACATGCAATTTTTTGCCGTATTGTGTACCTGAAAGGTTTCAAGTAAAGGTTTGCTTTTATATTCACTCTAACGTTGTTGGGAAGATCTATTCTATTTTCCAGGCATTAAGAGGAATTGTTCCCCTGCTGTACCATTGGGTCCCTGCCATGGGAGACAGTTTTCTGTGAACTTCTCCAATGTAAGTCTGTCTCATGGGCAACAGTCCTCCCAAAACTGCTGCAGCATGGGTCACTCTTCAACAGAGTGCAGTCCTTCAAGAACAGGTTTTTGCTGGAAGAAAACCCAATCTTTAAGGTATGTGAAGTGTTCCCCTTCCCTCTGCCCCCCGAGGCCAGCTGCTAGCTCAGAATTTAGGGAGGTTTGGGTGAGGGAATCTTCAGGATAGGGAAGTAAATCCAAAAGAGGCTTTTACCCTGAGATGTGTTCCAAAGTTTATTCCATGAAGGGATCCCAAGGCAAAAGAGGGAGAACTCGGAGGGAAGGGGGGTTTTATCCATTTCAGGGTAGGGGGTGAGGTCAGAGTCAAGGGGCAGGTAGGGTTTCACAGGGGAGACAAATGCCAGAGGGATACAAGAGGTATGGACTTTTTTTTTTACTTCAACGGGAGATAAAGTATAAGCAACAGACTCTAGAAGCCATTATGGATGTTATAAAACCCTGGAGGCTTGTAAAACAGGCTTTAGAAGTCACTATGAATGCTATAAACGTTATAATGCCCTGAAACTTTGTTTCAAACTTACTGGGGTGGTTGGAAGCTGAACAGGATGCAGGGATGGCAGTGGAGATGCCACGGAGACTGCCCGCCTAAATGTCCTCCAAGGATGCAGAGCAGGGAAGAGCAGTGGGTGAGAAATCGAGAGGGGAGTGGCTGTTATTTGCTGGAGCTCCGCTGCCACTGCCGGCACCAGCGGTGACTGCATTGCACGTGGGTTCATGTTGGAATTCTGGAAACTTAGATTTTGAGATTTTGATATATAGTAATGTGTATGAAGCAATATGGAGGATTTAAAGCATTGTCTAAGACCCTCTTCACCTTCTTCCTTCTTCATGGTTTTGGGTGTTTTCTCTTATTGAGTGAAAGGGTCCACATTGCAAACCTTGGGTGGTCAATTATTGGGTCAAAAGTATAAATAATATAGGTATCATCTCGTTATTGCATAATTATCTCTTAAATAGCCTTGGAAATAGTTAGAGGCAGCCATTTCATTGCCATTTCCTACCTTGTTAGCTAGAACTCACAACCCGTGAGACTGTACCTTAGATAAGAATTAATAAACATCTGAGTCCGAACATGAAAACTGTATCCTGTGTATTAATCCTGACTCTAACATGAAGGAAAAGAAGATAAGAATCCTCACGGGTTCACCCATGCTGCGACTGCCTGAGCCGCCGCCACCGAGTCCATTCTCAGGTTCCAACATTACCCCCTCTTGTTTGAACCATGAAGACTGCTTTGACAGCTTTGTCAAATCTCTGTCAGATACACTGAAGTAGACAAGGCATAAATACCATGATAACTATGATGACAATCAATACATATATGCCTATTTTCAAAAGTTCTCTCCACAATAGTGCAAGGCTGAACCAACCAAAGAGATTGAGAATGGTTTTTCTGGACTTACCACTCCCTAGAGTTGTAGGGAGAAACATCCTTTACTAAAGATTGATCTTTTCCTTTACAGTTACATTTGGCATGAAAAAATCATGTTTACAGAATCAAAGATGTCCAGTTCTTCTGGTTCAAAGGATGCCTTGGGAAGGTATGGAATCCACCAGTCCCATGCATCTACTGGCATGCTAACTTAACAGGTGGAAGATGTCTTTTCTGGGGTTATATAGGAAAGACATATGATATCTAAATCTGATGCATTGGCTAAAGTCACCCAGATTTTTGTTTCAGGTTGTCTAATGGCAAATTTGCACTATTAAAAACAAGCAAATTACTAAAAGCAGGCAAGCAAAAAAGCATAAGCACAGCATTTGATTGAATCCCATATTTCCCTTAAACTATCATCTAACAAAGGAATTCTACAATGCTACTGATCCTCAAACTTTTTACATGGACACAAAACCCAAGGTTCACAGTTCTTGCACGTGGGACAAAAGATGTCTGCCATCTAGAGTCTCTGTGCAGTTCACATATGCGTGCTTGCTTCTCTGTTCTTGGAGTTGTCAACATGTTTCTGTGATTGATATGGCTTCACATTCTTTGCTGGAATCCACCTGCGTTCTGTATTTGTAGAAAACACAAGCAAGCTCTTTGCCCCAGGTTAAAAGAGAAAATGTACCTTCAGTTTGTCCTGTTTCTGAATTTCTGATCAAAACTAAAGGATTTTCTTTTAGTTTTCCCTATGTGTACCAATGTAAAATTGTACTTTTGCTATAATTGCAAGCTCTGAAATCCTCATGGGTTGATTGCTCCCATAAAGACAGGCGGTTGCACCAGCTGGTAGACTGGGTATGTGTGGATTCCCTTGTACCATTAAAGGAATTTCCAACTGCCTTGCCCTGGAAAAGCGACCCCTCCCAGATGTAACAAAGGCCCATAGGTCCCTGCAAACATTGTGTAATCTTCTCCCTGGGTTTCTCAAGCCCATCACCCCCCCATGGTATCCCCTTTCCCTATTTCCTCATTGGCTATGGGGGCCTGGTGTCCAGTTTCTGTCTTCCCTATGGTCAATTGCCCCTTGCCCTGCCCCCTGTACCACCCACGAATCTGAGACACTATATAACTGAGAAAAACCACATGATCGCTCTCTTCATCCTCACCCCCTCCCCGGTTTGGGGTGGGGGGAATAAAAATGGATTCTCGAGCTTAAGAAAGAGACTTGTCTTGTTTGCTTCCCTGCAGGCGGCTGAACCTCCCTGGACACAATGATCACTGCTGCCACACATGCAGCTACAGGCATGTATTTATGACTGCTTTTAGCTTGATCCCTGGAAATACAAAACATTGCATAAGTGCACAGGTACCTTGATGAAAAAAAGCATAACTCTTGTTAAAAACTGACAGCAATCAGGAAAAAACTCAAAAACAACAACTAAGTATTTCAGATGACAAGCATAATTAATGACTTAACAATAACGCATGTGAAGTTGGATGATTATCAAGCACTAAAATACTGTACCATCACCCCAGAGTCTGCAAGCAGCTGACAAACTTTAAATCAATGAAGAATTGGACAGTCATCTCCAGATAATGATTTCCAAGCTCACTCTAAAAATAGATTCAGCTGCCATATTTATAGGGTCAAATTGCCAAGTCAAAGTGACTTGAATCTGGTTTTGATGCAGAAAACATCTGGGTTTATGGGCAAAACATCCCATCTAGTTAAAGTCTGGGCGTGGCCAGGGCCCTGGCTTTATACTAGAGTGATGTCCCTTAATACATTTTTAAAACAAGACGCTTAACAATAGTAGTTATGAGATGCCTAAGCAACTAGAAAATAAAAAGGAAGAGTCTTAAAGTGACATGTTGTCCTAGGGTAACGTTTTGATGTTGTATCCCCAATCGTCTGTTGGGTTTATGCTGGATATTCTACTCTGTACCTTTAATATTGGGTCTGAGAGTAAAAACTGGGGGAGAAGCGCACAGTTTGTTTTCAGAAACCTCTCTCCGCCAGGCTGGCCTTGAAGAGTGGGAGTCAACAACACACAGACATGAGACGGAGAGGTTTTTTTTTTCTCTCTTGCTTTTCTTTGTAGTTCGTTAGTGTAGCTTAGCTGAGGCTGAGAAGCTTCGGTTTTCTTTTTTTTCTTCTTTTTTTTTCTTTTTTCCCTTTTTTTGCCTTTCTTTGGAGCTGTTCAAACCTCCCCAGACTGAGGACCCAGGGGGGCTCTGGGGGAAGCTTGCACCTGGGACCCACCAAGATCTACCCTGTGCAGCAACTTTTCCCAGCGCCAGAGGAACTGAGAGCAGATCAACCACCTACAGGAGGGACCTCTTTCCTTATTTTTCATCTCTCCAGAGCGGCATGAAGCTCTTGTCATCTGGTATTGTTCAATTTATTGTGCTGGGGAGTGCTTTGCTGGTTTAATAAACAGGTTTCTTTCCACTTCTCTCTGAGGAGGTTTCTCCCGAACCGGTTGGGGGAGGGGAGGGAGGGCTCCCTAGGAGGTTTCCTCCCAAATTTGCCTTAAACCATCACAACTTTTTCTGGCGCCCAAACGTGGGGCCAAAGAGAGTGGAAAAAACCCTGTACTGATTGTATTTCTGCTTGCAAGTACTTTGTATTGGTATAAAGCAGTCAGTAGTTATGTTGTTTGAATTCATGTCTCTCGGGGTGGGGGCCTTGATGTGTTTTGGGTCCCTGGGCTTCTTTGAGGACTTAATACCTTTGTGGTTTATTTTCATATCCAGAAATAGCTCCGGTATTGTCCCTAATATGTAGTTTTTACAGCAGAGGGACACAGATTAGAGTAGCTATTGGCCTTGGCTTGGTGATAATGATTTGTAGGAAGTTTATAAAGGTGCTGGAATCTATTCCAGGTATGTATGGTTCATGGTTATAGTTATTCACCCTGTTTGTTGGAGGAGAGGAAGAAGCGTTGCAGTCTCTCATTGTCTTCTTCTCCTCTACATCTGTTACATCACTGTTGGAGAACATTCAGTTTCCCCTAAGTGTTAGAGACCATCTTTCTGGTGTTTAATCTGGTAAGCTTCCTCTATACAGTCTGCAGTTTCTCTAGAATGAGGGCTGAGGTTTCTAGAGGGGCTGATGAAACCCCTGACTCATGCGTAGGAAATCTGGAGTGGTGTGGAGAATGGGAGGATATGGGCCAACTCCTGAAGGAATTTTCTGACCCCACAGTCTGGGACTTCCCACGTAAACGAATTCAGAATCCAGCTGAGGTGGGGAAATACCTGAAAGAGAAGTATCATAATGACTCTAAGGGGGAAAAGATCATTGCAGTAAGCTGGGCCCTGGCATATGCCTATCACACGCTGCTAGATACTGTAGGGCAGCAGATAGAGGCAGAGGGGCAGGAATATAAAGCAGCAGCTACCCCAGTCACTCAGTCTGCAGCCAGCACCCCAGTTATGAAGCCAGCAGCTAAGCTAGAACCTGAGCCTGAGGTGGCACCTAAACCAGATAGTAAGCTTAAGGACCTGACAGTTGTTCCGGCAAAGAAGCACACCCACAAAACCGATCGACCAGTGGACGATGATGACCCAGGAGAAAGACCTACACCAAGATCAGAAGCCAAAGCATCTGGCACAGGATCAGAAGCCAACACTGATTCCTTTTCCCTGAAGGACCTTCGGGGCCTAAGAAAGGATTACAGGCGACAACCTGATGAATCTATAATTAGTTGGTTAGTCCGTCTTTGGGATGCTGCAGGAGAGGCTACAATTCTGGAAGGCACTGAAGCGAGGCATTTGGGATCCCTGTCACTTGATCTAGTCATCGACCAAGAGATGATGAGAGAGGCTAATCCATGCAGTCTCTGGGTATGGGTCCTAGGAGGTGTGGCAGAAAGATACCTGTGTGCAGATGATCTCCATATGCAGCAAACCCCATGGAAGACCATAGAACAAGGGATTCAATGCTTGAGGGAAATGACAGTGGCAGAGATGGTCTTCTCAGATGACATAAATATTAGGAACCCAGACTTGGTACCGTGTACATCTGTGATGTGGCAAAAACTTATATGACTTGTGTAGTCACTGTTTGCCATGTTTGGATTTTTCTTAAATTCTTTCCCAGGGATTTGAGACCGTAAACAAGGTCACTCTCTGTAAACTATCTTGTTTTTCACTTTTCCCTCTCCTAAGGAGGGACTTTGCTTGTTGACCCTTGATGTGGCCAATGAGTCCAAGGATCCCACCTCTTAGGTGGGCACATTGTAAAAAGTATAAAAATAGGTTCTGAGAATAAACCAGCCCCTTTTCGGAGCATCAGCCTTCTGAATCACGAGTCCGTGTCTCATTCATTGTGTCCCACAGCGACATCTGTTGACGCCGACGTGATTTGCAGCCGCGGGGACAGGTAAACTGTACCTTGGCCTTTTTAAGAAAAAAGGGTTTTTCGGTGAGAAACCGACCCATGTGCTTTGCCAAAAAGTTTCTCTCTGACAAGGACATGAAATTCGAAAAGATAACCTTTATGCTAAACGATGAAGACCTGTTGGTCTTGGAGATGTGGGAAAAGTGTTTTGAGCACTCCCAAATTGATATACCCATGGAAGATTTCACAAACTTGTATATTTGGGGAAAAATGAATGGAATATTTCCAAGTGCTTATGAGGCACTGTCGGAGCCATTGTGGCTCGTCTTGGGAGAGCGCATGTATGAAAAATTGAATTCAGGGCAGAAAAAATTAGCCGAGTTAGCAATGACTTGGGAGAAATTTGTTACTCTCCTGGAAAGTTCCGGGGAGGGTTCTCTCTTTAGTTAAGTTCCCAGTTCTGCCGCATCTGAGACTGGCGACGGAGCTATAGCTGAGCTATCGTCTGAGGAAGAACTGGAGGACAGACAACCCGAGACCGCCGACGGCAGCAGACCGAGAAATTATCAGCTCGGGCAACAAGTATCGGGGGCGCCCTTTGCCTCTCCCCAGGGTTATGGTCTTTGGGGAGGGGCTTGGAGCCCCCCGCGCTCGGGCGACGGCCGGAAAGAGTGGGGAGGTATCGGGAACCTCGGGGCGCCGTGAGTGCGGTCTCTCCCTGACTCCCCCCTGCGCCAACTGCGCGGGGGGAATGGGGGGAGCCCAGGGGTCTCGGAACCCCGCCGCGCTCCGCCTCGTGGGCCCCGTGCACTGCGGGCTCACCGCTCGAGTTTTCGAGCCCGCCCACCGACATGTGCGGCCATGAGCGGGGGTGGGGGGAGCCCGGAGTCCCGGCGACGCCCCCTCGTCCCGCCCCGCCAGAGTCGCGCCCCTCTACCCCCCCGAGTGAGCCTGTGGGCCCGCCCCCCGGCACGGAGGGCCATGGGTGGGGGTGGGTGGAGTCTGGAGTCCCAACGCTCACTCGTCCCCCCCCACGGTTGCCGCGTCCCATCCCCGCCGCCCGCCAGTCTGTCAGCCTGCCGCGCCTGGGGGCGGGCGACCACGGGCGGAGGTGGGTGGGGTTTGGGGCCTCGGCACCGCCCCTTGGGCCCGACCCACGAGAACCGGGCTGGGCAGTGCCCGGGAATGAAGCGCGGGGGAGGGGATCCCCCGGGCCCGAGGCATTCGTTGCGGAAACTAGGCGCGTGCAGGTTACCGCGCGGCCGAGTGGTGCCAGTTTTGAGGGCACAGTTACAATGAAATGCCCGCATTGTGACAGAGACGCGCGCTGTCCCTTTGGGGAGGAGGATGTAGACTTATGCCCTCCGGATAGTAGAGACGGAGCGTCCCCGCCACGGGATCACCGCGGGAACCGTGGGGGGGTTGCGGTTTCCCCTTCTGGTCCCACGGTGTCCGGCGCGGCTCCGCGGCCGGCAGAAGACCCCGCCCACACGCTCGGGGGGGCGGTGCCGGCAGCCGCTGCAGCGGAGGGGGGCCAGCCCGCCTCCCTCTCGCCGGCGCGCGTCAAGCCCCCACCGCTTCTTCCGGCGGCGCAAAGGGGAAGTGAGGCAGCGGCTCCGTCAGCCGCAGCCGCTGCCTGCCACCCCGCCGGACTCTCGGGCTTCCCGTTGCCTAGCAACACGGTCGGGACCGCACCAGCCGCGCTTTCGCCCGCGTCGGGTTTTAGGCCACCGAGCGGGTGGGGAGCCGGCCTGTTGCCGGTTCGCTCACACTTCCCCCTTGCCAGCCCCGCCTCCAGTGCAGCGAGTAGGAGGGACCGATCCCCTTCTGGCCTCGGCCCCCGCTCCTGTGCGGAGTCAATCATCTGTAGTCCCGCAGCCGCAGGCTCCGGCGGTTTCTACGGCCGCCGGTGCTGCGGCGTTGCCCCCGTACCCCCCAACATCGAGTGACTCTGGGAGTGTTTCGTCTATGCCACCCCCAGTGTTCACGTTTGGGGCAAGAGGCGACACAGCTGAGACGAGCCCTGTGCTTGCCCGAAGCAAAGGGCCCCGAGTCGGGTCTCCCTCTTCGGCAAGTCACTGGACCCTCCCTCCTTGCCAGGTCACCATGCGGCCCAGGGACCTTAGGCGTTTCTGGGACGAAGTGAGGTCCAAGGCTTTGGAGATGGGACATTGGGAAGTCGCGGGGCATTTATGTGGGGCTGCAGGAGGTCTATCTGGCCTTGCTGGCACTGACAGTGCAGTGCTCTCAGCTGCCAGGGACCTGGGACAGGTATCTCTGTCTGCTCCTGTGATATCCACAGAGCAGACACACACAGATCCTGTCACCCTGCAAGGGGATGTTCAGGCCTTTCCCGTACTCAGGGCAAACCCTGCCACGGGACAACCTGCCACCCATCATGTGATATCATGGAAGGCCGTGGTGGACCTGCGGGAAAAGGTAGATAAATATGGCCTGGGCTCGCCCGAAGTCATGCAGATGATCCGCCTTATAAATACAGATCTCTTAGCACTGTATGATATTAGACATATCGCTCAGGTGTTGTTCAGGCCGTTCAGCTCGAAGTCTTTGAGCAGAACTGGAATCAGTTAGCTATAAGAGCGGCTGCCCAAAACAGCCAATTGCCGGAGCAGGACCCCAGGCGTGCAGCCGGAGTCGATGCTTTCACGGGGATTGGCCAGTATGCTGACCCTGATGTTCAGGCAGGTTTTCCCCCATTGGTGCTGCAACAGTGCCAGAATACAGGCATGACGGCATTTCTGAAAACCATCGACTTTGCTGCCCCAAAGCAGAGATTTGCAACCATCGTCCAGGGGGAGAAGGAGTCCTTTATGGACTTTGTTGACAGGCTTTCGACAACAGTTGAAAAACAAATAGACGATGTGGACAGCAGGAGAATGCTGACCAAACAGCTGGCGAGAACCAATGCCAATGTCGATTGCCGGAAGCTGATCGAGACCCTCCCTGGAGATCCGGAGGTGCCAGAGATGGTCAGGGTGTGTGCCAATGTAGGCACCACGGAACACAAGATGGCTGCATTTGCTACTGCCTTGCAGTCATCTTGGAAATCCCAAAACAGTGGGCAGCGGGTACAGGGGAGGGCACAGGCTGGCAGGAAACAAGGAAAGCAGAAGCAGAAAGCGAGAGCTCCTGTCACTGTGGGACACAAAGACGAGGCAGGGAGTGATTCAGAGGCTGCGTGGTGCCCTCGCAAGCAAGGGACCACGGTTTATTTTTCTGACTCCTTTTGTACCTTTTCAGATGTGCCCACCTTAGAGGTGGGACCTTTGGGAACCATTGGTCAGTTCCAGAGACCACCACTGAAGTCCCTCCTCTGGGAACAGATGTGGGAACACTCGGTAGTTTACATTACATGACCTTGGGTGCCAGTTTCGTTCTCTGGAAAAAGAATTCCCTGAAACCAAAACAGGCAGGCACGAAGCATGGCAACAAGCTCCCTTGTTTTTCTGTGCCCAGTGTGGAAAACAAAACCATACTGCAGATGTTTGCACGGCGACGGTCGCGGTCAATGGTCAGCCTCTGCAGAATTTGGGAAACGGGAAGCGGAGCGCCCGGGGGAAATGCGCACAGACACCAAGTTTCCCCCAGTTCCCGATGCAGACGCAGGCTTGCTTAGCAAGCTTGCAGCCAGCACCTGTGGCTCAGCCGGTGTTGAAGTCTGCACAGCTGCAACAGTCGTCCTAGACTCTTGCGGAACACATACGGTCCCCCTAGATGCGTTTGGACCCCTGGGTGAAGGAAAAAGCGCCTACCTCATGGGGCAATCCAGCACTACCCAGCAGGGTATCAATGTGCATCTAGGACTGATTGACGCGGATTACACGGGACAACTCTATGCTATGGTTTCGACATCCACCCCCCCGTCACTATCCCTAAGGGCAGTCGAATTGCTCAACTTGTGCCTTTTAAGTCCTCTGTCTCTAGGACTGAGAACCGGTGGCGAGGAGATGGCTGCTTCGGATCTACTGGGCGGCCACAAGTCCACTGGACAGCAGTCCTGAGCGATCAACGTCCCAAGATGTGGTGTACCCTGCACCTTCCTGAGGCCACCCCTTCTGAGATCCACCTCAAAGGCCTGATAGATACGGGAGCCGATGTCTGCATCCTTTCTTCTGCTGCATGGCCCCCGCATTGGCCTCTGGATCCTGTTCAGTCGTCCGTCGCAGGACTGGGTGGTACGAAGCAATACTTTTTTAGCCAGAGACCCGTCATGATTACGAACTCAGAGGGACAGTCGGCGATGGTTCGACCATACGTCACTGAAACTACTATGAACCTCTGGGGGAGAGATGTCCTGGCGGCTTGGGGGGTGCGCATTGGGACGGATTTTTAAAGGGGGCCACTGTGTCGAAGGGCACACCGTGTCTCACGCCTCCTTTATGGTGGCTGACATACAAACCCGTTTGGGAATGCCAGTGGCCCCTTCCAAAAGAGAAATTAGTTGCCCTTCGACAATTGGTCCAGGAGCAACTGGACCAGGGCCACCTTGAGTTTTCCACTAGTCCGTGGAACACCCCAGTCTTCTGTATCAAGAAGAAATCTGGGAAGTGGAGGTTGTTACAAGACCTCCGCAAGGTGAATGCTGTAATGGAAGTCATGGGGACGCTGCAACCTGGTATGCCGTCACCCACCATGCTTCCTGCAGATTGGCCGGTTCTTATCATCGATCTGAAGGATTGTTTCTTTACGATTCCTTTGCATCCTGATGATAGGCCGAAATTTGCTTTCACGGTGCCTGCAATTAACAGCGCCGAGCCCGCACAGAGATATCAATGGACGGTTTTGCTGCAAGGAATGCGCAACAGCCCGGTCATATGCCAATGGTATGTGGCCCGTGCCTTATCTGGAGTTTGTAAGCAGTTCCCTGATGCCCATTTCTATCACTATATGGACGATATCCTGGTGGCAGCACCCACTCAGGAGGAGCTGCTGAGGATACACCCTCAGCTGCTCGCTGCCTTGCATTCTCACGGGCTTCAGGTGGCTCCAGAAAAGGTTCAACAGCAACCTCCTTGGAAATATTTGGGGGTCAAAATTTTGGAACGGACAGTTCGACATCAAGAGGTGCAATTTGTGCATTCGATTAAGACATTGAATGATGCACAAAAATTAGTAGGTGTCATCATGTGGTTACGTCCGTATTTGGGACTAACCAAGACACAATTGTCTCCATTGTTTGATCTGTTAAAAGGAGACCCAGATTTGAAATCACCACGCACCTTGACCCCTGCAGCGAAAGAAGCATTGGAGGAGGTTCAGTGAGCTGTTTCTGCTCGCCAAGTCCATCGTATTGATCCGTCCGTTGATGTAACTGTGTTCATTACCATTCCAGATTTACATCCCACAGGCATTATTGGCCAATGGAGTGACAAATGGTCTGATTCCTTGCACATTTTGGAATGGGTCTTTTTGCCCCACCAGCCGCACAAACCAGCGACTTCACTATTTGAACTGATCGCTCGCCTGATAGTCAAATGCCGGCTACGGTGTTTGCAATTGATGGGAGCAGATCCCGCACAGATAGTGATCCCCATAGAGCGGGAGAATTTTGACTGGAGCCTTGCAAATGATGTATCCCTGCAGAGTGCTCTGGAAAATTTTTCAGGGCAGATCACTTATCATCTGCCCAGCCATGAGCTGCTAAAGGTGGCGAAATTGGCTGAACTCTCTTTGCGGCCCAAAAATAGTTCGGAGCCGGTGCAAGGACCCACCGTCTTCACTGACGGTTCGGGAAAAACAGGAAAAGCCATTGTCACTTGGCGGGATGGATCTGAGTGGCAGGAGCTGAGGGGTCATGAGGCAGGCTCAGCCCAATTGGTTGAATTGAAGGCTGCTGTCATGGCGTTTCAGCGATTTTCCCAGGTTCCTTTCAATCTGGTCACGGACTCCGCCTACGTGGCAGATATAAGTGAACGACTAGGTTATTCAGTCTTGAAAGAAGTCAGTAACCCTGCTTTATTTCAATTACTGAAAGCCTTGTGGTGTGCTATTCAGGCCCGAGTCCATCCCTATTTTGTGGTACATGTAAGGAGTCATACCAATTTGCCAGGTTTCATAACAGAAGGCAACGCGAGGGCTGACAAGTTGGCTAACCCCGCGTGGGTAGGGCCTCAGCCTGACATACTCGCGCAAGCCAAGGCATCGCATGAGTTTTTTCATCAGAATGCGCATACTTTGGAGAAGCAGTTCCACTTGACACCAACTGAGGCTCATGACACTGTCAATTCCTGTGACGACTGTCACGCGCTGGCTGCGCCCTTGCCGGCAGGGGTTAACCCCAGAGGCCTGAAGGCCTTGCAGATTTGGCAGACCGATGTCACCCATATTGCCGAATTTGGCCGGCTCAAGCATGTGCACGTATCTGTTGACACCTTCTCCTCTGCTATGTGGGCGTCTGCTCACACTGGAGAGAAGGCTCGCGATGTCATTGCCCACTGGAGGCAGGCTTTTCTCTTTTTAGGCACACCTTCTACTGTGAAGACCGACAATGGTCCTGCTTATGCCTTGCAGAAGGTGCAGCAGTTCCTACGAGCATGGGGTGTGTCACACAAGTTTGGCATCCCACATTCCCCAACTGGTCAAGCCATTGTAGAACGTGCTCATGGTACTCTGAAGCAGGTTCTCCAAAAACAAAAATGGGGAATGCAGGGTGAACCCCCGCAGAGTCGGTTGGCAAAGGCCTTGTACACCATCAATCGCCTTACGGTACCGCAGAACTCAAATAATCCAGTCTTTTTGAATCATAACCTTTCGATACTAGGTCCGGACGGGATGCATCAGCTTCGAGCAATGGTTCGGGTGAAGAACCTGATCACTAACCAGTGGGAAGGTCCATTTGAGCTTAAGCTGTTGGGTCGTGGGTAAGCATGTGTTGTCACAGATACTGGGGAACAATGGGTACCTGCAAAGTGTGTTCGTCCTGATCTGCAATCGCAAAGGCAGAATCGGGCCAACAGGCCACGTGGAGACCGTGACCAGAGTGAAGGTCGGCAAGTGGAGGAGCCTTCGAGTGATGACTCAGATGCAGATGATGCGGATGGTCACTCGGATGGCCCCTCCACAAGCAGACACTGAAATTTGCTTTTTTCTTTTCTTTTTCTTTTTTTTTTAAAAACAAAAAGGGTGAAATGTAGTCACTATTTGCCATGTTTGGATTTTTCTTAAATTCTTTCCCAGGTATTTAAGATGGTAAACAAGGTCACTCTCTGTAAACTATCTTGTTTTTCACTTTTCCCTCTCCTAAGGAGGGACTTTGCTTGTTGACCCTTGATGTGGCCAATGAGTCCAAGGATCCTACCTCTTAGGTGGGCACATTGTAAAAAGTATAAAAATAGGTTCTGAGAATAAACCAGCCCCTTTTCGGAGCATCAGCCTTCTGAATCATGAGTCCGTGTCTCATTCATTGTGTCCCACAGCGACAGACTTGGGCCATTAGAATATGCTTCTGCTTTAGCAGTAATGAAATGGGAGGACACAGGGGTGACTGTACTTGATATGGCAAAGAAGCTCCGAGCATATGCAGACGCTGTGCATGGCCCAGCACATGCCAGAATCGCAACGATGGAAACACGTCTCCAGAAACTGGAAGACAGGATAGAGGAGAATCATAAGAAACTTAGGGAGGACATTAGAGAGGATCTTCTCCAAATCTCAGCAGTGCAGATCAGAGGTTCTGGTACCCAATGCAGACGTTCCCCAGAAAAAAAAAAGAGGGTACACCCCACGAGCTGAGTTGTGGTTCTTCCTGCGTGGTCACAGAGAAAACATGAGGAGATGGGATGGAAAATCTACTGCTGCTTTGGCACAACGGGTGCATGAATTGAAGGAAGGCAAGACTCAGAGAGGAAGTTGCACTAGAAGGGAAGCAGCTCCAGTTGCCCGTAGCCGAACTGCCAAGTGTGATGATGATGACATGTCCAAGCCCCTTGAAGGAACTTCTAAGACATATGCTCAAGAAAAGAAGGATAACCTGGCTTAGAGGGACCCTACCTCTAGCCAGGTAGAGGCTAGGGAAAATCAGGTTTATTGGACTGCGTAGATTCGTTGGCCTGGCACATCTGAACCACAAGAATATAAGGCTTTGGTCGATACAGGTGCCCAGTGCACAATAATCCCATCAAGACATGTAGGGGCAGAATCTGTCTCTATCGCTGGCATGACAGGAGGATCACAAGATTTTACTTTGGTGGAAGCAGAGGTGAGCCTGACTGGAAATGAGTGGAAGAAACACCCCATTGTGACTGGCCCAGAGGCCCCATGCATTTTGGGCATAGATTGCCTCCGAAGTGGGTATTTCAAAGACCCGAAAGGACTCAGGTGGGCATTTGGGGTAGCAGCTGTAATGACAGAGGGCATCCAGCAATTGAATACCTTGCCTGGACTGTCCAAGGAACCATCTACAGTAGGACTTCTGAAGGGGGAAGAGCAACAGGTACCAATTGCCACTTCAGTAGTGCACCGCTGACAGTATAGAATGACTCGAGATGCTGTGATCCCCATCCATAAGATGATTCGAGAGCTGGAGAATCAAGAGGTGGTCAGCAAAACCCACTCCCCAAAGAGATCTGATTGTTGGGTGAGAATCATATGTAAACATCACTGTTTGCTGGATGTTACTGCCATTATCTGTACATTAAACCACGCAGATATGAAATAGAATAGAAATAGAAATAATAGAAATAGAAATAGAAATAGAAATAGAAATAGAAATAGAAATAGAAATAGAAATTTGCCCTAAACCACGACACGTGTGTCTTTTGGATAACTAGAAAAAGATGTTAAAGCATATAAAAGACAGCTATAAATATAGAAAATTACCAAATTCACATCGTATAATCTATATCAACACTAATCATCTAAGGAATTTGATATAACACTTTTCTAAACTAACATGTACTTATGACCTTGAGATAAAACACAGAAAAACCCACTAAAACAGCTTAGAACCAATAACAGCCACAATGTAAAATAATTACTGACTCTTCTGTGTTATCCATGAAAGATAAAACAGCAGAAATTGTAATGAATAATAAAACCTTTCAGGAAATCAAGGGTCCAGCAAATTATATCTTCTTCCATCCACAAACAAGCTTTTATCAGTGCTTCCTCACAGCTGTTTCAGTCAAAGCCATCTTATTTCTAAGAAAAAATAACTAAACTTTGGAAGTTAGATAAACATCTTTTAACAAAACATAAGATAATTTTAAAATTAAACAATACTTAAAGTCGATATGAATAAATTTTTGGAAAAGAATCTTAAATTCTATTAACTTAAAATTTACATGTAATAAAACTTTAAATTAATAGAATGTAGAGCTATTATCACTTAAACTTTATAAAACTTAAGCTTAGATTTAACTTAAACTTAACAGGACACAAATGTAATAAAACTTAACATAATTCGACTGAGCAATACTTAACCTTAACTTAAACTGAACCATACAGAAATTAATCTTAATATTAACAGAATACTAAAATATAACTTAACTCAGACCTAAATATGGTAAATTATTCCAATTAAAAATCCACCTCTATTTTACTCCACATTGTGGCAGTAAGTCTTTTCCCCATACTGTGATAGGTTTCTGTACAATGAAAGGATGAATGGCTGCTGTCTTCCCTTCAGGTCCTTTAACTGTAATCATGCACCTGCTTTGTAGACATCTGGTGGCTTCCATATCTGCAAGAGAATCTAAAGGTGTCACTAAAGTCCAGTCCTTTGGCCAGAACAAATGAGAAATCACTGTTACCTCCGCTCTTGAATCCAGGAAACCTGTAACTTTGATTGTTTTGTCGTTACAGATTAGACTGCAAGTTAGTTGTTGTGTATTAGAAGTATTAGAGGGTGCAATAATAGAAGCGGCCAAAGGCATTGCAGCAGGAGGTTGGATGTCTTGTTGATCACAAAATGGAATCGGCGGAAGTATGTAGGCATTGTTTACGAAAGTGGACAGGGCATCACCATTTTGTTGTACAGAAGAGGTGTGCCAGGCACCGCCATTCTGTTGTACAGCAGAAGCGTGCAGTGCACCGCCATTTTGTGGAATACAAGCTCTTGTGTGCAGTCTCTAAATTGGAATAATAGGTCTCGTAGGAATTCTCGTGGGATCACGCCATGGTATGTGACTGAGTGACTGAATGGGGTAGTTATTGGCACTACCGAAATTGCTGGGGGACCCAGGGACCTGGGAACCCCGGCACCATGCCCGGGGGGTCTGCTGGCATTTGAGAGAGAACAGGTAACTGGTGTAGACCCCGCGCCATGGCTTTCAGCACTAGAGAGCCACCGTTTGTAACTTCTGGGTCTGTTTTTGAAACCCCAGGTCTGACATCGGACTCACTTTCCCCCTCGCCCATTTCGAGCACTACCTGTCCTTTTGTGAGCTCCGTCTGCCTCTGACTCCCCTCTGCGGGCTGGCTGAAGCCAAAGCCATGTCAGGTACTTTTAAAAATGACTGCAGAGCCGCCGGGGTGGATTTGCTTCCTTCTTGCTGTTGCTGGCTGCACAGTTGGCGTAACATGCGAAGTTTGCGTAATTGCTGATTACTGCGCAAAAGTCCGCCAAGTCCTGGGCTGGTCCCCAGTAATTCAGGGGGTCCCTTATCTTTAGGGAGCTCCTCCACAGGGTTAGGGTGTCCCTTGTTAACCAGGATTGTCCCCACCTCTGGCTGAGCTGCAATCAGTGATCTTTTAAGAGCTGCTGACATTGCCGACACTGACGGAGAGGGAAGAAGGGGGGTGTTATAAATGGGCCAGGAGACCAGCTCCTTTGAAAAGGCCTTTATTAGAAATCAGCTCTGGGTAGGGGGCCCGAGGGGCTGCGCACGCCGCCGCTGCTCCCAGTAGACACCACGGAGGAGGAGGTGCAGTCGAATCTGCTGCTGCTGCTGCTGCTGCAGAGTCAGAATTCCTTCCTCACAGGGGTTCCCATAGAATCGCTTTGGCTCGTGTGGTCCAGGGGGTCACCTCTCTCCAGTTCCTTTCAGGTCATGGCGAGAAAGTAACAAACAAATACCTGCTACCTGCAGGTAGCTGGATGTGTGTCTCGCACAGTTTTGTCCTTCTTAGGTCCAGTTTCTGTGTCGGCTCGCTGTCTCAGGGGTTTTTCTAGCTCCAACTGGACTCTCGGCCGCAGCCAGGCACCATGGAAGTTCTTTTCATCTCCATATTGGGCGGGGCCCACAGCTCGACAGCAGACGGCAGGGAGCAGCAGGAAGCAGCAGGGAGCGGCAGGGAGCAGCAGGAAGCAGCAGGGGAGAACGACTAGGCAGCGGCGTGCGGGCTTTCAATGGAGAGGGGAAAGCCCAGGATTTAGGGAGAAAGGGTACAGAACTTGGACATAACGAGCAGAAATTTAGGGTACAGATTCAACATGAACAGTTTAAAACAGGCAAGTAACAGTGCAACTTTAATTTTACAGCAAAACAGTGTAACAGTACAACTCGGGAGTGCATAACCTGGGGCTAATTTCTTTCAATCCCCCCTCTATTTCTTTGATCGGGCTTTAGCCCGCATCAATTGGCTATGTCTGATTCAAGGGAATAAATCTGTTTTAATTCTTGGTATTGGTCATAAATTCTTTTTGCTGTGCTCAGTTCTTCTTGGGGTTCTAATCTAATTGTATTTGTAGGTTTCTGAATCTTTACTTTAGGGATTTGGAGACTAGCTGGAACAGTAGTGGCTACAGTTCGAATTAGACAGGGAAGTATGCAGGGGAGAAGTAGGAGACTGGCAAAGGCACTTATTGCCATGAACACTACTTTTTCCCACCAGGTCCCTTCAAAGGACCAGAAGTTGTCCCACCAGTCTATATTAATTAAGGGCTTCCATTCTTGGGTACTTACATATGCAATTTTTTGTATTTCTTTGGAAATATTTTTTATTACCTTACTTTCATAATCGACTGCTAGTTTGATTTGATAAACTACTGCTCTTGTCTGTGCCAATTGGTTACTGATATGACCAAGGGCAAGGGCTGTTTTGTTTGATAATCTGATAATTTTATTCAACATGTAAATTGGAGTTCGGCACCTCCATGATCTATCTTGTGTCCAGGTTGTTGGCCTATAGGTTTTTACTATTCTTTTTGGTGTCTGTATTTTACTTTTCCATGTTTGTGTGCTGCCCCTCCTCCCCTTTTGGTATTTTCTTTTTAAATTTTCATATAAGGTTATGCCTAAATGGTTTCTTGAGTCTCGTGGGAGGAGGGAGAAGGCTGGTTTGATGATTCCTATGGTGCAGCTACCCGCCCAATCTCCTGGGAGATGGGTGTAGGTTTTGTCACTACAAATCCAAAAGAGGTGTTTTGGGGCTTTCCAGGATGTGTTTTGTGTGTCATAGGGGTGTTCCCAATATTTTGAAATTTCTCTGATTCCCCAAAAAAGATTGGTCCCTTTATTAGTGCACTCATGTAGACCATAACTTTTATTACAGACGCACCCTGATTCTTTTTTCCCAATAGACCAATATTTTTCAGGTTCCCTGGGGATCCCTTTTTGTTTTAACCCTTTGATCAGTGAGTACCTTTTACAAGCCATTCTTCCTAGGAAGGTTTTATACTTTTTCCCCGTTATTAACTTCCATCTCAGGATGTCTAGGGGTGATAAGCTTGTCCCTTCCCAGGGCCATACATCAGACATTTGTGTGCTTTTACATATCCAGCAGTTTTTTATATTTAGTTTATGGCTGATTCCCTCTACCAGATCGACAAATAGACTTTTCCCAAGGGGTTCATCTATTTCATTCTTTTTCACCACCAGTGGTTTTTCTTTTATCAGGTCTGCTATTCCCTCTGTATTTCTTAACTCTTTAAAACAGAACCACTCTCTGATAGGGCACTCCCCAGTCAGGCACTGCTTAAATGTGGCAGCTTTTTTTGCAATCCAATATTGTTTTTCCTCTTTTTGACAGGTGGATAATTGGGTCATGTCAAAACATGTGGGATTCACATGGGTGTGAACTCTCACAAGGGATTGTAGATTCTCCCCATCACAAACTGAATGACAGCATTCGGAGTAAGCCCCATCTGTAAACTTGCTTATCAATAGGACTACTATCAGTCCCTCCAAGAGTCCAGTATGAACCATTCTATTTGTGGATCCTTTGGTCTCACCTGGCCTTGCCTCTTGGGTCGGGGGGTTCTTTCTCCTCATCATGTCAAAAGGACTACTATTAGTCCCTCCAAGAGTCCAGTATGAACCTGCCCCCATCTCGCTCTGAGGGTTCTCTTTGGTCTCACCTGGTCTTGCCTCTTGGGTCGGGGATTTCTTAGGCTGGATTTGTGGAGTTCTCCCTTGTTTATTCCCACCTTCCACCTTTTTCTTAGTTTTAGTTAGCTCCCTTTGGGTGTGCCCTATGAGAGATTTAATTTTTAAATTAAGAATTACTGTTACTTATTACTTTTACATTAACACATTGTGACTCATTATAACAATTTATAACATCGGATTTAACCATTATTTTACACTTTTATATTAACACTTTTTAACCTCTTATAACAATGTGGATTTTTAACAATGGTAACGGACAGCTTGTAATAACTGTTATTGTCCCTTATTGGCTTTAATTGGTTTTTGGTTGTTTCTTGAGAGTTACTTTGAGGGTGTCTGGATCTCGAGTGGCAGTCCACTCAGAGGGAACTCTTGTTGGGGTTGCAGGGTCAGAGGGATCACTCGGGGGTGGTAATGGTCCTTTCACTCTAGTGATGTGGGTCCAGCCCTTTTCCTGGGTTCGCACTGCAGTATGGGTAGTGAGCAGAACTTGGAACGGGCCTTCGAATTTAGGGGTTAGTGGGGTGGTATTCCAGGATTTAATTAAAACCCAGTCTCCTGGTTTTATTTGGTGCATGTCAGTGTCCAAGGGAGAGGTTTGAGGAAGATACCCTCTTCTTTTAAGATCTGCCAATGTCTTTCCAATTGTTTTTACATATTCTTGGGTAGCGGCCTCTCCTTCTAAATAATCCCCAGTGCTATAGGGGGTCAGTAAGAAGGGGAGTCCAAACATCATCTCATATGGTGAAGCCCCTATGTCAGATCTCGGTCGGACCCGGATTCGCAGAAGGGCCAGAGGCAGACACTTGAGCCAATTCATTCCTGTTTCGGTTATCAATTTCGTTAATACATTTTTGAGGGTTTTATTCATCCTCTCAACTCTCCCTGAACTTTGGGGATGCCAGGGTGTATGCAACTGCCACCTGATTCCTAAGGCTTTAATGACGTCATGTAGAATTTTGGCTACAAAATGAGGACCTCGGTCTGAATCAATATTATTCACTAGCCCATACCGGGGGATGATGTGTTCCAATAATATTTTTATTACCACTTGTGCCATTTCCCTTTTTGTAGGAAAAGCTTCCACCCAATGGGTTAAATGATCAACTATAACAAGTAGATACTTGTAACCTTGTACTGAAGGCATTTCAGTAAAATCTATTTGTATATTTTGAAAGGGTCTTAATGCTATTTGCCTTCCTCCTGAGGTATTCTTCCTCATTGCTTTCTGATTCACCTTTTGGCATATAAGGCACCGTTCAGTAACTGCTTTGGCCAGATTATATACTCCAATACATAAATATTCTCTTAAGAAATGATCACATAACCCTTGGGTGCCCTAGTGGGTCAGACTGTGTATTTCTGTTAGCATTTTTCGAGCTAGAGCTTTATTTAAAAACTTTCGTCTATCTGGGGTTAACCATTCCCCTTGCTTCCCTTGGTGCAGCCCTAACCTCTTTATTTCTCTCAACTCATGTTCATCATATATTGGTTCTTTTTCTTTGTCAGCTGGCAAATCAGTCACAGTCAAAATCTTTATCGGCTCCCCCGGGTTTTGGGCTGCTAACTTGGCAGCTTGGTCAGCTGCTCGATTGCCTCTTCTTTCAAAGGTATCCCCTTTTTGATGTCCCTTGACATGCACTATTGCAATTTCCCTGGGTTTCATAAGGGATTTTAATACCAACTTAATTCGTTCTTTATGTATCAAATCTTTTCCCTTGGAATTTAGGTAGCCTCTTTCTTCCCAAATTTTTCCAAATGTGTGCACAATTCCAAAGGCATACCGTGAGTCAGTGTAAATTGTACCTTGATCTTGTTCTAACAGGTCTAATCCCCTTTTAAGAGCATAGACCTCACAGCACTGAGCGGACCAGCTTGAGGGCAATTTTTCTTTCTCTAAAACTTTTAAACTCTGTTTGTTGATACCCTCGACTATTGCATAGCCTGATATCCTCTTTCCTTCCACCATTCTAGATGATCCATCAATGAAAAACACCCTCCCATATGGCAGGGGTATATCCTCAAGGTCCTCCCTTACTTTTGTTTGCAGGTCCATGACTTCCAAGCAATTATGTTCCAGAGTGGGTATAGGCTCCCCTGAGAGGAATTGTGCAGGATTTAAGCTTTTGGATGTGATTAATTCTAGATTTTCAGCATTTGTCAGAATCACTTCATATTTTAGGATCCTTGAGTCTGTTAACCATTGTTGGGCTTTTTGACTCAACACTGCTCTGAGATCATGGGGGGTGTGTGCAATGATTTTTCCTTGTAGTGTCAGCTTTTGTGCTTCTTCTACAAGGACTGCTGTGGCTGCCACAGCTTGAAGACAAGCTGGCCATCCCCTTGCGACTGGGTCCAGGAGCTTAGAAAGGTATGCAACAGGCTTTCTGTGTCCCCCCCACTCTTGGGTTAACACCCCATAGGCTATTCCCTCTTCTGCATTTATGAATAAGTCAAACCCCTTCTTAAGGTCAGGGAGACTAAGAACTGGGGCTGAGGATAATTTGGCTTTTAAATTTTCTAACTGTTTGTCTTGGTTTGGAAAGACAGGTATCTGCCAGGGAAACTGAGGTTCCCCTAGGATGGAGAATACCAACCCCTCACACCCCGACAAATTATAATTTTGCAATCAAGGGCTCTCAGGCAAAGATGTTGGGAATAGGAATAACAGTTCTTTACTAGGAGGTATTAACAATACAAATATGATAGGAAACAAAACCACCCAACCAAACAAACAAATAAACAAATAAACAATAATTTTAGAAGAAAACCCTGACAAAGTCAGAGTTTCAATCTGACCCTGTGATTCAGGATGTTGATAACAGTCCAAACGTAAACAGTCCAAACACTTCTGAAATGGCAGACGTGATCCTGTTGGAGCAGAGATGATTCTGCGAAGAAACCGGTTCAGGGACGGCGAGGAGGGAGACAGGATCGCGAGCACAGGAGACGAAGAAGCTCTTCCCACACCGCAGCGAAGGAAGCGCCGAGCACCCAGCTCCTGCAGCAGGGCCGAACCGCCAACCCCCGGCCACCCCCCCTCCCCCCCACCCCCCACCGCCAGGGCATGAGATGTATAGAAATGCAAATGCACCGCACAGGCTGGGGAAGGTAACAATGGCCTATCAAGGTGGGTCATCAGGCCCCAAAACAGATGTAAATAGAATATACAAAACCCAGCTCCACAACCCAGGACATTATCCACCCCTTATTCTATTACCATCTGTATCATACCGAAATTAATAAACTCCACTATACAGAATGAACCCTCACACTCAGTTCTCACTTAGGATTAGGTTTTCCTGTGGTACACAACTGGTTTTCCCATCTTTCTGCATCACCCACCAAGTGTTACCAGGTCCTTGAGCAAAAACAATCCCACGGGTGGGTTCACCTTTGCCCAAGGTGGGGTTTACCCAAACAGTCTTTCCTAAGATACCTCTCATATGTACTACAGGGACTTTGTCTCCATCCACTGTGTGCAAAGGGGTAGACTGGGCAGGACCATCTCGATTGATGGAGCCTCGGGTGTTGACCATCCAGGTGGCCTTTGCTAAGTTCACTTCCCAATTCTTGAAGGTCCCCCTGCCAAGTGCCTTCAGGGTTGTCTTAAGTAGTCCATTGCACCGTTCAACTTTCCCGGCAGCTGGTGCATGATAAGGGATGTGATATATCCATTCAATGCCGTGTTCCTTAGCCCAGGTGTTTATGAGGCTGTTCTTGAAATGAGTCCCGTTGTCCGACTCGATTCTCTCAGGGGTGCCATGTCTCCACAGGACTTGTTTTTCCAGGCCCAGGATGGTGTTCCGGGCGGTGGCATGAGGCACAGGATAGGTCTCCAGCCACCCAGTGGTGGCTTCCACCATGGTCAGCACGTAGCGCTTGCCTTGGCGGGTTTGGGGCAGTGTGATGTAATCAATCTGCCAGGCCTCCCCATACTTGTACTTAGACCACCGTCCACCGTACCAGAGGGGCTTCACCCGCTTGGCCTGCTTGATGGCAGCACACGTCTCACAGTCGTGGATAACCTGTGAAATACTGTTCATGGTTAGATCGACCCCTTGGTCTCGTGCCCACTTATAGGTGGCATCTCTGCCCTGATGACCTGAAGCATCATGGGCCCACCGAGCTAGGAACAACTCTCCCTTGTGTTGCCAATCCAAGTCTACCTTGGATACCTTTATCCTCGCAGCTTGATCTACTTGCTCGTTGTTCCGGTGCTCCTCATTAGCCCGACTCTTGGGGACATGGGCATCCACATGGCGGACTTTCACAGGTAGTTTCCCTACCCTGATGGCAATGTCCTTCCACTCATCAGCAGCCCAGATTGGTTTTCCCCTACGCTGCCAGTTGGCTTTTTTCCACCTTTCCAGCCAGCCCCACAGAGCATTAGCCACGATCCACGAATCAGTGTAGAGGTAGAGCTTCGGCCACTTCTCTCTTTCAGCAATGTCCAGGGCCAATTGAACAGCTTTGAGTTCAGCAAGCTGGCTTGACCCACCTTCTCCTTCAGTGGCGTGTGCAACTTGTCGTGTGGGGCTCCATACGGCTGCTTTCCACTTCCGGTTCATCCCTACGATGCGACAGGAACCATCAGTGAAAAGAGCGTAGCGTGTTTCTTCTGCTGGCACTTGGTTGTATGGTGGAGCTTCTTCAGCCCGGGTTACTTGTTCTTCTTCGTCAGTGAGACTGAAGTTCTCAGCTTCTGGCCAGTTGGTGATTACTTCCAAAATCCCAGGGCGATTCGGGTTACCAATACGGGCGCGCTGAGTGATGAGGGCGATCCATTTGCTCCATGTGGCATCGGTGGCATGGTGGGTGGAGGGAACCTTTCCTTTGAACATCCACCCCAACACCGGTAGTCGGGGTGCCAGGAGGAGTTGTGCTTCAGTGCCAATCACCTCTGAGGCAGCTTGAACTCCTTCGTAGGCGGCCAAGATCTCCTTCTCTGTGGGAGTGTAATTGGCTTTAGACCCTCTGTAGCTTCGGCTCCAGAATCCCAGTGGCCAGCCTCGAGTCTCACCTGGCACCTTCTGCCACAGGCTCCAGGACAGACCATGGCTCCCGGCTGCAGAGTAGAGCACATTCTTTACCTCTGGTCCCGTCCTGACTGGGCCAAGGGCTACTGCATGTGCGATTTCCTGCTTGATCTGGGCAAAGGCGTGTTGCTGTTCTGGGCCCCAGTGGAAATCGTTCTTCTTGCGGGTAACCAGGTAGAGAGGGCTCACAATCTGACTGTACTCAGGGATGTGCATCCTCCAAAAGCCAATGGCCCCTAGGAAAGCTTGTGTTTCCTTCTTGTTGGTCGGTGGGGACATGGCGGTGATCTTATTGATGACCTCAGTGGGAATCTGACGCCGTCCATCTTGCCACTTCACTCCCAGGAACTGGATCTCTTGGGCAGGTCCCTTGACTTTGCTCTTCTTGATGGCAAAACCGGCTTCCAGGAGAATTTGGATGATCTTCTCTCCTTTCTCAAAGACTTCCATTGCCGTGTTCCCCCACACAATGATGTCATCTATGTACTGTAGATGGTCCGGAGCCTCGCCCTTTTCCAGTGCATCCTGGATCAGTCCATGGCAGCTGGTGGGACTGTGCTTCCACCCCTGGGGCAGCCGATTCCAGGTGTACTACACACCCCTCCAGGTGAAAGCAAACTGGGGTCTGCACTCTGCTGCCACAGGAATGGAGAAGAAGGCATTGGCAATGTCGATGGTCGCGTACCACTTTGCTGCCTTGGACTCCAGCTCATACTGCAACTCCAACATGTCTGGCACAGCAGCGCTCAGTGGTGGCGTGACCTCATTCAGACCACGATAATCTACAGTCAGTCTCCATTCCCCACTGGGCTTACGCACAGGCCAGATGGGGCTGTTAAAAGGTGAATGAGCCTTACTGACCACCCCTTGGCTCTCCAGTTTACGAATCATCTCATGGATCGGGGTCACAGAGTCTCTGTCAGTGCGGTATTGCCAACGGTGCACTGTTGCTGTGGCAATTGGTACCTGTTGTTCTTCAACTCTCAGCAGTCCCACAGCAGAAGGGTCATCTGAGAGACCAGGCAAGGTATTCAGTTGTTTGATCTCTTCTGTCTCTACAGCAGCTACTCCAAAAGCCCAACGATATCCTTTTGGGTCTTTGAAATATCCATTTCTGAGATAGTCTATGCCGAGGATGCACGGGGCCTCTGGGCCAGTCACAATGGGTTGTTTCTGCCACCCATTCCCAGTTAAACTCACTTCGGCTTCCACTACAGTCAGCTGCTGGGACCCTCCTGTCACCCCCGAAATAGAAATGGGTTCTGTTCCTACATACCCTGATGGCATCAGGGTACATTGGGCACCAGTGTCAACCAAAGCCGTGTATTTTTGTGGGTCAGATGTGCCAGGCCATCGGATCCACACAGTCCAATAGATCTGATTATCCCTTTCCTCTACCTGGCTAGAGGCAGGGCCCCTCTAGCACTGGTTATCCCCTTCCTGAGCATACATACTAGAGGTTCCTTCAAGGGGATTCAACACAGCATTGGCAGCTTGGTTATAGGAGGCTAAGGCTACTTTCATTTTTGTGGAACCCCCTTGGCGATTGTTCCTCTCCTTGAGCTCACGCACCCGTGCTGCCAGGACAGAAGTGGGTTTCCCATCCCACATTCCCATGTCTTCCCCATGGTCACGCAGATAAAACCACAGGTCAGCTCTTGGGGTGTACCCTCTCTCTCGAGCTGGGGGTCGTTGGGCTCTAACTCTGGGGCCTGTGACTCGCACTGGTGCCACATTGGAACTGTTTGTCCTCATCTCCTCCCTCACCCCCCTTATCTCTTCTTTGAGTTCTTTAACCACGGCAGAGATATGAGCCTGCATCGGGCCATTGATCATACTTTCATAATTCCTAAGCTTATTGGCAACAGACCCCACTGTCTCTCGATTGTCCTCAGCATTAATTGTTGCAATAAAGGTGGTGTACTGAGATGGCCCTAGATTTGCCAGATTCCACAACATCTGCCCTGTGCATTTAACCTTGTCAGGGTCATTATCATGCTGTCCACTCCTCCCAAAAAGTACCTCCAGCACCGCCACTTCCCTCAGCTGTTGGATCCCTTCCTCCAGAGTTTTCCAGCGCATTCTATGGTGGTGCTCCTGCATTCTTTCTTTGTGGATAAATCTCTCTCTCACACTCATTAAAAGCCGCTCCCAAAGGGAAAGGGGTCCTGGCTCTCTTACAAATACCTGATTTATACCTGAGTCCTGGGTCAAGGGTCCCAAATTCCTTGCCTCACCACTGTCCAATTGCACACCAGTACCCATGAGGTCCCAAACCCGAAGTAGCCAGGCTGTGTAAGCCTCACGCCCCCGCCGTACAATATCTTTTTGCAGGTTACGGAGACTTTCATACGACAGGGACTCGGTGATGATCTGAACATGTGATTCCCCTGCAGGTTGTGAGGGCCCTCCTTTCTTATTGTCTGGGTTTGCTGTTTTCACCTTAGATTTCTTTGTTTCCACAGGGGCAACTGCTGCTGGCTGTGACTGCCCCTGTGGTTCAGCTGGGACCTGAGCAGTTGTAATCTCTGTGGGTTTCATTGCTGCACCATCAGGCTCTCTTTTGTCAGGGCAGGGGAAGGATTTTCCACTAGCTGGGGAAATGTACTCCCTCAGCATCTGGCCCATCTTCTCCTGAATCTCCTTCATCAGAGCCCCCACCCAAACCGGGTGGTTTATCTCTGAGGCAGGTTGTGGGGCAGGAGCGGACTCTTGGGCTGCATTCTTATTCTCTGGGGTACTTATTAAGGTGCTTACCCAGGCCAATTTCCCCTTATCTCTGAATGCCAAACAGAACAGGCATACCAGCAACACCAGCCACTGTATGATATCATTAGCACTCAGAGATTTCAACCCTTCAAAAACTGGTGGGGTGGACCCAAAAAACTGTGTGAAGGGCTGGGAGAAAATTTCCCCCGGTGCCATTTCCTTACAATAGGTACCATTGTTAAAGTAACCCCAGAAGCACAGAGTTAGCCTATGATAGCTATGAATCCATGTGCTTGCATTCCAGAGGAAGTTAAAAATCCATGAATTTCTCACCTTATTAATCCACAAAAGAAACTGAATGCCAGCCACAGTAGCCTTAGTCATAGGACCCATATTTACATAAGGAGTAGCAAATGGCAGAAATACAGCCACCACCACGTGCCACCCAAACCAGGGAAAGCTAGACCACATTATTCTGGCCAGTGGGCTTTTATCTAATACGCAAGAACTGTTATTCCTCTCTCTCAATGCCCTCGTGCCCCACCCTTGGGTGCCAAAATCTGTCTTGGTTTGGAAAGACAGGTATCTGCCAGGGAAACTGAGGTTCCCCTAGGATGGAGAATACCAACCCCTCACACCCCGACAAATTATAATTTTGCAATCAAGGGCTCTCAGGCAAAGATGTTGGGAATAGGAATAACAGTTCTTTACTAGGAGGTATTAACAATACAAATATGATAGGAAACAAAACCACCCAACCAAACAAACAAATAAACAAATAAACAATAATTTTAGAAGAAAACCCTGACAAAGTCAGAGTTTCAATCTGACCCTGTGATTCAGGATGTTGATAACAGTCCAAACGTAAACAGTCCAAACACTTCTGAAATGGCAGACGTGATCCTGTTGGAGCAGAGATGATTCTGCGAAGAAACCGGTTCAGGGACGGCGAGGAGGGAGACAGGATCGCGAGCACAGGAGACGAAGAAGCTCTTCCCACACCGCAGCGAAGGAAGCGCCGAGCACCCAGCTCCTGCAGCAGGGCCGAACCGCCAACCCCCGGCCACCCCCCCTCCCCCCCACCCCCCACCGCCAGGGCATGAGATGTATAGAAATGCAAATGCACCGCACAGGCTGGGGAAGGTAACAATGGCCTATCAAGGTGGGTCATCAGGCCCCAAAACAGATGTAAATAGAATATACAAAACCCAGCTCCACAACCCAGGACATTATCCACCCCTTATTCTATTACCATCTGTATCATACCGAAATTAATAAACTCCACTATACAGAATGAACCCTCACACTCAGTTCTCACTTAGGATTAGGTTTTCCTGTGGTACACAACTGGTTTTCCCATCTTTCTGCATCACCCACCAAGTGTTACCAGGTCCTTGAGCAAAAACAATCCCACGGGTGGGTTCACCTTTGCCCAAGGTGGGGTTTACCCAAACAGTCTTTCCTAAGATACCTCTCATATGTACTACAGGGACTTTGTCTCCATCCACTGTGTGCAAAGGGGTAGACTGGGCAGGACCATCTCGATTGATGGAGCCTCGGGTGTTGACCATCCAGGTGGCCTTTGCTAAGTTCACTTCCCAATTCTTGAAGGTCCCCCTGCCAAGTGCCTTCAGGGTTGTCTTAAGTAGTCCATTGCACCGTTCAACTTTCCCGGCAGCTGGTGCATGATAAGGGATGTGATATATCCATTCAATGCCGTGTTCCTTAGCCCAGGTGTTTATGAGGCTGTTCTTGAAATGAGTCCCGTTGTCCGACTCGATTCTCTCAGGGGTGCCATGTCTCCACAGGACTTGTTTTTCCAGGCCCAGGATGGTGTTCCGGGCGGTGGCATGAGGCACAGGATAGGTCTCCAGCCACCCAGTGGTGGCTTCCACCATGGTCAGCACGTAGCGCTTGCCTTGGCGGGTTTGGGGCAGTGTGATGTAATCAATCTGCCAGGCCTCCCCATACTTGTACTTAGACCACCGTCCACCGTACCAGAGGGGCTTCACCCGCTTGGCCTGCTTGATGGCAGCACACGTCTCACAGTCGTGGATAACCTGTGAAATACTGTTCATGGTTAGATCGACCCCTTGGTCTCGTGCCCACTTATAGGTGGCATCTCTGCCCTGATGACCTGAAGCATCATGGGCCCACCGAGCTAGGAACAACTCTCCCTTGTGTTGCCAATCCAAGTCTACCTTGGATACCTTTATCCTCGCAGCTTGATCTACTTGCTCGTTGTTCCGGTGCTCCTCATTAGCCCGACTCTTGGGGACATGGGCATCCACATGGCGGACTTTCACAGGTAGTTTCCCTACCCTGATGGCAATGTCCTTCCACTCATCAGCAGCCCAGATTGGTTTTCCCCTACGCTGCCAGTTGGCTTTTTTCCACCTTTCCAGCCAGCCCCACAGAGCATTAGCCACGATCCACGAATCAGTGTAGAGGTAGAGCTTCGGCCACTTCTCTCTTTCAGCAATGTCCAGGGCCAATTGAACAGCTTTGAGTTCAGCAAGCTGGCTTGACCCACCTTCTCCTTCAGTGGCGTGTGCAACTTGTCGTGTGGGGCTCCATACGGCTGCTTTCCACTTCCGGTTCATCCCTACGATGCGACAGGAACCATCAGTGAAAAGAGCGTAGCGTGTTTCTTCTGCTGGCACTTGGTTGTATGGTGGAGCTTCTTCAGCCCGGGTTACTTGTTCTTCTTCGTCAGTGAGACTGAAGTTCTCAGCTTCTGGCCAGTTGGTGATTACTTCCAAAATCCCAGGGCGATTCGGGTTACCAATACGGGCGCGCTGAGTGATGAGGGCGATCCATTTGCTCCATGTGGCATCGGTGGCATGGTGGGTGGAGGGAACCTTTCCTTTGAACATCCACCCCAACACCGGTAGTCGGGGTGCCAGGAGGAGTTGTGCTTCAGTGCCAATCACCTCTGAGGCAGCTTGAACTCCTTCGTAGGCGGCCAAGATCTCCTTCTCTGTGGGAGTGTAATTGGCTTTAGACCCTCTGTAGCTTCGGCTCCAGAATCCCAGTGGCCAGCCTCGAGTCTCACCTGGCACCTTCTGCCACAGGCTCCAGGACAGACCATGGCTCCCGGCTGCAGAGTAGAGCACATTCTTTACCTCTGGTCCCGTCCTGACTGGGCCAAGGGCTACTGCATGTGCGATTTCCTGCTTGATCTGGGCAAAGGCGTGTTGCTGTTCTGGGCCCCAGTGGAAATCGTTCTTCTTGCGGGTAACCAGGTAGAGAGGGCTCACAATCTGACTGTACTCAGGGATGTGCATCCTCCAAAAGCCAATGGCCCCTAGGAAAGCTTGTGTTTCCTTCTTGTTGGTCGGTGGGGACATGGCGGTGATCTTATTGATGACCTCAGTGGGAATCTGACGCCGTCCATCTTGCCACTTCACTCCCAGGAACTGGATCTCTTGGGCAGGTCCCTTGACTTTGCTCTTCTTGATGGCAAAACCGGCTTCCAGGAGAATTTGGATGATCTTCTCTCCTTTCTCAAAGACTTCCATTGCCGTGTTCCCCCACACAATGATGTCATCTATGTACTGTAGATGGTCCGGAGCCTCGCCCTTTTCCAGTGCATCCTGGATCAGTCCATGGCAGCTGGTGGGACTGTGCTTCCACCCCTGGGGCAGCCGATTCCAGGTGTACTACACACCCCTCCAGGTGAAAGCAAACTGGGGTCTGCACTCTGCTGCCACAGGAATGGAGAAGAAGGCATTGGCAATGTCGATGGTCGCGTACCACTTTGCTGCCTTGGACTCCAGCTCATACTGCAACTCCAACATGTCTGGCACAGCAGCGCTCAGTGGTGGCGTGACCTCATTCAGACCACGATAATCTACAGTCAGTCTCCATTCCCCACTGGGCTTACGCACAGGCCAGATGGGGCTGTTAAAAGGTGAATGAGCCTTACTGACCACCCCTTGGCTCTCCAGTTTACGAATCATCTCATGGATCGGGGTCACAGAGTCTCTGTCAGTGCGGTATTGCCAACGGTGCACTGTTGCTGTGGCAATTGGTACCTGTTGTTCTTCAACTCTCAGCAGTCCCACAGCAGAAGGGTCATCTGAGAGACCAGGCAAGGTATTCAGTTGTTTGATCTCTTCTGTCTCTACAGCAGCTACTCCAAAAGCCCAACGATATCCTTTTGGGTCTTTGAAATATCCATTTCTGAGATAGTCTATGCCGAGGATGCACGGGGCCTCTGGGCCAGTCACAATGGGTTGTTTCTGCCACCCATTCCCAGTTAAACTCACTTCGGCTTCCACTACAGTCAGCTGCTGGGACCCTCCTGTCACCCCCGAAATAGAAATGGGTTCTGTTCCTACATACCCTGATGGCATCAGGGTACATTGGGCACCAGTGTCAACCAAAGCCGTGTATTTTTGTGGGTCAGATGTGCCAGGCCATCGGATCCACACAGTCCAATAGATCTGATTATCCCTTTCCTCTACCTGGCTAGAGGCAGGGCCCCTCTAGCACTGGTTATCCCCTTCCTGAGCATACATACTAGAGGTTCCTTCAAGGGGATTCAACACAGCATTGGCAGCTTGGTTATAGGAGGCTAAGGCTACTTTCATTTTTGTGGAACCCCCTTGGCGATTGTTCCTCTCCTTGAGCTCACGCACCCGTGCTGCCAGGACAGAAGTGGGTTTCCCATCCCACATTCCCATGTCTTCCCCATGGTCACGCAGATAAAACCACAGGTCAGCTCTTGGGGTGTACCCTCTCTCTCGAGCTGGGGGTCGTTGGGCTCTAACTCTGGGGCCTGTGACTCGCACTGGTGCCACATTGGAACTGTTTGTCCTCATCTCCTCCCTCACCCCCCTTATCTCTTCTTTGAGTTCTTTAACCACGGCAGAGATATGAGCCTGCATCGGGCCATTGATCATACTTTCATAATTCCTAAGCTTATTGGCAACAGACCCCACTGTCTCTCGATTGTCCTCAGCATTAATTGTTGCAATAAAGGTGGTGTACTGAGATGGCCCTAGATTTGCCAGATTCCACAACATCTGCCCTGTGCATTTAACCTTGTCAGGGTCATTATCATGCTGTCCACTCCTCCCAAAAAGTACCTCCAGCACCGCCACTTCCCTCAGCTGTTGGATCCCTTCCTCCAGAGTTTTCCAGCGCATTCTATGGTGGTGCTCCTGCATTCTTTCTTTGTGGATAAATCTCTCTCTCACACTCATTAAAAGCCGCTCCCAAAGGGAAAGGGGTCCTGGCTCTCTTACAAATACCTGATTTATACCTGAGTCCTGGGTCAAGGGTCCCAAATTCCTTGCCTCACCACTGTCCAATTGCACACCAGTACCCATGAGGTCCCAAACCCGAAGTAGCCAGGCTGTGTAAGCCTCACGCCCCCGCCGTACAATATCTTTTTGCAGGTTACGGAGACTTTCATACGACAGGGACTCGGTGATGATCTGAACATGTGATTCCCCTGCAGGTTGTGAGGGCCCTCCTTTCTTATTGTCTGGGTTTGCTGTTTTCACCTTAGATTTCTTTGTTTCCACAGGGGCAACTGCTGCTGGCTGTGACTGCCCCTGTGGTTCAGCTGGGACCTGAGCAGTTGTAATCTCTGTGGGTTTCATTGCTGCACCATCAGGCTCTCTTTTGTCAGGGCAGGGGAAGGATTTTCCACTAGCTGGGGAAATGTACTCCCTCAGCATCTGGCCCATCTTCTCCTGAATCTCCTTCATCAGAGCCCCCACCCAAACCGGGTGGTTTATCTCTGAGGCAGGTTGTGGGGCAGGAGCGGACTCTTGGGCTGCATTCTTATTCTCTGGGGTACTTATTAAGGTGCTTACCCAGGCCAATTTCCCCTTATCTCTGAATGCCAAACAGAACAGGCATACCAGCAACACCAGCCACTGTATGATATCATTAGCACTCAGAGATTTCAACCCTTCAAAAACTGGTGGGGTGGACCCAAAAAACTGTGTGAAGGGCTGGGAGAAAATTTCCCCCGGTGCCATTTCCTTACAATAGGTACCATTGTTAAAGTAACCCCAGAAGCACAGAGTTAGCCTATGATAGCTATGAATCCATGTGCTTGCATTCCAGAGGAAGTTAAAAATCCATGAATTTCTCACCTTATTAATCCACAAAAGAAACTGAATGCCAGCCACAGTAGCCTTAGTCATAGGACCCATATTTACATAAGGAGTAGCAAATGGCAGAAATACAGCCACCACCACGTGCCACCCAAACCAGGGAAAGCTAGACCACATTATTCTGGCCAGTGGGCTTTTATCTAATACGCAAGAACTGTTATTCCTCTCTCTCAATGCCCTCGTGCCCCACCCTTGGGTGCCAAAATCTGTCTTGGTTTGGAAAGACAGGTATCTGCCAGGGAAACTGAGGTTCCCCTAGGATGGAGAATACCAACCCCTCACACCCCGACAAATTATAATTTTGCAATCAAGGGCTCTCAGGCAAAGATGTTGGGAATAGGAATAACAGTTCTTTACTAGGAGGTATTAACAATACAAATATGATAGGAAACAAAACCACCCAACCAAACAAACAAATAAACAAATAAACAATAATTTTAGAAGAAAACCCTGACAAAGTCAGAGTTTCAATCTGACCCTGTGATTCAGGATGTTGATAACAGTCCAAACGTAAACAGTCCAAACACTTCTGAAATGGCAGACGTGATCCTGTTGGAGCAGAGATGATTCTGCGAAGAAACCGGTTCAGGGACGGCGAGGAGGGAGACAGGATCGCGAGCACAGGAGACGAAGAAGCTCTTCCCACACCGCAGAGAAGGAAGCGCCGAGCACCCAGCTCCTGCAGCAGGGCCGAACCGCCAACCCCCGGCCACCCCCCCTCCCCCCCACCCCCCACCGCCAGGGCATGAGATGTATAGAAATGCAAATGCACCGCACAGGCTGGGGAAGGTAACAATGGCCTATCAAGGTGGGTCATCAGGCCCCAAAACAGATGTAAATAGAATATACAAAACCCAGCTCCACAACCCAGGACACTGTTCTTCATTCTCAACTGTCCATTTTACAGGTTCAGGTTGGACCAGTTTTTCATATAAAAATTTGACACTTTGTGAGTATTTTTCTATCCATAATTTACAATAGCCAAATAGTCCCAATAGCTTTCTTACATCTCTTTTTGTGGTTGGAGCCGAGATGGACAGTATACCTGAGATTCTCTCAGGGCTTAGTTTCTTATACCCTTCCCCAATGAGGTGTCCAAGATATGTTACCTGTAGTTCTACAAACTGTAATTTGTTTTTAGATACTTTAAGGCCTTTTTCCCCTAGGAAATTCAGGAGTTTAATGCTGGCTCCCCTTACTTTATCTTGCTCCTCCCCTGATATTAGGAGGTCATCTACGTACTGTAGGATTTATATGTTATCTCCAGGGATGAATTGCCTTAGCAGCTCTTCCAGAGCTTGTCCAAATAGATTTGGGCTCTCAGTAAAGCCTTGGGGAAGGCGGGTCCACCTTAGCTGCTGCTTTCTCTGACTTTCTGGGCACTCCCACTCAAAGGCAAACCAATTTCGGCTTTCCTTAGCTAAGGGGCAGGCCCAAAAAGCATCTTTCAGGTCTACCACAGTGAACCAGCTGTGTTCTCTAGGGATTCTACTTAGAAGGGTGTAGGGGTTTGGTACTACTGGGTACCTTGTAATTGTCCTTTTGTTTACCTCTCTTAAGTCTTGCACAAGCCTAAATTTATTTTCTGTCTTTTTCACTGCCAAAATGGGGGTGTTATGGGGGGACATACAGGGTTCTAATACTCGTTCAGTTAGTAGATGATTTATAATTGGTGTCAGCCCTTTTTTACCTTCCACAGAAATAGGATATTGTTTCACTCTTATAGGGGGTATCCCTTCCTGCATCTCTACTCTAATAGGTGGGATGTTTAAGTATCCATACTTCCCCTCTTCAGCCCATACCTCTGGATTTATTTCATTCAAGTCTTCAACAGTCATTTTCATCATCTGGACCACCATTTTACCCTCTTTAGGAAGAATCCCTACCCCCAACTGAACTTGTAAGTCCCTTCCGAGTAAATTACTGTCTAACTTAGGCAAGTATATGAGATTAGTGACACATTTTCTTGAATTTCCTTTGATCTCTACATTTTCTATGACAGAAGCTTTGAAGGGTTTCCCTTCTGCTCCTAAAATATCACATGTCAGTTCCCCAACTGTAGTCCCAATTGGAAGCTGATTAATGCTGGATTTGTCCGCACCGGTGTCCACAAGAAACTCAAATTCCTCATGATGGGGACCTACTTCAAACTTTACCATGGGCTCTTCTTGGTGTTTCATTGGGTCCCCTAATACATAGACCCCATGACAGCCCTAATCTTCATTACCCTCCCCCTTTAACAACTTCTCCAATGCCTCTTGCTCCTTCATAATAGCGTTGTCAAAGGATACTTTTTTGCAATATCTCCTTATGTGGCCCACTTCACCACAATAGTGGCATATTCGGGTTTCCCCTGGCCTCGGAGGGGTACCCCAAGGCGACAAAAGTTTTCCTCTGCCTCTCCCTGATGGAGGCTTTGCATTTCCCCTCCCTTGTGAGTCTCTATTATCCCTTACACTTTCTTTGGCCACAGCTACCATAATCCTAGCCTTTGTCTTTGCTTTCTCATCTTCTCTCCTCAGATAAACCTTTAAAGCTTCTCTTAACAAGTCATTTATTCCCTTTTCCTGCCAGTCTTCCACTTTTTCTAGTTTCCTCCTTATATCTGGCCAGGATTTGGTAACAAACTGTAATTTTAAAAGCACTTGTCCCTCTGGGCTATCTGGATCTAAGTTAGAATACTGCTGGAAGTTCTTTCTCAGTCTGTTTAACCAGGCTGCTGGGGTCTCATCTTTCTCCTGGGCTCCATCAAAGGCCAGTTTTGTGTTACTACTCCGGGGGACTGATTCCTTGATGCCTTTTATCATCAAGTTTCTGTAATCTTCCATATTTCGTCTACCTTCCTCCCTGTTTGGGTTCCACCCGGGATCAGCCACTGGCAACTTCTGGTCTCCTGGGAGTCCCATCCGATTTTCCCTTTCCCAAGCCCGTATGCCAGCCATTCTAATCAGTCGAAATTCTTCTGGATTAAAAAGTATGTTTAGTATGGAGTTTAACTCACTCCACATATAAATGTTTGGGCCCAGGAACTGATCTATTTGCTTAGCAATCCCCACAGGGTCTTCAACCAGATTCCCCAGTTCTTTCTTAAAGCCCCTAACTTCTGAAGCTGTCAGAGGTGCATTTACAAACCCTACCCCCCCAGCTGCCCCACCCATCGGGACTTCCCTTAGGGGGAAGAGCTTTGTTCTTGACCTAGTGCTACAGTAGGGTCCTTTTGGGGTTTCCACAAAATCAGTAGTATTGGCTGGCAAGTCCAGCTCCCAGTTGTTTGGGGGTGCAGGGACAGTAGATGGTGAGGGGGAGTGGCCTCGGCCAGTGCTAGGAGAGGTCGAGGATAGAGTTGAAGAGTAGAAGGGGTTAGTACTCGAGACAGTCGGGTTAGACTGAGGTGGTAGAGAGGGTGGAGCTGTAGGGGGTAATCCGGTTGGGGAGCAAGCTGAAGAAGGAATAGGGATCATGGTTTGGAGAGATGGGGAGGGGTTCACAGGTAAAGCTGGAGGGTTAGCAGGGACAGTTTGGGGTATCCCAGGGTAAACAGGAGGAGCAGGCAAATAATCAAGAGGGTCCCAATGGTGACTGCTTTCCTCCTTTTTCTCTTTTTCATTTTTCCTCTTTCCCTCTTGTAGCTTACAAATCTTAACTGTTTCACTTTCAGTTCTGTGTCTCTGCCAGCAGGCAGCATAAAGGATCTGCTCAGTATCTGAGTCCCCTCGGGATTTCAGATACTGGTTTAATTGTGAGCACATCCAGGGGTCATTAGTTCCACACCATGGCCATTTTCCAGGTAAATTTAAAGTGGGCCAAACCTCAATACAATAATGAATCATTTTAACCTTGCTCAAATTTTTAGTGGCCTCATCAGTATCCCATAGTTCCAACATTTGTCCTAATGGACTATTTGGGGGAATGTTCTTTATCTTCCCCTTTTCCTCCTCAGGTGGTTTTTGCTTACTTATGTATCCTCCCATTCTCACTAGGTAATCTTCACTCACTCTACGAACATCCGTCAGTGGCCCCAGTGGCACCACTCCTGCCAGTGCTCAGAGTGCCCTGTCGGTAGCCTGATATCCCGCCCTTAGAGATTCAGTCACTACCCCAGCCAGCACCCCTTCCTCACTCACTCCACGAACACCCATTAGTGGCTCCAGTTACCCGCCCTCAGGGACTGGCCACCACTCCTGCCAGTGCTCAGAGTGCCCTGTCGGTAGCCTGATATTTCGCCCTTAGAGATTCAGTCACTATCCCAGCCAGCACCCCTCTTCCTCTCCTGTATATCTATCGAGTTTCCATAAGTGGCCGGTCAACCTGGGCCCAGAGTTCCAGTCACCACTTACAGCCAGAACTCGGACGTACAGTGTGCGACTCACTCACTCTCCCTATCGTTAAATCCCTCGCACCTTGGGACTTCCCTAACTTTCATTCATCCTACACCCAGGCGGTATACTCAAAAGACCCCCGGCCCTGTAGGCTCTCCGCACCTGGAACACATACCTCTCACTTCTAGGTACCCCCAACCAGTGCGCCCACTCCTGTACCCCGGTAGTTACCCCAGCCGGTGTCCCAAGCCAGTAGTGGTTGCAGTTACCCGCCTTCAGGGTCTGACCACCACTCCTGCCAGTGCTCAGAGTGCCCTGTCGGTAGCCTGATATCTTGCCCTTAGAGATTCAGTCACTACCCCAGCCAGCACCCCTTCCTCGCCTGGACACCCCGGGCCGTAACTCGGCCAGTACCCTCTCTCACTCCCCACACCCCGCCAGCTACCCCAGCCAGTATCCCAACCCGTGGATACCCCGGGCCGTAACCTCAGCCAGTGTGGTGCGTGCTACACCCACGGCTCCAGGCTTTCCGCACGCTTGGATCAGCCTGAGCAGCCTGCCTCCGTAGATTCTAGAATGGGGCGGGCCTATCCTACAATTGTACACCCTGTGACGTGCCACTCACCCTCTAAATTACCTCCGCACGCCCGGAGGGGGGCGCCTATGCCCCTGGAGACGCCTCTTTCACTCCGTTCTCCTTTCGCTTCCCTTCATTCCCGGCCAGGTCCCTCGCGGGAGACTGAAAACGCGGTATTAAGAGGTCCACACTCGCTCCAAAGATCCGAGCTACCGGTCTTTGTCTCACACACACACCACTCGCTCGTCTCCACTCCCGCCACCGGCTATACTTTACCGGCGCTCCTCCGCGCTGTCCGATCCCAGGCTGTCTTCTTGGGTCCGGTGTGACCAGCTGTCCTTGAGATCCAAAGGGCGGTCGGCCGTCCCGTCCTCGGTCCTCTTCAGGCGTGGTCACCTCCCGGACGAGCCCCCAATTTGTTATAAATGGGCCAGGAGACCAGCTCCTTTGAAAAGGCCTTTATTAGAAATCAGCTCTGGGTAGGGGGCCCGAGGGGCTGCGCACGCCACCGCTGCTCCCAGTAGACACCACGGAGGAGGAGGTGCAGTCGAATCTGCTGCTGCGGCTGCTGCTGCAGAGTCGGGATTCCTTCCTCACGGGGGTTCCCATAGAATCGCTTTGGCTCGTGTGGTCCAGGGGGTCACCTCTCTCCAGTTCCTTTCAGGTCATGGCGAGAAAGTAACAAACAAATACCTGCTACCTGCAGGTAGCTGGACGTGTGCCTCGCACAGTTTTGTCCTTCTTAGGTCCAGTTTCTGTGTCGGCTCGCTGTCTCAGGGGTTTTTCTAGCTCCAACTGGACTCTCGGCCACAGCCAGGCACCATGGGAGTTCTTTTCATCTCCATATTGGGCGGGGCCCACAGCTCGACGGCAGATGGCAGGGAGCAGCAGGAAGCAGCAGGGAGCGGCAGGGAGCAGCAGGAAGCAGCAGGGGGGAACGACTAGGCAGCGGCGTGCGGGCTTTCGATGGAGAGGGGAAAGCCCAGGATTTAGGGAGAAAGGGTACAGAACTTGGACATAACGAGCAGAAATTTAGGGTACAGATTCAACATGAACGGTTTAAAACAGGCAAGTAACAGTGCAACTTTAATTTTACAGCAAAACAGTGTAACAGTACAACTCGGGAGTGCATAACCTGGGGGTAATTTCTTTCAGGGGGGGCTGCACCTTCCTCCACTTTTTCCACTTCCAGCTTCTCAGACTGATTATCACTGGGAAGGTTTTCTACATTGCCTCTGTTGGCAATAACTTCATAAACTATCCTACATACAGGGGGAAGTTTTGCCGCTGTTGTATTTTTAAGAGTGGCTGCATTATATAGTCTTAGACTCACAGAATCCCATAAAAAGGGGTTAAAAAGACCCCCTGGATCTGCATTTCAGAACTGCTCGTGGACCCAGCATAAGAGGTCTTTTAGTTGGTCCCTTGGGACAGTCATAGGATGTTCTTTGACCATTGATTCTAGCACATCTACTGTGTCTCTCTGCGATTTGGACATTACGTGTCCCATAACTATACTTAATTAGCCCTGAAGAATGTAAAACATACCTGACGTTTTGTCAGTTTTTCTCGTCGCTCCCCTGTTGCGTGAGTGACCAGCAGCCACAGCTTCTGGTTCAACTGTTTCACCAGCGTCTAGGGAGGTCTGAGCTCCTTCTTCTTCCTTTTTTCTTTTTTCTTTTTCCCGGGAATTTTTTTTCCAGCTTCCAGCTGTTTTAGTTATCTCTGTTTTTCTTCAGGTAGGTCCCAGCTCTAGCACTCTAACAGGTATACTCCTCACACAGAGGTGTAGCAGAATTTCTTAGGGAACGTGGGCATGATGTGTTCTGGAATGAGATCTGAACTATCCCAGGCTGGGCCTCAGTTTCAGGCCTGTCTGGAGGTGGACAGGCCTGTGGCGCAGCAAAAATTCAGGTTAAGGTGTGTTTAGGCATTAGATAGGTTAGTTATTTTGTGTTCACGGTGGCTTCCTTAAGGGTGAAATTGTTTGCATTTTTTTTCACACTGAATGCCAATTAGAAAACACTTGTAACTGTAAACTATCTGAAACTGTATTTAACCCACCATTTCGAGATAATAAAGGGAGAACGCATGATCTAACCAAATTGGTTGTATGCGCGTTGCTCGGTCCATCTTCCCATGTAATTAAGGAGTTCCCTGGCTTCTCAGAGGCACCATTAAAAACTGGGGGTTTTATCTTCTTTTTTTTTTTTTTCCATTAGAGCTGGGATTAAATGCTCAAGAGACGGATTTTCGTGTTCGGACTCAGATGTGTATTAATTCTTATCTATAGTACAGTCTCACAAGTTGTGAGTTCTAGCTAACAAAGTGAAAAATGGCTCCATCTCTATCTCTCTACAAGGTCTTTTAAGCACAAATTGTCCAATTATGAAAGGACACCTAAATGATTTTTACTTTTAACCCAATAACCAACCATCCATGGCCCCCAATGCGGATTTTTCTACCCAATTACAAGAAACCACACAACCCCTGAAGAAGCAGATGAAAAAGAAGGACTTAACCTATGCCTTAAATCCTTCATCTTGCTTTATATATATTACTATATTCTAAAACCTAAAATTCTAAGTTTTCCACCTTGTGATATTACACACTTCTATTCAAACTACACACCCATAATCGCAGTGCTATCACTCAATTTTGGAAGCCTTTTCCATGGCCTCAGGTCAAATGTAGTGTTTTCTTGAGGGTCAGTGCCTGTTAGCACAGGAAGCCTAAAACTCAGCTTCCAGGGTTCCAACAAGAAGCCAGCAGCTCCACCGTTGGAGCCCTCCTGGCACCTCCTGAACCATGCATAAAGCTGCTGGCGCCAGCAGCATTTGCATTGCACGTGGATTTGCTGATGCTGTGACCACCCAAACTGCCGCTGCCAGCGCCAGGTACATTATCAGAGTGTCCAGGATCACGTCCAACTCAGCTGTAAGAACCATCGCTTTTCTACAAGCCCCTCGTCACCATGGACATGCCTGGCACACTCACAGCTTCAGAATGCAGGCAGGAGCCAGAAATCAAGCAGCACGCGATGCCAGAAGTGCCAATATGGATCTATGCACACAAAACCCAGGAACCGCGGAATGCTGTTTCATAACAAAGCCAGGGCTCGAAAAGCCTGAAAGACACTGCAGTAGTCAGCACCCGAAAGAGTGGGAGACCTGGACAGCACGAATGGTGCCTGGTGCTGCAGGACATCACACCATGCCAAGCTGCAAGTGGCCCCAGAAATCATCAGAGTGAAGCAGGGCCGCCTGCCAGCACCGACACACCTCATTGCCAAGCAACAACCACGGCAACCATATCAACCTGTTCTGCACAGCCAATGAACACCTGTAAGTCGGCTGGGGCTGGGGGAGGAGAAAGAAAACATAGCCGCTTATCCCTTGAGCCATTTAATCCTAAAGAGGACCCTAATAATGATAAAGGGAACTTATAACTAAGCTTATGCAAACTATAGTTTGCTGTGTAAAGTGAGTTAAGAACAGATAGTCCTTTGCTATGCAATAACAGGATTTCGCCTATTGTTTAAGACTGATAAAACAGGAGCTAGTGCTCTCAAAACTGGTAAAAACTGGATCTTTAGTTTGGACTGTGGTCAGAAGCCTTGAAGGATGACCAGACACCAAGAGAGCCTGAGCAAAGACCAGGTTCATCCAGAGGACATAATGAGGATGACCACTTACTTTGTCCAGCAACCCCTGCCCAAGACCACCAGGAGATAGTACTCAAGTGCAGAGTGATGAAAGACTGATTAACATACGAAGCGAGAGTAGGCGAGGATAGGTTATGAACATGTATAGGCAATGTTGAAACTTTCATAAATATGTATGATCTTAAGTGTAGATAAACAGAGCTTCTGCTCTGTTTGGTGCACACGTTTTTAGTGGAGTTATCCCCTGTGCATCCAGCCCGCTGAATAAACATACCTATTTTACAACCTTTCTGGTGGAGTCCTTTTTCTGCATATCAACAGTATCTCAAAGAAGCTCTCGTTGCCCCCCACCATGCAGCATCAACTGGAGTCATGTAGTGGCAAGTGGCTGAGGCCGGGAGGTCTCAGCCTGCCCTCTACAAGAGGTGGCAGAGGCAGCGGGGGGGGGGGGGGGGAGTTGGGGAGTTGGCAGCTGCCAGGACCTGCTGAGCAGAGCGAGGCAGTGGCAGAAGCGGCAAGAGGGGACTGCGGGATCCACTGTGGTGAGAGCCTGGTACTGAGTGTATCGGTGGGAGTACATGGCAGCAACCACATGGCCATGCCACGGGACCGTGGCAAGCGACGGGCCACTTTCTCAGTGGGTCTGGCGAGATGCCTGCAGCTTTATGCATGTGGGCAGTGAAGAAGAGACCCAGGGAGCCCAATAGCGCTGGCAGAGGCAGCGTCGAGTTCCCTGCCCCTCCCTCCCCCCCCCCCCCCCACCGGTAAGGTGCAGATGCCATCTTGTGGGCTGAGAAAGCCCTTGGAAATGCCCCAGCACTACTACCCCCAACCCCCGCCGCTCCCACCACTCCCAGCACAGCCCACTGCAGAACACCATCCTAGGAGGGACACGAAGCAGCCCCCCCTCCCCCCCCCTCCAAGACCAGGGAACAGGGCATAAGCAGGATAGCCACAGGGAGCAGCAGGTGTCCTCCCAGCCACCGCAGCCACAACAACTTGCCACAACCCGTTCACCTGTGGTGATCCAAGTGTCCAACGTACAGAAAAAAACAAAAAAGACTAACCAAGGAATTAAAATGCATTAAAAACTCCTTTGGTAATATTTTCAATAATCGGACACAACAAATAGTTGCCATAGAAACAGATACCCATTCTAGTGTTGGTTTCTAGGTACTTTCAACAACTTTAGTCCTAACAATACTGAACTCTTTTCTTTTCAAACATGCATTGAAGTTTCAATATAATACTGTGCAATATTTAAGGATTTTACTTTAATTTAATAATTTTCTTCTGTATAAAAGTTACAATAATTTCCAGGCTATTTTTACCCTCCAAAGAAAAAAGAAGCATCAAGGTATTTATTTTCCTCTTCCAAAAATCCTACAATTTCAGTTATGGGATTTCAAAATCCAAATTAAGTTTTGTTCTGTCATCTAAAACTCTGCAAATATTTTATTCAAAGATGAGAACTGTTAACTATTTTTAGTTTATCTAACAATTAACAAATCTATAGCAAATCAGCCAAATTTTTAATGTAAAGCTCTAAAGCTTAAAAGATTATTGAGTCAACACCAAAAGGAAACCTATTAAATACTCATACTGATACATACATTATATTCATATAATATTCATGGTAATATTTACCTATTTTTCATCACCTTATGGTGTTATTGCTTACAAATGCAGATACAGATGATAAAACCTAATATTTGACTAAACACAGTAATAATTCTAGATAATGACAACATAACACCTAGTATATTTGTGACATTCTGAAATTCAAAGACATTGCTTGTTCTGTAGGTCCTGAGGGGAACATTCTGGGTTCTTGGGGGCAAACACAAAGGTACTAATTTGGTGTAGAAGAAAAGCATTTCATTAGCAAATTTCAGTTACAGAGTTTTCTAACCAAATATTTTCCTCCTGTCACTTTTTTTACAATGTCTACAAATGCATTTTAATGCTGAAAACCACTAACAACTACATTTCATATTTCACTTATGCCAACTACTGTTAAAGTCAGTAGTAAGTTTCTGAATATAGCAGGTCTGTCACTGCTACTAAGTATAAGATGCTATAATCACAAAACTAAAGTTATTTGAGATTACAGAAAAGTTAAAAACTGTACATGATAAGGTAATAACAGAAACTTCTAAATTAACAAAAAGAGTTTGCCTTGCACCCTTGAGGTCATGTCTTTATACCTTTCCTGAAGAAAACATATTATTTAAAATTGCATAATCATCCCAAAACATGTTTAAATGAATTAGAATTGTTGTAAATTTCAAAACTCTTAACAAAAGAAAAAGGTTTATTATCTACACTACTACCATTAAGTGATGTTAAGTATACTCATGATAATACAATAGCTGTGTGGGTATCTTGGTTCCTTCCAACCTTGGGAAGCAGCTTCATAGGTGTCCTTAGACAACAAAATAATTCACCTTTGTTGCCTCTGTTCTGCAATACTACAAACTATCTATATTTATAGAAACAAACAACCCATCTGATTTTACACTATGTTTTTAGTATTGTGATTTTACAAAGCAATTCTACAAATACAACTGAATGATGTTACCAACATTGTATCTACCCATCAAATAATAAGCTAAAATCATGACCAAGCAAAGAAGCCTTCACAAGAGAAATCTGAAAACTCCACATATACACATTACATCATCTGTAAGACTCTTAGAATAACAATTTACTTATGACTATTCAAAAGACCTCAAAAAACAAATATTTTAAGGACATTACTAACACAAGGATGTGTCACTTTTAATCGTATACCACAATATGACCTGTAACACCTGACTGAGAAAGGGAGATGTTTCCTTTGATAGTTTTGGTTTGTTTGTAACAAAAAGTGTCCTGGTTTAGGACAAATTTGGGAGAAAACCTCTGAATGGGGTCCCTCTGGGAAGCAAACCCAAACAGGCCCTCCCCCAACTGGTCCGGGAAAGAATTTCCTTGGAGAAAAGTGGAAAAAACTATTTATTTAACAAACAAACTGCCCACAAGTATAAATAATTAATAATATGAAACAACAAAACCTCCCGCTGTTCTGAAGAGAGATGGGAAAATTGAGGAAGTCCTTGCCTTGGGTGTAGCTCAGCTTACTCAGTCTCTTATCAGTACCTCTGGTGCTGGAAAATGCTGAGGCCCAGGCCCCAGTGGGCTGCAGGTGTGAGCTCCCAGTGCTCTCCTGGGTGTCAGAGATGGTCTGAAGATCACTCATCTGCCTCACGACCGTCGCCAAGGACAGAGACTGAAACCTCAAGGCCTGAGACTGAGACCCTTGGAGAAATGGGGGGGCTTTCTAGCCTGGCCAGGGTGAGATGTTTGCCAAGTTCTGTCTGCAGGTGTGCTCACCAGACCAAAGACTGGTATGCATCTACCAGTGTAAGAACAATGGACCAGATTCCAGTTGGGCAAGCCTGAACCAGCGAGCAAGCCTGGACCGGCCTGTGTCGAACTAACGGTTGCACCTGCTCCTCACCACAATACCCCATCTTTTTGGCCAGTTGCCCCCCGCTTTGAAAAATACTATAAAACCACAAAAGACAGAGACCCATTTCATGTACACCCCAAGAGAAGACGCATCTATTGGTCAGCACTCACCACGAGGATTCCGTTTTCTCTGTTGGTAGCTATATAATCCCAATCCCCTCTTTCTTCTCTTTTTCTCTCTCTTTTCCTCTCCCTCTATCTCATATTGTGTTGTGTGCACTTAATAAAGTGTACTGCTATTGAGAGCAAATTGTTGCTGTCCCCTGCTGTGTCTTTTGTGCTCTGAGATCACTCGAACCTTCACGACCCCCACTTGTATTAGAGGATCGTGACACCTGGGTTTTCAGTCCAAAGCAGGTTCAAACAGTTCCAAGAAAAAGGAAAAAAACAGTCCAGGCAACTTCTCTGCCTCAGCTAGCTAAAAACTAACTAAAAGCAAAGGAGATCTCTGTCCCACTGTCTGTCCGTGCTGTAGACAACACAGTCCAGGAGCAGAATGTGGAGGAGTGAGTGCAGTTTCTGAAAACAAACTCTGCGCTGCTTCTTTCTCCCCTTTTGCTCTTGGAACCAGTCTTCAAGGTATACAACATAATATTCAATATAAACAAAACAGACAACTGTAGATACAAGCATCAAAAGTCACCCCAGGACAAATAGTAAATAGTACTTTCAAAGGAGTTGTATATATATGTGCATTGATATAGTTATTTATAAGTTCTTTATAATACCATTAATTATTTAGCTAAGGATAGATGACAAAACCAGCTGTTCTATGAGTTATTACTAAAAGATTTCCTTTAAAAATATGATAGGGAAGCTCCTCCCAGTCTAGGTCTTAGCCTTGGCCAGGCTATGGCCTTGACTGGCAGGAAAAGTATCAAACCCAGGTGTTTCTGTGCTAAAGATTAAAGCAAGTCACTTTGACTAGCTGATTTGGCTTTGCAAAAGCTGAACCCCTGTCCTTTGAGGTAAACATGAAGGCCTCATCCGGAAGAGGCCTTTCAAGTCCTCATTGTGAAAAGGAGGCTCATCAGCGATGGCAGACCCTGGATAACAGTAAGGCATATAGGTAGTTATAAGTTTCACCTTATTAATTTTACTCAAAGGTCCATATTTTGTGCCTGTTATACTTGTTAAAACAAAGAAAAGGGGAGAAGTGTGGGGTGGATGTACATCCCCCTTAAAAGTCTTGGGTGGTCTCATGTTCTCATGTTTTTCTTATGTTTTTCAATCAATTCACAACATAACCTAGCAAGCTGACAGCTTGTCAAAACCAGAAGACTGTCAATAGTAAGACAATCTGCCCATCACCCTACCAAACTCCAAGACTGAAATATTTGGAAGACATCAGGAAGACATCAGTGGTAGAAATATGTGTGTTTTTAATTGAAATGGTTTCAAGTTGAATTGTTTATTGTTTGTGGTATTAAGTTGTAATTTGTAACTATAAGTAGTTAACCTGTGGCATGTGTCGTGGGTTATGTAACAAACAAAAAAAAAAATGTTTATTCTGTTTTTCCATCTGTTGAAACCGGTTGGGGGGATGTTTCCTTTATCTTGTGTATAACCCATTCCTCATAACTCCAGGGGGGTGGGGGAGGCAGGTGTCTTCAGATAATGGGCCAGCTGTTAAAACCAGGTGGTGCAGTGTTCCTTATCTCTTCCACCACCCATCCACCCTCTGGGGGGGGGGAAATCTTCTGGTAATGGGCCATTAAGGCTCACCACATGACTGATAACATTACATCATCCCATTGTGAGAAGCTCCATCCTGTGCGGGGAGCCAACTGTTCCTACCTAGATAAAAACTGAGACTCAAACACCAGGTATCCTGTTTTCCACTGGATTCCCGGAGGAAGACCAAACCCATCTCGCCATCACTGGACCCTTTCTACAGGATCATCTCTACTCCAACAGAACCCCATCTGCAACTCCAGGAGGACTTACTTTGGACTGATTCCAACACCCTGACCAACAGGGTGTCATGTCGTATTTCTGACTCTGTCGGGGTTTCTAGGACTTTGTTTGTTTGCTTGCTTAGGGTTTTTTTTGTGTACTACTACATTTGTATTCTTAATATTCTTAGTGAAGAACTGTTATTCCTATTCCCATATCTTTTCCTGAAAGCCCTTAATTGCAAAATTATAATAATTTGGAGGGAGGGGGGGGTTTACATTCTCCATTCCAACAGAAACTGAAGCTTTCCCTGGCAGATACCTGTCTTCCCAAACCAAGACAGCATGTTAGCCTGAAGGATTGGGATCTCACCTGACAGCTCCTGGAAGTGAGTGCTGCGACTCCAGTGGTACATGGGACACAGCACTGGCTGAGGGGAGCTAGGTTTGTCAAAATTGGGTGGAAAGTCTCATTCAAATTAGGCCCATGCTGTCTTTGTTATCTTGTCTGCAAGGTGCCTGCAAGAAGGATAACAAAGAACACTTTGCATTTTTTAATAAAACAAGAAAGAAGGAATTGTCACAGTACAGCTGGACAGATAAAACTGGTCATAATAAGAAACCCAATTTGGATCTCCTAGTTCTATAAACAAGTCCCTGGGTGAGCGATGATAGGATGGATTTGAACACATACAAGGAACCCTCAGCCAACCCCATTTGATCCTAATTGCAAACATATCATTGGTCAAGGAGCTGGGTGGTGTTAAGACCCAGACCAATCAGCTGTCTAAACCTGGGAAATTCAAACCCCCTATAAAAAGAGCTGCCGTAATAAACTCTTGGCTATTTGTCAATGAACCTTGGTGAGTTCATGTCTTTTCTGTCTCCAACCAATGACTCCTAATGTAGTACTTAAATATGTTATCACAGAGGTGATATCACCATTTCTAATTGGCCCAGCCTTGACCTGTGGCACGTCCATCTTTGGAGTCACCAGGGATGGGCTCTGCCAGACATGGAGGAAGCCTCTAGCAACTTCTCTCCGAAGCCACTCCTGTAGCACCCCCACTACCAAAACCAGGCCATAGAAACCCAATACACTCCCACAGCCTGACCAGGGCTCAAGGAGAAACCAAGAGAGTTGTCTTTGATCCTACAACCCCAAACAAAGCCAGATGGGGCCTTGTCCAGTTTCTAAATACAGAAAGGTAAATACATGTTTCACCAATGAGCAGATACATATATTATATGGATAATAATGCTTTGTTAATGAGTGGATACATATAACATTTTGTTGGAAGGTTCATCTAGAGGACAACTTTGTCTCAGGGCCTGTGGTTCAGGCCTCAGTCAGGGCCTGTAGTTCAGGCCTTAGTAAATCAAGCTTCTGCCCCTTCTTATCTCAGGAGGGAGCAGTCAAGTACTGCCAAATGCAAGGGATGTCCTGCAAAAGCATCTTGGAGGCTGCACAGTGTGTAATTGCAACTGCTGCTGCCAGCCAAGCATCATTAAAAAGGGATTTGAGTTCAAGCACAGTCCCGATTTAACCCCAGCCAGAAACCAAACCCCACGCAGCTGCTCTCTCACTCCCCCACCAGCAGAATTGTGGGGAGACAAAAGGAGATGCTGCTGAAGGCACTCCCCCCTGATATGTTACAGCTGTGCTAATTATCCATGAGTAGAAACAGCCTTGCCCTCACAGCCATGGGCCTTATAAAGAGTGAGTTAGCTGAGTTGGAGCTCAGTTGGAGTCTGTTTGCTGTGCTGAGAAGACCTAGGGACAGGAGGTTGTGCAAGGGCCAGAAAAAGTAAGCTGCTGTATGTTGGACAGACAGGGTTAGGCGGCTGTGCTAGAGCCAGAGCTGAAGGAGAGCCAGAGCTGCTCTTAGAAGATACAGAGAAAAGGTATGGAAGACTTTTTGAATATCAAGATGCTGATACTTGAAGCCTTCTGATGATTCTAATGAAGCACCTTGAGTGCAAGTGCAGTGTCCATGTCGACTACCACACATATCGACTGCGACACAGAATTGAGAAGAGAATTGGAAGGGTAAAAGGTAGAAAACTATTGTGTTGAGATAAAGACAGTTTAACAAGTAAACCAAAACACACAAGCAGAGAAAAATAAGGAATTAATTCACTGCATCCCATGGGCAGGCAGGTTTTCAGCCATCTCCAGGAGAGCAGGGCTGTATCACACATAACGGTTACTCAGGAAGACAAACACCATCACTCCAGACATCACCCCTCTTCCTCCTTCTTCCCCCAACTTTATATACTGAGCATGATGTCATATGGTCTGAAATATCCCTTTGGTCAGTTGGAGTCACCAGTACCAGCTGTGTTTCCTCCTAACCTCCCATGTACCCCCAGCCCCCTTGCAAGTATGGCCATATAAAAAGCTGAAAAGGTCTTGGCTCTGTGTAAGTCCTGCTCTGCAATAACAAAAACATCTTTGTATTATCAACCTTGTGTTTAGCACAGATCCAAAACACAGCCCCATACCAGCCACTGTGAAGACAACTCTATCCCAGCCAAAACCAGCACAATATGCGCTACTGTTCCTTGGCAGTGGCTTACCACGCCTTGTGGTAGGCAGAAAAAGCAAGGCTTGAAGCCAGAAAACCACTTCTGATGCCTTGGGAAGGCTGACCTGGAACAGAGACTAGACAGAGCTAAGAGAATAAAGCAGGTATTTATTAAAAGGCCTTAAAGGATACACCTTGGGCAGTACAAGAGCCTGGCCAGAGCTATACCCAAGATGGACCCAAAATGGTCTTACATTTTTATAAGTTTTGCTCCATTTGCATATTGAGGTTAATTGTCCAATTACAGCTTCAGATTATGAAGTCCCATCCTTCTTGTTTTCTCTCTTCAGTCCACCACTGTTTATGCTTTTGGGCCTCAAACTTATAATGGTTGTCCTTGGTCTCAAGCTGGAAAAGGATTTGTTTTGTGTACCCACCCTGTGAAGAGAGCTGTAAGGGTTTTGGTTTGAAACTGGGTGGAAACACCAAATTATGTAATGGTTTCACGTTCGCTAATTTTTACTTTTCTCGGCCAACGCACCAATTATGATATGGTTTCAGTGCTTGCTATTTTTAGATATGACTAGGAGAACACAAAAAAGCAAAACAGGCTTACCTTAAAATTACAAAGATCGTTTATTTACACACACTAAAAGAATGAAAATAAGAAAAGAAAAAAACAAATTAAACTTTCAAAACATCCTTCTCTCCCCCTCCAGTGTTCACTTTCCCACACACAACATAAAAAGACAAAACCTGTAATTTCAGCCAGTTTTACCATTTAAAAATAATCTTTCATCAGTTCCTTTAGGAAAGGAGTCTCTCTTAGAAATTTCTATAGAGAATTCCCGCTGACAACACAGAACAGTTCTCTTGTGGGTCCTGACTTTCACAAAGGCAGATGCCCAGGAACCTGCCTTGTGAAGTCTGTCTCAGCAGTTTTTCCTGACACTGCACATGGGCCATATCTGCTGACTAGGGGTACTGTTTAAGGATGCCTCCTCTAGTATTAAACAAAGATTCTCTTATTCTATTTTCAAAATCATCATCATCTCAAAACCTAAAAATCTCTCCCTTTTTAGGAGCAAAGAGCTCCATATTGTTATAAATGGGCCAGGAGACCAGCTCCTTTGAAAAGGCCTTTATTAGAAAACAGCTCTGGGTAGGGGGCTTGAGGGGCTGCGCACGCCGCCGCTGCTCCCAGTGAACACCACGGAGGAGGAGGTGCAATCGAATCTGCTGCTGCGGCTGCTGCTGCAGAGTCAGGATTCTGTCCTCGTGGGAGTTACCAAAGAATCACTTTGGCTCGTGTGGTCCAGGGGGGTCACCTCTCTCCAGTTCCTTTCAGGTCATGGCGAGAAAGTAACAAAAAATACCTGCTACCTGCAGGTAGCTAGACGTGTGCCTCGCACAGCTTTGTCCTTCTTAGGTCCAGTTTCTGTGTCGGCTCGCTGTCCCAGGGTCTTTTCTAGCTCCAACTGGACCCCCGGCCACAGCCAGGCACCATGGGAGTTCCCTTATCTCCATACTGGGTGGTGTCTCTAGCTCGACGGCAGGCAGGTAGAAAGCAGCAGGGGGGTAGCAGGAAGTGGCGGCGGGCTTTACTCCATGGAGAGGGGAAAACCCCGAATTCAGGGAGAAAGATTACAAAACTCGGGACATAACAAGCAGAAATTCAGGGTACAGATTCAACATGAACAGTTTAAAACAGGCAAGTAACAGTGCAACTTTAATTTTACAGCAAAACAGTATAACAGTACAACTTAGGAGTGCATAACCTGGGGCTATTTCTTTCACATATCACTTTTAACTAGACCTTTACATCCTCCCAAACAGCATCTATATGCTACAGGGAAAAAAAAATAGTCCATTCTCCATAGTTTACTAGAAATGTCCAGCCAAATTAGGCCACTCCTCTTCCTTTGCCTCAAATAGTCTTTTCACTCTCTCTTCACTGACTTCAGTTTCATGCTATGTCTCTTTATGGTTTCATCACTTTGTCTGTCCTTACTCCAGGAAGGGCCAGTGCTCTGGGAGTTCCATCTGCTGGCAGGAAAGAGTTATAGCTTGCCCAGGCCTGCGGTGGTCACGTGGTCTCTGCCGGGCGAGAGCCGCAAAGATTTCAAAGCCATGCCAGTGGAGGAAGGCTCAGAAACGGCAGTTACGTAGACTGAGGGATGCCTTTCCCCTGCCACCCCTCAGTCTAAATCTGGAGTGGCTCAACTCGGGGGTGCTCCCAGGAGCCCGGGAAGGGGGGAGGAAACATCTCCTCCCGGCCCTGGCCGGGGAGCAAGCAGCTGCCAGGGCTTTTTCCTCCCCTCTCCCCCGCCGGCAGCCGGGGGGAAAGGGGTTCAGATGCCCGGGCTACTCCCCCGCCGGGGCAGCAGCTCCCGGAGGCCCAGCGGGCCCGGCCCGGCCACCCAGGGGGAAGCAGGGCCTGGCCCGGCCCGCCCCGGCTGCCACACAATGTTACCTGGTGGCTCACCGGGAGAAAAGAGGGAGGCCTCAACACATTCTCATATAAAATATGGATATTACCAAAAGTCGCATTCTGTTTTTTCAGTGGTCGAACCACGTGCCAATAGCTAAGAACTGACTTCTGATAGGTCTGTCCTTTCTAAAGAAATTCAAAGGTTCTTACAGGACAATATTCCTTTTTTTTTTTTCAACTAAAAACCAAACTGTTAACCCACAACAAGAGCTTACTAACACTTAATATGAGGCTCAGAACTACACCCCTAGGCAGCACAGAATCTGAAAAACATGAAAGCTAAAACTTAAGGCATCAGTTCAAATTTGAGTTCATGGAGCTTACATATATTTGTCCTTGCATCTGAGCTCCCAAGTTGCCTAAACTGATCCAGTCCTTTGGGATTTTCCTGTAGCAAGATCTTACTGCCTGATTGCATGAAAACTCCCAATCCATTTTAGTGCAAAGTCAAGCAAGTTAATGCAGCAAAGTAGTTCAAAACTCATGTGTCTGTCTGACTGACGAAGTTGTCTCTCTCAACTCACTCTCCTTTTGGCTACTCAGATCAATGGGGTTTATGTGCAAATAGGCACTAGGAATTCAGTTAAGGTAGTTAAATCATTTACTCATCAGAATCATACAGTGTAAATGAGGAATGTGAGCAGATATATAGATCTTTTTGTTGTGCTATGAATTTCTTACAGGACATGTCATGTATAAGGATTACTGTCTAACTATTTTATCTGAAAAATGTAACATACTTTATAATGCCAACACCATCCATTTTGTACTATGATGGGTCAAAAAGGCAGGTCTTTGTTTTTAGCATGCTATTTTGAATAATAGTTATTTCTTAAGTACACTTTGCCAAGGGGATAGGACAGACACAGCAGGCTTACATCAAGGGCTGTTGATTTTTTTTTTTACACTGTGGAACTGTTTCAGTTTTTTGTTTGTTTTTGCTTTGTTTTGAAATTTCTTAACAGCCTTATCTGAAACAACAGTGATTTATGTAATATTGAAAATATACTTCTGCATTTCAGAAGAGGCAGTGAACATATTTAAGTTTCAACATTTCACAGATTATTAATTTCATTACTGAAATAATGAATAATTTCATTATTGAAAAGATAAATAGAAGAGCAAAAATATGAAATTCCTTTTTAAGTATTTTGCTGTTACTCCCAGCTGGTGGGTGCTGGGCAACTGTATTGTGCATCACTTGTTTTTCTTGGGTTTTTCATTTTTTAATTTATTTACTATTATTTTTATATTTTACTTCGTTTCAATTATTAAACTTTTCTTATCTCAACCTACAAGTTTTAATTTTGATTCTTCTCCCTGTTCCACCAAGAGGGGGGAGGTGGGAGTAAGAGAGTGTGTTGTTTATTCGCCAGCTGTGCTTAAACCACAATAGTCCTTTCTGGTGCCCATCATGGGGCATAATGGGTTGAGATAATGACAGATCTGACCAGTGTGTTAAAAAAAATATTGTTATAAGCATTCACTGTATTGGTTTAATAGCCACTGGTTAGTGTGGATTTCTTTGCTCACAATTATTGCACCTGTTCTCAGGGTTGTATTGTGTAATACCTGTGTCTTGGTTTAAAAGACAGATGTCTGCCAAGGAGGTCAGGAACCTTCCTGGAATGGAAAGATGACTCCCCTCCTCCCAAATTATTATAACTTCAAAATTATGAGGCTTTCAGGCAAAAATATGGGGAAAGGAATAGCAGTTCTTTACTAGCAAATATATATGTATAAACCAGAACAGAACAAACAACAAAAAAACCCCAATTGTCAAGTTTGGCAGGCCAACCGAGGAACAAGAGAGACTGCTGCTTGGTGTAAAGTAGTTTATTACATGGCTAGATCAGTCTCACGAAGGTAGAGTGTTACAGTCCGTGCCATCATGCAAAAGCCTTCTAGCATAGAGTCCCCATGTCCCAAGCAGAAGCAGCAGTAGCAGCAGTCCCGATACAATGCATTATATTCATAAATCATCCAATCAGCTACAAACATGATGCTATTACTGTCTTTTTGCACCTATCCTGGTCTAACACAGTTGTGCGACAATGGTCATCATTCCTTACACAAGGCCTACACATATAGCCTATCTATTCTGTCTAGCAACGTTAGCAATGCTATGTTATGTTTATATTATGTCTAGAACTTAGTTAACTTTGTAAAAGGTAATGTTACTGAACTTTAAACTGGACTTTAGGGCTTTTCTATTAACTAATATAGTCTTTTATTTGCTTAAGGCACTTAAGACACGTTTTTACTTACCTAAAACTTACATTCCCACTTCATGTCTGTGTGACTTTATGTGTCTCAGTTTCTCTGAGGGTTTCAAACCAGCCCCTACATTCTTTTCTGCCTCTAAGCCTGAGTGCATGGGATCCTGGGAGATTTCTCTCTGGTTTCTAATACCCAATAACAGAAGTTTTTCCACCTGTTAAGCATCACTTTTCCCCTTTGGTGAAGTTATAACCACAACCGGCAGCAATTGGTCTCGGTACCACCACTGGCAGCAGACAGAAAATGGTGAAGGCAGGCAGATCCGATCCTAGTGCCAAGTTACAAGACAGCAATATCCCCAGCCAGATACATACACTCTACCACCCATGCGGCCGCTCTCCTTGATCCCTGAACCTGAAGGGGAGAGGCAACCCAGCCCGGCTCCCCCCGCCAGGGTCGCAGTTGAGTTTACTTCTCTCACGATATCCCCTGAACCATGAAGATGGGGGGGAAGCAGCGACAATTTCTTGTACAAATTATTATGGGATACACCTTATGAGCCCTCCCCAAGACAGCTGGTAATACCTTACTTGCAGTATGTGTTCCCTGTGGTGATGTTTATTGTCCTTGGGTCCTGGGCTAAGACTATCCTTATGGGGTACTATTGTGGGGTACTACTTTGTAGTACTGGGTTATGATATGATAGTTCATTTTCTTATTTCATTTCTGTTTTCAGGAAATTGTTCTTTTCTCAACCCACGATCTTTACCTTTTGTGACTCCAGTTCTCTTCTTCAGTCTGCAGGGGGGAGGGGGGGGGAGAGGAGGAGTGAGCAAGTGGCAGTGTGATTTGGAGAGTTTCAGTGGGAGCACTTAACTGGGGACCACCATTCGTAAACCACAACACATGGTCTCACCTGGAGCCTCTGGCAAAGATCAGGAGAAACCTGAGGTCAACCATTAGGGTTTTAGAGCCAGGGTTATCAAGGATCAGAAGCCACACTCCAGCTGTGTCCTGGTTTAGGGCAAATTTGGGAGGAAACCCCCAAAGGGGTTCCTCTGGAAAGCACACCCAAACGGCTCCTCCCCCAGCCAGTCCGGGAAAAGAACTTCCTCAGAGAAAAGTGGAAAAAACTATTTATTTAACAAACAAGATGCCCACTAGCACAAAAAAAAAAAAAGAAAAGAAAAAAAAAAAAAAGAAACAATAAAACCTCTCGCCACTCGAAGAAAGATGGCAAACTGAGACAGTCCTTGCCGTGGGTGTACCTCAGCTCACTCAGTCTCTCACCAGTCCCACTCCCTCTGGAGGTCCAGGCCCGGCAGGCCGCAGGTGTGAGCCCTTGCTGCTCCTCTGGGTTTTTCAGTCCAGAGCAGATTTAAACAGTCCCAAGAAAAGGAAAAAAAACAGTTCAGGGAACTTCTCTGCCTCAACCTCAGCTAGCTAAAACTAACTAAAAGCACAGGAGATCTCTGCCCCACCGTTGTCCGTGCCTCAGACGAACCGCTGGAGCAAGGACTTGTGGGAGTCAGGCAGTTTTCTCAAAACAAACTGCACGCTGCTTCTCTTCCTCCCCCTTCGCTCCCAGAACCAGTTTTAAAGGTACAGAACTTAATATACAGCACATACAGAACAGATGATTGGGGATACAAGCATCATAAAGTCACCCTAGGACAAGCTGAAAGAGAGAGATTTACTGATGGATCCTGTCATGTGATAGGAAACCATTGGAGGTGGAAAGCTTCTGTATGGAGTTCCACATGACAAGTTAGTGAGGCTGCTGAAGGTGTTAGCACTGAAACACATAATCACGGGATGATTATATGCAGGTGCTTTTATTGAAGAGCTCTGGGAATCAGGGATACAGACCCAAATCTGACTCTGACATTGGATTCGAGACGAACATGTTTTATACCTTTTCTGTTATATAACTATATATTAATTATTAAACCTATATTGTTCTATTGTATACATTGATCTTATTCAAGCATGAATTCTTGTGGTTTTTATCAGGCCCCCCAAACATAGTTTCTCATGATTCTTATTACAATTAAACAATAATCATATTCAATTACCAACAATTACTACATTTAACAATCATACCATTTATCATATGACGATTATGCAGATGTAGTTGTACATGATCTAGTACAAACAGAGCTAAACATTTGTTCTCAAGGCCTAGTTCCCTTTCCCAGGCCTCCCCAAGCCCAACCTTTCTTTCCACCACCCCCCCCCCGAATCTATTCTCATGATTTTAGAAACATTTTATCCCTATGCTACTAAAATTTAACCCTATACTATCATTTCCCCCCTTTGAAAGCATTTTCACTTCACTATAATAAGTGTAGATGCTTTCACTTGATACAGTCCTTTTAGCTTCTGAGTTTATATTTGATCTTCATCTTCAAATCCACGGTTGTTACATCCGTTGTCATGGATACTGTCACGAACCGGGAAACCAGAAGATAATGGATGTGGATTCCTGTCTTGTGTCAGGGCTTTCATTATTCTCCAGTTCTAGGATGTCTTCTGTATTTCTCCTTTCAGGATGCTGTAGATTAACCAAATGTCCTGGGTTGATGTTACAATGTGTCCCCAATCGTCTGCTTGGTTTATGTTGGATCTGAGAGTAAACGGGGAGAAAGTGCACAGTTTGTTTTCAGAAATCTCGCAGACTGGCCTTGAGGAGCACTGGCACTGAGACGCAGTTTTTTTTTTTCCTTGCAGCACTCACTTTCGCTTTGCTTTGCTTGTAGCTAGTTTAGCTTAGGGCTGAGAAGCTTCCCCTTTTTTTCCCTTTTTTTCCTTTTTTTTCCTTTTTTGCTTTTTTCCCCTCTTTTTTCTGCCTGTTTTTTTGGAACTGTTCAAACCTCCCCCTAGACTGAGGACCCGGGGGGACGCCGGGGGAGCTGGCACCAGGACCCACCGGGGACTGATCCGGCGCAGTGACATTCACCAGCGCTGGAAAGAATTGAGAGCAAAAACCACCTACAGGAGGGACTTTGTTTTTCCCTAATTCATCATCCAGTATTGTTCAATTTATTGTGCTGGGGGAGTGCTTTGCTGGTCTAATAAACAGGTTTCTTTCCATTCTCTCTCTGAGGAGTTTTTCTCCCGAACCGGTTGGGGGGAGGGGGGGGAGGGTTTCCCTAGGAGTTCTCCTCCCAATTTAGCCTTAAGCCATAACGCCAAATCACTGAGAACATGATTAGCAAGATTATCAAAGTCTCAATGATAGACTTAATCCATGAACTTACATTCCATCCTAACCCTTTGAAGATTTTGTCTAGCCAACTTGTAGTCAAGTCCTCTTGTTCTTTTTGTGCCTCATGCTCTATTTGTTTCAACTGACTGATATCATGTTCTACATCTGCAGTTACATTTGGGATGTGGATGCAGCAATGATCAATTTGTCCTTTTAAAAATCCACACACTCTCTGCTCTTTTAGGAGTATCATATCTAGGGCCAATCGGTTTTGTAAAGTCATTTTTGTGGTGGCTTCTAATTGTACATTTAGTTCTTTGAATCCTTCCCAGGTGACTTTTGCTAATCTATCTACTTGACCTGTAAGTCTGTACAACATTTCTCTGTTTCGGTAGTTTGCTACAGGACCGAATAGAGACTCTAGGGCCCACCCAAATTTCACTCCACTAGAGGGTTCTTGCCATGTTTCATCTTGATTTTCATTCTCTGGAGCTTCTCGTCTTGTCCTTATCTGCAGAAGCTCGTGTTCTCCATTAAATGGGGACTTTTTCCAAATTGGACATAAAGTAGGGAGGCCCAGGGTAATTTCTTTTACTTTCCCATCTACAGGCAGATGTGTTGTCCAGGTACCATCACTTGTTGCCCGTACAAATTGCCCTGGACTCCTGATCATACTTTTATCACATCCTACAATTGTTTTATAATTTACTTTACCTTGTTTGTGTTTGATTCCTCTGCAGGCACAACCTATTTGCAAGGCTACTGCCAGCGGTGCCATTTGTTTTATCTCTATGTCATCAGAAGTGCAATCATAAGTTTTATTACATGCCCACCAACTTTTTATCTGCCTTCATTCTACTACTGGTGGCAGTGTTCATTACTGCTGGATCTGTTTCATTCTCAGAGCCTTCCCATTTAATGCACCAAGGGGTATTTGACATATATTGAAATTTCTGGAGAATGCTCATTGACCAGGCACTGTCCCAGGGTTCTATTTGACCTTTCCAATCCTTTTCTTCACACTTCCATATAAGAGTGGTCTCTGTAGTATTTTCTTTAATCTTTTTATAGTGTGGCAAGAAACATTCTTATTTTGCAAGTCTTGATCTTCAACCCACCACTCCACGATTTGTCCTACCTTTCCATGACTTAGAATACAATCTGATTTCCTCAAAGGCCTCATCCATTCTCCTATCACTTTCCATGTCTCTGACTATTTGCTTTGACTCTGGTACTTGTTTACATGCAATTGTTTTGTTCTTTTATATTTTAGGTAATTTTGACATTATGATTCCCCAGCTTATTGGGTCTCCTGCTGCCTCAGGTATTGGCAGTCAGGCAGTTATTTTACTGCTGGTTTGCATTTTAGCAAAATCTTTGACTAGTCCAATCATTACATTTTCAGCCTGAATTTCATTGGAAACCTTTATCACCTGTGTTTCTGCCTGTACCTCCCTCTTCATTCTAGAATGAAGAGTGGTTAGTTGATCTTTTTGCATTCCATATCCCAAAGCAACATCAATCCCAGCTGGTGACCATAAAATGAGCATTGGCACAATTACTGACATAATTTGAAACAGTTAAACGTGTCTTATCTGTATTTTTGTTGGTCCTACAGCCTGTGCAGTCCACTGTCCAGGATAGACTTTCTTCACTCGAGTCTAGTGTATCCACTCCAGCCACTTTGACTGCTGTAAAAGTGGACAACAGCACTTGATGGGGTCCACTCCACCTCTCTTTCAGTGGTTCTTCATTCCAAGTTTTAATATACACGTCATCTCCTGGATTAATGTCATGAACTGGATTTTTAAGTCAGCGGCATATTCCACACGAGGGCGCTCCGAAGCCATGCTAAAGTTTTCCCAAGAGACATGACATAATTATACACCTCTTGCTTCCTCGTGACATGTATATTCGGATTAGGTTCGGGAGATTCATATGGCCTTCCATACAGTATCTCATAAGGACTGACTGACATCTCACTTCTTGGCTTTATCCGAATCCTCAGTAGTGCTATAGGTAAAGCTTGTGGCCACTGCAGTTTGGCTTCTTGGCATATTTTACTAATCTGTCTCTTTAATGTTTGATTCATCCTTTCTGCATGTCTGCTTGACTGGGGTCTCTATGGTGTGTGGAGATCCCAAGCTATTCCTAGCAATCTACTCACTTCCTTTATTACTGAGGCTATAAAATGTGGGCCTCTATCTGATGAAATCTCTATAGGCACCCCAAATCTGGGAATGATCTCCTGTAGTAACCATTTAACTGTTTCTTTTGCTTGATTTGAGTGACAGGGAAGGGCTTCTGGCCATCCAGAAAATGTGTCAACCCCCACTAACAAATATTTGTATCCCTGAGTTCTTGGTAATTCTACAAAATCTACCTGCCAATAGTTTCCTGGTTCTATCCCTACCCGAATTTTTCCTAACTGTACTTGCCATCTAGCTGCTGGGTTGTTTTTCAAGCAAATTTCACATTTTGTCATTACTGATTTTGCCATTGTTAACATTCGTACCGAGATTAAATTCTGTCTTAACAATTTTACCAATGTTTCTGCACCCCAGTGACACTCATGTTTTGTCTGTAGGATTTCTCTCATTATCAAGGGGGTATCATTATTTGCACTTGTGTAGTTACATACCACCCTTCTGAATTCTTCTGCGCATTCAGCAGACATAGCAATCTCTCGTCTTCTGCTGATTATTTTGGTTTTGAAGACAAATTAAATTGAGATACATTAAGTTTTAAAGGTATCAATGCCATTGCTGGTTATACCTTTTGAGCAACCTGTCGGGCTGTCCAATCTGATTTTCGATTTTCCTCACAAATTTTGGAACTTCCTGACTGGTGTGCTTTACAGTGTATGATTGCCACTTGCTCAGGTTTTTGCACTGCTTTTATCAATTGCAGGATTGCATCTTGATGTTTAATGTACATACCCTGAGAAGACAGCAGTCTCCTTTTTTTCCACAGTGCTCCATGCACATGCATCACTCCAAAAGCATATTTTGAGTCAGTCCGTATGTTTACTCTTTTCCCTTCACTTGATTCTAGTGCTCTGGTTAAGGCCACTAGTTCTGCCTTTTGGGCAGATGTATTTGGTGGTAATGCTTTTACTTCTACTACTGTACTGATTGTTGTTACCGCATATCCAGCGTATCTGGTTCCATTCTCCACGAAGCTGCTTCTATCTGTGAATAACTCCCACTCTGGTTGCTCTAATGGGACATCTTTCAGGTCTTCTCTTGCCGAATAGGTGTACTCTATTACCTCTATACAGTCATGCTCTAATGGGCCTTCTTCAGTTGTGGTACCTAGGAACAAGGCTGGATTCAAAAGGTTAGTTGTCTTTAATGTAACATCATCCTGCTTGGTCAGGATTATCTGGAATTTTATCATCCTGCTTGGAGATAGCCAATGGCCCCCCTTTTGCTCTAAAACAGTGGTTACCATGTGTGGCACATAAACATCTATGTGTCTTCCCATCATGAGCTTCCTACCTTCAACATTACAGTGGCTGCGACTGCCGGCAGACATGACGGCCATCTGGCACTTACATTGTCAAGTTGTTTGGAGAAATAGCCCACCAGCCTTTTCCAGCTTCCCAAACGTTGGGTCAGGACTCCCAGTGCCAGGCGCAGCCTTTCATGTACAAACAGCTGAAAGTCTTTAGACAGATCAGGTAACCCCAACGCTGGAGCAGTCATCAGTGCTTCTTTCAGTTTCAGGAAGGCCTCTTTCTGTGGTTTGCCCCAGGTAAACGGCTGCGTCTTCTGAGCTTCATACAGGGGTTTTGCAATTAGTCCATAGTCCATGATCCACAGACGACACCACCCCGTCATTCCAAGGAAGACTCGCAGCTCGTGTAGGTTCCAGGGCTCTGGAATAGCACAAATAGCTTGGATACGGTTAGTACCTAGTTTTCTCTGTCCTTGTGAGATTTCACATCCCAGGTAAATCACAGTCTGTTGGGCAATTTGTGCCTTTTCTCTAGACACTTTATATCCTCCCATTCCCAGTGAATTTAAAATTTCAATTGTTACCTTTATGCAGGTTGCCTTTTCTTCTGTCGCTATCAGTATATCATCAACATACTGCAACAAAAGGTATTGGTCTCTTGGTACTTGCCCCTCTTTGGTCCAGATTTCTAGTTCCTTTGCCAGTTGGTTTCCCAATAGGGTGGGAGTTTTTAAACCCCATTGGCAGCCACGATCAGGTGAGCTGGGTCTTTCTTCCATTTCCTGGATTTTCCCACTGAAAGGCAAACAGTTTCCTACTTTCTTTGTCAAGGGGTATGCAGAAGAAAGCATCTTTTAGATCAATTACAGTAAACCATTTATATATCTCTTTTACAGATGTCAACAATGTGTAGGGATTGGCAACTACTGGATAAATGTCTTGGGTTATTTCATTTATTGCCCTCAGATCTTGTACTAGTCTATAATCCCCATTGGGTTTCTTTACTGGGAATATGGGTGTATTGTATTCCGATTCACATTCTTCTAGTATTTGATATTTTAAGAATTTATCAATAGTTTTTGCTATTCCCTGCTGTGTTTCTGTTTTTATGGAATACTGTTTGACCTGTACGGTTTTTGCTCCCTCCCTTAGTTCCACATGTACTGGTTGTGCCAGTTTAGATTTTCCAGGTATCTTTGTTTCCAAGACAGAGGGAATTACTGCATCTTCTACTTCTCTAGGAATTTTAGAAACTGGTTTCTCTTTTATCATTAGAATTTTTCGTATTTTCGATTTGGGTATTTTCATTAATAGTTCCCCACTTTCAAAGGTAATTACTGCATCGAGCTTTGCCAATAAATCTCGACCTAAAAGTGGGATGGGGCATTCAGGCACATACAAGAACTCATGAGTTAATATTTTATTCCCTGGTCCAGGAAAAGAACTTCCTCAGAGAAAAGTGGAAAAAACTATTTATTTAACAAACAAAATGCCTACAAATGCAAAGAATTAATAGTATGAAACAATAAAACTTCTCACCGCTCTGAAGAGAGATGGCAAACGGAGACAGTCAATGTTTAACAAACATTAACCCACACTCAGCCAGCCACTCTGGCTTTTCCCGTAAATAGAAAAACAAATCAACATACAGAACTTCATCCAATTTCCTCTCCTGTTTACAAAACACCAATAACTGTGAAATCATGTCAGATTGCAAAGATCCATTTGCCAGAAATCAGGCAAATTGAGATTACTCCACGATTTAAGAAAGGTTGATGCAGTAATAGAAAGTATGGGGGCTTTAGAGCCTGAAATGCCATCCCCAGCTATGATACCAACCATCTGGGACATTCTGGTTGTTGATTTGAAAGATTGTTTCTTTACCATTCCTTTGCACCCTGATGATACCCCAAAGTTTTCATTCACAGTGCCTTCTGTCAATCATGTAGCACCAGCCAAACGATACCAGTGGACCGTATTGCTGCAAGGTATGAAAAACAATTTGCCAGTGGTATGTTGCACAGGCATTGTCAACAATTAGGGAACAATTTCCTGGAGCTTATTGTTATCATTACATGGATGACATTTTAATAGCAACTCTGACCAAAGATGGCATTGCACAAATTCAACCAAAATTGGTACAGGCATTGCAAGAATTCAGACTACAAATTGCCCCAGAAAAAGTGCAACAAGCCCCATAGAAATACCTTGGAGTGAAAATTTTGGACCAAACGATACAGCCTCAATCAATTCAATTTTCAACTAAAATCCAAACATTTAATGATGTTCAGAAACTTTTGGGTAACATCAATTGGGTAAGATCCTATTTAGGGTTGACCACATCACAATTATCACCCTTGTTTACCATGCTTAAAGGTGACCCAGAGTTAACCCCTCCAAGAAAATTAACTCCAGAAGCAAAGGCAGCACTAGAAACAGTAGAGTGGGCAATGACAGACAGGTTCATCAGCTATGCCCTGAAATTCCCATCACAATATTCATTGTTAATTCAGATTTCCATCCTACTGGTATTATTGTTCAGTGGAATGCTCAGTGGTTGAACCCCCTTCACATACTGGAATAGGTCTTTTTGCCCCATCAACCAAAAAAGACAGCACCTATGATTTTTGAATTGGTTGCACAATTACTAATTAAGTGCTGTCACAGGTGCTTGCAGTTGAGTGCTAGAGATGCCTCTAACATCATTATTACTATGAAACAAGAATACTTTGAATGGAGACTTATAAAAAGCATACCATTACAAAGCGCTTTGCAAAGTTACACAGGACAGATCACCTATCATTTACCCAGTCACAGATTATTGCAATTAGGTCACACCACTGAGTTGTCCTTTATCCTAGGGTGACTTTATGATGCTTGTATCCCCAATCATCTGTTCTGTATGTGCTGTATATTAAGTTCTGTACCTTGAAAATGGTTCTGGGAGCGAAGGGGGAGAAAGAAGCAGCGTGCAGTTTGTTTTGAGAAAACTGCCTGACTCCCACACGTCCTTGCTCCAGCGGTTCGTCTGAGGCACGGACAGTGGTGGGACAAAGATCTCCTGTGCTTTTAGTTAGTTTTAGCTAGCTGAGGCAGAGAAGTTCCCTGGACTTTTTTTCCTTTTTTTCTTGGGACTGTTTAAATCTGCTCTGGACTGAAAAACCCAGAGGAGCAGCAAGGGCTCACACCTGTGGCCTGCTGGGCCTGGACCTCCAGAGGGAGTGGGACTGGTGAGCTGAGGTACACCCACAGCAAGGACTGTCTCAGTTTGCCATCTTTCTTCGAGTGGCGAGAGGTTTTATTGTTTCTTTTTTTTTTTTTTTTTTTTTTTTTTTTTTTTTTTTTGTGCTTGTGGGCATCTTGTTTGTTAAATAAATAGTTTTTTCCACTTTTCTCTGAGGAAGTTCTTTTCCCAGACCAGCTGGAGGGAGGGGCCATTTGGGTGTGCTTTCCAGAGGAACCCCTTTGGGGGTTTCCTCCCAAATTTGCCCTAAACCAGGACATCCTTGAAACCATTGAGCAGTCGTACACCTTTAAAGGGTCTTACTGTCTTTACTGATAGGTCTGGGAAAACAGGTAAAGCTATTGTGACAGGGATAGATGACGATGGATAGCACATGCTAGAGGGTCACGATAGCAGGTCACCTCAGCTGATCAAATTACATGCTGTAACCATGGCATTCCAACACTTTCCTCATGATCCCTTGAATATTGTGACTGATTCTGCTTATGTTGCAGACATCACACAGCGACTAGACCAGGCATTGCTAAAGGAAGTTAATAATGCAGCACTGTTGGATTTGTTAAAAACTTTGTGGCATGTCATTCAAGCCAGAAATTATCCTTATATGTATTTCATGTTCGAAGCCATACCAATTTACCTGGTTTCATAGCAGAAGGTAAGCTATTGTTAAGTGTGCCCATGGCACTTTGAAACATGTCCTTGAAAAACAAAAAGGGAGAATGAGTGGTGAAACTCAGAAAAGCAGGATAGCTAAAGCCCTGTACACATTGAATCATCTCACAGTGTTGCCAGATTCTCAAAATCCTGCTATCTTAAATAATTTTTTGTCACTGCAGTCTTCTAATGATGTCCAGTTGCCCAAGCCCACGGTATTGGTATGGGATCTCATTACCAATAACTGGGAAGGCCCTTGGGACCTTGTCACTTGGGGGCATGGATATGCTTGTGTTTCTACAGATGCTAGTGTGTGATGAGTGCCTGCCCGATGTGTGCACCCTGCATTATGCCCTGATCTAGGTCGCAACCAGCAGCGCCCTCCTGACAACCCCGCAGCTGATGCCATGGAACAGTAATAATGTTGGAATATTGCTCTGATTTTAGTCTATACCCATTTACATAGAAAACTAGTTTAGCTCTAAATGTGTGGATGATATGTTTCTATAATGTCATAGAATAGATTTTTGCTACTTTATTTACCCAGTTTAGTAACAACAAAGGCCTTTGTCAATTAGATAAGTTCCGTTGCCAAATGAGATAAGTTGTTTTGTCAAATGAGATAAGTTGTGTTAATTCAGATAAGTTCATTTCCTTTATTAATTCAGATGATTTAACCTCCTTTGTTGATTTAGATAAGTTAATTTGTTTTGTGACGAAAGGACTAAATGAAATTTCCTTGATTTTGAGTACCTTAGTTATAGATGTAGATTGTGTGTAATGTATTGCCTCACAATATCATGTTGTTATTGAATTTTTTTTAATTGCTCATGGATAAGGCTGTAAAAAGAGAGTTATGGAAGATTTTTGAGTAAATCAATGGCCAAAAGAGTTAGGTTTCTCAAGTTAGGCAAAGAGCCTCATTGAATCTAGGCTTGTTATTTTGTGTCATCATAATTTGTTTCACTCATTGTGCTGTGTTTGCTGTCCTATTTGCAAAGGGCCCTGCAGAAGAAAACAAAGATCACCCTATGTCTTGGTTTGAAAGACAGGTATCTGCTAGGGAGGGGAAAGGCCTCCCTGGAAATGGAGAGTTCAAATCCCCTCCCTCCAAATTATTATAATTTAGGAAATTAAAGGGGCTTTCAGGCAGAGGTATGGGGATAGGAATGACAGTTCTTTACTAGTATGTATAACAAGGCAAACAATCAACAACAACTACAGCATTAATAATAAACAAAACCAGGAAACCTTGAGGGGCTTTGTTTTACAAAGACCGGGGTGGGGGTCTGATCTCTTGGACTCTGAGTGCACAAACTGGAAGGGTAGAAAATCCTGGGCTGGTGGAAGCTCTGTTGGTGGTAGCTGGAACAGGAGGGATGTCCCGGCAGGGCAGGGGGGCTGCAGGGATACAGCATAGCAAAAAGCCTCCAAGCAGTGCTGAAGAAATGGCAGCAGTGGGACAGGGCCAGCCCAGCAGGGCAGGAGGAGGCAGCTCAGAGTTCCGGGACACATGAGCAGATGATGGTAGATTCCTCAGGACTGGATCCAGTGGGAAAATGAACTCCTCCCGCAGCAAGCAGCAGCCTCCCATCCTCTCTGCGATGCCAAGAGCAAGAAAGAGCAGAAACTGCCCCTACCCCTGTCCTTTACCTGCCCCCAAACTGGTGTTATCTCCCCCTCCTGACTTTTGGCCACCTCTTTGTTTTGGTCAAGCACTCATAAGCACCCAGTAGTTAGTCTCCTAGCAACTTATGGGGAAAAATTCTCTAGGTAAAAAAAGAACAAATCTAACCCCCATCACCTTATGAAGTCGTAAAACAAAAAGGGGGAGCTGTGGTGGCTGACAGTAGGCCTGTATAGGCCTTACAGTCTGAATCCCGAGTTAGACCAACATAGCCATGACAAAGCTAACAGCACTTCATGAAAACAGGAGCCTGCAATGGCGAAAAACAACTTGTTTCCCAGAAAAAGAATTCTACAGATTAAGACTCTTTTCTTGCACCTGTTTCAACAATCCCAACTGTCTCAGCAAAAAATGGAAACAATATCTTACAAACAACCGTTTCTTGCACATAGACACCTTGTCCAAGACTGACCAATTACCACAGGGTGACAGCTTGTCATTGACCAATAGGGGATAGATACAGGAGGGTTTATAAAACTATATAAAGGGATGTATACAATAAACTTTAACTTTTTTTGCTCCTTGAAAGAGTGGGTCTCGTCTCTCTGAAACAAGGTCAATAGCAACAGTGGGGGACCCCTGCCACTGACCCGTCGACTATCAATTGTTGCCTGCTGAAACCAGGGAACAAGAAGCCGTTGTGAGGAAGTAACACACACGACTCTCAAAATCACATCCACATTATTGCAAATACTCTAAGAAGATGGGTCAGAGGTCCAACCAAGCTAAAGAATTCCCGGAACATGTAAATGAGTTTAAAGAAATGTTTAAATATGTAGAATCTCTATGAATATGTATTTGACCAATGCAATAGAAAAAGTATATAAGAAGAATTGCTACGATTAGTTGGTGTGCCTCTGGCTACGGCTACGTACCCATTGCTGTTATTGTCCCTTTTATCCCTTATTAAACTTTTAAAATTTTTAAAGACTGAGCTTTTTTTCTCACTCTAAGAACGAAAACATTTCTGATGCTTCCAAAACTTTTTCTTCAGGTTCTCAAGCAACTGAAGTTAAAATACTTAAAATAGGCTTTGTTTCTCTTTCTGAAATTTTGAAATCTCCAAACTATGTGTTAGGTGTTAGGCTTTTTTTTTTCCCTCTCAGAGAATTTTCCCCCATTTGTTGCCCAGGATATGATGAATCAATGATACTTAAGAGACAAAAGACCTAGCTGGATGTCTTGGAATTCCATTGAAATGGTCCTGGGGAGGAGGGGGAAGGGGTGCAGTTGTGTCAGTCTCTTACCTGGGGCATGAGCTCTCTGGCTGGGGGGTTTCTCTTGGGAAGTGCAGAGAAGTCATTTTTTTAACCAAGACTTGTCTGGGGAGGTCAGGGGCTGAGCTCAGCCCCTTCTCTTCACGGAGATTGGAGGGGAGAGCAGCTGCGTGTGGTGTGGGGAGCCAGTGCCTGTCTTCCCTAGACGGGGCTGCATTGTGGTTTGCTGCTAGGGTCTGTTTTTTTGCTGTTTCTCCCAGCTGCTGGCATTGACTACTGCCTGATTGGACCTGTCTGCCCCCACGGTTTTCTGCCACTGTACCGGGGTTATTGCAACACTTTGAATTGCTGTCCCGGGTCTGTGTGCCTCTGTTGTTCCACCCCACTGCTCCAAGGCTACTGCTACAGTCCAGCTCGCCACTCGGAGTGGTACTGACACCGGCTGCTCCCTGTGAGTTTTGCAAGGGGAGTGCCATGGTTTGACACTGGCCAAATGCCAGGCACCCACGAAAACCACTCACTCACTCTCTCCTGCTACAGCTGGGCAGAGGAAAAAAAAATTAACAGAAGGTTCATGAGCTAAGGACCAGGAAAAAACACTCCAAGGGCAAAACAGGCTTGACTTAGATGTTATAAATGAGTAATGAGTTGGTTGGGTCTCACAGTTAAGGGATAAATATTATGTGTATGTTAAGAGAAGTTTTATAGATGTATAGTGTGAAAAACTAAGTTCACTTTCTTAGTAAAATTTTAAAAGTTTAATAAGAATACAATTAAGAGACAGAAATAAATCAAATTAATAAAATAATTAATAAACATTCAGCCAAGACCACACACTAACTCGGAAACACTTCTTTAAATGTACCAGTTTGTTACATATTCATAGACTCCTATGCATTATTCAAACATTCCTTGTAGATGATGGTTTTAACCCACCTCCCCCTTTCCCCATTCCATCAAGATGTTTTATTTCTTCTGGTAGCTCCATCCCCTTCTCCCACTCCCTGATAACAGAGGTTCAATAAATTCCTCCCCTGGAGCTCTGGTCACGGCCATCTTCATCTGGATAAGATAATCCAGGAAGGGGGGGGGGGGGGGGGGCATGTTCTGATTATCTTTTCCATTCTCTGGTTTAAATGTTATATGAACAAAAGCAGTCTTTATTTTAATATCATGCTATAGCCTAAAAAATCTATATATTCATCACACTACTATTTCTAAGTTTTATTAATAGCAGAAATAAAAGAAACTATATTAATACAACAAAGTTTTCCAACATTATACATATAACATAATATGTACTTATAACAATAGTTATGTTATTTTTGTATGTTCTCCCCATAGTCCTCTTTTGCTTCTCCCTTGTATTGTTGTCACTGGTCGGGGCATTTAGGGGAGGGCAGGCTCATTACTAGGAGGCACGGCATGACAACACCTGACCTCCAATCAAGTTGTAAGAAAGCGATCTCTACCAACAGACAGCAGAGAAGAAGTTGACTGACAAGACATTGAGAGAGGGCAAAGGTATAAAAAGCAGAACACCCATTTTGTAGATGAACACGTGGCTGCTAGTCACAGAGACTCCCAGTACTGCTCCTTCTCCTTATTCAGTCTTTTGTTGTATTTTGTCAAGGTTTAATAAGCCTTTAAAATTTTTAAGAGTGTCGTTTCTCACATTAGACATATTAAGTGAATTTATTACTAACAAAATCAGAGGAGGATAATGAGAAATAAAATAAGCCCTTAAAAAAACCTTTCTTCCCCCAACCCCTCCCTCCTTCCCACCAGCAGCTCAAAGAGACAGGGTATGCGAGAGACCCTTTTAGATTAGGGTGAGAAGAACTTTCCTCCCATGGGCCTTTGCAGACACATGTTAATATTTCTTAGGTTTTGTTGTTTCATTGGTTTGTTAAGTTCACGTCACCATATATGCACACCTGCCAGAATGTTCTTCCTTCCCTTGTAACCCCATTAGTCCCCCTGGTTCCTAGCCGCCCCTCTGCACCATGCTTCCCTATCCCTATTGGACCTTGACTCTCAGAAACACCCCTTTTATCTGGCATATAACCCTGGATCCTTGGCCCATTTTTGGCTCTTGTCACTGGTCTACATTTGAGGCTGTACCCATGATGCACACAATAAACAGCACTCAGATTTCCAAATGGGATCCTATCTCCTCACCTTTATCGTTAGCTCTTTATTAGCAGAGTTCACCGGGCTCCAGAGGCACTGGTTGCTTTCAGGGACATGCAGTGGCATGATGTAACAACAGGGCGTGGGAGTTTTGGTCAGTTTGTCACCCGAGATTTTCTTCTGCTGCTCATGGAGGGGAGTCCTTCCCGAGCTACACCATGGGGTCCCTTCGCATGGGAGACAGTTCTCCATTAACTACTCCAGTGTGGTTCCAATCTCACAAGCAGCAGTCCTCCCAAAACGGCTGCAGTGTGAGTCCCTCCCACAGGCAAAAGTTCTCCCAAAACTGCTGTGGTATGGGTCACTCTTCCATGGGGTGCAGTCCTCCAAGGACAGGCTGCTCCAGCTTGGAAGCAGGGGCCCCCTCTCTCCACTGAATCTTCCACTGGATCACAGCCTCCTCCAGGCATCCACCTGCTCTGGCATGGGCTCCTCCCCCATGGGCTGCAAGTGGATCTCTGCATCCCCCGTGGACCTCCATGGGCTTCAGGGGGACAACCTGCTTCACTGTGGTCATCACCATGGCCTGCAAAGGAATCTTGGCTCTGGCACCTGGAGTATCTCCACCCTCTTCTTCTCCACTAACCTTGGTGTCTCCATGTTTCCTTCACATGTTCTCACCTCCTCCTCTTCTCTGGCTAGAGAAAAACTGTACCCCTACTTTGTTTTGATTTCTTCTTGAATATGTTATCACAGAGGCATCACCATCATCTCTAATTGGCCCAGACTTGGCCAACAGCATGTTCATCTTCAGAGCCATCAGGGATTGGCTCTGCTGGACATGGTGGAAGCTTCTAGCAGCTTCTCACAGAAGCTGCCTCTGTGGCTTCCCTGCTGCCAAAAACTAAGCCATGCAAAACCAACACAGGGAGCCATCTCCCTTCCCCCCCCCCCCCTCACCTGAGTCACCATTGCCATGTAGAGAGGCTGCTGAGCTTCTGCCCTGCAGCTGTGGGGGAATCATTGCACCTGCCTAGACTCACCAGGGCCTGCCAGCACCCCTGCCGGTTGTGGTTATGACTACATAAAAGGGAAAATTGCTTGATGGGCAAGAGAAGGCTGGTTTGGGGGTTCTGTTTTGTTTGTTGTTGCTGTTGTTGTTTGTTTGTCTTGTTATATATATTCTAGTTATACTAATTTGGAGGTAAGGGGCGTCATATTTTCCCTTTCAGGTGTCACTGGAGCTGCAGGAAAAACAAAAACCCTCCAACAACATTTTTAATGTTAGAGAGTCAAGGCATTACTTTATTCTGGCCAGGATGTTGTTCTGGCCAGGATGTACCACAGAAATCATTTTATCCACACATACCCTGGGTGTACAGAGAGAATCATTCCATGACACATCACTTTTAATAGATTTTTCAGATCTTTTATACAGTCAAAACTCATAGAAGCTAATTGGATCAGTGTTCCTTGCTCTCAAGTTGCACAGTTCTTAGTATTTGGTCTCCCATTGGATCAGGATTTCTTCCCTTCTGATGTTAATTAGATTTTCATTCCTTGATTTTCTTATCAGTCTTTTCCTGAGGAGACATCTCCAACTCTGCCAGAAGGCAGAGTCTGGGGTAGATGTTGGTAGATGGCCACTGATGTTTTGTTTATGTTTGGTCCATGGCCATAATCCCTTTGGGGCTACTCCCAGTCTGTTTAAATGCTAAGCCCATCAGGCCTCACCTAGAGAAGCAATACCCTGGAAAGAAGCTTTAGTTATCTTCCCCCAGGGCAAAGGTGAACAAACCTGGCTAAAGTTATATAATTTTTTTTTAAACTGGTATGTTTTCCAACACAAGAAGGTTCCCACCTTCCTTGGAAGACACCTGTCTTTTAAACCATGACAGTATGTAAAAAAACCCTTTTTCACCTAGCTTTACTCCTGGGTGGGTTGCTTTGTTTTAATATTTTTAGGGTCCAAACTCATCCTGCAGAGCAGAGCTTTCACCAGCCCTGCAAATCTTATATATGGCTGAGAAAGGCAACAGCCAGGTTCCTCCCCCTCCCAATATGGCTGCTTGACCCTCCCCTTTATCCCCTGTAGAATAAATTTTGTTGTCAGACATGGGAATTAATTTAAAGAATGCAAAGCAAAACAAAAAAAGTCCTTTTGACCAAAAGGGCCAAGGAATGTAACAAAGTCTGGACAGCTTGTTGGTGTCCAGTGGGCCCTGCAGGTGGAAAATGTGGAACATCTCCCCCAGAAGAGCCATCCATGAAAGCCATGCCCTGCAGTAAGACACGTGACATTTTTAGGAGCGTTGAAGAGAGCAGCAGTCCTAGTCTGGCTTTCTCAGACAGAGATGTGAGTGATGGGTGGCTGGATGGGGCAGTGAATGCCCCACGGCCCCAAAGCCAAGTACGTTTCAGAGTCTAAAGTGCTGATGGCCATGGAGTGCACCATCTGCTCACCCACTTGCTTGCGCTATGCACGGCCCTGTGCCCCAAGCCCCATGGCAGGCCATGGCAGCAAAGGAATGAAGAGCTTCCAGGGAGCCAGATGATGCAAAAGGGTAGATGAGGGCCCTGAGAGAGCTGGTCGCCCTGCTGGGAAGGGAGCAGACCCATGGTATGACTGTGTGGGAATGGTGCCAAACACCTGACATCCTGACCAAGATTAGAACAAGGGAATGTCGCAGTAGAGACAGACACGACACGCCAAGGTTCAAGTAGCAGTAGCAATAGCAATCTTTATTGTTCACAGCTCATATTTATATGGTTTTCAAAAATCACACGTTCAATCCCAATTGGCTAGCAACTTGTTATCACCCAGGTCACTGGCCTGTGTACGTGCTCACCAAAGATTGGCCAGCAGCATCCCTTCCTTGCAGTTAAGTCCTTCTGCTTTACAGTGCTTTCTTCCTTAAAAATGTTTACTTCTTTTTCTCACAGGTACAGGCTGATCAAGTCAAGGTCAGGGTTACTTGTGTCTGTGAGGCCTTCAGGCCAGCTGTTAGCTGTCACAAATGTTAGCCCTCAAGGCACTGCTAATTTGCATTTTTGCTGAGGATGCTGTGAATCTTGATGGAAAAATCCACTGTATGAGTGCTTGAGACATGTTTTTGTGTGTTACAAAATTATCAGAGGTCCTAGGGACCAATTAGAAGGCAGCGGTTTATCTGTAACAAAATTAAATAAAAGGGAGCTTGCACGAGAAAGAGAGGAAGAAGAGAAAAACAACACCTGTGGAACTAAAAGCTATTACACTGTGCAGGTGTGTTTTCTTATCATTGCCAATATATCTATTTTCTATATTTAGATTTTTCTTTGCATTTGAGCTCATCACCAATATTTGTGAACCTCAATGTGCAAACAGATTACAGCTGTGATACTGATGACGGGACTTTTCGGTGAACCACAGTCTGACGGGGTTAAGTTGCTAGCACATCCTATGAAATTAGGACAGCGGTATTTGCTGGACAAAGAACCATGGGATTTTGTAGTCTAATATCATGGGACAGTGGAGTGTCCTTGGGGCATCGGCTCAATTTAAAGGTATTGCAACAGATTGTCCACACTGCGGTGTCGGAGCTCCCTTTCAGGAGCCCCTGATTAGAGATTTTCTTTTTCCTCTAAAAGTCCTGTACCAGGGTTAAGAAGATAAATGAGACTTGCAGCTTTGGTCTTCAGAGTTGTTTATTCTATTTCTTATCTCAAGTTCTGCACGCCACCAAAACCTGGTGTAACGCACCGAGAAACACAGCTAAAACCATCCCAGACAGAAGATTCCAAGGTTTTTTAAAGGTTTCTAGTCCAACTACCTCTTAAAATGTACTATGCTTACAGTTTTGTGCCAATAATCACTACCTATTCTAAACACGCAATTTCTGTGTCAAACCCATTCTACTAATGTCTCTGTGCCACTGTTACAGCACAAAATGGAGCAGAAGAAGAAGAGACATCACCCAAAATTCTCCATCTTGCTCTCATCTATCTCCATACTAAAAACTCAAAACTACAAATTTTCACCCTGTGACAAACTAAACTACTATTTATTTCAAATCTTCGTTGTTTTCAACTCATCTCTAAGTGTTGGAAGTTTTTGCCATGGACTAAGGTCAAAGGCAGTGCTTTCCTGGGGTCCCAGACAGGGTCTCGGACCCCCCAGGGCAGCTTGAGGGATTTTCCACGTGCCCTGGACTCCAACATGCAGGACATAAAATCTCTGACAAGCAATTAGAGCAACTTTTGTTACTGGTTAAAGAACACTGTACTTGGTTTCTAAATGACAGAAGCTTTGATGTTAAGGTCGGGAAGCATTTGCGAACATGTAAGGACTTAGGTTTTTCAATTCCTGATTTGGTGATTGTGAAAAAACAAAGTTCACTCTTTAGAATTTTAAAAAGTTTAATAGGCAAAAAGGGACAATATCCAGCACTGGGGTGTTTTTGGCGATGGGCCAGAAAACACACCTATAGCTTAAAACAGTGTTCTCTAGATACTGTTAGATTACTGGGGGGTACATGCATATTCATCAGTTTATACATTATTCAAACATTTTTGTGAGTGTTTGATGTTCCAGGGCGCCCAGGACCAGCGGCAGCAGCCCCAGCAAGGGCAGGGGGCCCAGAGTGGACCCCTCACCCGCTTCCTCCTCACACTGTTTCACGCAGTGTAAGGAATAAAGAGCTTGACTCTGCCAATATATCAAGCACCAATCAATTTATTTATTCATTATTTCAAGTGGTAAAGTGTAAGCAAAGCAGCGTGCTGGGTACAGTGGGGGTCTCCCCTCCAGCTGCACACTGGCTACAAATTTTTGCTGGTATTTATTGAGCATTTTCATAAGCATAATGTCCTGGGTTGTGGAGCCAGAGTTTGTATATTTTATTTTCATCTGTTTTAAAGCAGTTGGGGAGATGCTTTTCTTTATCACTGGTAACAGCAAGGGGGGAGAAACCTGATGCCTTTGAGTAATAGGCCATTAGCACCTTCCCAGCCTGTACCTTCCCCCCCAGAGCGGTGCATCTGCATTTCTATCACCCTATTGTGAGATACATCACATCCCCTGGCAGTGGGGGGGGGGGGGGGGGGGGGGGGGGCAGTTTTGCTGTCTGGATAAACAGAGACTCACAGACATGAGAGCTGCTAGTTTTTCACCCAATTTCCTGGGAGGAAGACCGAACCTCATCTCACCAACACCAAACTCCATCTCACCATCCCCGGACCCCCTCCTCATCATCACCAGACCCCTCCTCACCACCCCTGGACTCGCTTTTCTACAGGATCATCTCTATTTCAACAGAATCACATCTGCCACTTCAGAAAGACTTACTTTTGGACTGCTTTCAACACTCTGAATCACAGGGTGTCAAGTTGCAGCTCTGACTCTGTCCGGGTTTTCCAAAATTGTTGTTTATTTGTTTATTTGCTTGTTTGGTTGGGTGGTTTTTGTTTCCTATTACATTTGTATTGTTAATATTCCTAGTAAAGAACTTTTATTCCTATCCCCAACATCTTTGCCTGAGAACCCTTGATTGCAAAATTATAATTTGGCGGGGTGTGAGGGGTTTGCATTCTCCATTCTAGGGGAACCCCAGTTTCCCTGGCAGAAACCTGTCTTTCCAAACCAAGACACATATCTCAGCAGGGTTTTTTTTATGATTTCCTCCTAGTTTCTATTTGTGAATTTTAATTTCTATACCCCATTGTGATCAGTTCTTATTGATGACTTATAATTTCTATACCCTAAAGTTGTAAATTAGTGAAGATGATGTCCAGCTTCCCTTCTTCAGAAGTACACATCAATGATGGTGAGGTCCAGCTTCCCTTTTCAGGATTACACATCAGCGATGGTGAGGTCCAGCTTTCCTCTCCAGGATCGTAAATCAGGGAAGGTGATGTCTAGCTTCCCTTCCCAGGATAGTCCAATTTTCCTTTTCAGAATTATCAATTCTTACCTAAGGATAAGATCACTTTCTTCTTTTATTTAGGTGATTACAGCTCCTTTTATATTTTCTAAATCTATAGTTCAAAGATTTTTGTTACAAAGCAGCTTAAAGCTTATAATAATGTTATTTTTAAGCAAATAAGACTCCTGCATTCTTCTATCCTACATGTTAAAGAAAACTTAAAACTTATATTGTGATAACTTTAGTGTTCACATTATTCACTTATAAGCAAGCAAAATATTTCTCTTAACACCTCCTTCTATGCCTTGCTTTGTTTATTAAAACTTATTTTCATAACTGTCTTGTAATAAATGGCGAAAGCTGATTTAAAATAAAATAGAATTTATTGCCAGTGAAAAATCACGGACGCAAAATTGACAAAGCCAATACAGAAATTGACAGAGTCAGCGAAGCAAGGAAATACAGTGCACACTGGGTGAGCTTTGTGATGAGTCCCGTGACACATCACCCCCTAGGTCTCACGAAGAACTCAGTCCAGGTCTGCCACTCTTATATCCTTAACTCAGTGAACAAGTCTGGAGAAGTCCAGTGGTCCCGGTATCGAGGGGAGCTTGAAACTTCTCGGGGTTTGAGCCACTGCCCAGTCCAGGATTTCTATAGACTTTTTGTTTCCTGATGGTGCTGCTGATGGAATCACAGTATCTGTCGGCCGGCGTGAATGGATTTCCTGGGTGTGCAGGGTGTATTCTGAGTACTCTTAATGTCCCGGGCGGGATGTATTCTTCTGGGCCATCAACCCTTATCAGATGCCAATTGCTCTTCATCTCTGTGCTTCTACACCCTTCATTAGTATTGTAATTTCATTGTCCTTTTCCTGGAGCTGGAGAGTTTCCATGTACTAAGGGGGTTTTCCCTGACATTCTTAAGATTATATGTTTTACCATCACCCACACCAGTAAGCATTACATTTATATAAAATATAGTTTAGGAACATGAATTATCATATACTACAGTCTCATGACCTTGTTCCACACATTTCACAATTACAACACAGACCACCTTTTTCCACCTGACACAACACACAACCTCACATTTTACAGCAGCCACGGAATGCGGCGGTGGAGCAGCCAGGCTGCTTGGCCGTATAGCGCAGTGCTGGCGCTTGGCCGCTGGCTGGATCCACTACCCATGGAGTGGTGGCAGGAGCAGGCAAACCCCGGCAGTCGTCTCACACTATGTACACCCATCTCCATCTGGGGCCGGGAGACACAGACACCCGCACCGTGCGAGGGCACCTGGGGCGTGCCTCAAATCTCCAGGGCTTCCCAGCTCAATTTGTGAATGTTTTTACAAAGAACTTTTTTACTAATGAAACAGAATTGTATTTTAAATTTGTTTCCAGTTTTCAGAAAGGAAAAGCATTGCAGCAGAATAAAGAAGGAGAAATAACCATAATAAAAAAAATTTTGGATAATAAAAAGTTGGGCAAGGCAACCAAGTGAAGTTACATCAGTGTTGAAAGCAACAGTAAAACCTTCATTAACTTGGGTGTAATTTCCTTGGTACTGTTACAAATACATATTATATTGTTGGCTTTTTGCAAGTATTCAGATGAATGCTATATGTATAATGTTAAAAAGGCTTTGCTGTATGGGTATAGTTTTTATTTTTGCTATTAGTAAAAATTTGGCATAGTGGTAATAGTTGATATAGCATGCTTGAACTGTCTGCTTGGTTGGGATAACATCCAGTGACCATATGATGGGGACCCTGCTGCTGACATGCCAATTATCAACACTTACCATCTGTGGAAAGTATGGACGAAGGCCCAAACTGGTGGTGATAATGAAGATCAATTAAAAGCACAACCAAGAAACAGGCATGGTCTAAAAAGATGGACCCAAGGAGTGGCCATGCTAAACAGTTCCTAGAATATGTAGTTTGTGGAAAAGTTTGAATATGCATGAGGGTCTATGAACATGCAACAGGCTGATGTAGTGAAAAAGGTATTTAAGGAGTATCTCCAAGATAGTGGGTGTTATAAATTTAAAGAGCCAATTCCATCAAAAACGATTTTTTTGCCAACGAAAATTTTGGACAGAGAAAATCGACAAAGCCAACGAAACAAGGAAACAGTGCCTGCACTGGGTGAAACCACGAGCGCAACCTCTACCGTGTTACACTCCCCCTGGTTTCACACCAACCCGAGCCCAAGCCAGCTGTTTTATACTTTTCTGGCTGGGCTTACGTGAGGTGAGTCCAGGATTTCTATAAGTTCTTTTGTCTCTTGGCACCCTGGTTTCAGTGGATGTCAAAATCTCTGATGGCAGGATCTTCGGTTTGAAAAGGTTTCCTGGGTGGAGGGAGTTCCCGGCAGTTCGGATGGCCATGATAAAATACTCTCTCGGAGCCATCAAGCTTCATCAATGGCCTGATTGCCTTCGTCCTGGTCATTCTCCACCTCCTATTGGGATTGTAATTTCTTTGTCCTCTTCTCTGGAGACCGGAAGATTCTTGCGAAATTTTCCAAGCCCTCTGTCCTGCTTGGGGAGGGCTTTTTGGCTTTCTTAAGGGGACAGTTTAGTTTCTGATTTATACTAACTACAAAAATATAAACTATCATTCACTATAATAACAACATTATGAAAACATGAATTATCCATCACCACAGTGGGTGTGCTCTTGGCTAAATGCCAAGCACCTGGCCATTAACCCATTGCTTTATCTCTGTCTCCTTTTGTCTTTTTATTAAACTTTTTAAATCTTACCAGGAAAGTGAACTTCATTTTTCTCAGTAGGAATTCTCTAGAGTTTTCCGGGTATACCACAGGTCCCTCTGAGAAGGTCACCACCATTCCTGCTATCAGCAAGTACCAGTTAAGAGCAAGGATGAGGCCAGACCCCTGCTCCAGTTGTCCGGGGTGGGGTCTGCCCCACAGGGTGCTCTGTTCTCAGGTCCCAGATCAGCAAAGCCCTGATTGCTGGGGTGCCTGTAATTTGGTAACATTGGAGGAGTAGAAAAACAGAAGTGGACTACAAACTAAAGCAAAATATTTCTGGCTTAAATAGCTTGAAGCTCCTGCTAAAAAAAAGGCTTGATCCTTAAAAGTACCAGCTTGTTGCATATTCACAAATTCACATGCATGATTCAAATGTTCTTCTTGAGTTTGAATTTCTCTGTTCAGTTTCAACTCCCCCCAAATCATTTTATTTTGTAGATCCATCTGCGAGTGGCTCCATTCCATCTGATAGCATATGTTCAATAAATTCCTTTCCTGGAGTTCTGGTCATGCTGTTATAAATGGGCTAGGAGACCAGCTCCTTTGAAAAGGCTTTTATTAGAAATCAGTTCTGGGTAGGGGGCTCAAGGGGCTGCGCACGTCGCCGCTGCTCTCAGTAGACACTACGGAGGAGGAGGTGCAGTTGAATCTGCTGCTGCTGCTGCTGCAGAGATGGGATTCCTTCCTCACGGGGGTTTCCATAGAATCACTTTGGCTCGTGTGGTCCAGAGGGGTCACCTCTCTCCAGTTCTTTTCAGGTCATGGCGAGAAAGTAACAAAAAAATACCTGCTACCTGCAGGTAGCTAGACGTGTGCCTCGCACAGCTTTGTCTTTCTTAGGTCGAGTTTTTGTGTCAGCTCACTGTCTCAGGGGCTTTTTTAGCTCTAACTGGACCCCCGGCCGCAGCTAGGCACTATGGGAGTTCTCTCATTTCTATACTGGGCGGTGTCCGCAGCTCGACGGCAGGCAGCAGGAGGCAGCAGGAAGCAGCAGGGGGGACAACAGGAAGCGGTGGCGGGCTTTTTACCTGATGGAGAGGGGAAAACTCAGAATTCAGGGAGAAAGGGTACAGAACTTGGACATAACAAGCAGAAATTCAGGGTACAGATTTAACATGAACAGTTTAAAACAGGCAAGTAACAGTGTAACTTTAATTTTACAGCAAAAAAGTATAACAGTACAACTCGGGAGTGCATAACCTGGGGCTCTCAATTTCTTTCAATCCCCCCTCTATTTCTTTGATCGGGCTTTTGCCCGCATCAATTGGCTATGTGTGATTCAAGGGAATAAATCTGTTTTAATTCCTGGTATTGGTTATAAATTTTTTTTGCTGTGCTTAGTTCTTTTTCTTGGGGTTCTAATCTAATTGTATTTGTAGGTTTCTGAATCTTTACTTCAGGGATTTGGAGACTAGCTTGAACAGTAGTGGCTATAGTTCGAATTACACAGGGAAGTATGCAGGGGAGAAGTAGGATACTGGCAAAGGCACTTATTGCAATGAACACTACTTTTTTCCACCAGGTCCCTTCAAAGGACCAGAAGTTGTCTCACTAGTCTATATTAAGGGCTTCTATTCCTGGGTACTTACATATGCAATTTTTTGTATTTCTTTGGAAATATTTTTTATTACCTTACTTTTGTAATCGACTGCTAGTTTGATTTGATACACTACTGCTTTTGTTTGTGTCAATTGGTTACTGATATGATCAAGGGCAAGGGCTGTTTTGTTTGATATTCTTATTAGTACTGCTTGCAATCTGATAATTTTATTCAACATGTAAATTGGAGTTCGGCACCCCCATGATCTATCTTGTGTCCAAGTTGCTGGCCTATATGTTTTTACTATTTCTTTTGGTGTCTATATTTTACTCTTCTATGTTTGTGTGCTGCCCCTCCTCTTCTTTCGGTATTTTCTTTTTAAATTTTCATATAAGGGTATGCTTAAATGGTTTCTTGATTCTCGTGGGAGGAGGGAGAAGTCTGCTTTGCTGATTCTTATGGTGCAGCTACCCGCCCAATCTCTTGGGAGATGGGTGTAGGTTTTGTCACTACAAATCCAAAAGAGGTGTTTTGGGGCTTTCTAGGATGTGTTTTGTGTGTCATAGGGGTGTTCTCAATATTTTGAAATTTTTCTGATTCTCAAAAAAAGATTGGTCCCTTTATCAGTGCACTCATGTAGACCATAACTTTTATTACAGACGCACCCTGATTCTTTTTTCTTAATACACTAATATTTTTCAGGTTCCCTGGGGATCCATTTTTGTTTTAACTCTTTGATCAGTGAGTACCTTTTACAAGCTATTCTTCCTAGGAAGGTTTTATACTTTTTCCCCGTTATTAACTTCTATCTCAGGATGTCTAGGGGTGATAAGCTTGTCTCTTCCCAGGGCCATACATCAGACATTTGTCTGCTTTTACATATCTAGCAGTTTGTTGTATTTAGTTTATGGCTGATTTCCTCTACCAGATCGACAAATAGACTTTTTCCAAGGAGTTCATCTATTTCATTCTTTTTCACCACTAGTGGTTTTTTTTTTTTTTTAATCAGATCTGCTACTCCCTCTGTATTTTGTTACTTTTTAAAACAGAACTACTCTCTGATAGGGCACTCCCCAGTCAGGCACTGCTTAAATGTGGCAGCATTTTTTGCAATCTAATATTGTTTTTCCTCTTTTTGACAGGTGGATAATTGGGTCATGTCAAAACATGTGGGATTTACATGGGTGTGAACTCTCAAAAGGGATTGTAGATTTTCCTCATCACAAACTGAATGACAGCATTTGGAGCAAGCCCCATCTGTAAACTTGCTTATCAATAGGACTACTATCAGTCCGTCCAAGAGTCCAGTATGAACCATTCTATTTGTGGGTCTTTTGGTCTCACCTGGCCTTGCCTCTTGGGTCGGGGGGTTCTTTCTCCTCATCATATCAATAGGACTACTATTAGTCTCTCCAAGAGTCTAGTATGAACCTGCCCCCATCTCGCTCTGAGGGTTCTCTTTGGTCTCACCTGGTCTTGCCTCTTGGGTCGGGGAGTTCTTAGGCTGGATTTGTGGAGTTCTCCCTTGTTTATTCTCACTTTCCACCTTTTTTTTAGTTTTAGTTAGCTCCCTTTGGGTGTGCCCTATGAGAGATTTAATTTTTAAATTAAGAATTACTGCTACTTATTACTTTTACATTAACACATTGTGGCTCATTATAACAATTTATAACTTCGGATTTAACTATTATTTTACACTTTTACATTAACACTTTGTGACTTATTATAACAATTTATAACTTCGGATTTAACCATTATTTTACACTTTTATATTAACACTTTTTAACCTTTTATAACAATGTGGATTTTTAACAATGGTAACGACAGCTTGTAATAACTGTTATTGTCCCTTATTGGCTTTAACTGGTTTTTTGGTTGTTTCCTGAGAGTTACTTTGAGGGTGTCTGGATCTCGAGTGGCAGTCCACTCAGAGGGAACCCTTGTTGGGGTTTCAGGGTCAGAGGGATCTGACCCCTTGTTGGGGTCAGAGGGATCACTTGGGGGTGGTAATGGTCCTTTCACTCTAGTGATGTGGGTCTAGCCCTTTTCTTGGGTTCGCACTGCAGTATGAGTAGTGAGCAGAACTTGGAACAGGCCTTTGAATTTAGGGGTTAGTGGGGTGGTATTCCAGGATTTAATTAAAACCCAGTCTCCTGGTTTTATTTGGTGCATGTCAGTGTCCAAGGGAGAGGTTTGAGGAAGACACCCTCTTCTTTTAAGATCTGCCAATGTCTTTCCAATTGTTTTTACATATTCTTGGGTAGCGGCCTCTCCTTCTAAATAATCCCCAGTGCTATAGGGGGTCAGTAAGAAGGGGAGTCCAAACATCATCTCGTATGGTGAAGCCCCTATGTCAAATCTCGGTCGGACCCGGATTCGCAGAAGGGCCAGGGGCAGACACTTGAGCCAATTCATTCCTGTTTCGGTTATCAATTTAGTTAATACATTTTTGAGGGTTTTATTCATCCTCTCAACTCTCCCTGAACTTTGGGGATGCCAGGGTGTATGCAACTGCCACCTGATTCCTAAGGCTTTAATGACATCATGTAGAATTTTGGCTACAAAATGAGGACCTCGGTCTGAATCAATATTATTCCTAGCCCATACCGGGGGATGATGTGTTCTAATAATATTTTTATTACTACTTGTGCCGTTTCCCTTTTTGTAGGAAAAGCTTCCACCCAATGGGTTAAATGATCAACTATAACAAGTAGATACTTGTAACCTTGTACTGAAGGCATTTCAGTAAAATCTATTTGTATATTTTGAAAGGGTCTTAATGCTATCTGTCTTCTTCCTGAGGTATTCTTCCTCATTGCTTTCTGATTTACCTTTTGGCATTTAAGGCATCTTTCAGTAACTGCTTTGGCCAGATTATATACTCCAATACATAAATATTCTCTTAAGAAATGATCACATAACCCTTGGGTGCCCTAGTGGGTCAGACTGTGTATTTCTGTTAGCATTTTTCGAGCTAGTGCTTTATTTTAAAATTTTCGTCTATCTGGGGTTAACCATTCCCCTTGCTTCCCTTGGTGCAGCCCTAACCTCTTTATTTCTCTCAACTCATGTTCATCATATATTGGGTTTTTTTCTTTGTCAGCTGGCAAATCAGTCACAGTCAAAATCTTTTTTCGGCCCCCCCCGGGTTTTGGGCTGCTAACTTGGCAGCTTGGTCAGCTGCTCAATTGCCTCTTCTTTCAAAGGTATCCCCTTTTTTATGTCCCTTGACATGCACTATTGCAATTTCCCTGGGTTTCATAAGGGATTTTAATACCAACTTAATTCGTTCTTTATGTATCAAATCTTTTCCCTTGGAATTTAGGTAGCCTCTTTCTTCCCAAATTTTTCCAAATGTGTGCACAATTCCAAAGGCATACCGTGAGTCAGTGTAAATTGTACCTTGATCTTGTTCTAACAGGTCTAATCCCCTTTTAAGAGCATAGACCTCACAGCACTGAGCGGACCAGCTCGAGGGCAATTTTTCTTTCTCTAAAACTTTTAAACTCTGTTTGTTGATACCCTCGACTATTGCATAGCCTGATATTCTCTTTCCTTCCACCATTTTAGATGATCCATCAATGAAAAACACCCTCCCATATGGCAGGGGTATATCCTCAAGGTCCTCCCTTACTTTTGTTTGCAGGTCCATGACTTCCAAGCAATTATGTTCCAGAGCAGGTATGGGCTCCCCTGAGAGGAATTGTGCAGGATTTAAGCTTTTGGATGTGATTAATTCTAGATTTTCAGCATTTGTCAGAATCACTTCATATTTTAGGATCCTTGAGTCTGTTAACTATTGTTGGGCTTTTTGACTCAACACTGCTCTGAGATCATGGGGGGTGTGTGCAATGATTTTTCCTTGTAGTGTCAGCTTTTGTGCTTCTTCTACAAGGACCGCTGTGGCTGCCACAGCTTGAAGACAAGCTGGCCATCCCCTTGCGACTGGGTCCAGGAGCTTAGAAAGGTATGCAACAGGCTTTTTGTGTCCCCCCCACTCTTGGGTTAACACCCCATAGGCTATTCTCTCTTCTACATTTATGAATAAGTCAAACCCCTTCTTAAGGTCAGGAAGACTAAGAACTGGGGCTGAGGATAATTTGGCTTTTAAATTTTCTAACTGTTCTTCATTCTCAACTGTCCATTTTACAGGTTCAGGTTGGACCAGTTTTTCATATAGAAATTTGACACTTTGTGAGTATTTTTCTATCCATAATTTACAATAGCCAAATAGTCACAATAGCTTTCTTACATCTCTTTTTGTGGTTGGAGCCGAGATGGACAGTATACCTGAGATTCTCTCAGGGCTTAGTTTCTTATACCCTTCCCCAATGAGGTGTCCAAGATATGTTACCTGTAATTCTACAAACTGTAATTTGTTTTTAGATACTTTAAGGCCTTTTTCCCCTAGGAAATTCAGGAGTTTAATGCTGGCTCCCCTTACTTTATCTTGCTCCTCCCCTGCTTAACTAGGTGGCTGGGGTCTCATTCCCCCTGGGTCCCATCAGAGGCCAGCCTGGTGCCACCACCCCGGGGAACAGACCCTCCGATGCCCCTCACCACCAGGGTTCTACAGTCTCCCACATTCTGCCCTTCCCCTTTTCCACCTGGATCCCACCCTGGATCCACCCGCGGGAGCCCGTCCCCTGCCCGGGGCCCAAACCGGCTCCCCTGTTCCCAGACTCGCATTCCCGCGACATGGACTATGGCCATCTTCTTGGGGCTGAACAAGGCACCCAAAATAGAGTTCATCTCACTCCAGGTGCAAACATTAGGATTCAGGAACCGATCCACCCAGCCAGCCACCCCCACCAGGTCCCCAACCAGGCCTCCCAGCTCTTTCTTAAAGCCCCCAACTTCTGAAGCTGTCAGAGGTGCATCCCCAGCTGCCCCACTAATCGGGACTTTCCTTAGGGGGAAGAGCTTTGTTCTTGACCTGATGCCACAGTAGGGTCTTTTTGGGGTTTCTATATTATTGGCTGGCAAGTCCAGCTCCCAGTTGTGTGGGAGTGCAGGAACAGTAGATGGTGAAGGGGAGTGGACTAGGCCAGTGTTAGGAGAGGTCGAGGATAGAGCTGAAGAGTAGAAGGGGTTAGCATTCGAGATAGTCGGGTTAGATTGAGGTGGTAGAGAGGGTGGAGCTGTAGGGGGGTAATCCTGTTGGGGAGCGAGCTGAAGAAGGAATAGGGATCATGGTTTGGAGAGATGGGGAGGGGTTCACAGGTAAAGCTGGAGCGTTAGCAGGGACAGTTTGGGGTATCCCAGGGTAAACGGGAGGAGGGGGCAAATAATCAAGAGGCTCCCAATGGTGACTGCTTTCCTCCCTTTTCTCTTTTTCATTTTTCCTCTTTCCCTCTTGTAGCTTACAAATCTTAGCTGTTTCACTTTCAGTTCTGTGTCTCTGCCAGCCGGCAGCATAAAGGATCTGCTCAGTATCTGAGTCCCCTTGGGATTTCAGATACTGGTTTAATTGCGAGCACATCCAGGGGTCCTTAGTTCCACACCACGGCCATTCTCCAGGTAAATTTAAAGTGGGCCAAACCTCTATACAATAATGAATTATTTTAACCTTGCTCAAATTTTTAGTGGCCCATAGTATCCCATAGTTCCAACATTTGTCCTAGTGGACTATCTGGGGGAATGTTCTTTATCTTCCCCTTTTCTTCTTCAGGCAGTTTTTGCTTACTTATGTATGCTCCCATTCTCACTAGGTAATCTTCACTCACTCTACGAACACTCGTCAGTGGCTCCAGTTACCCGCTCTCAGGGTCTGGCCACCACTCCTGCCAGTGCTCAGAGTGCCCTGTCGGTAGCCTGATATCCCGCTCTTAGAGATTCAGTCACTACCCCAGCCAGCACCCCTCTTCCTCTCCTGTATATCTATCGAGTTTCCGTAAGCAGCTGGTCAACCTGGGCCCAGAGTTCCAGTCACCACTTACAGCCAGGACTCGGACGTACAGTGTGCGACTCACTCACTCTCCCTATCGTTAAATCCCTCACACTTTGGGACTTCCCTAACTTTCATTCAACCTACACCCAGGTGGTATACTCAAAAGACCCCCGGCCCTGTAGGCTCTCCGCACCCGGAACGCATACCTCTCACTTCTAGGTACCCCCGACCAGTGCGCCCACTCCTGTACCCCGGCAGGCTACTCCAGCCAGTGTCCCAAGCCAGTGCTCAGACTGCCCTGACTGTCAGCCAGCACCCCTTCCTCGCCTGGACACCCTGGGCCATAACCTCGGCCAGTACCCTCTCTCACTCCCCACACCCCGCCAGCTACCCCAGCCAGTGTCCCAACCCGTGGACACCCCGGGCCGTAACCTCAGCCAGTGTGGTGCGTGCTACACACACAGCTCTAGGCTTTCCGCACGCTTGGATCAGCCTGAGCAGCCTGCCTCCGTAGATTCTAGAATGGAGGCGGGCCTATCCTACAATCATACACCCTGTGACGTGCCACTCACTCTCTAAATTATCTCCACACGCCTGGAGGGGGGCGCCTATGCCCCTGCAGACGCCTCTTTCACACTGTTCTCCTTTCGCTTCCCTCTGCTCCCAGCCAGTTCCCTCGCGGGAGACTGGAACCGCGGTATTAAGAGGTCCACACTCGCTTCGAAGATCCGAGCTGCCGGCCTTCGTCTCACTCACACACCACTCGCTCGTCTCCACTCCCGCCACCGGCTATACTTTACCGGTGCTCCTCCGTGCTGTCTGATCCCAGGCTGTCTTCCTTGGGTCCGGTGTGACCAGCTGTCCCGAGATCTAAAGGGCGGTCGGCCGTCTCGTCCTTGGTCCTCTTCAGGCGTGGTCACGTCCCGGCGAGCCCCCAATTTGTTATAATTGGGCCAGGAGACCAGCTCCTTTGAAAAGGCTTTTATTAGAAATCAGTTCTGGGTAGGGGGCTCGAGGGGCTGCGCATGCCGTTGCTGCTCCCAGTAGACACTACGGAGGAGGAGGTGCAGTCAAATCTGCTGCTGCTGCTGCTGCTGCAGAGTTGGGATTCCTTCTTCACGGGGGTTTCCATAGAATCACTTTGGCTCGTGTGGTCCAGAGGGGTCACCTCTCTCCAGTTCCTTTCAGGTCATGGCGAGAAAGTAACAAAAAAATACCTGCTACCTGCAGGTAGCCAGACGTGTGCCTCGCACAGCTTTGTCTTTCTTAGGTCGAGTTTTTGTGTCGGCTCGCTGTCTCAGGGGCTTTTTTAGCTCCAACTGGACCCCCGGCCGCAGCCAGGCACCATGGGATTTCTCTCATTTCTCAACTGGGCGGTGTCCGCAGCTCGACGGCAGGCAGCAGGAGGCAGCAGGAAGCAGCAGGGGGGACAACAGGAAGCGGCGGCGGGCTTTTGACCCGATGGAGAGGGGAAAACGCAGAATTCAGGGAGAAAGGGTACAGAACTTGGACATAACAAGCAGAAATTCAGGGTACAGATTTAACATGAACAGTTTAAAACAGGCAAGTAACAGTGCAACTTTAATTTTACAGCAAAACAGTATAACAGTACAACTCGGGAGTGGATAACCTGGGGCTCTCAATTTCTTTCAATGCCAACTTCATCTGGATAAGATACTGATAACAGAGGTTCAAAAAACTCTTCCGTTGGAGCTTTGGGGTCTGTCCTCATTATCTTCATCCAGATACTGCAAGAATGTGGGGAATTTCCTGATTATCTTTCTTATTCTTCTGGGTTAGCTACAAAACGCATCTTACATCACATAGTTTCTATTTTAATATTATGCTACAACCTAAAAATATATACATTCATCACATCACTATTTCTAAGCCCTGTTAATAGGAGAAAATAAATGAAACTATATTAATACAGCAATATCTTCCCACATTATACATACAGCATGTTATAAATGCATGTTTTGGAGTTGGCTTTTCGCATATAACAAGCTGATTGCTTTATGTATAATATGGGAAGGTTATATTGCATGTTCTTTTATTAATAGAATTTGAAAAATGTGATAGATGAATATCCTTAGATTGTAACAAAATAGAGATGGGATTATTGTAATTCCTCAAATAGATAGGAGGGGCATCTGGAATTTCTGAAGATAAGGAACAATTGAGCCTTGTTGAAGAAGAGAGATTTACCACCTCCATCCAGACTCTACGGAGCCCCATGATTAAACTGTATACTTAAGGGTGGGTTTGAAACCAAAATGAATATTTGAATCATGTATTAGCTCATTTAAATATGTAACACAGAAGTCCTTAAAACAAAGGATCTGAAAAGAGACAATGTGCTGATCTTGTTGGTATCAGCACCTCGGCCGAAAAGAGCTTTGGTTTTTTTTCTCCTTATTGTCTATTTTATTTTACTTTTATTAAACTTATAAATTTTACATAGTAAGTGAATCCTGTTTTTCACACAGCATTCATTTTAATATTTGCAAAAATCCAACTTTATAATATGTATCTATAACACAGGTTACAACAATTTTTCAGTCCAAATCTCTGAAAGGAAAACCCATTATATACCTTTAAATCAGAGCACTATCTTTTACAGGAATCACATTGTTTTCTGAGGCTATCCCAGAATTAAATATTTTTCTTCTGCGTGCAGACTGATAACATCGTTGGAGTCACAGGGCTACAAATAAGAGGTGAATTTGGCAACATCAACACTGAAAACCGTTGGGGGTTAGGATTTTTTCCCTATTGTTTCTTTCTCTCATGGAATTTTGTCCCATCTGTTGCTAAGAAACAATAACTACCGATACTTAAGAAAACAAAAGATAGGGCTCGAGGAGGAGGAGGGGGAAGGGTGCAGCTGGCTACTCTCTTTACCTGGGGGTTTTTCCCTTTGGAAGGGCAAAGATACCTCAAAATTTTTGGCCTGGTGGTGAGGGGAGGGGCTCAGCTCCTCTCACTCTCTCACAGTCAGTATCAGAGGGGAGACAGGCTGCTGTCCCTGTGAGGAGAATTGGCCACCACTGCTAGGTTCCATCTCCTGCTGTCTTTTACCATGAGTAAAGCTCTGCTTGTGGGAGTGGTCGTTTCATTGGGACCTTATTAACACTCTACCTCACTAGAAAGGCTTCTCACCATCTACTGCCTCAGGGGAAACCTTGGGACCCCAAGCCCCTCCCTCCTCTGAGGGAGCTTCTCCCAGCCGTGTTCAGGAGCCGGGCTGCTGTTGCCGAGCCCTGCTGCTTCTCTGCCACTGCTCTGGGTTTTTGGCTACATTGTAGCCCCGCACCCCCTGCCTGCCCACATGCCCCGCAGCTCCTGCTAGAGCTGAGGAGTTGCTGATACATTTTATTTACTACCCCAAAATCTGGTCTTCCCTGCCGTCCCAACCACTGCTCCTAGGTTCCTGCTGCAGCCCGTTTTCGCCATTCAGCTTGCCCGCCATTACCACATGAGGGAGACAGGACTGAATTTCCTCCCCCGCCCCACCCCCCAGCGCCCTCTGCAGCCGCAAGGGAATAATCGCACCCGCCCTGCCCGGCTGGGGAGCCAACAGTGCCCCTGCTGGCTGTGACCATAACTACACCAAAGGGAAAAGGGCCTCAGCCAAGAAAAGGTTATTACTGGTTTTCTGGTTTTGTTTGTTGATGTTGCCATTGTTGTTTGCCTTGTTATACATATACATACTAGTAAAGAACTGTTATTCCTTTTCCCATATCTTTGTGTGAAAGCCCTGTAATTTCAAAGTAATAATAATTTGGAGGGAAGGGGGTCATATTTTTCATTCCAGGAAGGTTCCCACCTTCCTTGGCAGACACCTGTCTTTTAAACTAGGACATTTTGACTTGCTGATTTGGGCTTATAAAAGCTAGACCCCCTTTCAGGGTGAATTTGGAAACCTTACCTGGGAAGGGTTCTCCAGGTCCTTGCCGTGAAATGGGGCTCCCCAGAAATTGCGGACTCTGAATTATGGTAAGGTATTTACGCAGTTGATGATGTATCTTTCTAAATCACAATTTCTCTCATGTAGTAATGACTACGTGTATTACCTTACTTATTTTTGCTTGGTTCTAAAGCTGAGCATGTAGTAAGCTTATTGTTTTATTACATGTATCATTTTACTTTTGTGTTGCCTTAATATTCATAGTAAAATAAGAAGTACATGTTATTAATACAAAAAAAAGGGGGAATATGAGTCCTAAGGAACAATTAGATAATGCAAGATTTACACTAATTTTTTTGAATGCAGATTATCAATCTTGATGCCCAGCAAAACGACACTGGTCTGAAGGTTTGCATGCTGTAAGAGATGGTCCCTAAGTTCCTCATCTGCCTCACGATCATCGCCAGGGATGGAGACTGAAGACTCCAAAAGGACTGGGACTAAAGCCTAAGACCCCAATACAGGAGTTCTGGCCTGGCTGAGGTGGGATGTTTGCTGCCTGCAGGTGCACTTGCTGGACCTTTGCATCTCCATGGGAACCCGGTGAAAACAATGGGCACGTCACGATAGACTGGTTTTCGGACTAGCTTCGGACTGGTCTGTCCTGCATTTGCCCTGTACCGTTCCCTGAGTGGACATTTGCTCTAAGCATAGGAGCACTTCTCCCTGCTCTCAGCACACCTGCTGATGCTGAGCTCACCTCTTGGCCAACTGCCTGTCGCTTCGGAAAGGACTATAAGAGACCCCTCGAGATGGTCCAAATTTTGAGGCCTCCCCACAGAAGAAGACATGTCTATTGGTCAGTGTGCACCATGAGGACTCTGTCTCTCCATTCGTAGCTATATCCCCTTTTCTCTCTCTCTCTCCTTCTCTCTTCTTTCTCCCTCTATCGCATAAAGTGCTGTGTGCACTTAATAAAGTGTACTGCTGTTTAGCAAATTGTTGTTGTCCCCTGCTGTGTCTTTTGCGCTCTGAGATCACTCGAACCATCATGATTCCCGCCTGCATTAGCAGGTCATGACACATGCACAGAACCAGTTTCCACAAGTTTTATATAAGGATCCACAGCTGGATGTGCAATGGCCATGCCAAGCTGATTTACTAACCTGGGGGAGAGGGTATGCATGTGTTCTATCACCAACAGGTTCAAAGTGGTTACCTGCTTGTCTGGTAAAACCGTACCATGAGCTAGAAAGACCATTCCAACAACCCAATACCCCAGCTGAAGAGACTCAGTAGTGAAAAAGAGGTGCCACACAATACCAGCCAGCAGCAAGTGGCCAAACCCAGAGATAACATGGGGGATGCTGAAGCAACTATAACAAAGAGTTGAAATCCTGATGCATGATGTAGGAGTGGCATCAAGCCCCAAGAACACCTTCCTGGACTACCTAACAATAGTAGCTAGCAACATTACCATAAGTGTTTTATTTTTATCATGCCTTTGGCAACTGCAGAACAGGTATATTTGTATCATGTTGTTGATCATCCCATTTTTAGACCCCTTACATGATGGGATGCTGAACTGCCCAAAGCAAGTAATGATATAATATAGACAGGAGGTGTCTGGCTTCCACCACAGGGACCTTTGGAGGAAAATAAAGAATGGATCAAAAATAATGGTTCCCAAACATTTTACACTGAGTTGCCCCTGATTTGTATTGCAAAAAAAACCCCTATCTCAGGCTGCCTTGATTTTACAGGAAAGTTTCACTTACACTGTCAAGACAGTGAGAACACCCCAAACCACTTGGCATATCTTACTTTTGAGTCTATATCAGGCATTAATAGTAGTGAGGTGGAAACACCATGTTGGCCACACCAGCTCATCTTCCCATTTGCAAAATTCCTTGAGGCACTACTATTGGTGTGTCAAAGCTTAATTGGCTTTTGTGTAGACTACCTACTCCAGGTGAAAAGACCATCAGTATAACTGGACTAGAAATAATTGGCTGGGGACTGAGAGGATGCCTAACAAGCAACAGTTCAAAACCAGTAAAATTCTCAGAAGTGACCAGGGGAACACTGAAGGGGTCAGAAGGAGGGCTTTCAGGCCCTGTGTTGCAAGCTAAATTTTTTAACAATTCTAGACCTTGGTTTACCGAAATATGGCACTTAGCAATGCCTTTTTGGCTGAGATATGTAACTCATGGTTATTATACAAAGGCAAATGAGATATCAACTGAGCTTAACCGAATGGCATAAGGGTTTCGTAATGATATGTGCTACACATCCATATGTTTTCATGGTGGCAACTGATGTTAAGGTCAAGGTAGAGAATCACACATTTAACATGACTATCACTGATTCCTATTATTTTAGTTGTATTCCTGAACAGAATGCGTCCCAGTTAAACTTATCTGTTATCATACATGTGCAAAGTTGAGCAGAATTATGGCTTCTGGTGCATTTGACCCAAGAATGGTAAAGAGAATGAGGATTAGGACAATTGGAAAGACTACTTAAAACACCCAAGAACTGATCAAAGAGATTAATCAAATGGCTAATAGCTTTTATCATCTCTGCAATAATAATAGCAGCTATGGCAGCTATGGCAGTGACAGTGTTTATAAATGCTGTGCAAACTGTTCATGCTGTTGCTGATGTGTTAGGTAATTTTATGGCAGAAATGGCCATGCAAACAAGTATTGATCAACAAATATTATCTATTGTCCTGGTTTGAGACAAATTTGGGAGGAAACATCCTAAAAGGGTGTCTCCTCTAATAGAAGGTAGTTTTCAGCAAGCCCTCCCCCACCCAGGTTCAGAAAGAATGCTCTTGGAGAAAGTGAAAATAAACTTTATTTAACAAGCAGAGTGCTCACAGGCATGAAAAAAGAAAGAATAATGTTAAATAATAAAACCTCTCACTGTGGCGAAGAGATGGTAGATTCAGAGTCCTGTCTGTAGGTGTGGCTCAGCTTCCTCAGAGTCTGGAGGTTGGGGGGGGGGGGCAGGCGGACAATATTCTGGAGTTTCGGACTGAAGAAAAATTGAATAGTTCCAGAAGAAGCCGCCACAGTCCCAGCAAAAACTTATTGCCTCAGCTAATTAGAAAAAAATAGTTAAAAGCAAAGAAAATATCAGTCTCTCTCTCTCAAGAAAGCCAAGAGCTGGGGAAAAACCAAGAGGCTTATCTGTGTTTTTGAACACAGGCGCCAAAAGAATTCCACCTCCTTCCCCTCCCTCTCTCTCAGATCTTGCTTAAAGCTACAGGACTCATGTCTGTACACAGAGAAGATGATAGGGGACACAGCATCATCAGGATTTTAAGAGAGATGGGAGATGGGAGACATCTTGATTTATTGCTTTTCTTCTATGGTCTCATGAAGGGTGAAAACGTCTTCACGGCATACACCAGGAGTTTGTGGCCAGTGCTCACAAGACCACAGGGGTTTTGAAGGTTTATTAGCCAATAATCTACTGCCACACATACTGTTTTAACTTTCACACCAATGGCTAATTAAACTGTATCACACGTCTTGCTGCAATGCGGACTTTTTTATCCAGTCATATAGTGACACACAATCCTACAGAACTACACCTTAAAACTTCTTATTACCTTTATAACTACTTCTATATCTTAAATTTAAAACCTTAAACTCTCCACTACCTAGCAAAATATGTTTCTGCTTAAACTACAAATCCACATTCTTCTTTATGGTCTCTAAAGCTGGAAGCCTTTTCCAAGGTCTCAAGTTGAACCCTGTATTCTCTGCTGTATTTGGGCCTGCATGCATGAGGTTTTGAGAATTTTCTGTGCCTTGATTTCCTAGGACAATTAGATATATTAGAAGCAGCAGTAGTGTGATTAGGAGATAGACAAGAAGCCTTAAACACTCTCCTGTAACTTTGCAACAGTTGGGAACACCAGCACCAGGGGTTGTATGTTACCCCCCTTCACTGGAATCAAACCACTTGTGACGAGGAACATGTTAAAGCCCATTTACAGGGTGCCTTTGCTACTAACATTAAAGGTGTAGTGCAAGATTTGGCCCAATCCCTAAAACAGCAAATTGCTAGTGTGCAAAAGCTGGCAGAACAAAATGTATAGGATGAGTTGTCTAATAGTGTGCAATGGCCTAATCCCAAACACTGTTTTGAGGGACTTAATTTATGCATTTGAGTTTTTGTGGCAGTGGGAGGTTTTTTAAACTTGTGTGTGTTTATAGTTCTGTGACTTGTCTGGAGAAACATTGCCTCCGAGGAGAAAAAGCCCAGGTGCTCGCCATGATGGCCATGAACTTTTTGCACAAAAAAACAAAAAAAGGGGAGATGTGGGAATGGTGCCAAACACGTGGCAACCTGACCAAGATTAGAACAAGAGAATGTTAGCCCTAAAGGTCCTGCTATTTTGTGGTTTTGCTGAGGATGCTGTGAATCTGGGCGGAAAAATACACTGTATGAGTATGTGTCTTTTAGTGATTGAAAGTCATTGTCTCCAAAGCCAGCATACATAGAACCTCACAAACATTTTGGAGAAGTTTTAAAAATCCAGCTACAGAACAACCTAACACCCATCTCAATGGCACTTATTTACAAAAAAAAAAAAAATATATATATATATATATATGTGTATATATATATGCGGAACAAAGACTCCACAACCAAAGGTTATCAAGTAGGTATGCTTTACTCGGAGCCTGGATGCACGGGGGAATGGTTCCATCAAAAACAGGCATGTAGAATAGAGCAAGCACCCTGTTCAAATACACTTAAACTCATATATATTCAGAACCTGTCCCCCGCCTGTTCTCGCTTCATATGTAAGTCAGTTTTTGTCGATCTGCACTTGTGCATTATCTTCTGGTGGTCTCGGAGGGCGGGGGGGTGTTGCTGGATGAAGTGACATCATCTTCCTCAGGTGTCTGCTTGTGTCGGTTTAGGGAAAATTAGGGGGAGAACCTCTGAGAGGAAGTCCCCTAAAACAAACCTCCACCACCCCTCCCCACCCCCAGCCCTGGGTTTGGGAAGGAAATTCTTTGGAGGAGAAAAGTGGAAAAAACTGATTTATTGACAAATGACAAGAACTCTTCCCACCACAAGAGAAAAGGAAAAGGCTCAAGTTACTGTGGGGGCAGGGCCCAGAGCTTCTTCCACGGGCTCGGAGATTCTCAGACTTCTCAGGTCAGGTCAGGTCCGGAGCCAGTCCAAATCTTCGGGGGGGGGGGGGGGGGGGAGGTGGGGGGAGAAAGGGGGAAAGGAAGGGAAAAGAGAAAGGAAAAAAAAATGGAAACAGCGAAAAAGCAGGCAGCAGAAAGCAAAAGCGGCCAAAGCAGCAGCAAGCGAAGCAAGCAGCCGCAGCAGCAGCAGCCAGCAAAAACCAAAAGCCGCAGCCCCAGCAGCAAAAGCCACAGCGAGCCAAGCATTGGCTGTTAGACATAACAACAGTCCACGATATAGGATAGGAGGCACCGTCAACCCAGGACATTCCACCCCTTATCCCATATAGTGGACACACAATAAAAACTTACATCTCACTTACTCAGACCTTCGACACTTACACATTTCCATCTGTCTTACTTGCTCAGACCTTTGACACTTCACATATGAGTCTTACCCCACATTCAGATCCCCCTGAGGTACACATCGTGTTGTTCCATCTTTCTGCATTATCCACCATGTATAACCCGGTCCTTGAGCAGAGACAATTCCACGGATGGGTTTGCCTGTACTCGAGGTAGGGTTGATCCATACTGTCTTTCCTAAGAAACCTTTAACATGGGCCACTGGGGCTTTATCTCCATCTACTACATTAAGGAGCTGAGACTGAGCAGGACCCCCTCGGTTGGTAGAACTTCGGGTGTTAACTAACCAGGTGGCCTTTGCTAAATGCTGCTCCCGATTTTTTAAGGACCCCCCACCCAATGCTTTCAGGGTGGTTTTTAACAACCCATTGTACCTCTCCACTTTACCTGCAGCTGGTGCATGGTAGGGGATATGGTACACCCACTCAATACCATGTTCCCTAGCCCAGTTTTTAATAAGATTATTTTTAAAATGAGTCTCGTTGTCTGACTCAATTCTCTCGGGCGTACCGTGTCTCCAAAGGACCTACTTTTCAAGGCCCAGGATGGTGTTACAGGCTGTAGCATGGGACACAGGGTAGGTTTCCAACCATCCCGTGGTGGCTTCTACCATGGTCAACACATGGCGCTTGCCTTGGCGGGTTTGAGGCAGTGTGATGTAATCAATCTGCCAGGCCTCCCCATACTTGTACTTAGACCACCGCCCTCCATACCAGAGGGGCTTCATCCGCTTGGCTTGCTTGATGGCAGCGCACGTCTCACAGTCACGGATAACTTGAGAAATGCTGTCCATGGTTAGATCCACCCCTCGGTCTCGTGCCCACTTATAAGTGACATCTCTACCTTGGTGACCTGAGGCATCATGGGCCCATCGTGCTAGGAACAACTCTCCTTTGTGCTCCCAGTCAAGATCTATTTTCAACTCCCCTATCTTTGCAGCTTGATCTACCTGCTGATTGTTTTGCTGCTCCTCATTAGCTCTACTTCTGGGGACATGGGCATCTACATGGCGAATCTTCACAGGTAGTTTCTCTAACCGGGCAGCAATATCTTTCCACTCTTCAGCAGCCCAAATTGGTTTGCCTCTACACTGCCAGATCACCTCTTTCCATTTCTTCAGCCATCCCCATAGAGCGTTGGCTACCATCCAAGAATCAGTATACAGATAGAGCCTTGGCCACTTTTCCCTCTCTGCAATATCTAGGGCCAGTTGAATGGCTTTGAGTTCAGCATATTGACTGGATCCACCCTCTCCTTCAGTGGCCTCTGCAACCTGTCGTGTGGGGCTCCATACAGCTGCTTTCCACCTCCGACTCATCCCTATGACACGGCAGGAACCGTTGGTGAATAAAGCGTAACGTGCTTCCTCTGCTGGCACCTGGTTGTATGGCGGAGCTTCCTCAACCCGGGTCACTGGTTCTTGTTCTTCATCTGCCACACTGAAACTTTCACCTTCGGGCCAGTTTGTAATTACCTCTAAAATTCCAGGGCGATTCAGTCTCCCAGCTCGGGCACGTTGGGTAATGAGGGCAATCCACTTGCTCTGGGTAGCATCGGTGGCGTGGTGGGTGGAGGGAACTTTTCCTCTAAACATCCATCCCAGCACCGGTAGTCGGGGTGCCAGGAGGAGTTGTGCTTCAGTGCCAATCACCTCTGAGGCAGCTTGAACTCCTTCGTAGGCGGCCAAGATCTCCTCTGTGGGAGTGGAATTGGCTTCAGACCCTCTGTAGCTTCGGCTCCAGAATCCCAGTGGCCGGCCTCGAGTCTCACCTGGCACCTTCTGCCACAGGCTCCAGGACGGACCATGGCTCCTAGCTGCAGAGTAGAGCACATTCTTCACCTCTGGTCCTGTCCTGACTGGGCCAAGGGCTACCACATGAACGTTCTCCTGCTTGATCTGGGCAAAGGCGTGTTACTGTTCTGTGCCCCAGTGGAAATCATTCTTCTTGCGGGTAACCAGGTAGAGAGGGCTCACAATCTGACTGTATTCAGGGATGTGCATCATCCAAAAGCCAATGGCCCCTAGGAAAGCTTGTGTTTCCTTCTTTTTGGTCGGTGGGGACATGGCGGTGATCTTATTGATGACCTCAATGGGAATCTGACACCGTCCATCTTGCCATTTCACTCCCAGGAACTGGATCTCTCGGGCAGGTCCTTTGACTTTACTCTTCTTGATGGCAAAACCGGCTTCCAGGAGAATCTGAATGATCTTCTCTCCCTTCTCAAAGACTTCCGCTGCTGTGTTCTCCCACACAATGATATCATCAATGTATTGTAGATGTTCCGGAGCCTCACCCTTTTCCAGTGCAGCCTGGATCAGTCCATGGCAGATGGTGGGACTGTGCTTCCACCCATGGGGCAGTCGATTCCAGGTGTACTGCACGCCCCTCCAGGTGAAAGCAAACTGGGGTCTGCATTCTGCTGCCAAAGGAATGGAGAAAAATGCATTGGCAATGTCAATAGTGGTGTACCACCTTACTGCCTTGGACTCCAGCTCATACTGGAGCTCCAACATGTCTGGCACAGCAGCGCTCAGTGGTGGTGTCACTTCAATCAATGCATGATAGTCTTTTACTCTGACCCAATCCCTCTAAATCTACTTAATGTCATCATCACTGCACAAAATGGAGACGAAGAAGAAGGAGAATGATGTAGGTAGAACTCCATGACTCCCAGTTGTATGTTGAATGTTATGTAAATGGTTACTTTAAAAGTGTTAAAGACTCTTAATATTACGTTGGATGTTCTGTTGATGTTATGCATATTGTTATCTTGAATAGTTTGTACCCAGTTTGTAACCCAAGTCCCAGTTTTGTAAGCTCTTACCTGTTGCCAAAGTTTTGCTGCTCCCTGGCCTCTGTCTGCCTCTCTTCCTGCTTCCTGCTCCCTGCCTAGCTTCCTGCTTCCTGCCAACCCCCTGCCTGCCTGCCTGCCAAGGTGAAACTGACGCCCATTATGGAAATCACAGAGACCCCCATGAAGCCTTGCTTCATGTTTACTATAATTAACACCAAAAACCCCTAGCAACAACGAGTCAGCACATAATCCAGACCCATAAAGAATGCTACCCAGCTGAGAAGACATGAAGCTATCTGGCCAGCCATCTGTAAACCCTTCTCACCTGCTCACCATAACCTGAAAGGCACCCAGAAAGAAAGACACCCCTGGACTAAACTGAGCCAAATGAGTTCCTGGGAACTTCTGTGAGGCTGAACTCCCGGCTCTGCAGCGTGAGCAGCAGAATCGACTCAGGCCTCCTCCTCGGCCGTGATTGAGGGAGCAGCAGCAGAGGCGTAGGCAATCCCTTGAGCTTTCCCCTTTTAATAAAGGCATTTAAGGAGCTAATAATCACCTCCTGCCCTGTTTATTTATAACAGAGAAGACCCCAGGGCAATGCCCAGAATCCTCCATCTTGTCACTGGTCATTCCTATTCTAAAACCTCAAATGTGAAAATATTATTACTTTCTATTACCTTTGAGGGCTTGCAATTCCTCCCATAGTGTTGGTAACTTTTCCCATGGACTGTAACCGAGGCCCTTGCCTGTCTGGGGTCTATGCCAGGGTCTGCAACCCCCCTGTACAAATCCCAGACACCCCTGTACAGGTTTCAAACCCCCCTGTACAGGTTTTTGTTCATCCAGGGTTTCCAAAGGAATGCCCTGGACTCCCACACCTGTGGACAAAAAAGAGACAAATAAAGCAAAGGAAAGGGAAAAGGCTCCCTAAGAAACCACGGTGGTTAGCCCCACAATTCTTGTGCATGAAGACACAGATAAGAAAAAAGGATTGTAAGTATTGTTTGGAGGGGGCGGATACGAGGGATGAAAGGTGTGTGAATGAGATGCGGGCTGGCTATTCCGGACCTGCGAAGTGAATGTGGGGTCTCTGAGGGCTGCGGTTCCATTTTTTCGTGAGAAAAACAGCCAGTGAGGAGACGAAGAGAAAGATAAAAGCAGTGAGAAATCCCCCAGGGTAACTGGGACTGGGTCTCAGGGAGGGGTTGGATCCCTTGGAGAAAGGGAGCCAAGGGTTTCCTAGCACAATCCACTAGGAAACAGGACAAAAGGGAGGGCCTCCTAAAAGTTGCCAGATTGAGGGTTGGAACACACAAGAGGCTATGGGGAGTGTGAGATACAATACCCAAGAGAATCTGGGGTTGGCCAACAACACCTGTGGGTGGATATTAACGAGTGACTTGAAAGTAAAGGTACCTTATTATTGTGTTGTCCTGTTGTGAGTGAGAATGAGTGAGACAGACAAATGAAAGAAATAAAAGTGAGTACGAATGAATGAAAGTATACGTAATATAGATTGTTGATTTAAAGTTTAACTTTATTTTCTGGAGGGAGGTGGATTATATTATATTATATTATATTATATTATATTATATTACTGAAGAGGAAAGATTTTCTGTGCTGTGAAGGGTGGGTGGTCAAGCTGTCAGAGGAGTGTGTTAGAGCAGGGAAACAGAGGCCAGGGACGAACAGGTAAAATCCTGGGGAAATGGGACAAAGAGACAAAGAGAAAAGGGCTGGAACCCCCTGGAAATACTGCCCTCCCTGCCCGTGCCAGGAGCTCCAGCTCCCCCACCCCTACCAGGCGCCCTCGCTCCTGCCCCTGCTGTGGCTCCTCTCTGAGCCGACCACTCCCGCTCCTACCTCTCTCCCCTTAGTGACTGAGGCTCCCACTGTCCAAGTGAACCCCCTTCCTAGTGGAGGGGCACCATACTGAAATACTAGGAGATCAGTTAAAACCCAAAAGCATCTTGATAATCCCTCCCCTACCACTACTCCAAAACAAGGGAACTATTTTCTGGGAGATAAATAACATCTAGAGCTTTTGATAACTTTAAAAGTGGGCCCCCAAGAGGAGGTATTAGAATTTGTAGTTGATACTGGGGCAGAAAGAACTTGTGTAGTAAATATTCCAAGGGGATGTGATGTGAGTAAAGACACTGTAAAAATATCAGGAGCAAAAGGAGAAGGGTTTAAAGTTCCTGTCACTAAAAATGTAGTAATTGAAGGGGAAACCAGAATATGGATGGGAGTTGTCTTCTTAGTTCCTGGAGCAGGTAGCAACTTACTGGGGAGAGACTTACAGATACCATTAAGAATAGGGGTTATACCAGAAGAAGGGAAGATCTAACAGAACAAGCCCTCCTAGAAGGGGAAAGAACATATGTTGATGGTTCATCCAAATGCTTAAAAGGAAAAAGAATGTCAGGATATGCTCTGGTTGATGGGAAAAATATGCAGACCATCAAAAAGGGAAAATTACCTTCAAATTGGTTGGCTCAATCTTGTGAATTATATGCTCTAAAAAGAGCACTGAAATATTTAGCACACTAGAAAGAAACCATATATATTGATTCAAAGTATGCTTTTGGGGTAGTACACACCTTTGGAAAAATTTGGGAAGAAAGGGGGTTACTCAAAAGGAAAGGGACTGATACATGAGGGACTCATTTTAGAGGTTCTAGAGGCATTAAAATTGTCTGAAGAAATAGCTGTAGTACATGTTAAAGGACACCAAAGGGGAATGACCTCAGAAATAAGAGGGAATAATTTGGCATATCAAGAGGCTAGAGATGCAGCAGAAAATGGGACCAAATGGGTTATGTATATTTTTACCCCAGACAAGGAAGAATTGAAAGTTCCAAAGTTTAGTGAAGCAGAAGAAAAGGAATTACGTAAAATAGGGGGAGAGCAAGCTCAGTCTGGAAAATGGAAACTTCCTGATGGGAGGCAGTTACTTAATAAGCCATTTACTTGGAAAATATTAGAAGACATGCATTAAAAAAAAAATAAATAAAACAAAAAAAACCCCCACCCAAACAAAACCTCATTGGGGTACTCAGGCTTTGTGTAATCACTTTTTAAGGAATTATGAGCGCATTGGAATTTTTTGATTGGCAAAGCAAATAACTGAGAAATGTATAACTTGCCAAAAGGTAAATAAAAAAAGATAATGAGAAAACTTTAGGAGGCCACGGGTTAGCTCTGCGACCGTTTCAAAGTACCCAAGTAGACTTTACTGAACTTCCTCAAGTGCAGAGGTGGAAGTTTTTATTAGTAGTAATAGACCATTTAACTCATTGGATAGAAGCTTTTCCCACACTGTCAGAGCTATAGCTAATGTGGTATGTAAAACCCTTTTGGAACAAATTAATCCCAGATATGGAATGGTTAATAGAATAGACTCAGATCGAAGAACGCATTTTAGGTCAAGAGTCTTAGAGCAAATAACTCAAGCCTTGGGAATAAAATAGGAATTACATACCCCATGACATCCACAGAGTTCAGGCCGGGTAGAGAGGATGAACCAGACCTTAAAGAGAACTTTAAAAAAATTAATGATTGAAACCCAAATGTCATGGGTAAAATGCTTACCTTTGGCTCTATTGAGGGTCAGAACACAACCCAGGTCAGACCTGGGAGTGTCACCCTATGAGATGATGTTCTGATTACCCTTTCTGACCACCCAAAATGAAACTGCTACTTATGAAGTAGTGGAAATGAGTGTTAGAAAATATGTCACCACAATTGCAAGAACACTTGAAAATTTGCGGTTGAAAAGGATAATCCCTCAAACCACACCTTTAGAATTTAAAATCCATAATATCCATTCAGGGGAATGGGTACTAGTGAAAACATGGAAAGAACAACCTTTAACTCCACAATGGGAAGGTCCTTTTCAGGTACTACTGATGACTGAGGCAGCAATCCAAACCAGGTGTCCTGGGTTGTGGAGCCAGAGCTTGTATATTCTATTTTCATCTGTTAAAAAGCAGTTGGGGAGATGCTTTTCTTTATCTCTGGTAACTCAAGGGGGAAGAGGCCTGACGCCTTTGAATAATGGGCCATTAGCACCTCCCCAGGCTATACCCCCTCCCAGAGCAGTGCATCTGCATTTCCATCATCCTATTGTGAGATACATCACATCCCCCTGGCAGTGGGGCGGGGGCAGGCAGTTTTGCTGTCTAGATAAACTGAGACACAGAGACAGGAAAGCTGCTAGCTTCACCCGATTCTCTGGGAGGAAGACTAGACCCCTTCTCATCCACTGGATCCCTTTTGCCATCACTGGACCCGTTCTTCTACAGGATCATCTCTACTCCAACAGAATCACGTCTGCCACTTCAGAAGGACTTACTTTTGGACTGCTTTCAACACCCTGACCCACAGGGTGTCAGGTTGTAGCTCTGACTCTGTCAGGGTTTTCCAAAATTGTTGTTTGTTTGTTTGCTCGTTTGGTTGGGTGGTTTTGTTTCCTATTACATTTGTATTGTTAATATTTTTAGTAAAGAACTGTTATTCCTATTCCCAAAATCTTTGCCTGAGAGCCCTTGATTACAAAATTATAACTTGGCGGGGGGTGAGGGGTTTACATTCTCCATTCTAAGGGAAACCCCAGTTTCCCTGGCAGAAACCTGTCTTTCCAAACCAAGACACCAGGGAAAGAGGGTGGATCCACCCCAGCAGAAACAAAAGATCTGTGAAGGAACCGGAGGAGTAGGCTGTAACATCTAAACTGGGTGATACCAAATTGACTCTTAAGCAGGGACTGGGTGGTAATGAACTGGGAAGACCCAAATGATCCAAGAAATGTACAAAGAATCACACTTAATTGGGAAATAAGGCCAAGCTTATTTCAGTGGTTTCAAGTGCCACGTGGACAAGTTCTGAGACTCCTCTGATACCACCCTTGGGAAGGAATACTTCAGCTTCAAACAGGAGGATCAGGACTGTTTTGGTCAGACAGCGTCGGGATGCAAAATCCCTCTGGGCAGCATCCACACAGGCCCAGGAGTGTCCAGAAATGTGAGGACTGAATTAGAACCTTCAGAGAAACTAAGATACATAAATCCACACAGACATGAGGTAGAAATGCAAGCTTAGTTTTGAATAAGTAGAATGCCTTAAACAAATAAGAGCCTGTATTAGTAAGAGAAGCCCTAAAGTCTAGCTTAAAGTTCAAGTGGCATTACCTTTTGCAAAGATAGTTAAGTCCTAGACATAATGAAAACAATGTGGCCTTGCTAAACATTCCTAGATGGAACAGATAGAGCTATATGTGTAGAATTTGTGTAAGAATTTATGAATATTGTCGCACATCAATCTTAGGATTGGTCCAGCAAGACTGTAGAAAATTCATGTTTTAACCTGACTGGCCAAAAAAAAAAATTAAATGCACTACTTTGAGAATGCTAATATGCTCACGAAACATCCCAAATGCCACTGTTGTTGCTGCTGCGACTGCTACTGATAAGAAGCTCACGGGACATGGATTACAGGTGCTGTCGCTGCTGCTGTTGCTACTTCTGCTTGGGACTTCGGAATTTTATGTTAGAAGGCTTCCTGCATACTGCTACAGATTCTAATAACTTTGCCTTCATGAGATCAATTTAACGATGCAATAAAGGACTTTGCTTTTACAACTACCCAGCTTATAGTCTTCAATGAGGATGTGAAGAAATCTCAATGACAAGAGAGTTCTCATATTCTGGCCTTAACCTGTGACTTATACAAAGAAGAGGAGGAATTACAACTTCCATCAGTGTCGTACCATATACCCTGTCTGATTCATCCCAATACCGGACATCCCTGCTGGGTTAAATGTAAATGTTTAAATTGTGGAAAAATTTGCTATTGTAGTTCACAAAATCGACGCTTTCATTGTATGAAGTGTCAAGCCCCAAATCTATTCCCTATCCAGACAGAACTAAGAACAACTGAAATAATAACTTTGCTTTGTGGATGGGAATTACTAGTGCCTGTTGAATGGGAGATACCTGAGGAACAATGGGAAACTACAGTTAAGGAGTGTCAAAGACGATTTGCCCGGAAATTAGCAAAAAGAAAGTGACGAGGAAATAGAGGGCAAGACCAGGTTGGCTGCTGTACTTGACACCCAAGAAGATCATATACACCTGCTATGGGTAGCAACCCCATAGGCATGGGAGGTGGGGGTATAAGCCATACCGGACCTCTGTTATTCCTTTGTCTGTCACTCATTTTTTGCCTTTTCCCTTTCGGGATACCAGCAAAATCATGTCACAAATGCTACCGAATGCTTTATGTGGAAAGAAACCGAGATTCCTTTTTTATTACATACACCCATATCAACAGTCACTGTTATAACCCATCCAAATTAGGTACCTGTATGCAAAATGGGAAAAAAATACTGGATTGTGGAAAACTTAGGAAAAAGTGGTAATAGGTTGGGAAGCAAATGTCCAAAAGGGGAGAGATGGGTTTGTTTCACATTTGCCCTTAGGGGTAGAGTCCAAGATTTGGTAAAAGAACAATTAGTAAACAAAAAGGCAAAGCCAGCACAGCAATCTAACTGTATCAACCCCACGTCAAGATTTGTATACGAAACTTAAACAGCAACTAGAAAAGGAAATAGATATCTTGAGATCTGGGAAAAACCTGTTTGTGGAATTAGGGGAAAGAATAAGGAACTTAACATAACCAACTGTTGGGTCTGTGGAGGGGCTTTGATGATGGAGGAATGGCCATGGAAGGGCTTAGGCCTGGTTGAACTCCTTAAGTGGAACCGGACAAATTTAAGGAGGGAAAACCAACCAGAAGGGTGGATTCTAAGTTCAACAGTGATAAGAGAAGAATGTCTCTGGCGCAGAGACTGTTTCTTAGCGAAGTAGGAAATACTCCCTGTAAGAGATACAAAGTTAGTAATGGAACCTTTACATGGTGGATCCCAGAGAAACCAACTCTGTATTGGACTCAGAGGAAAACAAAAGAAAAAAATTGTAAGTATAATAACACAATCAGACTTTTCCAATGGAATGATACAGAAAAGAATCCTTATTTTGGGATCCCAGAAATATCCAAATTTTGGGAGGCTATAAATCAACAGAAAAATGATTATTGGAAAGCACCAGATGGCTTATTTTGGATATGTGGGAAAAGAGCATACCCGAGACTCTCCTCCTGGTGGAAAGGGAGTTGTACTCTGGGAATTGTACAGCCAGGATTTTTTTCTTTTACCAGGACCAGATGGAGATCAATTATGAGTACCAGTTTATGAGGACCTAAAAAGAAAAAAAAGGGAATTGATTGGAGGATTTCAAAAATGGGGCGATGAGGAATGACCCCCTGAACACATAGTGGAAACATATGGGCCAGCCACCTGGACACAAGAAGGGAGTTGGGGATATCAGACCCCAATTTATATGCTGAATTGTATTATAAGACTCCAAGCAGTTGTAGAGATAATAACAAACAGAACTGGTCGGGCATTGGAATTAAGTCAACAAAGCCAAAGAAGAGCCACAGTGTATCAGAATAGGTTAGCTTTAGACTATTTATTAGCTGAAGAAGAGGGTGTCTGTGGAAAATTTAATACATCAGATTGTTGTTTAAAAATAGATGACAATAGGGATGCTGTTCTGGATATAGTCAATGATATCAGAAAAAGAGCCCATGTACCGGTCCAAAAATGGGAATCAGTGCTAAAAACTAGCTGGTGGGATAACGTATTGGGAATAGAATGGTGGAAGAAGCTAAGCTTCTTCCTTTTATGTGCTACAGCTGGTTTGATATTTCTTCCTTGCTTGATCCCCTGTTTTATTCAGCTAATCACCAGCGTAGTCCAAGACATGCAAGTGGTAACAATGCCTATGGACCCAAAATTGGCTACATCTGGAACAGCACAAAAGATCATGGTGTTAAAGAAACAAAACAATATGAAAGACCCCTGTGAAGAAGCAAAATTGATTTGTGAAAAAAAATGAGCTAATAATGGAGGTTAGAAAACAAGAATTATTGCTCAAGCCAAATGATTTATAAAAAAGAAGAGGGGGGATTGTTATAAATACATACTATAATACTGGCTTTTCTCTAATATTAAAATGGATGCTATATGTATGTTAAAGTAACTTTGCTATATAGTTTTTATTTCTGCTATTAACTAAACTTAGACATAGTAGGGAAATAGCTGATTATAATTATGCTTGTGATAATTGAACTGCCTGCTTGGTTGGGATAACATCCAATGAACCCTGCTACTTATAAGCTAACTATCAGCACCTACCAGTAGAAAGTTGTCTTGGGTTGTGGAGCAAGGGGTGTGTATTCTGTTTTCATCTGTTAAAAGCAGTTGTGGAGATATTTTTGTTTGTTTGTTTGTTTGTTTTTCTTTATCTCTTTTAACTCGGGTGGGGGCAGGGAGAGGGCCGGATGCCTTCTGACTATGGGTCATTAACACCTTCCCAGACTATACCCTCCCCAGAGGGTGCAGCCGCATTCCATCCTCCTATGGTGAGATGCATCACATCCCCCCTGGCAGTGTGTGTGGGAGCGGGGGGCAGGCAGTTTCTACCTGGATAAAACAGACACAGGAACAGGAAAACATCCAGTTTTCATCCAATTTCTGGGAGGAAGACCGGACCTCATCTCACCAACACCAGACCCCTTCTCACCATCACCAGACCCCTCCTCACCACCCCTGGACCCTTTTGCTACAGGATCATCTCTACTTCAACAGAACCACATCTGCCACTTCAGGAGGACTTACTTTTGGACTGCTTCCAACACCCTGACCCACAGGGTGTCAGGTTGTAGCTCTGACTCTGTCAGGGTTTTCCAAAATTGTTGTTTGCTTGTTTGCTGGCTTGGTTAGGTGGTTTTGTTTTTCTACTACATTTGTATTGTTAATATTTTTAGTAAAGAACTGTTATTCCTATTCCCAAAATTTTTGCCTGAAAGCCCTTGATTGCAAAATTATAATTTGGCGGGGGTGAGGGGTTTACATTCTCCATTCTAAGGGAAACCCCAGTTTCCCTGGCAGAAACCTGTCTTTCCAAACCAAGACAAAAGTATGGACCAGAACCCAAGCTGGAGGTGATAATAAGAATGGACTAAAACCACAGCCAAGAAATGTGCATGCTCTAAAAACGCGGACCCAAGGAGGTGCCATGCTAAACAGTTCTTGGAACATGTAAACTAGTTTGGGGAAAAGTTTAAATATGCATAATTCTTTATGAATATACAATAGGCTGATGCAATAGAAAAGGTATGTAAAGGGTGTCTCCGAAACAGCAAGTGTGCTCTTGGCTGAATGCCAAGCACCCAGACGTTAAAATTTGCTTTATTTTTGTCTCCTATTGTCCTTTATTAAACTTTTAAATTTTACCAGGAAAGTGAACCTCATTATTCACAAGGGACAGTGTGATGGCTAAGCGCTGGCCTGAAAGCCTCACACGCACAAGTAACCCTGACCTTAACTTGATCAGCCTACACCTGTGAAAGAAAGGAAACATCTTTGGGAGAGAAGGCACTGAGAGGCAGAGAGACTTGGCTGCAGAGAACGGACGCCAGCCAATCCCTGATGAGCATGTACACAGGAAGCTATTGGTCAGTGGACTGGGTGGCACCAAGATTCTAGCCATTTGGGGTCAACCATGTAAAAGCAAGTGGTGAACAATAAGGTTTTGCTATTGCCGCATGAACGTCATGTCATGTCCGTCTCAACTACGACAGGACAGAAGCATCTCTCTCGTGAGGAAAGATAGAGAGTTGGGCCTGTTCAGCCTGGAGAAGAGATGACTGAAAAGCAACTTCATCAGTGTATATAAATAGCTGAAGGAAGGGTGTCAAAAGGATGGACTCTAGGTCTTCTTGGTGGTGCCAAGCAATAGGACAAGAGGAAATGGGCAGAAACTGATACACAGGAAGTTCCACCCAAATATGAGGAAGAACTTCTTTACTGTGTAGGTGACTCAGCCTGAGCCAGCAGCGGGGCAGGGCTTAGTGTCGGCAAGATGCTAGCAGCCACTCCCCTGCCCAGCCACCACGCCGGGGGGGGGGGGGGGGGGGGGGGATCTTCTCTCTTCAGAAGCTGGAAGCAAGAGGCAAGAGAGCTTTTCCCAGGCTTGTTAGTTTTAAAATGTGAATCTCACAGAGCTCAGCTCTTTAATTGGCTTATCAGCATGCCTATTCTCAGAGCCAGCCAGTTATTGGTTTTTGCCAGGCACGGAGGAAGCTCTTAGCAGCTTCTCTTAGAAAATCACTTCTCTGGCTGGCTCCTTCCCTCCTCACCAAAAATCAATTAATGCAGGCACAATTTATTCAGTACTAAATACGTGCAGAGGAAAACTTAGCTAGAAAACTGCAAGCATTATGGGTGTGACAGAGGAAAGAGAACAGGCTTTTTTTTTACAACTATTACTTGTCACTGTACAGCTGATCTATAGTTGGACAGATAAATCTGGCCATAATAAGAAACCAAATTTGGCTCTTCTAGTTCGATAAATAAGTCCCTGGGTGAGCGATGATAGGATGGATTTGAACACATAAAAGGGACCCTCAGCCAACCCCATTCAATCCTAATTGCAAGTATATCACTGGTCAAGGAGCTGGGCGATGTTAAGACCCAGACCAATCAGCTGTCTAAACCTGGGAAATTCAAATCCCCTATAAAAAGACCTGCCATAATAAAGTCTTTGTTGTTTGTCTCATGATCATCGGACTCGAGTCGTGATTCTGTCTCCAACCCACAACCACATGCAACAACTACTATTTAAAATAAGAAAACAGTGGGGGGAAAACCCATTTGTATATACCTGAATGACCAATCCTCTTGCTGGGGAGAGATTTATTGGGAAAATTGGGTTTTCAAATAACCTTCTGGGATGGGGAAATACAAATTCAAACACCAGAATCAAAAGCCACGGTGGCAAAGATTTTATGTTACAGAAATCAGAAGAGTTGGAAGAAATCCCAGAGGAGGCAGAGAATGCTGTAACCCTGTTGGTATGGGCAACTGAGATGCCTGGATGATCAAAGGCGGCCAAACCAGTGAAGATTACTCTCAAACCTGAAGCCAGACTGGTAAAGCAAAAGCAATATCCTATTAAATGTGAGACAAGGAGAAAGTTAGAGAAGCTTATAGAAAAAAATTTAGAATATGGGTTATTGAAAGAGTGTGAATCAGAATATAGCACACCAATATTAGTACAAGATTTAAGGGCCATAAATAAAAAGTACCTGATATTCATCCAGTAGTAGCTAATCTTTACACTCTTGACAGCACATAAAAGGGAATGCAAATGGTTCACAGTGCTCGATCTTGAGGATGCTTTTTTCTGTAATACCTCTTGACTCAGATAGTTAGAAATTGTTTGCTATTGTGTGGGGGAATCCAAACACTGTGTGGAAGTTGCACCTAACATGGACTGTGCAAAAAAAAAAAAAAAAATTGGAACGTATTCTCCTGTGGGGAGACAAACCAAGATGCTGCTGAAGGCACTCTTGCCTTTGATATGTTGCAGCTGTGTTAATTATCCAAGAGTGGGAACAGCCTTGCTCTCACAGCTATGGATGTGATAAAGAGTGAGTTAGGGGATAGGGAGTTAGTTGGAGTCTGCTGGCTGTGCTGTGAAGAGCCAGGGATAGGAGGTTGTGCAAGGGATAGAAAAGGTAAGATGCTGTACGTAGGACAGACAGGGTTCGGTGACTATGCTAGGGACAGGAAGGAGTGAACTAGAACTGGAGAACAGAGAGAGAGAGAGAGAGAGAGCCAGAGCCAGAGCTGTGTGGAGCTGCTCTTGGGAAGTTACAGAGAAAAGGTATGGGAGAGTTTTGAATAACAAGGTGCTGATGCTTGGAGCCTTCTGATGCTTTTTTATGAAGCACTTTGAGTGCAGTGTCCATCTCGACTACCACAAATTGACTACAACATTCTGCTAGCAATCAAGACTGAGAATAAGTGCCTTGATGCTACTGTAGGTCTCTTACATTTCTTGGGACAATCTGGATACAGGGTGTCAAAGAAAATGGCACAAATAGACAAAGAAGCAGTAATATATTTTAGTTTTGATGTCTTGCAGGAAAAAAGAAGCTTGGGAAGCAACTGAAAAGAAGCCATTTGCTGAACTCCAGAGGCAAGGACCACAAGCCGCCTTAGGTATGGTTGCATGGTGTCAGTTATGGATTGTCAGTTATGGTGTACTGGCAAAACCCTTGTATGGTCCTCCACTGAAAATACTTGGTATGGACTCCTGGGTGAGGGCCTGGAAAGCCCTGAAAGAACCTTAATGACGACCCCTGCATTGGGACTCCCCCACTTAAGCCAAACCATTTGAGTTATTTGTGCATGAAAGGATGCACCTGGCATTAGAGGTACTGGCCAGCATTTGGGGTTGTGGAAGCAGCCTGTCCAAACAATTGGACAATACGAGTGAAGAATGGCCCGAATACCTGAGAGTGGTAGTAGCTGCAGAGAAGCACAAAAGCTGATATGTACCCCAGATAGTTATAGATGGTTTGGAACAAAAAAGATGACATTGGATATCATCAGCAGGATGCTAAAATACCAGGTTACTCAGTTGGAACAGGACAAATTTGAACTTTAAGTAGCCACTATGAACCCAGCCATGTTTCTCCAGGCTTCAGAAGTAGTCCAGAGACCTTTGTGCCATGACTGCCTGGTAACCATTGAACAAGTGTGTTCTGGCAGACCGGATCTCAAGAGCAATCTTATCCAGGAGCCAGAAATGGACCTGCACACTGGTGGGAGCAGCAGGGTATGCGCAGCTGGGTATGCAGTGGGAACCTTGACTCAGCTAATATAAACTCAGGCTTTACCTTTTAATACATCAGTACAAAAAGCAGAATGAATGACCTTACACCAAGTGCTAGAAATCACTGAAGGAAAAAAGGTAAACATAGGGACTGATTTAGCACATGTTTTTGAAATAATACACACCGATGAAACCATATGGAAGAAGAGGGGATTGTTATCACTGCAGAAGTCTCCTATTCATTACACACAAAAAAAATTAGTCATCTACTACAGGGTGTGCAAAAGCTGAAAGAAGTGGCTGTGATGCTCTTGTAAAGCACATCAGTATGGAGACTCCCCAGTTAATAGAGGGAATCAACTATCTGACAAAACAGCTAAAGAGGTTGCTGAAAAATGTATCCTTGCACTAATACCTAACAAAAAGTTGAATTTCTTTGGGCAAATACCAAATCAGGACAAGCAGTTAGCCCCATCATTGGAAGCTACAGAAAATCCCAGCAGGTGATTGGTAAACTCATGGGGGTGAGTAATTGTACCTCCAAATGAATGTATAAGATAATAGACCTAAAACATGAGGAAACACATTAAGAGGTAGAGAATATGGAAGCTATTTTACAAAGGAATATAAGTAAGCATGAACATGGCAGAAATTAATAAATCGGTTATTGAAAAATAAGTAATTTGTTTTGCAAAATAATCTCATGGAAGGAAGGCCGCCTCCAGGGCTAGTAAAACAAGATTTCACCAGGTGATTATTGACAAATTGATTTTGCAGAACTGCCCAGGCAGAATGGGGACTAGTACATTTTGGTATTTTGGTACTTTTTCTAGATGGCCAGAAACCTTCCCGTGTCGCACCAACAAGGCAAGGGAAGTATCAAAACTTTTGCTGAAATTAATATTTAATAGAACTGGGACTAACTCTTTTAAGTTTTAAAAGATACATTGTTATCAACAAATCATTGGAACTAGACTCGCATGTACATCCTTTCCAACCATAAGATACGGTGTGCATCAGAACCTGGAGTTTTGGACCAATCCAGGAGATGTGGAAGGTACCATATCAAGTCCCCCTGGTAACCTACACAACACTCAAAGTGGAAAGAATTGAACTCTGAGTTCATCACACATGGGTAAAACCAGCAACCACGCATTGAACACAGCAGAAATCAGTGACTAACATCATGGAGTGTGGGTTTGCAAGAAATGTTTTATAAGCTTTAGTTATGAGTATATTATAGTTTTTTATATGGTAAGTTCAGTGTAGTTTAAATACCTTGAAAGAGCCTCTTGTTTTAGAATGTATTCTTATCATAGTTTGATAAGGGTTTCTAAGACAACTTGAGTCTCTGCCTGGAGACTCTTCTCTATTGGTTCTTTTCTTGTTTCATCCCTGTGTTATGCATAACTTTTCCCTTTGTCCATCATGGAATTCTTATCTTCAAGGTCCAAGAGTTCTGGCCACTAGTTGGCAAGACTCCTTTGAGACCACTCCCAAACCTGTTTTGGATTTGTTAGAGTTTAGGTAACTTAGCTGGTATGTAGTGTTTGGATTGTTTTATTGGTTTAAATACTTTGTACCCATCTCCCAAACTGTTTTGTACAAAAACGCCCTGCAGCCCAGGCTCGGGGTCTCTCTGAGGCACTGGCCTGAGGCTGGGGGATCCCATGACCCCCCCAAATAAAACCTCGGTTTCTTGAAAGTCTTGGAGAGTCCCCTCTTTTTACCACAGCCATGACAGTGTGAGCCAAACTGCCTGTAAGCCAAGACCCCACCAACAAGTACTGTTGTAGCGTATCAGAGCTGCCAGGAGCCCAAGCTGAACACCAAGCTGGGCCAGAACCAGATACGCAATGCAACAATGGAGTTTTTATGTTTATATGTAAATTCTATTGTTTTAGGTATATGATATTATTTTCTAGGAGAATATTATTTATTGGATCTAGATTAAAATTATAATTGCATATTTATAATAATAATAGAAATTATATTCTTAATTTCTGAGAAGGGGAATGTAGTCTTAAAGTTAATGCAAGGTTTTGGCAGATTACAGAACTTAACTTCTATAACAGCTTGTTTGACAACACCAACCTCTGCAGAAAGTCCAGTTCCGTAGGGAACTTTAGTCAACAATTTGACTAAAATTTGGGAACACGTGTGGGACCTTACAAAACAGATTAGCTTTTAACCTATAACTGTTACATGAACACAGAGTATGCAGTTACTTGAAATTAAATAACAATACTTATTATGTGCACATTCCAAATGTAACTGCTAAATTGGATTATCAGATAGGATAAAAATCAGTTGCTGCATCTAGCAGAAACTAAAGGGCACAATTAGAAAGTAACTAGTTAAATAACATTTAAAGGAATTGGATTTTCTCTGACTGATTGGTTGGCCTCACTTTTGCAAAGTATAATACTTGCCTTAAAAATTTATATGATGTTAGTAAAAAAAAAAGCAAACTGAGGCTTATGAAGGCTTGAAAAGAAAACAAGCTTCACAAGCCTCAAATGGGGGGGACGTTGCCAGATGATAAATTGACCACTTCACCGTGGAACTCTCCAGTGTTTGTTATCCAGAAAGCAGACAAGACTAGGTGGAGGCTCCTCCACGACCTTCGCAAAATTAATGAGGTAGTTGAGGACATGGGACCCCTGCAACCAGGGATGCCCACCCCAACTATGCTCCCTGAAAACTGGAATTTGACTGTCATTGACATAAAAGATTGTTTCTTTCACATTCCTCTTCACCCTGATGATGCCCCACACTTTGCTTTCTCGGTGCCGTCCTTCAACCAAGAAGCACCGCGGAAGAGATATCAGTGGAAGGTCCTTCCCCAAGGTCTAAAGGTCTTTCCCATGGTCTGTCAATGGTATGTTTCTTCCCTGCTTGAACCTGTGCGTGCAGCGGTGCCCCAAGCGATCATTTATCATTACATCGATGATGTTTTGATTTCCGCACCAACAAACTACCTGTTAGAGCATGCACTCGACCTCACAGTGTCTTCACTGGTTGACACAGGGTTTGAGCTGCAAGAGTCCAAAATTCAAAAGATGCCACCCTGGAAGTACCTGGGGCTCAAAATTATTATTATTATCATATGCATGTTTAGTCTGGGACATTGAATGAATATGTATGTAAAATACAGTATATAAACAGAAACTTGCCTGTACTTAGCATGCATGGCTTTGGGAGGAGCTATCCTCCTGTGCATCTGGCTGAATAAAGAATGCCTGTTTCTTAATGCTACATTGGTGTTAAGGAGTTTTTTTACTTTACCTTTTTTTTGTAACAATTGGAAAGAAAAAAAAAAGACAAACTTCTTTAAACTGCATCAATTTCTTTTTAATCCATATCATGTTCTTACACAAGTGATGATTTGCAGATGACTGGTTCCTTCAGGTGCTTTTTTTGTCTGTGATTTGGAGTCATTGTAAGTTATCCTGTCACTGTTGGACACGAAGGAAAGACGCGAAGTCCATTCAGAAGGCTGTGACTCCTAGGAGGAGTCTCGGTTTATTCTCCAAACCTATTTTATACCTTTCTACAATGCACCCACCTCAGAGGTGGGACCCCTGGATCCATTGGTCACTTGAAGAGACCATCAAGCAAAGTCCCTCCTTTGGGAAAGCATGTAGAAAAATATATTAGTTTACAATAACATGACCTTGTTTACCAGTTTTGTTCCTGGGAACCGAATTCCCTGAAATCAAAACATGGCAGGCACGAAACTGTGGCTACAGTATCCAAAGATGCTGAGTACTGTACATTCTACAAGGATTTGTAGCAAGATGTTTTCTCTGCCTCAATTTGTTTGTTGGGTTGACTGGGGTTTTTTTTCCTATTTGTCTATGCCATGCAGAGAAGGCTAAGCTTCTGCTGTTGTCTGGGTTTTTGCCATTCTCTTCTGTCCCCTTTAAGGAGTTTGGAAAAGTCTTATTTTTAGCCTTCTGTGTTTTGGAGTCAGATACACTTTTGTATAAATAACCTTCTTGTTATGGTAAAATCTAGAAATGTTTACGTTCTTTTCATAAGGAGGAGACTGTTGATGGACTGTTGGGTTGTCCAGTGTGGTTGGAGAGGAAGATTCTCTTCCTCTAATCCATGGTCACTGCTGGAGTTCGATAAATGTTGATTCTGTAAATAAATCCTCCTCTTTCCTGCCTCGGACATCGCAAGGTGTGGGTGTGAATTCTTTATGTCGTGAGTGACACTCTGCAGTTGCTGAGCTGCCTACCTCCACAGGCCAGTGCAGCCATACCCGTGGCTTCAAGTCTAAGGATGTTTGCCTGACACAAATTTGGTGCTTTCTAAAGGCACCTTTTTGAAAACAAAATGTCTTGGGGTGATTTTATGATGACAGTCTATTCCCTAATCATCTGTTTTATGCCCAAAAATGGTTGCTGTAACTTTAAGGTGGGAACAGGGGTGCCTTGGGGCTGTTCCACAGGCTTTTTCAAAGCCTCACTTCCCAGGCGTCTGTAAGTGCCGTGCAGTCTGTTTTTTGTTGTTGTTGTTCCTTTTTTTGTTTTGTTGGTTTTTTTTCTTAGCTAGCTTGGTTTTTGTCAGCTTAGGCGGGGGGGGGGGGGGGGCGGGTTTCTCCTTTCTCTGGCCTTGGAGAGGCTGCAGCAGCAATTCTTTGTTGACTCTTTTGAAGTGAATTAGACGGTTTGGTTTTGTTCCGAGATCAGAGGGAACGACCGGCGGGAGCAGGGTCTTCCGGAACAGACGGGAAGGTCGAGGAGCCACTCCGTTTCAGCCCCAGACCTCAGAGAAGCCGAGCCAGCATGGGAGAGCACACCAAACTCCCCTACTTAATCTGCTGTGAAGAGGGGAAGAGGGGACCAACACCAGGGATTCACCAGTTTCCCATCTGTTTTGACCAAGTTGCTGTGTGAACCTTTTGGTTTGTTTTTTTTATCCCTGATACAGGATCCGACACCATCTTTTCTCCCCACATAGTTGTCGGCCATCGTGGGTTTTTTATTTCCCTGGCATTTTGGGTTTTTGTTTCAGTGTGTGTGAGGGGGGGCAGAGGGAAGTTCTGACAGTTCAATATCTAGCTCTTATTTACCTTTTCCTGTATCATCTGGGCAGTCTGTCAATAAATGGCTGGGGTTTTCTTTTCCACTTTCATCCACTAGTATTCATTTCTTATTGGCAGAAAGGGATTGTTGGAACCTTTTTTTTTAGAGGAAACACTCATTCCAGACTGTTTTTCTCCTAAACTTTTCTCTAAACCAAGACACAAAAATAACCATGCATTAATTAAGCATCCAGTTGCAACAGGCTCTAACCTGAGGGGACTGTCTTGGGTTTCAATATATAGCCAAAAGCATGCGTTCTATTCCCAATCTGTTGAAACCAGTTGAAGAGGTGTTTTTTTTCTTTTAACTCCAGAGGGGAGGGGGCGGGTGCCATTCTGTTAATGGACCAGCTGTTAAAACTAGGTGGAGCAATGTTCCTTATCTCTTCCAAGACCCATCCTCCCTCCAGGGGGAATATTTCTGTTAATGGGCCATTAAGGCTCACCACATGACTGATAACATTCCATCATCCCATTGTGAGATGCTCCACCCAGTGGGAGGAGCCAACCATTCCTACCTAGATAAAAACTGAAATTCAGCACAGCAGGGCAGCCTGTTTTTTCCACTGGATTCCAGAGGAAGACTGGACCCTTTCTACAGGATCATCTCTACTCCAACAGAACCACATCTGTTACTTCCGGAGGACTTATTTGGACTACTCCCAATACCCTGACCAGGATGTCAAGTCGTATTCTGACTCTGTCAGTGTTTCTAGGATTTTTTGATTGTTTGTTTGCTTTACTACATTTGTATTTTTTAATACTCCTAGTAAAGAACTGTTATTCCTATTTCCAAATCTTTGCCTGAAGGCCCTTAATTGCAAAATTATAATAATTTGGAGAGAGGGGGTTTACATTCTCCATTCCAAGGGAAGCTCCAGCTTTCCCTGGCAGACACCTGTCTTTTCCAAACCAAGACAGGGACCTTCTGTGTTGCAATGCTGATGACAATTAAGGAGTTAAGATTGATTTTCCTGCATTGCACTAGGTTGGATTGGGTTGGATGGAGCCGGGTGCTACTGGTGATCACATTTTGGGGTGGGGCGGGAGCATTGGAGAAGACCTTATTTCTTTCCATTTCAATGTTGTGTGGTGAGTCCAGGCCACAGGTATCCATGTGGGAGCCCAGCTGAGCATGGAGGTCCCTTCCTGGGGTTCTGCTCCCCTTCCCCAGCCAGGACAGGTGTGATGGACACCAAGCCTCAGGCTGGAAGGATGTGGGGTTCTGTTCCAGATCATGGTGCAGTGACTTCTTCATCTTCTCACCACGACTCCTATGTCTTGGCTGCAGCAGGTACTGATGAGCACTGGGCTGCATCAAAAGAAGCATGGTCAGCAGGTCAAGGGAGGGGATTCCACCCCTCTGCTCTGGTGAGACCCCACCTGGAGTACTGCATCCCAACACAATAAGGACATGCAGCTATTGGAGCATGTCCAGAGAAGGCCACTAAGTAGATCAGAGGGCTGAAGCACCTCTCTTATGAAGACAGGCTGAAAGAGTTGGGGTTGTTCATCCTGGAGAAGAGAAGGTTCCTGGGAGACCTTATAGAGTCCTTTTAATACTTAAAGGGGGTTTACAAGAAACATGAGGACAAACTCCTTAGCAAGGCCTGTTGCAATAGTGATGCCTTGGAGTGGCTCCCTAGAACAGAGGCTAGACAGAGTTAAAAGAATAAAGTAGGTATTTATTAAAGGCCTTCAATAGATACACCTTGGGCAGTGAAAAAGCCTTGCAGAGGCTACACCCAAGATGGATGACAGTCATGAGTTTCTCAGACAGATATAAGTTTGGTCTATTTACATATCAGAGGTTAATTGTCCAATGATAGCTTCAGGTAATTAAGTCATATTCCCCTGGTTTGCTTCCTTCTGATTCACTTTTGTTTCTACTTTTTGGGGCCTGAGGCAGAAGGTGCTTTTGGCACATGGTCATGGTTGTGATGATTTTGAAGGCTTATGCTGTATGAACCTATCTGATAACTCTCAGTCTATCCACACTAGCATACAGGCCCTTCAAGATAGTGTTACTAAATTAAGGGTTGTATATGATAGCGACTGGTTTGGACATATACTTGGAGAATGGGGCATTACTGGCTGGCTTAAGCACTTAGTTAAAACAGGAATTTATGTGTTAGCTGTACTGTCACTTACAATGATTTGCTTGCCATGTGTTCTGCAATGTGTTCAGAGACTGACCAATAAGTCCACAAAAAAGATTTTAATGGTTGAAAAAGAAGGGGGAGATGTAGAGATGCAGCTAGAGAGCAGGACTGGGAGTACTGCTCAGCTCATCACAGAAGTGGACATGTTAGCATTGGTAGGCTGTAAGCCTTGGCAGGCAGTGCGGCCCTGGCAGACGGTACTGTGAAGAGGGAAGCAGAAGATAATGATATGCTGAGTATGCTTATCCTATGTAAGCCCATACATGCTTGTGCAGGTCTGTGATTGCCTATAGTTAAGCAATGTTATTAAGAAACATAAGATATGGTTGCTACAGTTATTACTGCTTAAGAGAGCAGCTAATTTTAGTAACAGCTGAAAAGGTATATATACTGAAGCTTTGTGATCAATAAACCAACTTTTTGCATCCGAGCACTCAGTCCTGCCTCTTGGATCACCGATAAACACGCCTCTGTGAGATTCACATTTTAAGCCAAACAAGCTTGGAAAAAGCTCTCTTACTTCCAGATCTTAAACAGGTAACAGGGTGCCAGCGGGTCCATAGACCCGGCGGGATCGGGCTGGGCCAGGCCCTGCCTCTGCTGCAAGGCTGGCTGGGCCAGGTTCCCCTCCTTCAGCGTGTCCAGACTAGCCTTCTGCTGAGCTGAAATTCTGATGGGGCTCAGTTTCACCAGAAACTGCCAGGCAGGGGGAGGGGAAGCCATCAGCCCACAGCTGAAATTGAATGAAGCAGAGGCCGGAGACCAGCTATGTGGCCAGAGCAGCTGCTGCCATTCTGGCCTGGCCCCCTGAGATCCTGGCATAGCCCCCAGTGCAGCCTGAAATCTATCACCATGACTGCTTTGATGGCCCAGCAGAAACCATCATGGCCATCTGCAGGCCCCGGGTGAGATATTAACTCTTTCACTTCACAGATGAAACTTGCAAAACATTGATCCATTGATCCTCTCAAGTGAGAGAAAAGGACAGAGTGAAAACACATAGAGAAACAACATGAAGACACCAAGGTCAGTAAAGAAGCAGTCAAGTCCTAGATGGGAGGAGAATGAGAAGATGCCTTAGTCTTAGGCTGAAATTCTTCTGTAAGGCCATGGTAGTGGACTGTGATACACTAGAAATATCCCTTTAATTCATGAAAAAGCATGGGGGGATGGAGTGTTCAAATTCCAGACATGAGCAAAGGCATTCATGCTGAAGCAAGTAAATGTTGAAGTTGCTTCTCATGAGAAGCTTGAACAGAGAGAGAGAAGAGAGTGAAGACCCTTTGCCTCCAGGAAAAGAAGAAGAAGACCTCTGTTCCCACAGATGAAGATGATCTCAGACATAGATGAAGAGAACCTTTGCTTTTGAACAGCTCATCCTTAAAATAGTGCCCCATAAGTTAGACATGGCCCATGTGGGAAGGCTGCATGAGATGGGAGGGACTTTAAGAATGCAGATTTCTGGGCGGCTGCTATTCATGGAAATTGAAGCCACAAGAGAACTGTTTTCTTGTGGAGAAGTGTCCACGACATGGCAAGAGAAACTCCTCTCCCTAAGTGAACTGAAGAAAAACTATTTTAGAGGTAGTAAACTGACTGAAAATACCAGGTTTTGTCTCAGTACGTTGTCAGTGGGAAAGAAAAGAGGAGTTGGGGGGAAGAAGTGTTCTGAAGGTTTTATTCTGATTTTTTTCTTTTCTTTTAGTTCTCTTAATAAAGTTTTCTTTGTACCCTTTAAAGTTTGAGCCTGCTTTGCTCTCCTGTAAATTCAACAGAAAATGAGTAAGTAATTCTAGTGGGTGCCCTGGCATTTGGCCAGTGCTCAACCCACCACACCCACCCTGGATTATCTAATGGGAATACTTCTGCAGCTGTGCCCTGGATTGCTCCACCTGCTATCTGTGCTTCCACAGAAGATGTAATAGCCTTATTAACCATTTGTCTCTCAGTGGTGTGGTGATTGATTAATTCATGTTTTTATGATGATGTTGTTTTGGTGAAGGATGAATTATGTTTTTATAGTAACAGTGTTATAATGAATAAGGAATAAAATTTACAGTTCCCGAGAAACCAAAAGCCCCCAGACAGGTGCAGGGCTGGAGAATTTCGCAAGGAGCAACCGGGGCGAGGGAAGATCAACGTCTGATAAGGACTGATGGCCTGGAGACGATATCTTATCTGGGACACTAAAGGTACTCAAGGAACCTCCTGCACCCAGGAAATCCTTTCAGGCACAATTTCTGTTTTCCAAATCCTATCAACCATGACACTGAGGGACAAAAGAACTTATAGAAATTCTGTACTGAACAGCAAGTCCGGTCGCTGTAAGTTTCAACATCCTCTGGCATCGGGGTCTGAGAGACAAGTCAGGACATGTATAATTCCAGGACTACGTAATCCAAGCCAGAAGGGGTATAAAGCCGGCTGGCTTGGGCCCAGACTCTCGTGAAACCTCGGGGAGACGTGATGCGGTAGAGGTCACGTTTGGGGTTTCATCCAGTGCGCACGGTTTCCTTGCTTCGCTGGCTCTGTTGATTGATTTGTTTGGCTTTGTCAATTTCTTGTCCGAAACTTTCATTGGCAATAAATTGTTTTCGTTGAAATTTGCTCTCAAAATTTATAACAGTGGGGTCAAGCAATGGGTCTGACATTGATTTCAAATCAGCCCAGTCAGGGTTTTGTGTGTTAACTGCCCTTTCTACTAAATTTGCTACTTTATCTGGATTTTTTTTATATTTTACAACAATAGTTTTCCACTCTTCTAACTTGACAAGTGTCTTGGGTTATGGAACCAAAAATGTGTATTCTATTTCATCTGCTGAAAGCAGTTGGAGAATTGTTCTTCTTTACTCTGGGAGGAGGCGAGCGGGTGCCTTTTGTTAATGGGCCAACTGTTAAAAGCAGGTGGGGCAGTGTTTCTTATCTCTGTCACCACTGGTCTTCCCTCCAGGGGGATATTTTTCTGCTAATGGGCCATTAACACCTCCCCAAACTAACACATCCACATTCCATCATCCTATTGTGAGATGCTCCACCCAGTGGGGGGAGCCAACCATTCCTATCTGGATAAAACTGAGCCACAGGAACACAAAGGCATCCAGCTTCATCTGATTCCTGGAGGAAGACTGCACCCCTTCTCACCACCACTGGACTCTTGTTCTACAGGATCATCTCTACTCCACCAGAACCACATCTGCCACTCCAGGAGGACTCACTTTTGGACTGCTTCCAACACCCTAACCAACAGGGTGTCAGGTTGTAGCTCTGACTCTGTCAGGGTTTTCCAAAATTGTTGTTTGTTTGCTGATGTGGTTGGGTGGGGTTTTTTTTCTACTACATTTGTATTGTTAGTATTCCTAGTAAAGAACTGTTATTCCATTCCCAAATCTTTGCCTGAAAGCCCTTAATTGCAAAATTATAATTTGGTGGGGGTGAGGGGTTTACATTCCCCATTCTAAGGGAAACTCCAGCTTTCCCTGTCAGATACCTGTCTTTCCAAACCAAGACAACAAAGGAGTATGGAACCTTTATATATATTGGCCCTTGGTTGCTGACTGCTTGCCATAATGGGGCTTGCAGAAATGGTTCTTCTTTTGTTTCTTTTTTTGGCCTAGTACGTTTGGCTATTGGACTAGGTTCCTTTATGGCTCTTCTTTCTATCTTTCCCCTCCTTCGCCTGTTCAGGGAAGCTGTGGTCTCATCTTCCTTTTTGGAAGAGCTACCTGAGTAAGAGCTGTCTGATTCTGTTGAGTCTGCTGTGGTAGATCTGCCTTGACCAATCCCAATACTAGAGATCGCCAAGCATGACTTACATCACCGTAGGAGCCAGGCTGGGGGCCTGCTTGCTTCAATGATATCATGTCCTGAGCCAGGTCCGTGGCACCCGATGTTGCTATGGAAACTCATGGGCCTGAGAGTGGGAGGGGGGCTACTCCCCCTGTAGGAGGTCCCCTTTCCACCCTCTCAGTAGAAGGCTCTGTCCCCCAGCTCCACCCCTAGGGGCGGTGCCGTTGGCTGCACACGCTGGCTGTTCCCTCCCCCTGTCCCCACCCACCCACAAGTGAGTCGGGATGGGAGGGGTGGCACAGGTGGTGGCAGTGTCCATGGTTGCAGTGGCAGTGGCTGAGGCGGGGGAGCAACTGGAGCCGGGGCCGGGTCGGCCAGTGGAGGAGGGGGAAGCAGAGATGGCATCCAGCTGGGAGTTTGCAAGGGTGCCTGTGCCATCCACTGCTGCCAAAGCCAGCCTCCTTCCTCCTTCACTGGCAGGGACCCCGCCAGAGCCACATCCCCCCCTGCCGCTGCCCTCCCCCATAGCTGTGGCAGCGGCGGCAGTGGAGCGGGACATGGAACCGCGGTGGCTGAAACCACAGCCGGTGGAGGATGGGGAAGTAGACATGCCAGAAATGGAGGGGCCTGGGCCCGCCGCAAGCACGACTAGTGGGGGTGGAGGGACTGGGGCCAGGGCCAGGGCTGACCCAGTTCTCAAAGCAGGAGCCACTAGATCTAACTCCACTTTCTCCTTGCCTTCACACCGGGTGTTTAATATTGGCTATTCCTTCTCATTTTTCTTCTCTTTTTCCCTCAAAAGTAGTACATGCTGTTGTTTTTTAGGTGCTGGTAGGCTTTGCTTAAATGATAAAACCCTAAAAAACTTAATATACTCTAATTTGTCAAAATACCCGTCTTTGCATATGCAAGCCATCAAATTTGATACTGATTTCTTATCTAAACTGCCAAATTCAGGCCACGTCTCATTTTTTATCTAATTCATAGGTTGGCCACATTGTTTCTGAAAGAAATGGTTTTTCGGCTGTTAGCTCCTGCTAGTTTTTCAAGATGAGGCCTAAAGGACTATCTCTTAGAATATTATTCTTCTCACAGGATAATACACACCCCATGTCTTGATACTTATGGATAAGAAAGTCAAAATAAATGGGGAGTGTAATAAATGCATATTTTAGAGTTGGCTTTTCGCATATAACAAGCAGATTGCTTTATGTATAATATGGGAAGGTTATTGTCTTGGTTTGGAAAGACAGGTATCTGCCAGGGAAACTGGAGTTCCCCTAGAATGGAGAATGCCAACCCCTCACACTCCGACGAATTATAATTTTGCAATCAAGGGCTCTCAGGCAAAGATGTTGGGGAATAGGAATAACAGTTCTTTACTAGGAGATATTAACAATACAAATATGATAGGAAACAAAACCACCCAACCAAACAAACAAATAAACAAATAAACAATGATTTTGGAAGAAAAACCCTGACAGAGTCAGAGTTTCAATCTGACCCTGTGATTCAGGATGTTGAGAGCAGTCGAAAAGTAAAGTCCTTCTGAAGTGGCAGATGTGATCCTGTTGGAGCAGAGATGATTCTGCGAAGAAACCGGTTCAGGGGCGGCGAGGAGGGGAACAGGATGACGAGCACAGGAGACGAAGAAGATCTTGCCACACCGCAGGGAAGGAAGCGCAGAGCACCCAGCTCCTGCAGCAGGGCAGCACCGGCGACTCCCGGCCACCTCCCCTCCCCCCCACCCCCCACCGCCAGGGCATGAGATGTATAGAAATGCAAATGCACCGCACAGGCTGGGGAAGGTAACAATGGCCTATCAAGATGGGTCATCAGGCCCCAAGACAGATGTAAATAGAATATACAAAACCCGGCTCCACAACCCAGGACATTAGCCAACCCTTATTCTATTATCATCTGTATCATACCTAAATTAATAAACTCCACTATACAGAATGAACCCTCACACTCAGTTCTCACTTAGGATTAGGTTTTCCTATGGTACACAACTGGTTTTCCCATCTTTCTGCATTACCCACCAAGTGTTACCAGGTCCTTGAGCAAAAACAATCCCACGGGTGGGTTCACCTTTGCCCAAGGTGGGGTTTACCCAAACAGTCTTTCCTAAGATACCTCTCATATGTACCACAGGGACTTTGTCTCCATCCACTGTGTGCAAAGGGGTAGACTGGGCAGGACCAGCTCGATTGATAGAGTCTCGGGTGTTGACCATCCAGGTGGCCTTTGCTAAGTTCACTTCCCAATTTTTGAAGGTCCCCCCGCCAAGTGCCTTCAGGGTGGTCTTAAGTAGTCCATTGCACCATTCAACTTTCCCGGCAGCTGGTGCATGATAAGGGATGTGATATATCCATTCAATGCCGTGTTCCTTAGCCCAGGTGTTTATGAGGCTGTTCTTGAAATGAGTCCCGTTGTCTGACTCGATTCTCTCAGGGGTGCCATGTCTCCACAGGACTTGTTTTTCCAGGCCCAGGATGGTGTTCCGGGCGGTGGCATGAGGCACAGGATAGGTCTCCAGCCACCCAGTGGTGGCTTCCACCATGGTCAGCACGTAGCGCTTGCCTTGGCGGGTTTGGGGCAGTGTGATGTAATCAATCTGCCAGGCCTCCCCATACTTGTACTTGGACCACCGTCCACCGTACCAGAGGGGCTTCACCCGCTTGGCCTGCTTGATGGCAGCACACGTCTCACAGTCGTGGATAACCTGTGAAATACTGTCCATGGTTAGATCCACCCCTCGGTCTCGTGCCCACTTATAGGTGGCATCTCTGCCCTGATGACCTGAAGCATCATGGTCCCACCGAGCTAGGAACAACTCTCCCTTGTGTTGCCAATCCAAGTCTACCTTGGATACCGTTATCCTCGCAGCTTGATCTACTTGCTCTTTGTTCCGGTGCTCCTCATTAGCCCGACTCTTGGGGACATGGGCATCCACATGGCGGACTTTCACAGGTAGTTTCCCTACCCTGATGGCAATGTCCTTCCACTCATCAGCAGCCCAGATTGGTTTTCCTCTGCGCTGCCAGTTGGCTTTTTTCCACCTTTCCAGCCAGCCCCACAGAGCATTAGCTACCATCCATGAATCAGTGTAGAGGTAGAGCTTCGGCCACTTCTCTCTTTCAGCAATGTCCAGGGCCAATTGAACAGCTTTGAGTTCAGCAAGCTGGCTTGACCCACCTTCTCCTTCAGTGGCGTGTGCAACCTGTCGTGTGGGGCTCCATACGGCTGCTTTCCACTTCCGGTTCATCCCTACGATGCGACAGGAACCGTCAGTGAAAAGAGCGTAGCATGTTTCTTCTGCTGGCACTTGGTTGTATGGTGGAGCTTCTTCAGCCCGGGTTACTTGCTCTTGTTCTTCTTCGTCAGTGAGACTGAAGTTCTCAGCTTCTGGCCAGTTGGTGATTACTTCCAAAATCCCAGGGCGATTCGGGTTACCAATACGGGCGCGCTGAGTGATGAGGGCGATCCATTTGCTCCATGTGGCATCGGTGGCATGGTGGGTGGAGGGAACCTTTCCTTTAAACATCCACCCCAACACCGGTAGTCGGGGTGCCAGGAGGAGTTGTGCTTCAGTGCCAATCACCTCTGAGGCAGCTTGAACTCCTTCGTAGGCGGCCAAGATCTCCTTCTCTGTGGGAGTGTAATTGGCTTCAGACCCTCTGTAGCTTCGGCTCCAGAATCCCAGTGGCTGGCCTCGAGTCTCACCTGGCACCTTCTGCCACAGGCTCCAGGACAGACCATGGCTCCCGGCTGCAGAGTAGAGCACGTTCTTTACCTCTGGTCCCGTCCTGACTGGGCCAAGGGCTACTGCATGTGCGATTTCCTGCTTGATCTGGGCAAAGGCATGTTGCTGTTCTGGGCCCCAGTGGAAATCGTTCTTCTTGTGGGTAACCAGGTAGAGAGGGCTCACAATCTGACTGTACTCAGGGATGTGCATCCTCCAAAAGCCAATGGCCCCTAGGAAAGCTTGTGTTTCCTTCTTCTTGGTCGGTGGGGACATGGCGGTGATCTTATTGATGACCTCAGTGGGAATCTGACGCCGTCCATCTTGCCACTTCACTCCCAGGAACTGGATCTCTTGGGCAGGTCCCTTGACTTTGCTCTTCTTGATGGCAAAACCGGCTTCCAGGAGAATTTGGATGATCTTCTCTCCTTTCTCAAAGACTTCCATTGCCATGTTCCCCCACACAATGATGTCATCTATGTACTGTAGATGGTCCGGAGCCTCACCCTTTTCCAGTGCATCCTGGATCAGTCCATGGCAGATGGTGGGACTGTGCTTCCACCCCTGGGGCAGCCGATTCCAGGTGTACTGCACACCCCTCCAGGTGAAAGCAAACTGGGGTCTGCACTCTGCTGCCACAGGAATGGAGAAGAAGGCATTGGCAATGTCGATGGTCGCGTACCACTTTGCTGCCTTGGACTCCAGCTCATACTGCAACTCCAACATGTCTGGCACAGCAGCGCTCAGTGGTGGCGTGACTTCATTCAGACCACGGTAATCCACTGTCAGTCTCCATTCCCCACTGGGCTTACGCACAGGCCAGATGGGGCTGTTAAAAAGTGAATGAGCCTTACTGACCACCCCTTGGCTCTCCAGTTTACGAATCATCTCATGGATCGGGGTCACAGAGTCTCTGTCAGTGCGGTATTGCCGACGGTGCACTGTTGCTGTGGCAATTGGTACCTGTTGTTCTTCAACTCTTAGCAGTCCCACAGCAGAAGGGTCATCTGAGAGACCAGGCAAGGTATTCAGTTGTTTGATCTCTTCCGTCTCTACAGCAGCTACTCCAAAAGCCCAACGATATCCTTTTGGGTCTCTGAAATATCCATTTCTGAGATAGTCTATGCTGAGGATGCACGGGGCCTCTGGGCCAGTCACAATGGAGTGTTTCTGCCACCCATTCCCAGTTAAACTCACTTCGGCTTCCACTACAGTCAGCTGCTGGGACCCTCCTGTCACCCCAGAAATAGAAATGGGTTCTGTTCCTACATACCCTGATGGCATCAGCGTACATTGGGCACCAGTGTCAACCAAAGCCATGTATTTTTGTGGGTCAGATGTGCCAGGCCATCGGATCCACACAGTCCAATAGATCCGATTATCCCTTTCCTCTACCTGGCTAGAGGCAGGGCCCCTCTAGCACTGGTTATCCCCTTCCTGAGCATACATACTAGAGGTTCCTTCAAGGGGATTCAACACAGCATTGGCAGCTTGGTTATAGGAGGTTGAGGCTACTTTCATTTTTGTAGATCCCCCTTGGCGATTGTTCCTCTCCTTGAGCTCACGCACCCGTGCTGCCAGGACAGAAGTGGGTTTCCCATCCCACATTCCCATGTCTTCCCCATGGTCACGCAGATAAAACCACAGGTCAGCTCTTGGGGTGTACCCTCTCTCTTGAGCTGGGGGTCGTTGGGCTCTAACTCGCACTGGTGCCACATTGGAACTGTTTGTCCTCATCTCCTCCCTCACCCCCCTTATCTCTTCTTTGAGTTCTTTAACCACGGCAGAGATATGAGCCTGCATCGGGCCATTGATCATACTTTCATAATTCCTAAGCTTATTGGCAACAGACCCCACTGTCTCTCGATTGTCCTCAGCATTAATTGTTGCAATAAAGGTGGTGTACTGAGATGGCCCTAGATTTGCCAGATTCCACAACATCTGCCCTGTGCATTTAACCTTGTCAGGGTCATTATCATGCTGTCCACTCCTCCCAAAAAGTACCTCCAGCACCGCCACTTCCCTCAGCTGTTGGATCCCTTCCTCCAGAGTTTTCCAGCGCATTCTATGGTGGTGCTCCTGCATTCTTTCTTTGTGGATAAATCTCTCTCTCACACTCATTAAAAGCCACCCCCAAAGGGGAAGGGGTCCTGGCTCTCTTACAAATACCTGATTTATACCTGAGTCCTGGGTCAAGGGTCCCAAATTCCTTGCCTCACCACTGTCTAATTGCACACCAGTACCCATGAGATCCCAGACTCGAAGTAGCCAGGCTGTGTAAGCCTCGCGCCCCCGCCATACAATATCTTTTTGCAGGTTACGGAGACTTTCATACGACAGGGACTCGGTGATGATCTGAACATGTGATTCCCCTGCAGATTGTGAGGGCCCTCCTTTCTTATTGTCTGGGTTTGCTGTTTTCACCTTAGATTTCTTTGTTTCCACAGGGGCAACTGCTGCTGGCTGTGACTGCCCCTGTGGTTCAGCTGGGACCTGAGCAGTTGTAATCTCTGTGGGTTTCATTGCTGCACCATCAGACTCTCTTTTGTCAGGGCAGGGGAAGGATTTCCCACTAGCTGGGGAAATGTACTCCCTCAGTATCTGGCCCATCTTCTCCTGCATCTCCTTAATCAGAGCCCCCACCCAAACCGGGTGGTTTATCTCTGAGGCAGGCTGTGGGGCAGGGGCGGGCTCTTGGGCAGCATCCTTATTCTCTGGGGTACTTATTAAGGTGCTTACCCAGGCCAATTTCCCCTTGTCTCTGAATGCCAAACAGAACAGGCATACCAGCAACACCAGCCACTGTATGATATCATTAGCACTCAGAGATTTGAACCCTTCAAAAACTGGTGGGGTGGACCCAAAAAGCTGTGTGAAGGGCTGGGAGAAAATTTCCCCCGGTGCCATTTCCTCACAATAGGTATCATTGTTAAAGTAACCCCAGAAGCACAGAGTTAGCCTATGATAGCTATGTATCCATGTGCTTGCTTTCCAGAGGAAGTTAAAAATCCATGAATTTCTCACCTTATTAATCCACAAAATAAACTGGATGCCAGCCACAGTAGCCTTAGTCATAGGACCCATATTTACATAAGGAGTAGCAAATGGCAGAAATACAGCCACCACCACGTGCCACCCAAACCAGGGAAAGCTAGACCACATTATTCTGGCCAGTGGGCTTTTATCTAATACCCAAGAACTGTTATTCCTCTCTCTCAATGCCCTCGTGCCCCACGTTGGGCGCCAAAATCTGTCTTGGTTTGGAAAGACAGGTATCTGCCAGGGAAACTGGAGTTCCCCTAGAATGGAGAATGCCAACCCCTCACACTCCGACGAATTATAATTTTGCAATCAAGGGCTCTCAGGCAAAGATGTTGGGGAATAGGAATAACAGTTCTTTACTAGGAGATATTAACAATACAAATATGATAGGAAACAAAACCACCCAACCAAACAAACAAATAAACAAATAAACAATAATTTTGGAAGAAAAACCCTGACAGAGTCAGAGTTTCAATCTGACCCTGTGATTCAGGATGTTGAGAGCAGTCGAAAAGTAAAGTCCTTCTGAAGTGGCAGATGTGATCCTGTTGGAGCAGAGATGATTCTGCGAAGAAACCGGTTCAGGGGCGGCGAGGAGGGGAACAGGATGACGAGCACAGGAGACGAAGAAGATCTTGCCACACCGCAGGGAAGGAAGCGCAGAGCACCCAGCTCCTGCAGCAGGGCAGCACCGGCGACTCCCGGCCACCTCCCCTCCCCCCCACCGCCAGGGCATGAGATGTATAGAAATGCAAATGCACCGCACAGGCTGGGGAAGGTAACAATGGCCTATCAAGATGGGTCATCAGGCCCCAAAACAGATGTAAATAGAATATACAAAACCCGGCTCCACAACCCAGGACAGTTATATTGCATGTTCTTTTATTAATAGAATTTGAAAAATGTGATAGATAAATATTCTTAGATTGTAACAAAGTAGAGATGGGATTGTTGTGGTTTTTTTTTAATTCCTCAAATAGATAGAAGACAGGAGGGCCATCTGGAATTCCTGAAGATAAGGAACAATTGAGCCTTGTTGAAGAAGAGAGATTTACCACCTCTATCTAGACTCAGCGGGGCCCCATAGATAAACTGTATAATTAAGGGGAGACTTGAAACCAAAATGAATATTTGAATCATGTATTAGCTTATTTAAATATGTAACACCAAGACTTTTAAATACCAAAGAATTTAGAATGGGCGGTGTGTTGCTCTACACCCTCAGCTGAGAGCTACCTTATTTGTCTCTTTTATTGTCTATTTTTATTCTATTTTATTTTATTTTTATTAAACTTATAAATTAATATAAAAAGGTGAAACGTCATTTTTCACAGGGAGAGAGTGAGCACGAGCAAGTAAGATAAGGGTTCAAAACTCAACACCTTGGGAGCAGCAGTGCAGGAGCAAACCCACTGGGCCACTGCTGGCCCCAGGCTAAAACTCACCACTGCAGTGCTAAAACTCTGCTCTTTCAGAGGGCATCCCCTCCTACCACTAGCGGACAAGATGGAGAGTGACAAACATAAAAGCAGCTCCATCTGGACCCACTGGGATCCTTCCACACTAAACAAAACTTTAAAAGATCTCTTAACACCTAACTCAGGTGCTAAAACAAACAAAATACCACCTTTATTCAGTTACTCACGTGCATCTGTGCCAGATCCGAGGATTATTGGGGTCTGATATCCTCTGGAGAGCAGCTGGGGCCCCCTGGGAGTGCCGGAGAGAGTGTGGGGGCAGGAGCTGGGTGTTCCTCTGGTCCAGGGGTTTTCCAGATGCCTTGCTGTCCAGGCAGAGTGGCCAAAAACTGATGCCTGGAGAGGCTACCTAGAACAGAGGCTCGACAGAGTTAAAGGAATAAAGTAGGTATTTATTAAAAAGGCCTTCAAAGGATACACCTTGGGCAGTACAAGAGCCTGACCAAAGCTACACCCAAGATGGATGATGGGTCACCAATTTTCACACTTTTATAAGTTTTGGTCCATTTGCATATTGAGGTTAATTGTCCAATTACAGCTTCAGGTTATGAAGTCATATTCTCTCAGTTGCTCCCCCCCCCCCCCCCCCCCCCCACTTCACTGTTGTTTATACTTTTGGGGCTTGAAGCTGCAACTATGACCTTGGTTCTCAGGCTGGAAAAGGATTGTTTTGTCTAACCAAACTGAAGAGAACTTGCTAACACTCTATATGAAGTACAGCATTATATACTAATACAGTACAGAATCTGAAAAATATGAAAGTTAAAAATTAAGACATCACCTGAAGGAGATGAAGCACAAGACTGTAACATCCAGAGACATTTCTCATTTTCCCAAAGAGGAGTACTTTCTCCGAGGACTTTGTTGTGAGGACTAGAGACATGTTCAGAGAGTCCTTAGTCCTTGCTAATCCAGGGCTGCTGGCAGCTATACAAATCTTGGTGGGTGATTTACACCTGGTGAAAGCTGACTCACAAAGTATATTACCAACAGGATAAATAGAGGTGTACTCATTTCAAAGGAGGAAAACTGAAGCTGAGAATTGAAAGTTTTCATCTATCTTCAGCAGTGGCAGAGCCCAGATCATCCAAACCCAAGTCCATTGAGTCATGCTGCCTTCCCACCAGCCATGTGGTAAAGCCAGCTCATGATGCAGCCATCACAGCTCAATATGGTGCCCAGCCTGCTCTTTTCAGTCTTTTTTCTGATGAAAAGTGTACCCAGGACCTGAGTTCTAGTTCTCCAGCTTGCCTAAGGCATGACTCTCTGTATTGGGTCTGACAGCCGTACAGTTTATTTTTTTTCCTTAGCAGCCCTCACAGTGCTGTGCTTTGCATTGGGAGCTGGAAGGGTGTTGACAACACACCAGTGTTTTAGCTACTGCTGAGCAGCACTGTCCCTCTAACATTCCTTCCCCCATCACAGGGCTGGGAGTGGGCAAGATCCTGGGAGGGGACACAACCAGGCCAGCTGACCCAAATTAACCAAAGGGGAATTTCCATACCATATGACATCAGCTCAGATATAAATGATAAGGGGGAGAGGAGGAAGGGGGGGCATTCGTGATTCTACAATATTTGCCTTCTGGAGAAATCCCAACATGTGCTGAAGCCCTGCTTCCCAGGAAGTGTCTGAACATTGCTCGCTGATGGGAAGCAAAGATTGACTTTTCCAACTCTTGTTTCTTTCTTTCACTGTAATAAACTGCCTTATCTCAGTCTCAGAGTTGTTTTCCATCTTATTCTCTCCCCTGTCCCACTGGGAATGAGAGTGATAGAGCAGCTTAGTGGGTACCTGGCACCCAACCAAGGTCAAACCACTACACTTACCTTCAAAGCCTGTTAGTTTTGGTCTCCTTGCTCTTACATCATTCCAGTTAGTCTTTTAGGGCTAGGGCTTCTACCTCTTTGTGACGTCACAGTGCTGGCACCACCAGCTTCCACCTCCCTGCCACACCACAGCATTTGCAGCACCAGCTTCCACCTCTCTATGACACCACAGTGCTGCCTGCACCAGCTGCCACCTCGCTGTGACAACACAGTGTTGGCAGCACCAGATTCCACCTGTCTGGGACACCACGGTGTTGGCAGCTTCAGCTTCCACCACTCTGCGACACCACAGTTCTAGCATCACCAGCTACAAAGTCTCTGGGACACCACAGTTCCTTCAGAACCACTTTCCACCACTTTGTGACACCACAGCAGTGGAAACACCCGCTCCCACCTCTCTGTGACACCACAGCAGTGGAAACACCCCCTCCCACCTCTCTGTGACACCACAGCATTGGCAGCAAACACTCCCACCTCTCTGTGACACCACAACAGGTGCAGAAGCAGCATCCAACCCTACATGACACAACACTGCTGGCAGCTCCAGCTTCCACCTCACTGTTACACCGCAGTAGTTAGGGTACCAGAATTGCCTTTTTTGTGATGCCACAGAGCTGGCAGCAGCCGATTCTCCCTGTCTGTGACACCACAGTGCTGGCAGAACCAGCTCCCACCCCATCTGACACCACAGTGCTGGCAGCAGCAGCTTCCACCTTTCTGTGACACCACAGCGCTGGCAGAACCAGCTTCCACCTCTCTGTGACACCACAACAGTGGCGGCACAGACTTCCACCACTCTGTGACGTCACAGTGCTGGCACCACCAGCTTCCACCTCCCTGCCACACCACAGCATTTGCAGCACCAGCTTCCACCTCTCTATGACACCACAGTGCTGCCTGCACCAGCTGCCACCTCGCTGTGACAACACAGTATTGGCAGCACCAAATTCCACCTCTCTGTGACACCACAGTGCTGCCAGAACCTGCTTCCAACATTCTGTGACACCACAGTGACGTAACACCAGCATCCAGCTGTCTGTGACCCTATAGCAGTTGCAGCAGCAGCTTCCACCTCTCTGTGAAAACACAGTAGCTGGAGAACCACCATTACCCTTTTTGTGTGGCCACAGTGCTGGCAGCACCAGCTTCCACCTCTCTGCGACACAAGAGCAGTGGCAGCACCAGCATTCCTCTCTTTGTGACACCACAGAGCTGGCAGCAGCAACTTCCACCTTTCTGTGACACCACAGCGCTGGCAGAACCAGCTTCCACCTCCCTGTCACACCACTGCATTTGCAGCACCAGCTTCCACCTCTCTATGACACCACAGTACTCCCTGCACCAGCTGCCAACTCGCTGTGACAACACAGTGTTGGCAGCACCAGATTCCACCTGTCTGGGACACCACGGTGTTGGCAGCTTCAGCTTCCACCACTCTGCGACACCACAGTCCTGGCAGCACCAGCTACAAAGTCTCTGGGACACCACAGTGCCTGCAGAACCAGTTTCGACCTCTTTGTGACACGACAGCAGTAGAAACACACGCTCCCACCTCTCTGTGACACCACAGCATTGGCAGCACACACTTCCACCTCTCTGTGACACCACAGCAGGTGCAAAAGCAGCTTCCAACCCTATGTGACACAACAGTCCTGGCAGCTCCAACTTCCACCTCTCTGTTACACCGCAGTAGTTAGGGTACCAGAATTGCCTTTTTTGTGACCCCACAGAGCTGGCAGCAGCCGATTCTCCCTCTCTGTGACACCACAGTGCTGGCAGAACCAGCTTCCACCCCATCTGACACCACAGTGCAGGCAGCAGCAGCTTCCACCTCTCTGTGACACCACAGCTCTGGCAGCACCAGCTTCCACCTCTCTGTGACACCGCAGCACTGGTAACACCAGCTTTCATCACTCTGTGACATTGCAGTACTGCCAGCACCTGCTTCCAACACTCTGTGACACCACAGTGACAGCAACACCAGCTTCCAGCTGTCTGTGACACTATAGCAGTTGCAGCAGCAGCTTCCACCTCTGTGTGACAACACAGTAGCTGGAGAACCACCATTACACTTTTTGTGTTGCCACAGTGCTGGCAGCACCGGCTTCCACCTCTCTGCGACACAAGAGCAGTGGCAGCACCAGCATTCCTCTCTTTGTGACACCACAGAGCTGGCAGCAGTAACTTCCACCTTTCTGTGACACCACAGCGCTGGCAGAACCAGCTTCCACCTCTCTGTGACACCACAACACAGGCAGCACAGACTTCCACCTCTCTGTGACACCACAGTGCTGGTAGCACCAGCTTCTACCTTTCTGTAAAAACACAGCATTTGAGGTGCCAGCTTCCACCTCTCTGTGACACCACAGTGCTGGCAGCACCAGCTTCTACCTCTCTGTCACACCACAGAAGTTGGAGCAACAGAATTCTCCTCTTTATGACGTCACAGTGCTGGCAGAAGCAGCTTCCAACTCCCTGTCACACCACCGCATTTGCAGCACCAGCTTCCACCTCTCTATGACACCACAGTGCTGCCTGCACCAGCTGCCACCTCGCTGTGACAACACAGTGCTGGCAGCACCGGCTTCCACCTCTCTGGGACACAAGAGCAGTGGCTGCACCAGCATTCCTCTATTTGTGACGCCACAGAGCTGGCAGCAGCAACTTCCACCTTTCTGTGACACCACAGCGCTGGCAGAACCAGCTACAAACTCTCAGTAACGCCACAGAGCTGGCGCCACCAGCTTCCACCTCCCTGTCACACCACAGCATTTTCAGCACCAGCTTCCACCTCTCTATGACACCACAGTTCTGCCTACACCAGCTGCCACCTCGCTGTGGCAACACAGTGTTGGCAGCATCAGATTCCACCTGTCTGGGACACCACGGTGTTGGCAGCTTCAGCTTCCAACAGTCTGTGACACCACAGTTCTGGCAGCACCAGCTACAAAGTCTCTGGGACACCACAGCGCCTGCAGAACCACTTTCCACCACTTTGTGACACCACGGCAGTGGAAACACCTGCTCCCACCTCTCTGTGACACCACAGCATTGGCAGCACACACTTCCATTTCTCTGTGACACCACAGCAGGTGCCGAAGCAGCTTCCAACCCATGACACAACAGTGCTGGCAGCTCCACCTTCCACCTCTCTGTTACACCGCAGTAGTTAGGGTACCAGAATTGCCTTTTTTGTGATGCCACAGAGGTGGCAGCAGCCGCTTCTCCCTCTCTGTGACACCACAGAGCTGGCAGCACCAGCTTCCACCTCTATGTGACACCACAGCACGAGTAACACCAGCTTTCATCACTCTGTGACACCGCAGTGTTGCCATCACCTGCTTCCAACAGTCTGTAACACCACAGTGACAGCAACACCAGCTTCCAGCTGTCTGTGACACTATAGCAGTTGCAGCAGCAGCTTCCACCTCTGTGTGACAACACAGTAGCTGGAGAACCACCATTACCCTTTTTGTGTTGCCACAGTGCTGGCAGCACCGGCTTCCACCTCTCTGCGACACAAGAGCAGCGGCAGCACCAGCATTCCTCTCTTTGTGACACCACAGAGCTGGCAGCAGTAACTTCCACCTTTCTGTGACACCACAGCGCTGGCAGAACCAGCTTCCACCTCTCTGTGACACCATAGTGCTGGCAGCACCAGCTTGTACCTATCTGTGACAACACAGCAGTTGAAGCACCAGCTTCTACATCTCTGTGAAACCACAGTGCTGGCACCACTTTTGCATTCCTTTCCCTAGGAGGGGCCTTTTCTTGATGACCCTCTGACTTGACCAATGTAGTTGAAGAAGTTTGTCTTTCTTCCACCCCTTGGGTGCGTTCTTTGTAAAATAGTATAAAGGGAAGAAATTCACAGGTAATAAAGATTGATTAGAGTAATTTCAACCTTCTGAGCTCAGAAGTCCGTGTCATTGTTAATCTTGAACAGCGTCAGCAAGGCAGTCCAAGAGTGTTGTCCAAATTGAGCAACCAAACGAACAATTGGCGAATCTCCATCCGTTTGTTTTAAACTACCCAGAGCCCTTGTTGGGGAGAGACCTGATGGCCCAGTGGGGAGTCACTATTAACATTCCAGACTCCCAATAGAATTTTTGGGCAGCAGTCACTGAAAAGCTCCTTACCCAAAAACTGAATTGGAAAACAGATACACCAGTCTGGGTAGAACAGTGGCCACTTAGCAAACAAAAGCTGAAGGCACTTGAGGAGTTAGTGGATGAGCAGTTGACAAAAGGTAACATTGTAGAGACCATGTCTCCATGGAACTCTCCAGTTTTTGTAATCCAAAAAGCTGATAAGGGAAGATGGCGGCTCCTCCATGATCTCCGACAAATTAATAATGTAATTGAAAACATGGGATCTCTCCAACCTGGAATGCCATCCCCAGTGATGCTCCCCCAAAATTGGAATTTGGCAGTGATTGATATCAAAGATTGTTTCTCCCAAATTCCCCTACACCCTGACAATGCCCCGTGTTTTGCATTCTCGGTTCCCACCATTAACCGAGAAGCCCCTAGAAGGCACTACCACTGGCGAGTCCTTCCCCAAAGGATGAAATACAGCCCGGTAATCTGCCAATGGTACGTCTCCTCCTTGTTGTCCCCAGTGCATGCAGCAGCAGAGAAAGCCATCATTCACCACTATATGGATGACGTGTTGGTGTGTGCCCCCAATGAGGATCTACTCACCCATGCACTTGACCTAACAATAAATGCATTGGTTGTTGCAGGTTTTGAGCTCCAGGAAAAGAAAATTCAAAAGATGCCACCTTGGAAGTATTTGGGCTTAGAAATTGGAAAGAGGACCATTGTTCCTCAAAAATTGGAGATCAAAAACAGGATCAAGACCCTTGCGGACATCCATCAGTTGTGTGGGTCTTTGAATTGGGTAAGGCCCTGGCTAGGTCTGACCACCGAAGACCGGGCCTCCCTTTTCGATTTATTGAAAGGGGGAGAGGAGCTGAGTTCTCCTAGGGTTGTTACCCCAGGGGCACAGAAAGCTCTAGAAAAGGTTCAAACAGTTATGTCCACAAGACAGGCCAACTGATGTCGGCCTGATCTGCCATTCAAATTTATCATCTCAGATAAGTTGCCACACCTTCATGGAATCATTTTTCAGTGGGAGCAGAAACAAACACCTAAGGCAAAAGATTCACCTAAGAAGGACCATGACCAGAGGGACCCTCTCTTGATCATAGACTGGGTTTTCCACCGTCACCAAAAGTCCAAAAGAATGACAAAGCCACAAGAGCTGGTAGCAGAACTGATTTGGAAAGCCAGAACCCTAATCAGGGACCTGGCCGGATGTGACTTTGACTGCATTCACATTCCAATCAGGCTAAAATCGGGCCAAATGACTAAGGCAATGTTAGAACATTTGCTTCAAGAAAATGAAGCTCTGCAGTTTGCTCTGGACTCCTACCCAGGACAAATTTCTATTCATCGGCCTGCCCACAAAATTTTTGAAGAGGGAGTTCAATTTACCCTAAAATTAGAAAGTGTTCAGAGCAGGAGACCTTTGAAAGCTCTAACCATTTTTACAGATGCATCTGGGAGATCCCACAAGTCCGTTATGACTTGGAAGGATCCCAAAACTCAGCAGTGGGAGACGGATATTGCTGAAGTAGAGGGTTCACCCCAGGTCGCTGAGTTTGCTGCAGTTGTTAGGGCCTTTGAAAGGTTTCCTGAACCATTTAATTTGGTCACAGATTTGGCCTATGTAGCAGGAGTAGTATCCAGAGCGGATCAGGCCATACTGCAGGAGGTGTCTAACATTGCACTTTTTGAGTTGCTCTCAAAACTGGTAAAGTTAGTCTCCCACCGGGAGCAACCATTTTATGTGATGCATGTCAGGTCACACACCGATTTGCCAGGGTTCATCGCCAAGGGTAACAGAAGGGCAGATGCTCTTGCTGCACTTGCAGAGATGGCCCCACTCCCAAATGTTTTTGAGCAAATAAAAATCAGCCACCAGCTTTTTCATCAAAATGCACCTGGCCTAGTTTGCCGGTTTCACATCACTCGAGAGCAGGCCAGAGCAATCGTAACCACATGCTCCTCTTGCCAACAACATGCACTCCCTACGCTAAGCGCGGGAGCAAACCCGAGGGGTTTGAGCAGTTGCAAAGTGTGGCAAACAGATGTAACACACATACCATCATTTGGACAGCAGAAATTTGTTCATGTCTCTGTGGATACCTTTTCTGGAGCGGTCTATGCCTCTGTCCACACAGGAGAGTCATCTTCTGATGCCATCAAGCATCTCCTACAGGCTTTCTCCTTCATGGGCATCCTCAAGGTATTGAAAACTGATAATGGGCCCAGTTATAGATCCAAGGAGTTCTGGAGTTTCCTGCAACAATGGGGAGTAGAGCACAAAAAAGGCATCCCCTACTCCCCGACTGGTCAAGCGGTGGTGAAAAGGACTCACCGTGAGATTAAAAGAGTCCTCGACCAACAACATCAGGTCCTAAAGGTAGAACCACCCCAAATACGGTTGTCCAGAGCACTTTTCACAATGAATTTTCTGAACTGCTCTTTTGACAACCTGAACCCACCAATTGTACGACACTTTGGGGGGAGCAGTCAGCTGTCATTAAAAGAAAAACCTCCCATCATGGTAAAGGACCCTGAGACTTGGAAAACACAGGGACCTTACAAACTGGTTACATGGGGACATGGATACGCCTGCATGTCTACCTCCTCTGGGTTAAAATGGATTCCATCAAAATGGGTAAAGCCCTACATTCCCAATGTCTCAGGGAAACCTGCAGAAATACCCCAGGTTGCCAATGCCACTTGGAGGAGAAAGAAATGCCAAGTGCGTTCCCTGAAAGAAATTCCACTAATACCTCATATCTGGAACAGTCAGTAATATTTTCTCTAAGTTTTCTTTTACTGGTTTAGATCCTGCTGTCCATGTGCGGCTTCACAGCACCATGAGACCGAGTCTGCTCCTCGCCCTGCTTGTGATCATTCAACCAGTGAGTCTCTGGATAGTCCCTCAGCCAAAAGCAAATGTGTGGACAACCTTGACCAAGGCCCTTGGGCAAGATCATATCTGCCTCTCCACAGCTTCAGTCTCTGACGCCTTGTCCACTTCCCTAGTGGGAGTTCCTTTTAAATCTTCAGAGTTCCCAAAAGAAATGTGGCATGCTTTAAATTCAGCCAACTCACTTGTGCCTCCTCCTGGTTGCTACCCCGCTGACAATCCTTTAATGTTCTGGCAGGAGTGGGCTAGACACCTGCCAGTGCCAAAAAATGAGCCACAAGAATTCCATCTCTTAGGCTCCATGAATGCCACCTTTTGTATCCAGTTTAAATTTAATCCCCAGCTTCCATACTATGAAACTGAATTAAACACCTATCCACACCCTAACAATCCACAATACACACACAAAAACTGGTGTGAAAATTTGGTTTTAGTCATGCATGCTCTAAGTGAAGATTATAAGCCCTGTGATCTCCCAAAAGGTGTGTTTTTGATATGTGGGGCAGAGCATGGGCAGGTCTTCCCCCACGCCTGATCGGAGGTCCTTGCACTTTCAGCAAGCTGAGCCTGTTTACCCCAAATCGCACAAATTTAATGCATTGGCGAATGAAAAACAATACAAATCAATTGGCCATCCAAAAAAGAGATTTAAGACAATTGGATCCAGACTATAATTCGGAGATTGTTCACTGGTCCAGATTTAAGGCCACCACAATTACAGTCCTTCTGCCGTGGATATCGGCAGCAAAAAGCATGGGAGAATTAGGCCAATTGGAATGCTGGGTTGCAAAACAGGCAAATCTCACTTCTGCTGCCTTAAGCGACATCCTATCAGATGAGGCAGTTACCAGGCGAGCCACAATTCAGAACAGAGCCACTATCGACTATTTGCTCCTTCTGCATAACCATCGCTGTGAAGAATTTGAAGGACTTTGTTGCCTCAACCTGTCATCAAGAGCAGAAAACATCCATGCCACGATCGACAAGATGAAAGACATGGTAAACAACATCAAGAGAGAGACAGGCGACTGGCTGAGTGGACTATTCAAGGGCTGGGGACTCTCGGGCTGGGTGGGATCGGTGCTGAAAACTGTGTTCATTGTATTGCTTATACTTGTTATTGTTATAGTTGTTGTTAGTATGCTTGTAGGTTGATCAAGCGTATGGTTTATAAGTTAGTTTAAATCTCATCTCCCCCTCCTGAAATCTACCTGGGATTGCCCTGATCCGGGTGCATGACCTCACACTTGGCCTTGTTAAACTTCATGAGGTTTTTCATGGATCCACTTCTTGAGCTTGTCCATGTCCACCTGGATGGCATCCTGTCCTGTTCTGTCAACTGCCCTGCTCAGCTTTGTGGCTGAAGGTGCACTCAGTCTCACTGTCCGTCATTGATAAAGATATTAAAGAGCACCGGTCCCAAGACAGAGCCCTGAAGGACACCACTCATCACCAGTCTCCACCTGGACATAGAGGCATTGACCACAACTCTCTGGCTTCGTGCATCCAGATAATTCCTTGTCCACTGAATAGTCCACCCTTCAAATTCACATCTCTGCAATTTAGGGATAAGAATGCTGTGTGGGGCCATGTCGAAGGCCTTACAGAAGTCTGGGTAGATAACATCAATCTTCCCTCATTGACCCTTGTAGTCACTCTGTCATAGAAGGTCACCAGGTTGGTCAGGCACAATTTTCCCTTTGTGAAGCCATTCTGGCTGTCTTAGATTGATGTCTTAAGTTTTAGCTTTTATATTTTTCAGATCAGTATTACTTTAGTGTATAACTCTAAAACTCCATAGCCTGTCAGCTACTGTTCTCCCATTTTATTCAGACAAAACAATTTCTCTCTAGGCCTGAAAATCAAGGGTACCTTACTGTCTCAGGCCCCGAAAAATGTAAACAGTGAATTGGGGGGCAGCAAACTTGGAGTAAGTGATTTCATAACCTGAAGCTGTAATTGGACAATTAACCTCTGATATGCAAATAGACCAAATTTATATCTATCTGAAAAACTTGTGACCATCATACATCTTGGGTGTAGTCTCTGCAAGACTCCTGCACTGCCCAAGGTGTACCCTTTGAAGACCTTTCAGTAAATACCTACCTTTATCCTCTAACTCTAGCCTGTTCTAGGTAGCCTCTCCAGGCATCAGTTTTTGGCGGACCTCACCAGGACAGGAAGGCATCTGGAAAATCCCCTGGACTAGAGGAACATCCAGCTCCCACTCCCCCTTTCACCAGCATTGGGGGGGGGGGGGGGAAGGCTGTAGCTGAAGTCCAGACAGTATCAGAGCCCAAGAATCCTCAGATCAAACACAGAGGCACTTGAGTAGGTGAATAAAGGTGGTATTTCGTTTTAGCACCTGGGATGGGTGTTAAGAGATCTCATAGCTTTGTTTGGCATCTCTGGGACTCAAGAAAGGGTCCAGGGGGTTTCTAGCGTGTTTGTTGCTTCCCCCTTCATTTGTTGTTACCTCATGAGAGCTGTGCTTCAGTACCTCTGGTTTAGCATAGAGCCAGTGGTGGTGTAGTGGTTTGAGCTGCTGCTTGCTGACTCCAAGGTTGTGGGTTTGTCTTGGTTTGGAAAGACAGGTATCTGCCAGGGAAAGCTGAAGTTTCCCTTGGAATGGAGAATGAAAACCCCCCCACCCCCTCCAAATTATTATAATTTTGCAATTAAGGGCTGTCAGGCAAAGATTTGGGAATAGGAATGTCGCTGTGGGACACGATCAATGAGACACGGACTCGTGGTTCAGAAGGCTGATGCTCCGAAAAGGGGCTGGTTTATTCTCAGAACCTATTTTTATACCTTTTTACAATGTGCCCACCTAAGAGGTGGGATCCCTGGACCCATTGGCCACACCAAGGGTCAACAAGCAAAGTCCCTCCTCAGAAGAGGGAAAAGTGAAAAACAAGATAGTTTACATAGAGTGACCTTGCTTACGGTCTCAAATCCCTGGGAAAGAGTTTAAGAAAAATGCAAACATGAGAAACAGTGACTACATCGGAATAACAGTTCTTTACTAGGAATATTAACAATACAAATGTAGTAGTACAAAAAACAATCAAACAAACAAACAACAATCCTAGAAACCCTGACAGAGTCAGAGATACAACCTGACACCCTGTTGGTCAGGGTGTTGGAAGCAGTCCAAAGTAAGTCCTCCTGGAGTGGCAGATGTGGTTCTGTTGGGGTAGAGATGATCCTGTAGAAAAGGGTCCAGTGATGGCGAGAAAGGTCAGGTCTTCCTCCAGGAATCCAGTGGAACCAGATACCTCATATTCCTACATCTCAGTTTTTATCTAGGTAGAAACAGTTGGTTCCCCCCACTGGGTGGAGCATCTCACAATGGAATGATGGAATGTGTCATGTCATTGGTGAGCCTTAATGGCCCATTAGCAGAAGATATCCCCCAGAGGGAGGACGGGTGGTGAAAGAGATAAGGAACACTGCCCCACCTGGTTTTAACAACTGGCCCATTATCAGAAGGCATCCGCTTCCCTCCCCCCTGGAGTTACAAGAGATAAAGAAAAAACATCTCCCCAGCTGCTTTCAACAGATGAAATAGAATACCTTTTTTTTTTTTTGGTTACATAACCCAAGATAGGGTTTGAATACTGCTTCCTTCTTGTTCTCTTTTGTAGCCCTGGTTCGTGCCTGTGATGTTTTGGTTTCTCTGAAACTCTTTCCCAGAGAGTTTTCTGTCAACAAGAGACATGTTTTCCAAACTGTAACCTATGTTTACATTCTTTTCCCTAGGAGGGACTTCTTCTTGATGTCCCTCTGACTTGACCAATGTGATTGAAGAAGTTTGTCTTTCTTCCACCCATTGGGTTGTTCTCTGTAGAATAGCATAAAAGGGAAGAAATTCCCAGAAATAAACGGAGTCATTGTCAGCCTTCTGAGTCAGTGTGTCGTTGTGATCTTTAACAGCGTCACTTCTTCTCTTAACTTGTTAGTGTGAATTTACATTGTTTTGCCTAATTTCTGCGATCTGTTTATAAATATACATGATGGGCTGTAATTTTTCTCATTCCAATGGTGCCCAAATACCCAAGAATTCACCTTTGGGTTTAGTGTTAGAAAACTGGCAAGAATTAGTTGGTGAACACCAACTCCTTACAAAATTTGAGCTTATTAGGCTGTCTAGACTAACCTGGCCAGTTTATAAATTGGATAACAAACAGAAGTGGCCTAAGTTTGGTAGCTTAGATAAAGAATTAATAACCAATTTGATGTTTTGCCTGTGTCAACACTACTGTTTTATAGAACTTGAATATGAGGCCATTTTTAGTTATATCACAAGATGAAAATCTACAAAAAACTAAGAAAGAGTGTATACTGCATTTCAGGAAAAAAGAGAAAAAGGATGAAAAGAGACAGCCCATATTAAATCCCGAGTGTGGGGGTGTTATATGTGAGAAATCAGGTTGTGATTTGTGTCAATCAAATAGCACCCACCTATGTATGTATGTTTGCGGACAATGCGGACAAAGACCATGGGATTATTATAAAGAAGAATTTTTTAAACATCAGCTAAGGCAGGCATGGAAGTGGGGTTTAACAAGGCAACTATACAACAGTAGGTTTTTTAGCTAACAGTTTGTTTTAACAACAAAATTGTAATTGTTTTCAAGTAATTAATAAAAGCTTTAAACTACCTTGTAGTATAAGTTTCAAACTATACTTTGTACAAGTTATAAATTGGTTTTTTTTGAGTATGGAAGAATTTGTAATCATTTAACAAGGGGAAGTAGGACCAACATAAGCTGAGAGGCTCTACAAAGACATTTTGAAACATGCTGACTTTGGGTTTTGTAATAATTGAGAGAGGGGCCCTACGAAGGCATTTATTGAGACATGCTAGCTTTAGGTTGTGTAATGACTGAGAGGAGGCTTGCAAAATGTATGCTGACTAACAGAATATATATGCTTGCTTGAGCAAACTGTAGAACCAAAAATAATGCTAGTGGAAAAAGATATTTTAAAAGAAGAATAAGAGGCTGGAGAGACATGAGAAGACCATCTCAGACCACCTCCCCAACAGATCTTCGAAAACCACAACTGCTGATTACGAAGAAAAGCAAGTAGAAAATTCTCGGGTTTGGCTGGACACCCGAGATGAGGGTGGTTTTTGTCTTCTGCCCTCTGAAAAGCCCCAAACTGAATGCAGAAACAACACGAAGTCTTCAGATGTTCTTTTTCAAGGTTGTTTCTCTTGTTTATTTTATCTTATCTTATTCCTTTTTCTCTGTGCCCTGCCAAGGTCTGAACAGCACGAGCAACAGGTAATGACTCCTCCTCTGACAAAGGCTCATCATCTTTTATACAGATAATTACGTACAGATTATTTACAATTACAAACCAATATCTACACTCTACACTAAACAGGTTTCTTCTACACTAATCCAATCCCTCTAAAGTTACTTGGTGCCACCGTCACTGCAGAAGATGGAGACGAAGAAGAAGGAGAAGACCCCAGGGCACCGCCCAGAATCCTCCATCTTGTCCTCATTCACCTCTATTCTAGAAACCCAAAATGTAAAAATAATACTACTTTTTACCACCCTTTGTGGCTTGCAATTCCCCTCTTAATGTTGAAGTCTTTCCCATGGACTAAAGTCAAGGCCCTTACCTACCTGGGCTCTGTGCCAGGGTCTGCAACCCCCCTGTACAGATCTCAGACCCCCCTGTACAGGTTTTAAATTTTTCTGTACAGGTTTCTGTCTGTCCAGGGTATCCAAAGGAATGCCCTGGACTCCCACAGAAAATAACTGAAAATTTGGGGAAGTGAAGTGCTTAGAATGGTATAAGAGACTACCATCCGAGAACTGAATCTGTGTGTTGCGTTGGGGCGAAAACCCCAGCGCAAGCAGCACTGTCAATTGCTCATCCTTTTATCAAACAAATTAATAAATTGGCTATATTGCTTGATGCATTGGCAAGTCCAGCTTTTTATACATAACATATAGATACATATTATAAAGTTGGCTTTTTGCAAATATTAAAATGAATGCTATATGTATAATGTTGGAAGGCTTTTGCTGTATTAATATAGTTTCTCTTATTTTCTGCTGTTAACAGGGCTTAGAATTGGCAGTGTGATGGATGTATATATATATATTGTAAGTTATAGCATAATATTAAAATAGAAAATTTGTGATGAGAGATGCTTTTTGTACCTAACTCAGAAGAATGGGAAAGATAATCAGGAAATTCCCCACATTGTTGGATTATCTGGGTGAAGATAATGGGGACAGACCCCAAAGCTGCAAAGGAAGAATTTATTGATCCTCTGTTATCAGGGAGTGGGATGTGGGACTCCAAGTGGCGCCACAAAGAGATTTATCTGCAAGGAGTAATAAAATGTTGAATTGATGAAATGGGGGCAGGTTGGGGGGGTTGAACCAAGAGAATATCTAAACTCAAAGGAATGTCTGAATAATGCATTAGGGTCTTTTGAATATGTAACATGCTGGTCATTTTAAAGACGTGTTCTGAGATGGTAAGGTGTTTTTTGGCTGTATGCCAGGCACCCCTGCTGAGATCCTTTGCTTTATTTCTGTTTCCTAATTGTCTTATTATTTTATTAAAATTTTTCTTTTTTTTATTATTTTTTTTCTTAACCAAGAAAGTGAACCTCGTTTTTCACAGGGTCACGAAGAGGTGGGGACAGACCTAGGAGCCCCTGCTCTGAGATCTGGGCCATCCGGGGCTCAGGGCATGGCCCCACCCGTGCTGCCGCCCGCAGCGCCTTCTCTACTTTCCCTTTGTGAAAAACGGAAGTTCACTCTTAGAATATTTTTAAAAAGTTTAATAAGGGAATAAAAAAGGACAATGTCGAGCGCTGGGGTGTTCCTGGCTAACAGCCAATGAACACACCAGTGCATTAAGGCAGTGTTATCTATATACTGTTACTTTACTAAGGTACATATGAAAGAAATAGCCCCAGGTTATGCACTCCTAAGTTGTACTGTTGTGCTGTTTTGCTGTAAAATTAAAGTTGCACTGTTACTTGCCTGTTTTAAACTGTTCATGTTGAATCTGTACCCCTGAATTTCTGCTCATTATGTCCAAGTTCTGCACCCTTTCTCCCTGAATTTTGGGGTTTCCCCTCTCCACCGACTAAAGCCCGCCGCCGCCTCCTGTTGTCCCCCCCTGCTGCTTCCTGCTGCCTCCTGCTGCCTGCCGTCGAGCTGCGGACACCGCCCAGTATGGAGATGAGGGAACTCCCATGGTGCCTGGCTGCGGCCGGGGGTCCAGTTGGAGCTAGAAAAGACCCTGGGACAGCGAGCCGACACAGAAACTGGACCTAAGAAGGACAAAGCTGTGCGAGGCACACGTCTGGCTACCTGCAGGTAGCAGGTATTTTTTTGTTACTTTCTCGCCATGACCTGAAAGGAACTGGAGGCAGGTGACCCCCCGGACCACACGAGCCAAAGCGATTCTATGGGAACCCCCGTGAGGAAGGAATCCCGACTCTGCAGCAGCAGCATCAGCATCAGCAGATTCGATTGCACCTCCTCCTCCGTGGTGTCTACTGGGAGCAGCGGCGGCGTGCGCAGCCCCTCGAGCCCCCTACCCAGAGCTGATTTCTAATAAAGGCCTTTTCAAAGGAGCTGGTCTCCTGGTTCATTTATAACACATACATATGCATACATTTGATGCATTATTCAAACATTCTTGGGGGCTTTTGATGTTCTAGGAACTTTGTTTTGGTTTTTCACCCTGACTTATCTGCATGACATCCTGCAGATCAGGTCAGTATATTTTATTCCTTCTTGTGGCTTCATCCAGTTGTTTCACACTTCCCTGATAATGAGGAGTTAACAAGTTATTCTCTAATTCTCCTCCGGTGCTCTGGTTTGTGTCACTGTTATCACTTAGAGAGGTCAGTCAGCAGATGTGGGAAACAACCTAATTGTTTTATACAGTTCTCTCGGTTACATATAAGTATTTTAGCATTTTATATTTTGCTAAGGCCTACAGTACAATACATTAATCACACCATTATTTCTATAAGCTATAAGGTGTATACATAGATATATTCATCACACTACTATTTCTGTGGGCTGTACAGTGCATACTTAGGATGAGAAATTAGGTTACATTAGCAAGCAGCTAAAAGGGGTTATAAATTGCGCTATATTTGAAAACTTACAATCAATAACAACATGTAAAAGCGAATACATAAATGCGAAAGACAAATTATAAGGTCATTTTTAACACCTTCCTCTGCCAGCCGCGTCTTTAGGCGCCACGGCCCCAGCCCCCCCTACAGCTATGGGGGAAGGCGGCTGCGGGGGTGAACGCAGCTCTGGCGGGATCCCTGCCAGTAGAGGGAGGCTAGCTTTGGCAGCCGGAAATGGCGCAGGCGCCTTTGTCGACTTCCGGCTGGACGCCTCCCCAACCTGCGCTCTTCCCACTCCTCGACTTGCGGTTTCGGTCGCTCTTCCGCAGCCCCCGGCGGTCGCGGCTTCGGCGTCGGCGGCGGCTCCGGTTGTTTCTCCGCCGCCGCAGGCATGGGCGTCCCCCGCCTGTGCTCCACCTCACATCCCCGCTCGCTCTTGGGTGGGCAGGGGTGGGGGGAGGGGGCAGCTAGCGTGTGCAGACAACGGCACCGCCCCTAGGGGTGGAGCCGGGGGGGGGAGGGGGCATAGATTTTTACCGAGAGGGCGGAGAGGGGACCTCCCATAGGGGGAGTGGCGCCCCTCCTACTCTCAGGCCCTGAGTTTCTATAGCAACATCGTGTGCCGGGGAGCTGGCTCAGGAGATGACGTCATCGAAACCAGCAGGCCCGCCGCCCGCTCCCTACGTCGGAGCAAATCCTGGACTGCAATCCCTAGTACCGGCACTGGTCGAGGTAGACCTAACACAGCAAATTCAACAGAATCAGACAGCTCTCACTCAGGTAGATCTTCTGAAGAGTAAGATGATATCACAGTTTCCCTGAACAGGCAAAGGAGGGGAAAGATAGCGAGAAGAGCCATGAGGGAATGTAGTCCCATAGCCAAACCTACTTGGTCAAAAAGGGAAAAAAGGGAAGAACCGGTTCTGCAAGCCCCGTTATGGCAAGCAGTCGGCAGTCAGGGGCCAATATATATAAAGGTTCCGTACTCCCTTGTGGAGTTAGAACAATGGAAGAACACAGTTGGAAAATATAAAGAAAATCCAGAAAAAGTAGCCAATTTAGTAAAAAGGGCAATTAACACACAAAACCCTGACTGGACTGATTTGAAATCTATGATGCACACATTGCTTGATCCCACTGAGAGACAGATGGTTAATAAAGCTATTACGACTTTGCTAGAGGCAAATATAGCAAGTGGGTTGATCCAGGGTACTGTTGTGGAGGTTTTTCCATCAGATGACCCAAAATGAGACCTAAATGTGCCAGAACAGATGGCAAAACTAAAGCAATATCAAAATCTCATGGTAATGGGTTAAAACATGGTGTCCCTAAAGCTCTAAACTGGTCAAAGCTTTGAGAAGTAAAGCAAAATTATGATGAATGTCCCACTGATTCTTTAAACAAGTTAAGAGTAGCTGCAATTAAATATACAAACCTAGATACTAATTCAGCTGATGGAAAAGCCCATCTAATTTTCTTGTTCATTGGTCAAGCTACAAATGATATAAGGAGAAAGCTGCAAGAGCTAGATGGGGTTCAAGACATAGATAAATTTCTAGAAGTGGCCTGGAAGATGTATCAGGACAGGGGCCCAAGTGACAGACACCAACCTAGTAAGAAGGCGACTCAGGAGAAGTCATCCAAGAAGACTTCCCCTACAAAGATCAGTGTGCCTATTGTAAAAAAAAGAGGAGACATTGGAAAAATGACTGCCCAATGTTGAAACAAAAATCCCCAGTTTCCCAACTCACAGTAGGACAAGACTCATGCTCAGAATGATGGGGACCAAAGGCTTCTCCCCCAGCAGAGCCTTTGGTTATAGCTGAGCTGGGGAAAGATGACATCGAATTTTTGGTAGATACCGGAGCAGCATATTCTATGTTAAATACTTTGAAAGGGAAACTGAGTCAAGATACTGTACATGTTGTTGGGGCAACAGGGGTAAGCAAAACACGGCCTTTCTTCCAACCTTTAAAATTCAAACTGGGGAAGCACTGGGTAATTCATCAATTCCTTTATATGCCTAACTCTCCCAAACCACTGCTGGGGAGAGACCTGCTAGAGAAATTGGAAGCAGAGATTAAATTTAAAAAGGGAAAGGGTGTACAAATTGTAATTCCTGAATCTAAATTTGTCCAAGTTGCTGCACTTTTTATACAGGAAAAATGTGGTGAGATTCCCATTGTGGTTGAAAATGCTGTCAACTCAATAGTGTGGGCCAGTGATATCCCAGGAAGATCCAAACAAGCAGAACTAGTGAGTATTGCACTCAAACCAGGAGCCACACCAGTAAGGCAAAAACAATACCCTTTGAAATTAGAGAACTGTAAGGGATTGGCATCTGTAATTGAAAAATGACTGCAACATGGTTTATTAGTGTTATGTGAGTCCAAATTCAACACCCAATTTTAGCTGTTAGGAAAGCAGATGGTAAGAGTTATCAATTAGTACAAGATTTTAGAGCAATTCACAAAATTACAGAGGACATACACCCAGTGGTAGCCAATCCCTAAACCCTTTTGACCACACTGACAGACAAATTAGGATGGTTTACTGTTGTAGACCTGAAGGATGCCTTTTTCTGCATTCCTCTGCATAAAAACAGCCAGGAGCTTTCTGATTTTGAGTGGGAGAATCCTGAGACAGGGAGGAAAAGTCAGCTTACTTGGACAGCCCTACCCCAGGGTTTTAACAATAGCCCAAAACCAGCTAGCAAAGGAATTGGAAGATTGGAGGAGACAAGAGCCAGGAGGGGTTATCCTTCAATATGCTGATGACATCTTGATTGCGGCTAGAACCAGAGATTTCTGTATACAGCTTACCATAAGTTTATTAAACTTTTTGGGACTGAGTGGGTACAGAGTTTCCAAAGACAAGGCACAAATTGCCAAGGAAGCAGTATTTTATTTGGGGCTTGAGATCTTCCATGTACATCAACAGCTCAGCAAAGAACGGAAAGAAACCACCTACTGACTTCCAGAGCCCCACACTGTGAGAGAGATGCAAGCTTTCCTGGGAATGGTAGGTTGGTGTTGTTTGTGGATAGTAAATTATGGACTGCTGGTAAAATCTCTATATGGGGCATTAAAAGCAGCCGAAAAAGGAATTACCATATGGACTGAAAACACCAGAGTAGCTTTTAAGCAGCTGAAACACTCTCTAATGTCAGCTCCAGCACAGAGACTACCAGACAACTAAACCTTTTGAACTTTTTACATATGAGAGACTGAATGTGGCTTTGGGGGTACTAGCACAGCACCTCGGGAACCAAAGGAGGGCTGTGGCCTACTTTTCCAAACAGCTAGACAATGTTGCTCAAGGCTGGCCATGGTGCTTGAAAGCTGTGGTGGCTACTGTCATCTTAATTCAGGGGCCTGAAAACTGACCCATGTGCGACACTGTAGTGTATGTACCCCATGCCATAGCAGATGTACTTGAACAAAAGGGAGGACATTGGTTGTCCGGCAACCGGATGCTTAAATATTAAGCACTGTTATTAGAACAGGATGATGTTACCTTGTGTCTTGGTTTAGAAAGACAGGTATCTGCCAGGGAAACTGGGGTTTCCCTTAGAATGGAGAATGTAAACCCCTCACCCCTGCCAAATTATGAATTTGCAATCAAGAGCTTTCAGGCAAAGATTTTGGGAATAGGAATAACAGTTCTTTACTAGGAATATTAATAAAACAAATGTAGTAGAAAACAAAACCACCCAACCAACCAAACAAACAACAATTTTGGAAAACGCTGACAGAGTCAGAGCTATAACCTGACACCCTGCTGGTCAGGGTGTTGGAAGCAGTCCAAATGTAAGTCCTTCTGAAGTGGCAGATGTGGTTCTGTTGAAGTAGAGATGATCCTGTAGCAAAAGGATTCAGGGGTGATGAGAAAGTGTCTGGTGATGGTGAGATGAGGTCTGGTCTTCCTCCCAGAAATCGGGTGAAAGATGGATCTTTTCCTGTTCCTGTGTCTCAGTTTCATCCAGGTAGAAACTGCCTGCCTGCTCCCACCCCCTTATCTCCATACTGGGCGGTGTCCACAGCTTGACGGGCAGGCAGGAAGTGGCAGGAGGGAGACAACAGGAAGCGGCGGCGGGCTTTACTCGATGGAGAGGGGAAAACCAAGAATTCAGGGAGAAAGGGTACAGAACTTGGGACATAACGAGCAGAAATTCAGGGGTACAGATTCAACATGAACAATTTAAAACAGGCAAGTAACAGTGCAACTTTAATTTTACAGCAAAACAGTATAACAGTACAACTTGGGAGTGCATAACCTGGAGCTTTCTATTTCTTTCAATCCCCCCTCTATTTCTTTGATCGGGCTTTTGCCCGCATCAATTGGCCATGTCTGATTCAAGGGAATAAATTTGTTTTAATTCCTGGTATTGGTTATAAATTCTTTTTGCTGTGCTTAGTTCTTCTTCTTGGGGTTCTAATCTAATTGTATTTGTAGGTTTCTGAATCCTTACTTTAGGGATTTGGAGACTAGCTGGAACAGTAGTGACTGTAGTTCGAATTAGACAAAGAAGTATGCAGGGGAGAAGTAGGAGACTGGCAAAGGCACTTACTGCAATGAACACTACTTTTTTCTACAGGCTCCTTTAAAGGACCAGAAGTTGTCCCACCAGTCCATATTAATTAAGGGCTTCCATTCTTGGGTACTTACATATGCAATTTTTTGTATTTCTCTGGAAATATTTTTTATTACCTTACTTTCGTAATCGACTGCTAGTTTGATTTGATAAACTACTGCTCTTGTTTGTGCCAATTGGTTACTGATATGATCAAGGGCAAGGGCTGTTTTGTTTGATATCCTTATTAGTACTGCTTGTAATCTGATAATTCTATTCAACATGTAAATTGGAGTTCGGTACCCCCATGATCTATCTTGTGCTCAAGTTGCTGGCCTATATGTTTTTACTATTTCTTTTGGTGTCCATATTTTACTCTTCCATGTTTGTGTGCTGCCCATATCAATTACAGTCCTCTTCTTTCAGTTATTTCTTTTTAAATTGTTATATAAGAGTATGGCTAAATGGTTTCCTGATTCTCGTGGGAGGAGGGAGAAGGCTGGTTTGATGATTCCTATGGTGCAGCTACCCGCCCAATCTCCTGGGAGATGGGTGTAGGTTTTGTCATCACAAATCCAAAAGAGGTGTTTTGGGGCTTTCCAGGATGTGTTTTGTGTGTCATAGGGGTGTTCCCAATATTTTGAAATCTCTCTGATTCCCCAAAAAAGATTGGTCCCTTTATTAGTGCACTCATAAGTTGGGTGACTTTTGCTGCTCGTATCCCCAATCGTCTGCTTTGGTTTTGCTGTATATTCAGTTCTGTACCTTTGAAACTTGTTCTGGGAGCGAAGGGGGAGAAAGCAGCAGCGCGCAGTTTGTTTTGAGAAACGGCCTGACTCCCCCACGTTTTTCTCTCCGGTGTTCGTCTGGGCACGGACAGCGGTGGGACAGAGATCTCCTGTGCTTTTAGTTAGTTTAGCTAGCTAGGGCAGAGAAGACTCCCTGGACCTTTTTTTTCTTCCTTTTTTTCCTTGGGACTGTTTAAATCTGCTCAGGACTGACAAACCCAGAGGAGCAGAGAGGGCTGGCACCTGCAGCCCGCCGGGCCTGGAGCTGCGGAGGGAGTGGTGCTGGTGAGAGACTGAGTGAGCTGAGCTGCACCCACGGCAAGGACTGTCTCTGTTTGCCATCTCTCTGCAGAGAGGCCAGAGGTTTTATTGTTTTATACTATTAATTCTTTGCATTTGTGGTCATTTTGTTTGTTAAATAAATAGTTTTTTCCACTTTTCTCTGAGGAAGTTCTTTTCCTGGACCAGCTGGGGGGAGGGGCCGTTTGTGCTTGCTTTTCAGAGGAACCCCTTCGGAGGTTCCCTCTCAATTTTGCCCTAAACCAGGACACATATTTATTTGGTGCCCATCCGTGGGGCTTGAGAGAGTGGAAAAAACTTACATTGACTGCTTTTTTGGTTTTACTTTGTGTTGGGATAGAGTATTGAGTAGATATGTTGCTCATTGAATTCCTAATGTCTCTTGGGATGGAGTCCTTTCTGTGTTTCTGTTCCCTAGGCTTTTTTGAGGTTTTAATACCTCTCTGGTCCCTAGGTTTGTTTTCTTATTCAGCAATAGCTCCAATGTTGTCTCTAACACGTAGCTTTTACACTAGAGGTGCACGAGTTAGGATTGCTATTGTCCTCGGTTTAGCAATCATGATTTATAGGAAGCTTATACAGGTACTGGAGTTTGTGCCTGGTTTATGGCTTCTTCATCCTACCCTGCATCCTAGTTCCAGTAGCATGTTTTGGGAATTTATTAATAATTGCACTCAGTTTGTTAGAGGGGATGAAGCTTTTCAGTCATTTCTTTGTTCCTTCTCTTTTGAACCAGTTACATCACTTTTAGAGAATGTTCAATGTCCCCTGACTATTAAAGAAACCACCTTTCTGGTATTTAATCTGGTAGGCTTCCTCTATATGTTCTACAGCTTGTCTAGAATGAGGTCTGAGTTCTCCAGAGGGGCTGATGAGACTGCTGACCTAGAAGTAGACCCAGGTGTGAAAAATCCTGAATGGTGTGGAAAATGGGAGAGAATGGGCCAAACCTTGAAGGAATTTTCTGATCTCCCAGCTTGGGAATTTTCACATGAACAAATTCAGAACCCAGACGAAGTGGGGAAATATCTGGAGGAGAACTGCCATGATAATTCTAAAGAGAAAAGGCTCATTGCAATAAGCTGGGCCCTGGCATATGCTTATCGTACACTGCTAGATACTGTAGGGCAGCAGATAGAGGCAGGGGTGCAGGGAGATAAATCAGCAGCTACCCCAGTCACTCGGGCTGCAGCCAATACCGTAGCTACTCAGACAGCAGCTAAACCAGAAAGTGAACCTAAGACACTGGCAGTCGCCCCAGCAAAGAAGCGCACATACAAAACTGATCGACGAGTGGATGATGATCCAGGTGAAGGACCCTCAGTGCCTCCCAACACCCAACCGACTGACACCCAATCAGACGCTGAACCAACTGATACACAATCAGAAACTGAACAGACTGACATAAAATTGGAAACCCAACCAACCGGCAGCAGATCACAAGCCCAACCAACTGGCAGAAGACCAGAAGCTACTATTGAGTCCTTTTCCCTGAAGGACCTTCGGGGCCTAAGAAAGGATTACACTCGACGACCTGATGAATCTATAATCAGTTGGTTAGTCCGTCTTTGGGATGCTGCAGGTGAGGCTACAATTCTGGACGGCACCGAAGCAAGGCATCTGGGATCCCTGTCACAAGATCCAGTTATTGACCAAGGAATGATGAGAGAGGCTAATCCACGCAGTCTCTGGGAACGGGTCCTGGGAAGTGTGGAACAAAGATATCTGTGTGCAGACGATCTCTATATGCAGCAAACCCAGTGGAAGACCATAGAACAAGGGATTCAACGCTTACGAGAAATGGCAGTGGCAGAGATTATCTTCTCAGATGACCTAAACACTAGGAACCCAGACCTGGTACCATGCACACCCGTGATGTGGCGAAAACTTGTACGACTTGGGCCACAAGAATACTCATCTGCTTTAGCAATAATGAAGCGAGATGACACGAGGGAGACCGTGAGGGATATGGTGAAGAAGCTCCAAGCATATGCAGATGCTGTGCATGGCCCGACACATGCCAGAATTGCAGCTCTGGAAACGCGTATGCAGACATTAGAAGACAAGATAGAGGAGAACCACAAACAACTCAGAGAGGACATTCTCCAAACCTCTGCAGTACAGGTCAGAGGTTCTGGTACCAAGCGCAGACGTTCTCCAGATAGGGAAAAAAGCGGTATCCCACGAACTAAGCTGTGGTCCTTTCTGCGTGATTCTGGGGAAGACATGAGGAAATGGGATGGAAAATCTACTGACGATTTGGCACAACGGCTGCGTGAATTGTTGGAAGGCAAGACTCAGTGAGGTAGTTCCACCAAGAGGGAAGTAGCTCCAGTTACCCAGGGAAAGACAGATAACCAGGCTTAGAGGGGCCCTACCTCTATCCAGGTAGAGGCTAGGGAAAACCGTGTTTTTTGGACTGTGTGGATTCGTTGGCCTGGCACATCTGAACCACAAGAATATAAGGCCTTGGTTGACACTGGTGCGCAGTGCACAATAATCCCATCAAGACATGTGGGGGAAGAATCTGTTTCTATTTCTGGTGTGACAGGGGGATCACAGGATTTTACTTTGGTGGAAGCCGATGTGAGCCTGACTAGAAACGAGTGGAAGAAACACCCTATTGTGACAGGCCCAGAGGCCCCTTGCATTTTGGGCATAGACTTCCTCCAAAATGGGTATTTCAAAGACCCAAAGGGACTCAGGTGGGCATTCGGGATAGCGGCTGTAGAGACAGAAGGTGTTAAGCAGTTGAACACTTTGCCTGGGCTATCAGAGAACCCATCTGCAGTAGGACTCCTGAAGGGGGAAGAGCAACGAGTACCAATTGCCACTTCGACGGTGCATCACCGACAGTACAGAACCACTCGAGATGCTGTGATTCCCATCCACAAGATGATCCGTGAGCTGGAGAGCCAAGGGGTGGTCAGCAAAACCCACTCACCCTTTAATAGTCCCATTTGGCCTGTGCGCAAGTCTGATAGAGATTGGAGATTGACTGTGGACTATCGTGCATTGAATGAAGTGACTCCGCCGCTGAGCGCTGCCGTACCGGACATGCTGGAACTCCAGTACGAGCTGGAGTCCAAGGCAGCGAGGTGGTACGCCACTACTGACATTGCCAATGCGTTTTTCTCCATCCCTCTGGCTGCAGAATGCAGGCCTCAGTTTGCCTTCACATGGAGGGGAGTGCAGTACACCTGGAACCGACTGTCCCAGGGGTGGAAGCACAGCCCCACCATCTGCCATGGACTCATTCAGACTGCATTAGAAAAGGGTGAGGCTCCAGAACATCTGCAGTACATTGATGACATCATTGTATGGGGAAACACTGCAGCTGAAGTGTTTGAGAAAGGAGAGAAGATCATCCAGATTCTCCTGAAAGCTGGTTTTGCTATCAAGAAGAGCAAAGTTAAGGGACCTGCTCGAGAGATCCAGTTCTTGGGAATAAAGTGGGAAGATGGGCGGCGCCAGATTCAACCGATGTCATTAACAAGATCACAGCAATGTCTCCACTGACCAACAAGAAGGAAACACAAGCTTTCCTAGGCGCCATAGGCTTTTGGAGGATGCACATCCCTGAGTATAGCCAGATTGTGAGCCCTCTCTACCTGGTTACTCGTAAGAAGAACAATTTCCACTGGGGCCCAGAACAGCAACACGCCTTTGCCCAGATCAAGCAGGAGATTGCTCATGCAGTAGCCCTTGGCCCAGTTAGGACAGAACCAGATGTGAAGAATGTGCTCTACTCTGCAGCCGGGAGCCATGGTCTGTCCTGGAGCCTTTGGCAGAAGGTGCCTGGTGAGACGCGTGGCCGACCACTGGGATTCTGGAGTCGAAGCTACCGAGGGGCGGAAGCCAACTACACTCCAACAGAAAAGGAAATTTTAGCAGCCTATGAAGGAATTCAAGCTGCCTCAGAGGTAATAGGCACTGAAGCACAACTCTTCTTGGCACCCCGACTACCGGTGCTGGGGTGGATGTTCAAAGCAGAGGTTCCCGCTATCCACCATGCAACCAATGCCACATGGAGTAAGTGGATTGCTCTTATCACTCAGCGCGCCCGTATTGGAAAACTGAATCGTCCTGGGATTTTGGAAATAATTACAAACTGGCCTGAAGGTGAACACTTTAGTCTCATTGATGAACAGGAGCAAGTAACCCGAGCTGAAGAAGCTCCACCGTATAACCAACTGCCAGCAGAAGAAACACGCTACGCTCTTTTCACTGACGGTTCCTGCCGCATTGTAGGGATGAACCGGAAGTGGAAAGCAGCCGTATGGAGCCCCACAAGACAAGTTGCACAAGCCACTGAAGGAGAAGGTGGGTCAAGCCAGCTTGCCGAACTCAAAGCTGTTCAATTGGCCCTGGACATTGCTGAAAAAGAGAAGTGGCCAAAGGTCTACCTCTACACTGATTCGTGGATGGTAGCCAATGCTCTGTGGGGCTGGCTGGAAAGGTGGAAAAAAGCCAACTGGCAGCACAGGGGAAAACCAATCTGGGCTGCTGATGAGTGGAAGGACATCGCCACCAGAGTAGGGAAACTACCTGTGAAAGTCCGTCATGTAGATGCCCATGTCCCCAAGAGTCGGGCTAATGAGGAGCACCGGAACAACGAGCAAGTAGATCAGGCTGCAAAAATAGAAGTATCAAAGATAGACTTAGATTGGCAACATAAGGGAGAGTTGTTCCTGGCTCGGTGGGCCCATGATGCCTCAGGTCATCAGGGCAGAGACGCCACCTATAAGTGGGCACAGGACCAAGGGGTGGATCTAACCATGGATAGTATTTCCCAAGTTATCCATGACTGTGAGACGTGTGCTGCCATCAAGCAGGCCAAGCGGGTCAAGCCCCTCTGGTATGGAGGGCGGTGGTCCAAATATATGTATGGGGAGGCCTGGCAGATTGATTACATCACTCTGCCCCAAACCCACCAAGGTAAGCGCTACGTGTTGACCATGGTGGAAGCCACCACTGGGTGGCTGGAGACCTACCCTGTGCCTCATGCCACAGCCCAGAACACCATCCTGGGCCTGGAAAAGCAAGTTCTGTGGAGGCATGGTACCCCTGAGAGAATTGAGTCAGACAATGGGACTCATTTCAAGAATAGCCTTATCAACATCTGGGCTAGGGAACATGGCATTGAGTGGGTGTACCATATCCCCTACCATGCACCAGCTGCAGGCAAAGTGGAGAGGTGGAATGGACTGTTAAAAACCACCTTGAAGGCATTAGGTATAGGATCTTTCAAAAATTGGGAGCAACACTTAGCAAAGGCCACCTGGTTAGTTAACACCCGAGGTTCCACCAACAGAGCAGGCCCAGCCCAGTCTGAGCTCCTATCTACAGTAGACGGAGATAAAGTCCCAGTGGTACATGTGAGAGGTTTTTTAGGGAAGACAGTTTGGATTAAATCTGCCTCAAAGACAGACAAACCCATTCGTGGGATTGTTTTTGCTCAGGGACCAGGTTGCAGGTGGTGGATAATGCAGAAAGATGGAACAACATGATGTGTACCTCAGGGAGATCTGATTGTTGGGTGAAGACTATGAGTAAATATAATTTACTCACAGTCTGGATGCTACTACCATTTTCTGTATATAGCTGTATATATATATATGTATGTATAATGTATGTGTGTGTAGAGTTAGAATTTTAGTTTTGGTAGTAAGTTGACGATATGGGGATAAGGGGTGGGATGTGGTAGGGTGACTTTTGCTGCTCGTATCCCCAATTGTCTGCTCTGTTTTTGCTGTATATTCAGTTCTGTACCTTTAAAACTTGTTCTGGGAGCGAAGGGGGAGAAAGCAGCAGCGCGCAGTTTGTTTTGAGAAACGGCCTGACTCCCCCACGTTTTTCTCTCCGGTGTTCGTCTGGGCACGGACAGCGGTGGGACAGAGATCTCCTGTGCTTTTAGTTAGTTTAGCTAGCTAGGGCAGAGAAGACTCCCTGGACCTTTTTTTTTCTTCCTTTTTTTCCTTGGGACTGTTTAAATCTGCTCAGGACTGACAAACCCAGAGGAGCAGCGAGGGCTGGCACCTGCGGCCCGCTGGGCCTGGAGCTGCGGAGGGAGTGGTGCTGGTGAGAGACTGAGTGAGCTGAGCAGCACCCACGGCAATGACTGTCTCTGTTTGCCATCTCTCTGCAGAGCGGCTAGAGGTTTTATTGTTTTATACTATTAATTCTTTGCATTTGCGGTCATTTTGTTTGTTAAAAAAATAGTTTTTTCCACTTTTCTCTGAGGAAGTTCTTTTCCTGGACCAGCTGGGGGGAGGGGCCGTTTGTGCTTGCTTTTCAGAGGAACCCCTTCAGAGGTTCCCTCTCAATTTTGCCCTAAACCAGGACAACTCATGTAGACCATAACTTTTATTACAGACGCACCCTGATTCTTTTTTCCCAATAGATCAATATTTTTCAGGTTCCCTAGGGATCCATTTTTGTTTTAACTCTTTGATCAGTAAGTACCTTTTACAAGCCATTCTTCCTAGGAAGGTTTTATACTTTTTCCCCGTTATTAACTTCCATCTCAGGATGTCTAGGGGTGATAAGCTTGTCCCTTCCCAGGGCCATACATCAGACATTTGTGTGCTTTCACATATCCAGCAGTTTTTTATATTTAGTTTATGGCTGATTCCCTTCACCAGATCGACAAATAGACTTTTCCCAAGGGGTTCATCTATTTCATTCTTTTTCACCACCAGTGGTTTTTCTTTTATCAGATCTGCTACTCCCTCTGTATTTTTTAACTCTTTAAAACAGAACCACTCTCTGATAGGGCACTCCCCAGTCAGGCACTGCTTAAATATGGCAGCATTTTTTGCAATCCAATATTGTTTTTCCTCTTCTTGACAGGTGGATAATTGGGTCATGTCAAAACATGTGGGATTCACATGGGTGTGAACTCTCATAAGGGATTGTAGATTCTCCCCATTATTAACTGGATGATAGCCTTTGGAGCAAGCCCCATCTGTAAACTTGCTTATCAATAGGACTACTATCAGTCCCTCCAAGAGTCCAGTATGAACCATTCTATTTGTGGGTCCTTTGGTCTCACCTGGCCTTGCCTCTTGGGTCGGGGGGTTCTTTCTCCTCATCATATCAATAGGACTACTATTAGTCCCTCCAAGAGTCCAGTATGAACCTGCCCCCATCTCGCTCTGAGGGTTCTCTTTGGTCTCACCTGGTCTTGCCTCTTGGGCCAGGGAGTTCTTAGGCTGGATTTGTGGAGTTCTCCCTTGTTTATTCCCACCTTCCACCTTTTTCTTAGTTTTAGTTAGCTCCCTTTGGGTGTGCCCTATGAGAGATTTAATTTTTAAATTAAGAATTACTGCTACTTATTACTTGTACATTAACACTTTGTGACTCATTATAAGAATTTATAACATCGGATTTAACTATTATTTTACACTTTTATATTAACACTTTTTAACCTCTTATAACAATATGGATTTTTAACAATGGTAACGACAGCTTGTAATAACTGTTATTGTCCCTTATTGGCTTTAACTGGTTTTTGGTTGTTTCCTGAGAGTTACTTTGAGGGTGTCTGGATCTCAAGTGGCAGTCCACTCAGAGGGAACTCTTGTTGGGGTTGCAGGGTCAGAGGGATCTGACCCCTTGTTGGGGTCAGAGGGATCACTTGGGGGTGGTAATGGTCCTTTCACTCTAGTGATGTGGGTCCAGCCCTTTTCCTGGGTTCGCACTGCAGTATGAGTAGTGAGCAGAACTTGGAACGGGCCTTCGAATTTGGGAGGTAGTGGGGTGGTATTCCAGGACTTAATTAAAACCCAGTCTCCTGGTTTTATTTGGTGCATGTCAGTGTCCAAGGGAGAGGTTTGAGGAAGATACCCTCTTCTTTTAAGATCTGCCAATGTCTTTCCAATTGTTTTTACATATTCCTGGGTAGCGTCCTCTCCTTCTAAATAATCCCCAGTGCTATAGGGGGTCAGTAAGAAGGGGAGTCCAAACATCATCTCATATGGTGAAGCCCCTATGTCAGATCTTGGTCGGACCTGGATTCGCAGAAGGGCCAGGGGCAGACACTTGAGCCAATTCATTCCTGTTTCGGTTATCAATTTAGTTAATACATTTTTGAGGGTTTTATTCATCCTCTCAACTCTCCCTGAACTTTGGGGATGCCAGGGTGTATGCAACCACCACCTGATTCCTAAGGCTTTATTGACATCACGTAGAATTTTGGCCACAAAATGAGGGCCTCGGTCTGAACCAACACTATTCACTAGCCCTTACTGGGGGATGATGTGTTCTAATAATACCTTTATTACCACTTGTGCCGTCTCCTCCCCAGCAGGAAAGGCTTCCACCCAATAGGCCAATGGGTATCAACTATAACAAGTTACCTGCAACCCTGTACTGAAGGCACCTCGGCAAAATCCACTTGTATATTTTGAAAGGGTCCCAATGCCATCCGTCTTCTTCCTGGGGCACTCCCCCCCCATCGTGTTCTGATTTACCTTTTGGCATATAAGGCATCCTTCAGTTACTGCTTTGGCCAGACCATATATCCCAATACATAAATATTCTCTTAAAAAAAAAATGATCACATAACCCTTGGGTGCCCTAGTGGGTCAGACTGTGTATTTCTGTTAGCATTTTTCGAGCTAGGGCTTTATTTAAAAACTTTCGTCTATCTGGGGTTAACCATTCCCCTTGCTTCCCTTGGTGCAGCCCTAACCTCTTTATTTCTCTCAACTCATGTTCATCATATATTGGTTCTCTTCTTTTGTCAGCTGGCAGGATCTTGGATGGCACTCCACTTGGGGAGACTCGTGGGGGATTTTTCTGGGTTTTGTCCATAGTTAGGAGGAGGCGATACTGGTCCTTTTACACGGGAAACGTCAGTCCACTCTTTTTCTTGGGTCCAGACAGCAGCATGGGTTACTAATTTCTAGCTTTTTCCTGATATCAGGCCAGGATCCAGCAAAGAACTGCACCTCTAACAGCACCTGGTCCTCTGGACTGTCGGGATCCACGTAACCAAAAATCTCCTCCCCTGCTTAACTAGGTGGCTGGGGTCCCATTCCCCCTGGGTCCCATCAAAGGCCAGCCTGGTGCTACCACCCCGGGGAACAGACCCTCCGATGCCCCTCACCACCAGGGTTCCACAGTCTCCCACATTCTGCCCTTCCCCTTTTCCACCTGGATCCCACCCTGGATACGCCCGCGGGAGCCCGTCCCCTGCCCGGGGCCCAAACCTGCTCCTCTGCTCCCAGACTCGCATTCCCGCAACATGGACCATGGCCATCTCCTTGGGGCTGAACAAGGCACCCAAAATAGAATTCATCTCACTCCAGGTGCAAACATTAGGATTCAGGAACCGATCCACCCAGCCAGCCACCCCCACCAGGTCCCCAACCAGGCCTCCCAGCTCTTTCTTAAAGCCCCCAACTTCTGAAGCTGTCAGAGGTGCATCCCCAGCTGCCCCACTTATCGGGACTTTCCTTAGGGGGAAGAGCTTTGTTCTTGACCTGGTGCCACAGTAGGGTCCTTTTGGGGTTTCTATATTATTGGCTGGCAAGTCCAGCTCCCAGTTGTGTGGGAGTGCAGGAACAGTAGATGGTGAAGGGGAGTGGACTAGGCCAGTGTTAGGAGAGGTCGAGGACAGAGCTGAAGATTAAAAGGGATTAGTACTCGAGATAGTCGGGTTAAATTGAGGTGGTAGAGAGGGTGGAGCTGTTGGGGGTAATCCTGTTGGGGGGCAAGCTGAAGGAATAGGGATCATGGTTTGGAGAGATGGGGAGGGGTTCACAGGTAAAGCTTGAGGGTTAGCAGGGACAGTTTGGGGTATCTCATGGTAAATGGGAGGAGGGGGAAAATAATCAAGAGGATCCCAATGGTGACTGCTTTCCTCCCTTTTCTCTTTTTCATTTTTCCTCTTTCCCTCTTGTAGCTTACAAATCTTAGCTGTTTCACCTTCGGTTCTGTGTTTCTGCCAGCAGGCAGCATAAAGGATCTGCTCAGTATCTGAGTCCCCTTGGGATTTCAGATACTGGTTTAATTGCGAGCACATCCAGGGGTCCTTAGTTCCACACCACGGCCATTCTCCGGGTAAATTTAAAGTGGGCCAAACCTCAATACAATAATGAATCATTTTAACTTTGCTCAAATTTTTAGTGGCCTCATCAGTATCCCATAGTTCCAACATTTGTCCTAGTGGACTATCTGGGGGAATGTTCTTTATCTTCCCCTTTTCCTCCTCAGGAGGTTTTTGCTTACTTATGTATGCTCCCATTCTCACTAGGTAATCTTCACTCACTCTACGAACACCCGTCAGTGGTCCCAGTGACCCGCCCTCAGGGTCTGGGCACCACTCCTGCCAGTGCTCAGAGTGCCCTGTCAGTAGCCTGATATCCCGCCCTTAGAGATTCAGTCACTACCCCAGCCAGCACCCCTCTCCCTCTCCTGTATATCAACCAAGTTTCCGTAAGCAGCCGGTCAACCTGGGCCCAGAGTTCCAGTCACCACTTACAGCCAGGACTCGGTCGTACAGTGTGCGACTCACTCACTCTCCCTATTGTTAAATCCCTCGCACTTTGGGACTTCCCTAACTTTCATTCATCCTACACCCAGGCAGTATACTCAAAAGACCCCCGGCCCTGTAGGCTCTCCGCACCCGGAACGCATACCCCTCACTTCTAGGTACCCCCAACCAGTGCGCCCACTCCTGTACCCCAGCAGGTTACCCCAGCCAGTGTCCCAAGCCAGTGCTCAGACTGCCCTGACTGTCAGCCAGCACCCCTTCCTCGCCTGGACACCCCGGGCCGTAACGTCGGCCAGTACCCTCTCTCACTCCCCACACCCTGTCAGTTACCCCAGCCAGTGTCCCAACCCGTGGACACCCCGGGCCGTAACCTCAGCCAGTGTGGTGCGTGCTCCACACACAGCTCTAGGCTTTCCGCACGCTTGGATCAGCCTGAGCAGCCTGCCTCCGCAGATTCTAGGATGGGGGCGGGCCTATCCTACAATCATACACCCTGTGACATGCCACTCACCCTCTAAATTACCTCCGCACGCCCGGAGGGGGGCCCCTATGCCCCTGCAGACGCCTCTTTCACACTGTTCTCCTTTCGCTTCCCTCCGTTCCCGGCTAGTTCCCTCGCGGGAGACTGGAACCGCGGTACTAGGAGGCCCACACTCGCTTCGAAGATCCGAGCTGCCGGTCTTCGTCTCACGCACACACCACTCGCTCGTCTCCACTCCCGCCACCGGCTATACTTTACCGGTGCTCCTCCGTGCTGTCCGATCCCAGGCTGTCTTCCTTGGGTCCGGTGTGACCAGCTATCCGGAGATCCAAAGGGCGGTCGGCCGTCCCGTCCTTGGTCCTCTTCGGGCGTGGTCACGTCCCGGCGAGCCCCCAATTTGTTATAAATGGGCCAGGAGACCAGCTCCTTTGAAAAGGCCTTTATTAGGAATCAGCTCTGGGTAGGGGGCTCGAGGGGCTGCGCACGCCGTTGCTGCTTCCAGTGGACACCACGGAGGAGGAGGTGCAAGTCGAATCTGCTGCTGCGGCTGCTGCTGCAGAGTCGGGATTCCGTCCTCGTGGGAGTTACCAAAGAATCGCTTTGGCTCCTGTCGTCCAGGGGGGTCACCTCTCTCCAGTTCCTTTCAGGTCATGGCGAGAAAGTAACAAAAAATACCTGCTACCTGCAGGTAGCTAGACGTGTGCCTCGCACAGCTTTGTCCTTCTTAGGTCCAGTTTCTGTGTCGGCTCGCTGTCCCAGGGTCTTTTCTAGCTCCAACTGGACCTCCGGCCGCAGCCAGGCACCATGGGAGTTCCCTTATCTCCATACTGGGCGGTGTCCACAGCTCGACGGGCAGGCAGGAAGTGGCAGGAGGGAGACAACGGGAAGCGGCGGCGGGCTTTACTCGATGGAGAGGGGAAAACCAAGAATTCAGGGAGAAAGGGTACAGAACTTGGACATAATGAGCAGAAATTCAGGGGTACAGATTCAACATGAACAGTTTAAAACAGGCAAGTAACAGTGCAACTTTAATTTTACAGCAAAACAGTATAACAGTACAACTTGGGAGTGCATAACCTGGAGCTTTCTATTTCTTTCACTTTTAACAGATGAAAATAGAATATACTCCCCTGGCTCCACAACCCAAGACACCTTGAAAACAACTTCTGTTGTTTACCCTGCCATGTTTCTGTCCTCCACCTTAATTGACGATGTGCCTGAGCATGACTGCTTGCAGACAGTCGAAGAGGTCTATTCCAGCAGACCAAACCAGAAGGACATGCCCCGAGAAAATCCAGACTGGAAGCTTTTTACAGATGGGAGCAGCTTCATGAGAAATGGTAAACGAATGACAGGCTATGTAGTGAGATTCATCTTTTAGGGTTCACCCTGAAGTATGATCAGGCAGACCATAAGCTAATTAAGTTCCTTAAGGCTGAGATCACAGAAAGTGGATGGGCGGTTACACCAGCGAATCAGATTGTAGTCCCACCCTTGATCCTTCGGGAGCTAGCTCAGAGATAGCATGAAAGCATACATTTGTGGGGTTGAAAATCTTTTGAAACAGCTAAAAAAGGCAGTAATAAGAAAGCGAATTGTGGAGTCCTCCTGTTTTGAGGAGGCTGAAATCTCATCTTACTCTCCTTGTGTTAACTCCTCCCTTGACCTAAACCCTAAGACTCCTCCCCTGCAATACCCTATAAAACCCCACAACCCTGCCCCTGTGGGCTCTCTTCGTCTTCTTCTCCCTCCCTGGCCCTGAGGGAAATAAAAATGGATTCTTGAGCTTAACAAAACAGAAACTTGTCTTGTCTGTTTCCCTGCCAGCGGCTGTAACCTCCCTGGAATCGATCACTGTTGCCACACGATGCAACAGGGAATGACTGATATTGTTCAATCAGTAGTAAGCAAATGTGAAATCTGCTGTAAAAACACCCTGATATGAGGCAAAGAGTTGTGTTAGGAGTAACAAAGGCAGGAGTTCTTCCTGGAGATTACTGGCAAATAGATTTTGCTGAGTTACCACGCAAAGAGGGATACCGGTACATATTGGTATTGACACCTTCAGTGGATAGCCAGAAGCTTATCCCTGTTGCACTAACACAGCCAAGGAGATGGTGAAAGTTTTGCTCAATCATATAATTTCAAGGTTCGGGATTCCCTTGGGGATGTCATCAGATAGGGGACCACATTTTGTTGCAACAGTGGTTAAGGAATTTAGTTGGATTTTGGGAATTACTTGGGATCTGCATACATCTTACAGACCCCAAGCAAATGGTAAAGTTGAATGTATGAATGGAAACCTTAAAACACAAATTAGCAAAATTTGTCAGGAAACATCCATGACATGGGTTCAGAACTTGTCTATAGCTTTACTGAGGATCCGCATACAACTGAGGCAGAGGGATAACATCAGTCCCTATGAAATATTGTATGGCAGGCCATATAGGATTCTGCATGTTCCAGGTGAAATTCATATGAGGGGGAAACTTGATTTACAGAGATATCTAATGGCTTTAGGTTCCACTTTGCAGAAGATCCAGACTTCCACCATGTTATTGAGACTCATAGGACTGGACACACCTCCTCATCCGTTCCAACCTGGAGACTGGGTCTATGTTAAGTGGTGGGACAGTGATCGTCTACAAGCCAGGTGGAGAGGACCATTCGAAGTCCTGCTGACTACCTTCACTGCAAAGTCACTGGCAAAGGACCCTGGATTCACTACTCCAGAGTTAAGAATGCTTCTGTTCCTGAAACAACTGGAGGAACAGAGACTGATGCAGACAAAAACGTGTTTTAAATGATTCCTCTTCTGTGCCTAAAGAACTGTTCATAATAATCATTATTCTTCTTTGCATGATACCCGACTATGCAACACATTACTACTGTTAGATATTTATTAGTTTATTGTTGTTTATTATTATTGTTAGTTATTTACTCTTGTTAAATATTTATCATTAGATATTTACTCTTAGATATTTACTGTTATTAGATATTTATCTATTGTTAGATATTTATTTAGTAATAGATTTATCTGTTGTTAGATATTTAGTGGCTTTGGATGTTTATTATTGTTTACTATTGTTAGATACTTATCTGTTATTAAATACCTATTATTAGTAGATATTTAGAATAGAGACTCGACAAGGTTAAGGCCTTGTCAACCCTCAAAGGGGGGAAATGATGTCTTAAGTTTTAGCTTTCATATTTTTTAGGTTCTATACTGCCTTAGTGTGTGACTCTGAACTTCATATAAAGTGTTAGCAAGTTCTCTTCACAGGGTAGTTAGACAAAACAATCCTTTTCCAGCTCAATAACCAAGGACAGCTGTTACAGCCTCAGGCCCAAAAGTATAAACAATGATGAAGAGAGCAAACCGGAAGGATGGGACTTCATAACCTGAAACTGTAATTGGACAATTAACCCCAATATGTAAATGGACCAGAACTTATAAAAGTGTGAAGACTCGTGACTGGTCGTCCATCTTGGGTGGTCCATCTTGGGTGTAGACACGGCCGGGCTCTTGTACTGCCCAAGGTGTATCCTTTGAAGGCCTTTCAATAACTACCTACTTTATTCCTTTAACTCTGTCTAGCCTCTGTTCCAGGTTAGACTCAGACTCAGAACTTCAGACTCAGATTATAATTTGCAAGTAATTATGGAGCTACATCAATGCAGAGAGATCCCAAGGAGAAGCATACCTGGTGCTTATGGCAAAATTTCAAGATCAAAGATTCCATTACTTCTTCATGTACTCCCTAGACCAGAAATGAAAAATGCTTCAAGAGCATCCTGTGCAGCTATTAATATTCTTACTTAACGGGAAGTAGACATTCCTGCTGAGTAGTAGATGGATGAAAAATGTGGATCTCAATTTTCACTATAAAGCTTCTTTATTATGACAGGAAGAATTCTTCCAGTGGCATTAGTGTGTTATTTTTATTTCAGCAGGTGATTAAGACCTGGTAAAGAAAAGCCATTACCCAATTTAGAAGAGCATTTTTACTGACTTACTAGACACTTGTTTAAAACAGAAATAGTGCAAGAATAAGATAGAAGAAAAAATACTTTAAGATGTGAACAATTATTAACAGAGAGCAATGGGGTGAAAATTAAATATAAATTTCCTCTGCTCTTGTACACACGCAATCATGAATTTATTCCTTTTTACTTGCTATATATACCATTTATCTGCTCTCAGAAATACTGAAATCAATACCATATTAACAGTAAAATAAAGTGCTTCATCCTTATCTCTTGTCTGTAGCATTCAGGCTCCCAAATACCTCCAAAATTTAGTAGTAATTAAGTTATAAATCCAGTAGATCACTTCTAAAGTATATACATAAAATGATGAAAATGCAAGTTAATATTTCAGCAAGGTATCTATGAACTTACAAAACTGGTACCTCAAGAGTAACTGTTTGGTACCATCTATACCCAGAAACATAAGCATCAGTTTCTACTCATTTCCTGTTCAGGAGGTAGAGCTCATGATCCCAAAGAAAAAAACACATTATAGCTGTTATAAGTGCATGTTTTGGAGTTGGCTTTTCGCATATAGTAAGATGATTGCTTTATGTATAATATAGGAAGGTTGTATTGTATGTTCCTTTATTAATAGAATTTGAAAAATGTGATAGATGAATATTCTTAGATTGTAACAAAGTAGAGATGGAGGTTGTTCTTTTTTTTTTTGTAACTCCTCAACTAGATAAAAGACAGAAGGGACGTATGGAATTCCTGAACTAAAGATAAAGAACAATTGAGCCTTTTTGAGGGTCTGAATCTTTGGAAGACAGATTTACAACATCCCCCAGACTGCGTGGAGTCCCATAAATAAACTGTATACTTAAGGGGGGTCTTGAAACCAAAATGAATATTTGAATAATGTATTAGCTTATTTAAATATGTAACACAGAAGTCCTTAAAACAAAGGATCTGAAAAGAGACGGTGTGCTGATCTTGTTGGTATCAGCACCTCGGCCAAAAAAGCTTTGGTTTTTTTTTGTCTCCTAATTGTCTATTTTATTTTATTTTTATTAAACTTATAAATTTTACATAAAAGTGAATCGTGTTTTTCACATAGCATAACTGTCTGGTTTAGGTGCCAGCTCAGGTTCAGGTTCTAGCTTAGCTGCTGGCTTCATAACTGGGGTGCTGGCTGCAGACTGAGTGATTGGGGTAGCTGTTGATTTATGTTCCTGCCCCCCTGCCTCTATCTGCTGCCCTACAGTATCCAGCAGCGTGAGATAGGCATATGCCAGGGCTCCGCTTACTGTAATGATCTTTTCCCCCTTAGAGTCATTATGGTACTTCTCTTTCAGGTATTTCCTCACCTCAGCTGGATTCCGAATTCGTTCAGGTGGGAAGTCCCAGACTATGGGGTCAGAAAATTCCTTCAGGAGTTGGCCCATATCCTCCCATTCTCCACACCACTCAGGATTTCCTATGCCTGGGTCAGGGGTTTCATCAGCCCCTCTAGAAATCTTAGCTCTCATTCTAGAGAAACTGCAGACTGTATAGAGGAAGCTAACCAGATTAAACACCAGAAAGATGGTCTCTTTAGCACTTAGGGGAAACTGAACATGCTCCAACAGTGATGTAACAGATGTAGAGGAGAAGAAGGAAATGAGAGACTCCAACACTTCATCCCCTGCCTCTCCTCCAACAAACAGGGTGAATAACCATAGGCATGAACCATACATACCTGGAATAGATTCCAGCACCTTTATAAACTTCCTACAAATCATTATCACCAAGCCAAGGCCAATAGCTACTCTAATCCGTGTCCCTCTGCTGTAAAAACTACATATTAGGGACAATACCAGAGCTATTTCTGGATATGAAAATAAATGAACAGAAAATGAATACAGAAAATGAACTCGGCAGAACACAGTTGAGTCCCTGTATGTAGTCTGCAATTTAAACTCCTTGATTAAAAACCATTAGCTGTTTTCTTAATATAAGTAACCGAGAGCAGAAAAAGTTCTTTACCTAGATGTAAAAAGATTTTCTACCTATGAAATGACAAATCAATGCTACTGTCTATGAGCTTAGCAGTATGTAAAAAAGCAAATACTTGCATATTTTAAACCATCTTCAGGTTTTCTGTTGATCTTTTTTTAAAAACCAGTCTGTAAATCTTATACAGTTCACTGAATTTCCCATCCAGTTTTAATGGAAAACACAGTTTCTGCAAAGTTCTTTAATCACCTTTTAAAAGAATAAACTATTGGTGTAGTCTCAGGTTTTGGTGAAAACAAAAAGTAGATATCAAGTTTCAAGTCAGCTTGGTGTTATTTGTACTTCTTAGATCTTACACCTGACACACTTGACATTCTTTCAGTTATTTCCCTGATGAAGCCATCTCCCAACTATGCATTTTCCAGATGAACACTTGCATTACATCATAGAAAATGTAGTCTACCTGGGTAAACTAGTCTACGTGAATGAAGCAACTAGGCACTCAAATCACGGCTTCTGCACTGCATACTATCATTTGCTGTTCACAGTTAAATTCAAGCAAGATGAATAAATGTTTTCAACTGCAAGTTGCTATGCAGGAGTCTTATATTCTCAGCCTGCTTCTGTGGGTAATCAACTTTTTTTCCTCAGAAAAGCCATTTAATTTAAGGAGTCGGTATGATCCCATATATCTCTATGTATTTTAATGAATCCTGAAAAATAAAAAGAATACTAGTCACTTCATGCTCTGCAGCAACTGCGAGCATTATGCACCGCACCGCTTGCAAAAAAATTAACCGGGACAGATGGCCAACACCAGCTTTTTTTACAGACCTTTTTAACACCAGGGCAAACACAACGCGTTAGTAGCGCTCAATTTACTCACCGCGGGTCATGTCACGGAGCCCTTTATCTTGGGCTACCAGAGCGGTTCCAAGCCGGACCTGTGAAACGAGTCGGCTGAGTGGAGCTCGCACCGGGCTACAACCAGCCCAGACACAAACACGTCCACAGCGCGCGCGCGATCAGCGAGCCAGCACACGTCGGGCACCGCACGGGACGGGAGCCCACCTCATGGCCCAACGGCCGTAGACACCGTAGTGTTTCCAATAAAAGGGAAATTTAGGTCGCGCTTTACTGAGCTGCCTTAATGACTTGTTGCAGGAACGCGTGGGTTCAGCCACGCCAGATCTTGCCCCAGAAGAGCAGCACCCCGACAGCAACACCCCAGCTTCGGCCATTTCAGCCTGAGGCAGGAGCCCAGGCCAGGCCACGCTACCCCACATGGAGCGGCCTATAAGCACCTTCTACCTGCCCTCCGAGGCGCCTCTGCTGCCTCCCAGCAGCCCTCAACTCCCGCAGAGCTCCGGCGAAAGGTGGGCGTCGCCGCTCTCTTTCCCCAGGAAAGGCGCTCGAGGTAGGCCAGCCCCCACCTTTATGTGGACAAGAGTGGCTGCCTCAGCCGTTACTATACTTTCCGGCTGCAGGGCAGAGTTCTAATCCACCCCCGTCGGTTTTCCTAGCGGAGGTGACCGGGTTGAGACCGCGACGGCCCCACCCCCGCATTCCATTCCTTACATGGTGTCAGAGAGGGGCGCCACCAGCCACGCTCCCTTTCTCCACTAGGCATGTAAGGTGCTCTCAGACTTGCACGCGTGACACGGGGAGAAAAGGCGACCGACACACCCGCACAGCGTCTCTGCGCCAGGAGCACGCACACCATCCCCCACCCACGCAGGGATCAAGCTTTTCTCGGGGCTCCGCCCCCCACCGTGGCCGAGCAGCCGGTACCGCCCCTTGCGGCCATGTAAAGGAGAGGGGGCGTGACCCAGGGGTGGCTCGCGGCCTTCCTGGTGCCATTTATAGGGTATATCCACTTCCGCTATCTGCTTAGAAGCGGTGCGATCATGGCGGAGCGTGGCCAACTCCCTTTCCCCACTAAGCGCCTCTGCTGTAGACCTGGCTATGGCTTGGCTAGCAGGTCAGGCCAACGGGCGGGCGGCATTGGCCTCAGCAGTGGGGCGCTCTGCGCTGGACCCTCCTCCGCAACTCCTACTGTAGCTGCTGCCGCTGCCGCTCTGGGGCTGCTACCGCTCGGCAGGACCCAGAGCCCCGAGTCCCTGCTGGATATCGCGGCTCGCAAGGTGGCGGAGAAGTGGCCTTTCCAGCAGGTGGAAGAGCAGTTCGAGCGGATCCCAGAGCCGGTGCAACGCAGGATTGTTTACTGGTCTTTCCCCCGCAGCGAGAGGGAAATCTGCATGTACTCCTCCTTCAATACCGGCGCCGAGGATCTCACCACCGCCCCCGGGGGGCCCGCCGCCGGTACCACGCCCGGCGGGGGCGCGGACACCGCCGCCGTCGACGAGAACCGCCTGCCCTTTCGCCGGGGCATCGTTCTGCTAGATGGCGGCTATGTCGATAATGTCCTGCAAGTCGGTGAGTTACCGGCCGGGACTGCGTTGCGGAGCCGGGCCACGGCCACCTGGATAGGGCGCTGCTGGTCTTCTCAGACATGGGTCTCCCCCTGACGCGTCACCCGCCTATTATCCGGGGAGCCGCCTCTTGCTGCGCGGCCCGGCGGCCGGAGCCACCCCACCTCCTTGCGCGCGTGTGACTCCCCCCTTCCCCCCGCTCTCCCCGCGGTACGGCCTTCACTCTCAGGCTGTAATTCGGGCCGGGCAACTTCCTCTACTAGTCTCCTCCTCAGATCCAGGACACGGAATAACTGACAGGAGGGTTGGGCACGCTGCCCTTTGCCTGTCCCTTTAACTTTCCCCGACGCGTTGTGCCTGCTCCATGTAATCCAGAGTGTGTAATCCCGTTTGGTTTTGCTTCCTTCCAGATCCCCACATTTGGCAATTCGGGTCATCACCATACCCCGAGCCACAATAGCAAGGAGATGCCTCCACTTCCCCCCCCCCCCCCCCCCCCCCCCTCAGAACCGCTGGTTGAAATGAACCAGCAGAAGGGGGACGATGGGGGAAGAGGGCGGAAGGCGCCTCGATCCAAAATAAAGAATTAAAGGAGGGTGCGGGCCCCTAGGAATGGGTGTGCGGTGAGGGGAAAGCTGCAAACAAAGGCATTTCTAGGGCGGCGTCGGGCCAGAGGGTGGAGGCGCGATTTGCTCAGGCCCCACCACTGGGGGGAGCGGGCGGGGGAGGGAAGTGGATGTGACGGTGGGGACCTGCTGCAGCTTGGGCGCGGAGGGGCTCACGGATTACTTTAGGATGAGCTCCTGCGTGACAACGGCGAGGTGAGGAGAAAATCGCTGCTCTTTCTTCTTCTGGAGTAATACTTCCCTCCCCCTTTTCGCTGCTGCTCCTGCACGAAGCGACCGCCGCCTTCTACTGTTTTCCCCCCTCTGCGAGCTGGTGCTCCTGGTTAATTCCTTCCTACCTCTCTTTAAAGGGCCCTGAAGGTTGGTACTCTCCGCCCCGACGGGGGGGTGAGCAGTTTTGCCTTGCCGTGTGCGTATGTGAGAGCTACTACCTCCACCCGCAAGCAGGCCCCGTTGGGGTGGTGGTGGCTCTGTGGGGAAGGGGTTTATGGCTTCCTCAGGAAACTTTCGCTGAGGGTGCTGCTCTTGCACTTTGTACGTCCCGGGCACATCGCTATGCATCGTATTGCTGTGCGGCGGTGCCTCGCGCTGGAGGCGGCGACTGGACACTTTGTTCTTATTATATCGTTTATGCTCTCATCGGTTTTCTGCCTCTCACCGAAAGGGGAAACCGGAGAAAAAACTATCGCTCCTCACTGCCGGCTCGACAACTAGGGCAGGGCGAGATGGCGGCTCCGCGTGGCCGGTCCTTCTGTCCCGCCCTGTGCTGGGCCGGACCGTCTTCTGGTGGTGCATTGACTGCGGCAGCTGCTCGCCCTTTATTCGCGGCGCCGTGTGGGGCTGAGCCGTGCCCAGTTATAGCGGCATCCCTAGTCTCGGTGCTGTGGCTCGGGGTCGGAGGGTGCTGGGCTCTCCGTCGGCCTTGTCCGCAGCGGATTTTACTTCGCGAGCAGCCTGCAAACTTGCCTTCTACTTTCTGAAGGGAAGCTCTTGCTGTTCCTGGATTAAGCGCCCTTCCCTTCTGCCTAGGTAGACTTCAGCTTTAAATATAAGTGGGTTTTTTGTGGTGTTTGTCTGTTTGTTTTTGGTGGGGGTTTTTTTAAACTTTTTTTTTTTAATCTTAAGGATTTTATTTTGTTAAATTAACTTTTTAATAAGTTTATTGTTTTGGCTTTCTCTCCTTTTTTCCAAAGGTCTGAGGTGTGTTGGTGTTTCCTCAGGACTGGCAAAACCAGAAGTAGGACCTTTACAGTTTGACTGGCAGTGTTGAGACTTTTTTTTTTTTCCTTTTGCTTGCACTTGATACTCTTGGCAAGCAATGAGGAATGGAAGAAGTGTACATAGGGAGGTATTTCTTAGTTGATTACATTTAAACTAGGAATTCACTGAAAATAAAGCCAAGGGGTGATAAAAATGGATGCAATCTTTCCTGGGACACCCGGTGTGGGCTCGGCTTTGCTTGCTTTCAAGCAGTGGAATAGGCCTCAATGAGTAGTTGTAAATTAAAAAAAAAAGTGGTTTTTTATAGCTTCAAAAGGAAGTAATGTTGGGAAGGGTCAATGTGAAGAAAAAAAAAAAAAGCATAAATACAACTGAAATATTGACTGCTGCTTCTGTACTCCTTAACTGCATTCTAAAATACTATACCTACTACTGAAAATATTTCGGTTGGGTTTGAAAATTTTTTGTTTGTTTGTTTACCTTATATGGGCCTATTTTGGAAGGCTGCACAAAAAATGGTGGAAGCTGGTGATATGAAATGTGTCAGTTGTATTGTTAAGGACATTGCCCAAATGCTTCAAACAGACATGGGACATTATTCCTGCTGTATTAAGCATTGGTGCAACTTTCCCTCTGGTACTGTTCTGGGCCACATAATTTAAGAAGGATGTGAAGGTCCTTGAATTGCCCCCGGAGGAGGGCAACAAAGCTGGTGAAAGGGCTGGAAGTAATGTCCTATAAGGAGCAGCTGAGGGCTCTGGTTTTGTCTAGTTTGGAGAAAAGGAGGCTGAGGGGTGGTGACCTCATGGCTCTCCAGCTTCCTGAGGGAGGGGAAGTGGAGAGGGAGGTATTGACCTCTTCTCCCTGGGATCCAGTGACAGAATGCATGGGAATGGTTCATAGCTGTGCCAGGGGAAGTTCAGACTGGACCTGAGGAAGCATTTCTTTACTGAGAGGGTAGTCAAACACTGGGACAGGCTTCCTACAGAGGTGGTTGATGCCTCAAGCTTGTCACTTTAAAAGGCATTTGGACAATGTCCTTAATAACATGCCTTAATTTTTGGTCAGCACTAGAATTTTTAATGTTATTTTAGAGGAGAAAATGAATTGTAAATCTCTTCCTATCATAGTTTTTAAAACAAGGAGTCTTCTTTTATAGAAAAGTTTAAATTGGGTTGACCTAACAAAATTCTTCATAATTTGCTTTAGATCAGTTTTCATGCCTCTCACATTTAATTTTCCCCTTAAATTCAAGGCTTTCCTCGCTCCAAAGAAATCAGTTTCAAAGTTTGCTTTCAGTTTAGGAAAATTATTCCATCATGGACTGACACTGGCCAAATGCCAGGCAACCACAAAAGTTGCTCACTCACCCTCCCCTGCCATAGCTGGACAGAGGAGAGCAAAAATTTAACAAAGGCTTCATGAGTTAAAGACTGGGAGAAAACACTCCAAGGGCAAAACATACTCAACTTAGAAGTACAAAGTGAGTTCATTACTAGCAAAATCAGAGGAGGACAATGAGAAGTAAAATAAGCCCTTAAAAACACCTTTTCTTCCCCTAACCCCTCCCTCCTTCCCACCAACAGCACAGGGAGACAGGGCATGGGGGGGTTTGGTCAGTTCATCACCCAAGATCTTTCACTGCTCAGGGAGAGGAGTCATTCCCCTGTGAGACCGTGGGGTCCTTTCCCACAGGAGACGTTTCTCCGTGAACTTTTCCAACATGGTTCCAATCTCACAAGCAGCAGTCCTCCCAAAACTGCTGTGGTGTGGGTCACTCTTCCCACAGTTTTTGGTGCAGTCCTCCAAGGACAGGTTGCTCCAGTCTGGAAGCAGGGGCCCCTCTCTCTACCAGGTCTCCCACTGGATCACAGCCTCCTCCAGGCATCCACCCACTCTGGCATGAGCATATCCCCCACGGGCTGTGGATGGATCTCTGCATCCCCCATGGACTGCAGGGGGACAGGCTGCTTCACCGTGGTCATCACCATGGACTGCGGAGGAATCTTGGCTCTGGCACCTGGAGCACATCCTCCCCTTCCTTCTCCACTGACCTTGGTGTTTCCATGTTGTTTTCCTCACATGTTCTCACCTCCTCCTCTAGCTGGAATTAAAACTGTGCCCCACTTTGTTTTGATTTTCTTCTTAAATATGTTATCACAGAGGCGTTACCAACCTCTCTAATTGGCCCAGCTTTGGCCAGCAGCATGTCCATATTCAGAGCCATCGGGCATTGGCTCTGCTGGACATGGAGGAAGCTTCCAGCAGCTTCTTACGGAAGGCACCTGTGTAGCCCCCCTGCTACTAAAAACCAGGTCATAAAAAACTAATACATCTGTATATGATCTAATATTTTGGTATGTAGTAATTCTTGAATTTGGGAAAACTGCCATGCCAACAACTGATGCTTGTGTGCTCTCTGCGCTCTAACTTTAGGAGGTTGTCATGGGTGGAGATGAAGTTTACTGGAGAAGCCCTGCTGTTGAACCACAAGGTGCAGAGAGGACATCCTTGCTTTCTAAACTCCTTAGAGAGGAGTCAGTGTGCAGCTGAATCCAATCTTAGCCCCAGACTTAGTGGTTTAAGTAACTTTTTCCCTCTGGATTAAAGATGGTAAATCAGATATATTTATATAAAATGAATTATTTATTATGACAAATGATTAGATACAAGATCTTAGAATTATATACTACACAATATAAAAGCTAAAACTACTAGTAGTGTATAGTATAGTGCACTATATCAAAGCAATTAAAGCTAGCAAAAACAATTATTAAGTAGAGATTGATTTAACTCGCCCATACCAATGCTTGTGGGCAGGTCTCTTTCTCTTTACCTCAAGGAATATCCTTGGGGGATGTCCCCTTCCCAAGGGAGGAAACTTCATACACACACTCCAAGGAGGACTATGTTAGAAACTGACCATATGAAAGTGGACTGGACTTTTCTAGTGTGAAATTATATGACTGCCAGTCATATGTCACCAGGTCAGCTTAGCAGCTTATCTGCCAAATCTTTGCCTCACTATCAGGATGTTGATTTGGTTGCTGAGCTAGACTGGTTTTAGAATGATTCAACACTAAAACCAGCATGTGACACCCTCTACTTGACCACATTCCAAGACAGAGCATCCAGGGCAGGGCATCCTGCTACACTCTACCCCTTGACTTCAGTCAATCATCTTTACCTCATGAAGTGGTAGTGCAGGTACCTCTTGCCTCCAAGCTATAAAAGCATCTACTGCATATACGTACATTATTGTGAAATATGTTGAGATAGGTCAATTGTTGCAGTACAACACAAAAGAAATGACACTCACACACTGAGATGTTCAAGGCAAAAAAGGGGAAGTTTATTTACAGACCTCAATATTTATAGAATTTCAACAGTGACCATGGATTGGAGGAAGAAAATCTTCCTCTCCAACCACACTGGTCAACTCAACAGTCCATCAACAGTCTCCTCCTTATGAGAAGAATGTAAACATGAAAGGACAGTTACAACAACAATAGGTTGTTTATGTGAAAATCCTGAGAAACTCTGTTACAAAAAGTAAACAATCAGAAGGCTGTAGGAACTTAAACATAGAACAGAGAAAAACCAGAGCAACAGTCAATCTCCTCAGTTTTACTATTTTTCTTAATTCATGTAGATTGAAAGAGTGTTAGCTGAATTATACATTACGCATTAACATACAAAGTTATTATAGAAGTCAGTTAGAATTTAGCTAATAATAATAATACTGCAACAGTAGGGTATAACATTAAATTCTGAATGTCTCTTGCAACTGGGGACAATCCAAACAAGTCATCCTACCAATGATGTTACCAGTTCGTGTAGATCAGGAAATTCCCTACCCCTTAAGTCTCAAAAATTGCAAGAAAGATGTGATACAAACCAGGATCCAGGCAGAAGAGTTCATGAAACTAGTCTTTAGGTTACAGTGTCTTTGGGTAACAAACAAGAAGAGCTGGAAGCAATGGTGCAGCAGCAAAGCTATGATGTAGTTGCCATCATGGGAACATGATGGGACGACTTGCATAACTGGAGTGCTGCACTGGATGGCTACAAGCTCTTCAGAAGAGACAGGAAAGGGAGAGGAAGTGGAGGGGTGGCCCTTTATATTAGGGAGGCTTTTGATGCCGAGGGTATTGAAACTAATGATGATGAAGTTGAAAGCCTATGGGTAAGAATTAAGGGGAAGGCCAACAAGGCTGGCATCCTGCTGGGAGTCTGTTATCGTCCACCCTACCAGGAAGAAGAGATGGACAACTTATTCTATAAGCAGCTGGACAATGTTTCAGGATCATCAGCCCTTGTTCTTGTAGGCAACTTCAACCTACCAGACATCTGGGAACTTAATACAGCAGAAAAAGGCAGTCCAGGAAGTTTTTAGTGTGTGTGGAGGACAACTTTTTGCTACAGCTGGTGAGTGAGCCCACCAGGGGAGGGACTATGCTGGACCTGTTGTTTACAAATAGAGATGGGTTGGTGGGAGATGTGGTGGTTGGAGGCCGCTTGGAGCATAGTGATCATGAAATTATTGAGTTCTTGATATTTGGTGAAATGATGAGGAGCATCAATAAGACTTTTACATTGGACTTGCAGAGGGCAGACTTTGGCCTATTTAGGAGACTTATTCAGAGTTCCTTGGGAAGCAGCCCTTAAAAACAAAGGAGTCCAGGAAAGGTGGGCGTGCTTCAAAACAGAGGTCTTGAGGGCACAGAAACAGACTGTCCCTGTGTGCCGAAAGATGAGTTGACAAGGCAAACATCGAGCCTGGATAGGCAAGGAGGTTTTGAAGGAACTTAGGAATAAAAAGAGGATGTATCATCTTTGGAAGGAGGATCAGGTGCCTCAGGAAATATTTAAGGGGGTTGCTAGGGCATGTAGAAAAATAATAATGGAGGCAAAATCTCAGTTCAAACTTAATTTGGCAACTTTTGTGAAGGATAATAAAAATGCTTTTACAAATATAATAACAGCAAAAGGAGGGGTAAGACCAACCTTTGTTCACTACTGGATGTGGGAGGGAACTTAGTAATGCAGATGGGGAGAAGGCAGAGGTGCTTAACGCCTTCTTCTCAGTCTTTAGTGAAATGATGGGTGGTTCTCAGGACAATTGTCCTGAGTTGGTAGATGGTGTCAGGGAGCAGAATGGTCCCCTGTTATCCAGGAGGAGGCAGTCAGAGAACTGCTGAACTGCTTGGATGGTCATAAATTTATGAGACCAGATGGGACGAGGGTGATGAGGGAGCTGGCAGATGAGCTTGTGAAGCCGCTCTCCATCATTTACCAACAGTCCTGGCTCACTGGTGAGCTTCCAGATGACTGGAAGCTGGCCAATGTGACACCCATTCACAAGAAGGGTTGAAAGTATGATATTTGAAATTATAGGCCAGATAGTCTGACCTCAGTACCTGGTAAGGTAATGGAGCAGTTTGTATTCAGTGTCATCACACAGTACGTACAGGATGTCCAGGGTATCAGACCCAGCTGGCATGGGTTTAGGAGGGGTAGGTCATGTTTGACCAACCTGGTCTCCTTTTATGACCAGGTGACCAGCCTGGTGGATGCGGGAAAGGCTGTGGATGTTGTCTATCTGAACTTCAGCAAGGCCTTTGACACTGTCGCCCACAGCATACTCTTAGAAAAGCTGGCAGCCCATGGCTTAGACAGGAGCACTCTTTGCTGGGTTAAGAACTGGCTGGATGGCCAGGCCCAGAGAGTGATGGTGAACAGTGCTGCATTCAGCTGGTGGCCAGTCACCAGTGGTGTCCCTCAGGGGTCTGTACTGGGGCCAGTTCTGTTCAATATTTTTATTGATGACATGGATTGAGTCTTTCATTAGTAAATTTGCAGATGACACTAAGCTGGGAGCATGTGTCGATCTGTTGGAAGGTAAGAGGGCTCTGCAGAGAGACCTGGAACAGTTGGATGGATGGGCAGAGTCCAGTAAGATGAAGTTTAATAAATCCAAGTGCTGAGTCCTGCATTTTGGCCACATTAACCCCCTGCAACGCTGTAGGCTGGGGATGGTGTGGCTGGACAGTGCCCAGGCAGAAAGGGACCTGGGGGTACTGGTCGACAGCTAGCTGAATATGAGCCAGCAGTGTGCCCTGGTGGCCAAGAGGGCCAACAGGCGTCCTGGCCTGTATCAGGAATAGTGTGGCCAACAGGACCAGGGAAGTAATTCTTCCCCTGTACTTGGCACTGATGAGGCCGCACCTTGAGTACTGTGTCCATTTCTGGGCCCCTCAGTTTAGGAAGGACATTGAGATGCTTGAGCACGTCCAGAGGAGAGCAACGAAGCTGGTGAGGGGCTTGGAACACGAGCCCTATGAGGAACGACTGAGGGAGCTGGGGTTGTTTAGCCTGGAGAAAAGGAGACTCAGAGGTGACCTTATCACCCTCTACAACTTCCTGAAAGGTGGTTGTAGTCAGGTGGGGGTTGCTTTCTTTTTCCAGGCAGCAACTGACAGAATGAGAGGGCACAGTCTTAAGCTGTGCCAAGGGAAATATAGGTTGGATATTAGGAAAAAGTTTTTCATGGAAAGAATAATAAAGTACTGCAATGGTCTGCCCGGGGAGGTGGTGGAGTCACCATGCCTGGATGTGTTTAAAAAAAGACTGGATGTGGCACTCAGTGCTATGGTTTAGTTGAGGTATAAGGGCATGGGTTGGACTCAATGATCTTGGAGGTCTCTTCCAACCTAGTGATTCTGTGGTTCTGTAATGATTGGAAGAGTTCAGCAGATTGGTCATCAACTTCCTTCTGTATAGAATACAAATCTGATTTCTCAGTCATGAAGTTCTGTGTGGGCTCCCAAGCTAAATTCAGGGAAGAATCTTTTTCAAACTCTGTGGCAACTAGAGAGAAGGCACAAGCATCTCAAAGCAGTGCTTGCGGAAAACTTAGGTGCATATCTAATAATTGAACTAACAGTATCAGTCTTTGAAAGGAACTTAAAGGGCATTAAAATGCAATCATCACTATTTATAAACTCATTTGGTAAAACCTATTTAAATTATCTAGTACCTTAACAATACTGATCAAGATTCTTAACATCATGTAGACCAACTGAAGCTAGAGTAGCCAGCCATCCTTTTGAGACCTTTTTGGTTTTAGATAAAATGGTTTTTGTTAGGTTTGCACATTCTGTTACACCCTATTTTGCAAATTTGGAATAAAATCCATAAACCAACCTTTAATGTAGCCATACTTGTTATTACAATCACTGGGTGCAAGGATTGGCTAGCATGGTTGACTTATCCAGGAACAAATAACCATGCTGCAATATTGGAAACATTTCTCTGAAAATACACACAAAAAGAAACATTTAATGTATTTAATTTTAGAGTATTTGATTCTGTTGCAGATCTATCTGCAGTAGATTTACTGTTTACTGTAGGGTCCAGTACAGTTCTTTTGTGTCCAGAGCTGGCTTCATTTGTGTATAGGGGGTTTAGAAGTCTTCAGCTGTAATTTTTACAGTGGTATGAGTAGTCAAAAGTCCTTTCTACTTCTGCTTAAGTGGGTCTTTATTTCATGTCCAAATGTACGCACAGTCTTCTGGTTGGTGAGGATATATTTCAATGTTCAAGGTTATTAGAGAGGCTAAACCACCAAACTTATACAGTGATAAGAGCAGACAGACATTGTTCTGTAAAATATCTGTCTATCTATCTTGGTAGGTGCACTGGGTGAGATAGGTAATTTCCTTAGTTCAGAATGTGGGAAATATTCATCAGGAACTGATGCTGTGTTGATGGCCATTAGAATCAGTAGCCACCCAGGCTAATGGTCCTTGAGTGTCCATTAGAGTAATAGGTACAATCCCAGTTTGGGGTAGTTTGACCATGACTGGTTGGCCCACCTTTAGGTTGTCCTGAAAGGCTTCAATTTTATCATTTGGAGCTGATTCAAGGGACACTGGACTCAAGAAAGCTCTTGAAACAGGACTACTCATTGGTCCATATCAGTTATTTATCTGATATAACACAGAGGGTAACCTTTGATCCCATCCAGGTTTGTTTAGCCTAAGGTAGTGTTTCAACAAACCATTGGCATGCTCCACAATCCCGTTTGCTTGGAGATAATAAGGTGTATGAAAAACCCATTTGATACCTTCCCTTTTGGCCCAGTCTTGTACCATCACACTGGTGAAGTGTGATCCATTGTCACACTGTATAGAGTCTGGGACCAGGAGACTGGAAAACCAGTTACCGAGTCCTGAAATAGTAGCTTTGGCGTCAGCATGTCTGCTTTTAGTAGCAACTAACAGTTCAGATACCACTTCCACACCTGTTAGTATGTACTTGTAACCATTAGATGTCTTCAGAGGTCCAATATAATCTTATTTGCCAGGTGGACCAGAGTGTTTTGTCACTTTTGATATGTAAAGGTGATGCCAAGTCTGGATAATTTTGTCCAAGTCTCAATTGGCACTGGGGATATTGTGAGAGAAGGCCTTTACACATCTTCCTTGTCAATGGCCAACCTCTGCTTTGTGCTGGAAAAAATAGAACTTCCTGTCCAGTGTGCCCTAATTCACAATGTACTCATTCACCCAATCGATACTAATGTTGTGGATCTTTCAGCTGATCAATTTTTATCTTTTTAATTTTTGCCAGATGATCCACTTTGTTATTCCAGTAAGTCTATAAGGCTTGATCACTGCCATGAGCTTTGACACATCATATGTGGATTTGTTGGGATTGAGCCTGTAACAACAACCACTTCCAGTCTTCCTTCTGCCAAACCTGTTTTCCATTCACTTACCAATCTAATGCTTCACACTGACACAACCACTGTGTGGCACCAGCCCAGACTGAATAAGAATCAACATATATTGTCCTTACTTTTTCCTTTAGTGCCAGCAATACAGCTTTTAACTCTTTCACCTGTGCACTTCCCGTTCCTTCTACTACTACTTCCATTCCTGTCTGAATGTTAAGAGCAACTGTTCTGTACTTCCATTTACCATCAATGCATTTGACTGAGGCATCTGTGAACCAGACATCTTTAACTTCAGAGTCTGAAGTGAATGCAGGAGCATGCAGTATAGGACTAGTTTTATATGGCTGTTCTAAATGTGATGCCCTTGCAATGCATTACCATGCTCTCCCCTGATGAGGCAGCAATATGCATCCATTGTGATGTAAGTCACTATCTTAAAACAGGTTTTTTTCTGACTTAATTCTGCAAATGTATAAACAGACCAGAGGAGTGTAGCCTTTTAATAGTAACTGAAGTGTAGAGAATTCTTTTGTGGTCAAGTCAGAACTGGTAAGAGGCCTCCTGTAGGAGCTGAGCAGTTGTACAGGATACTTTAATGAATTGGATCCAATCAGAAATAGACTGAAGTGTCTCCTAATGTGGGCTTTTTAACCAATGCTTTTTTTAATCCTTCTGAAAAATAAAAAATAAAGTGTAAATTAGGGGAAACTTTAACTGCATTTGAAATATATTTTAAGATAATTGTGATGTGTACCATCACACTTTAAAAAGGAGAGCTTCATTTTTAAAATTTATCTATTTGTCTTGCTTTAAGACAATTTTACGAGGTGGACACTAAAAGGAGTTACCTCCCCTTTAGTTTAACCAATCCCTTTCCACCAATAAGGAGAAACAAATACGAGTAGATATAAGTGAAAAAATAGCAATTTTGTAAAAAAATCAAAATAGCAACAGGCAAAAAATAACAGCAATAGTCACTAATTTACAAAGTTGCTGAAGTCTTGCAAACTCCCTGGGAACAGAGAGAAACTCAAAATGCCAGAGTAAACCCCCCCCAAGATGGCACCCTCCGCAGACAACTGCATGTAGGGAGACAAAGGGAAAATGGCAGTTCCCCCCCTCAAGATGGTGCCCTCCACAGGTGACTGTGCTTTGGAAGGCAAAGGGAAAATGGCAGACAAATGCTCCTCCCAAGATGGTGCTTCCGCAGAAGACTGTGCAGTCTGGGAGACAAAAGAGAGATGGTAGACAAATCCTACTCAGCTCAATTTTCCCCCTGGAACAAAAAAACGGAAAGGTAGGAGCTTACAAAGCAGCTTTAGTGGCAGATGGGAACCGCTGGCATGTGTGGGGCCAGCGCTGCCACTTGCTGCCACCTCCTGCCACCCACTGGACTCTGCTGGTGTTAGTGCTGCTGTCTTAGGCCCTTGCTCCAATGGGGGGGAAGAAGACAGACTCTTGAACACCAATAAGCAGTGGCCTAACCCCAGACTTGCTCTGTGCTGCTGATAGATGTTGCAAAATTCACTCTGAAACATTTTTTGTTTGCAAAATGCAGCTTCTCGGGTTGCTAGTCAGCCAAGTTGTGTGAAGAGCTTTTACAGTAACTTATTGATTACTTGCACAGCAGTTGCTTCAATTAAGTACTTAGTTTTCCTCTCATTTGAGGAATACAGTGCACTGCTTTGAGGGGGTGACAAAGTAGTTTTAGTGAAATTTGTTTGCGTATTTACAAGGGTGCCCTCTGACCACATTTAGTATGGCTTGCACTTTTTAAAGACAATGCTGCTGAGTTGACTGATTTTTAAAAGTACAAGAACAGGGAAAAATCAATAGTCTAAATGATTTGTTTAATATATTAGTTAAAGGAAGGAAACCTGGAATGATTTTATTCTGAAATAGTGTGCTATGACCAGTGATAACTGGCTGTACTGCTACTGTTGTACATGCAAAATGAGTCTCAGTTGCTTCACTGGTTTAGGTTGTAAACTGAAACCTTGCAAACTGACTACAATTAGTTTCTTGGGGATAAAATATCAATCCATTGTATTTTGTATCTGGATTTAATGTAGCTATATTATATAGAAGCATGAAACTTCACTTTTGCTTCTTCTGGAGCAGAGGGATAAGGATGACAAAATATGTAACTGTTTTTTACCTGTTATTGAAGCTGTGTTATGTGAGAGAGCCATCATGCGGCTTTCTTGGTCAAATCTAAATGCATGAATTTATAGAGGTGGCTTCAGCTAAGTGGGCTTACTAATGCATGAATAGTAGGCAGTGACTATGAATGGGACTTGATGTAGCAGGTGCTTTGGTGGTCTGATGGGATGAGGAAGCTGAGAATGACTTGATTAATTCTACTTCTAGAAGCAGCATACCACTTGGTTTTACTGACAGTTTTCAGTGATCAAACTTTACATTGTCATGTATTCTGTCAATAATTTAAAGGTTTAATTTCTAGGTAGTTATGTAGATGATACATGTAAGTGGCTGTTTGGAGAGAAGAAGTGTTTAGGATTAAACAAGAGTTTGGCTCATAGAATAAGATATATTTGAAGAGAAGAGAGTAAAATGCTGAGTTTATAGATGACAGGCTAGGAAAAGAAATAGGCAAGTTGTGATGCCTGAGATAAGGTAGAGGTCAAAGAGCTCAGTAGATCCCTGAGGAGACTATAGTCTGAATGACTGCCCCCTTTACATGGTCTGCTTTCAATGGGTATAAGTGAAGACATGGAAGCCGATTGTTTCATTTTGTAAGAAAGAATCTAAGCTTTCAAAATGGAAAGCAGGTTGCCAAACTGTAATTTAGCTGTCCTGTAGCTTTTGAAATTGTAAAATACATTTAAAGTTATGAAGTTGCTGTTTTCTTGCTTGCTTTTTTAACCTTATGCCCCAATTTAAATTTTAGAAATATTTCCTTTGTGTGTCAGATACACTCTGTTTCTCAGGAAACGCTGACTTTCTATGTAATTGAAGGGTGTTTCTTGAACTGTACTTTATCAGAAGCAGAAGCTTTTTGTGTTCGGTCATGGTGGAGACCATCATTACAGTGGTAACACAGCTAGTGACTTCATTTTGTACAGCTGTTTGAAACAGATTAATTCATAAAGTTAAATGTGCATTGATAAGATCATAGAATATAACAGATTTTCTTTTATTATAAGGTATGGTCAAATTGTGTTTTAATTCTCATCAACAGGCAATAAATGGCTTAATTTTAAAAAGACCAGGTATTGTTATGTTTCGGGACGGCTCAAGTAAGGACACGTAGACTCCAGTCTTCTTGGAGAGCATATAGCAAAGTTTATTGAAAGACAGATTCATTTATACAGTATTTTGGTACAATGAATAGGATTGGTAGTTTAGAGCCTACACTTCTTTGTAAACATCTTTACCAGTAAACAAGTTGGAAAAACACCAGGTGTCAGGAGGAGGCTATCTACAGGGATTGTATTGGGTTCCTCCTTAGAATTTTCCCGACCAGAATGAGAGTTGTGTGCTTAGCTTTCTCACAGGCTTTGAGTAACTGCCTGGAGCCTGAAAAATCTATTTTCTGACCACTGTCAGTCCCCACAACCAGGTATCTGTTTTCTATCTTCCCCCCCCCCCCCTTCATAGTAGTGAATATCTGTGATACCCAGACCTGAGAAAAACTGAGGTTTTTTTTTTGTTTGTTTTTTTTTTCCTTTTATTTTTCCCCAAGGCTATAAGTTGTGCTGATCTGGGAATAAGGATGGGGAATGCAGTGTTAGCCTGGATAAGCAGAAAGAGGTGTGAATCATGAGCATGCACTTAAGTGAATCATGCCTGTTATGAGGTCCATCTCCTCCCTCCTTGAATAACAAAATGAAATTAAGTGTTGAGAAACATTTACTGAAAGGAGGAAATGTAGGAGGATGGGCAATGAGACACTGAGCTGTGATTTTTAGGAAGTAAAAGGAGTCACAAAAGACAGTAAAGGTCAAAAGTTCTGGGAGTGGAATTTATAGAAGCACTGAAAGGTAAAGTAATATCAATCCTGAAGCATTTCCAGAAAAGCTTTCCACCAGGGACCTTGGCGAGAAACATCCCAGTGTGATGTACTGCACTAGAACCAGCAAAGGGTCAATGGTAGAATAGTATTCCAGGAAAGGACCTCAGTGTACTCAATTATTTGGCAAAGTGAGTGAGAAGATGAGGTGGGACAGGTGATATTATGATGTAACACAAACACCTCAGGCAGAAGTTATGTGTGAATGAGGTGGAGAAATCAGCAGCATGAGTGTAAAAAGATGTCTGTATATTAGCCTTGCATACATGTAGTTTTATTGGTGGGATGTTATCTGTAGCTGTGTTTTGGGCCAGGTAGCTTGGAAGGGATAGCATTGAATGTGACCTTGGTAAGGAAATGAATGTTCTGAACCTGGGGATGGGGGAGTGTGGTATAATGGAATAAGCAAATCTACCTATAATGCAGTTCCTGCCATCTGATGCTGGTTTGAAGTGCAGTGGGAAGGGTATGTTTGCAGTGTGGGCTGGTGGTGGGACTGCTGCTGAGGTAGCCTGCAATTTAATCTTCCATCAGTAACTGGGTACAAGTAGTGTAAGTTGTCAGCAACACATTCAACATAGGTTGGAGGGACTTTTGACAGGCTCATCCCCCACAGAGCTCAGTACCATTACACCCTGTTCTCAACACTGAGTGGCTCCTCTTATATGGGTAAAAGCACAACCAGGCCTTTGTTCAGTTTGCTTTCCTGTGAAAATGAATATACTTGTGAGCAGGAGGCTGTTGTAAGGTTTGCTAGCAATATGTGGTCTAGATGTCTAATTGCAGTGTCCAGTGTGGTGATTACAGCTCATTAGCCCTGACATGGGCATGCTGGTGCAGTGATACAGGTACTAGGAGTTGGTGTTATAATGAAAGGGCCTCCATTAACTTGAGCTCTGTGTGTCAGCTGTTCAGAGACTGTTGTGCTGGCCTACAAAACCTGAATTGTGTCATAAAGGTGGTGTGATGATCAAAGGCTGAAACCAATAGTCTATGGTCTTTGTAAATACAAGTTTAAAGCTAAAATATAAGCCTGATCTTCTTTCTAAGGCTGGTAACCTTAGGTTGCCTGACAATGTTTATAAATTACAAAAGCCATAAACCTTTAATTTGAGAGAAGTTGAAATTGTATTTCCAGTTATAATTTAGCAGTGTTCTCACTCTTCCCCCTCTTTTTTAGGAAGTGGTTTATTGGCCCAAAAAAAATGCTACTGTTGATTCAAGGGAGAGTAGATTACAAGAGGAGGGCACTGAGAAGTGCAGGACTCATTTCTCTGTCAGTCACAGTTAGACTAGCTTAAAGCGATCATGAAGCTCTGACTGCTGCCTGGAGAAAGGAGACCAAGCTGCTGTGCTTAGAAGTTCACTATTGGCAAAAGATTCCAGATGCCTAACTGTTCCAGAGATGGCAGCATGGGCCTTTCTTGAGCTGTGATGTGTGTTGGGTCTGCATGAGTGAGCCATTTTCCACATTTCTTCATCCATAGTGTTTTTTCTTGTTATAACACATTGACCAGGGGATGAGTTCCCCTACCATGCTACCCCAGTGATTAAAAGCAGCACCAAGCTTGCGCAAAACTGGAGGAGGAAAGAAGTGCATTGGAAGCCCTGTTGAACACTGCACAGTGTGAATGAGTCCATTTTCAGGACAAAATTTACTTCCCTTTATGGTAAAGAGACATTTAACGGAGTTTTATGTGGGCCTGTCTGGGATAGAATGCTTTGGCTTTCTCAACTGCTTGCACTGGGGGGGGATTAAAGCTTATCAACAAGGCTTGCTTTCAACAGTAGCCTTTTTTGATGTGGAAGGATTGATTTGGGTTGCTCACTTCCTAGAGTCCTCCTACAGGTCTGCCTAGAGGATTTTGGCTGTCAGGCTCTTTTAAGATATACATGAGTGAGAGACTGAGTCTTTAAGCTGTACATAGCAGGGTACTTTACCTCTTGGTTGTCTTGCTAGAAAGGATCCTGCATGACCTCCAACACTAATTAAAGCATCTAGTTTCTTTCCTAACTTCTGCTGGTAGTATTTGTTGTACATGTTTATCCAGGCTTTTAAACTAAATACTTCACCTTCCTGAAATGAGGAAATTTCTTAGTCTGTTGTCTTTCCTGCTCCATTGCTGTGCTGCTACGTCTTCTAAAATTAAATGCCTCCTTTCTGTCAAATTATATTTTAGGCTGATCACAGGTGTTTAATGTGATACTTTTGTGAACTGACCATGATTTCTGCAAGCTAGGTTTATTAAAGAAGTACCAGCTTGAACTCTTGTCACCTTAGTGAATAAAGAACAATCAGGTATATCAGTCCTTCAGTTTTTATACCAATTAGATTTCATGGGTGTCTTCCTTTTAACCCCTTCACTTCTACCCCTACTTCCTCTTTGCTATTTTGAAGGCATACAATTAGAGAAACTGGCTGTTCAGAGCAGCATACTGAGCTATATGCAGTTTTGTTGCTCACATGAAGCTAACAACTAGGAAAAAGAACAATCCCCATGAGTAATGCAAGAGGTTCTTTAAACACAGTCAAATAAAACAAAAGCATTTTGTTTTGAAGCTCAGCTAAGCTATATTCAGTATAAGAAGTACTATCCCATGAAGGCTGAAGGCTAATAGGACCTGAGTAAGGGGAGAGGAGGGTAGCAGTACTTGTAAGCTTCTTTTATCTTAATGAATTCTTAAATTATTTCATCTGCTGTTGGTGGATGCATGTACTTTAATTATTATGCTTACACAAATCCAAGATTGTGACACAGATTCATGTTAGTCTAAAAAAAGTATTTTCAGTTACATTTTATTTGTAACCAAGTATGTTTTGTCTTTAATCTGGGGAAAACTTTTTTTTTTGCCTGTGTCAAAAAGCATTTTTATTGGAAAGGCATTTAAGAGCCTGGGTATTTTGTGTCCTACAGTTGAGCAAGCTTCCTCAAACCTGCCAAACAAAACGCAGTGGGATTGATGTTTTTTAGTGGAACAGACAGCTCACAGTGGATGTTCTCATCGTAACCCTGGGGTTGAGTGAAAAACAGTCTATCACCATAAAACAGAACTTACATAGTTCTTAGCTTACCAAGTTGCTCACAAGTTCAGAATTTTGCAGAACTGGTTAAGGAATCCTGACTTGTACTTGCCATCCTTTCCAAACTTCTCCAGAAGCATTATGTATATACCTTCACACCAGCTTAAGGTAAGAATGCTGTTTCTGTGTGCATGGGCAGAAGCTGCTTGCTGTAATTTCCTCTTTGGACCTTCAGCTCACACCTTCCGAAAAGACAGCAGGTAAAGTCCTATGGTTTACTTTCCAGTCTCTGTTGGAGCAATTTTTGTAGAGTGATAAATGTGCCACTAGCTGTGCCTTTGCATAGTTTTTGTTGCTGCAATAGGTGTGAAGTTATACAAAGTTGTTTGACCTAGTTGAGAAGTCTAAGACAATGCTCAGGTTTTTAATTTTGAAGATATGAGGAAGAGATCATACTGGGTTCAGATAACTACTACTATTATAATTGTTTAGTTTTGTCCACTTTGGTGTTATTTGAATTATTTAAAATACCCAACCCCACCAACCCCTTTTTCCCATGTTCATCTTCACTCCCAAGTTCTCTACCTCTTTCTCCTGAGCAGCACAGAGGTATGGGGAATGGGGATTGTGGTCAGTTAACCACACATTGTCTCTGCCATTCCTTTCTTCTCACACTCTTTCCCTACTCCAGAATGGGGTCCCTTTCATGGGAGACAATCCTTCACAAACTTCTCCAGCACGGGTCTTTTCCATGGGGTGCAGTCCTTCAGAAACAGACTGTTCCAGTTTGGGTCCCCCATGGGGGTCACAGGTCCTGCCAGGAGCCTACTCCAGCATGGGCTCTTCCATGGGGTCACAGGTTCCTTCAGGGCACATCCACCTGCTCTGGCATGGGGCCCTCCATGGGCTGCAGAGTGGATCTCTGCTCCACCATGGGCTGCAGGGGGACATCCTGCCTAACCATGGTCTTCACCATGGGCTGCAGGGGAATCTGTTCTAGCACCTGGAGTACCTCCTACCCCTCCTCCACTGACCTTGGTGTCTGCAGAGTTGTTGCTCTCAATATATTCACTCCTTTCTCCCAGCTGTTGTTGTGCAGCAGTTTTCCCCCCTTAAATATATTATCACAGAGGTGCTACCACCATTGCTGATTGTCTTGGCTCTGGCTAGCAGTGGGTCTGTCTAGGAGCTGGCTGACACTAGCTCTGTTGCATATGGGTGAAGCTTCTGGCATCTTCTCACAGAAGCCACCCTTGTAGCCCTCTATTTTACCAAAACCTTGCCACAAAAATCCAAATACAGAGTTATGCTGTGCAGGTGGCAGATTTAGATCATCCAGCAGTATCTTTAAATGTATCCATCTTTAAAGATAAAATTGTGTGTAGACTAGGAGATGTGGCTCATGAAATTACTTTCATCACACATTTCCTGCTCAATGCACCCCAGAAGATCTTAGAGTGCATCAAGTGCTTTGGTAGACTTCCATCAAGTTGAATCTGTTATAGAGTTAGAATGTCAATATTCGGTCAGTTTAAGCTCAGAATACTTGGGCAGAAACAACAGGCACAAAACTGACTAGTCTGAGTCTTTAAGAGATACCCTTTAATAATATCTTCCCATGAATAACACTGTTACCAGGTTGTCGTGGTTTGACACTGGCCAAACGCCAGGCACCCATGAAAGCCGTTCGTTCACCCTCTCTTGGTCTCAGCTGGGCAAAGGAGAGGGAAAAAAAAAATTAACAAAGGGCTCATAAACCGAGATGAGGACTAGGAGAAAACACTCTAAGGGCAAAACAGGTTCAAATTTAAAGGTATAAAGTAAATTTATTATTAACAGAGTCAGAAGAGGATAATGAGAAGTAAAATAAGCCTTTAAAACACCTTTCCCCCCCAGCCCCTCCCTCTTTCCCACCACAGCGCAGGGAGACAGAGTGTGGGGAGTTTGGTCAGTTCATCACCCAAGATCTTTTTCTGTTCGCTCAGGGAGAGGAGTCTTTGCTATGCTGTGGGGCCTCTCCCATGGGAGACAGTTCTCTGTGAACTTCTCCAGCATGGCTCCAATCTCATAAGCAGCAGTTCCACCAAAACTGCAGCATGACTCCCCCTCCCATGGGCAAACAGTCTTTCCAAAACTGCTGTTGCATGTGTCGCTCATCCACGGGGTGCGGTGCTCTAAGGATAGGCTGCTCTAGTTTGGAAGTCTCTGGAAGCAGGGGCCCTCTCTCTCCATTTGGGTCTTCAACTGGATCACAGCTTTCTCTGGCATCCACCCACTCCAGTGTGAATACTTCTCTCATAGGCTGCAAGTGGATCTCTGCATGCCCCATGTACCTCATGGGCTGGAGCACCTTGCTTATGAGGAAAGCCTGAGGGACCTGGGTCTCTTTAGCCTGGAGCACCAAAGGTAAAAGCAAAACTGAACCCTGTGCTGTTTATTATGAAGATGCCACAGACAGTTGAGATTTAGACCTTATATTTGTAAGAAAAATGTGACATTCACCTCATTAGATGCAGTGGTTGTGAACTTTTTGAAATCCTTCAACTTTTAATTGCTATAAACTTGAAATACATTCCTGATGATTGTAAGATTTTTAATATCTTTTTGCATTCTGGTTATTCTGAATACAATTTGGTGCATCCTGATTAAGCCTGCTTTAATTTGATGCATGTGGGGAGAGTGAAAGGAACTCAAAGGTGAAAAAGGCATCTGAAAGTTATTACAACTTCAGTTAACCTGGTCCTTTAGGAAAAAATGTGTTTCCTCAGAAAATAGAAGTATGCATGTGCTATATCTTGGTCATCATTTGAAATTTGCTATACCTGAAATAAAATATGAAACTTGGAATTGTACCATAATTGGCAGGGTTTTTTAGAGTGAAAAATATAGCTGGTGAAGAGAATCTGTGGCTTTTAATCAGTTCAATGAAAGTTATGCTGTTCTCGAGCTGTTGACAGCATTCAAAATTGATATACATCTACCCTGTTTAGGCTTATATCGGCCTACTTAGTGTATCACTTAAAGCAGGAACAAGATCTACAAGAAAACCTTCATTAACCCTATGTGCCAGTGGTGATTTTGCTGCTCCTTCTTACTAATGCTCTTGCATTTCACAATAGCACTTAGCAGGAGGAAGGTGGGACAGGGCCGGCCCAGCAGGGCAGGAGGAGGCGAGCTCAGAGTTCCAAGGCACACAAGCAGATGATGGTAGATTTTCTCAGGACGAACTCCTCCCGAAGCAAGCAGCAGCCTGGCTGTCCTCTCTCCGATGCCGAGAGCAAGAGAGAGAAACTGCCCCCAGCCCTGTCCTTTACCTGCCCCAAAATTTGAATTATCTCCCCCTCTGAGAGAAATTCCCAGAGACCCAAAGAAGTGTAGCCAGGTGCTACAACTCCTCTCCTTTGGCCCCTTTGTTCTGCTTGAGTACCTATAAGTACCAAGTAGTTAGTTTCCTAGCAACTTATGGGAAAAATTCTATAAGTAAAAAAGAAACAAATCTAACCCGCAACAGCCTGTTAACAGAGAGGGGCCAATGAGTGAAGTGGCGATTGGCAGCTATCTTGGTCACAGCAACTATGAAACAGTGGTGTCTAAAATGTCTGGTGACAGAAGGAAAAGTGCCACCAAAACATCAACCCTGGACATGAGAAGAGCAGACTTCAGGCTGTTCAGGGAACTAGCTAGCAAGGTCCCCTGGAAAAACGCTGTTGAAGGTGCTGGGGTCCGTCAGGGCCAGTCACTTTTTAAGCACCACCTCCTAAGAGCACAGGAGCAGGCAATTCTCAAATGTCAGAAGTCAAGCAGGTGAGGTAGAAGGCCGGCTTGACTGAGAAGGGATCTTTTTTTGGAGCTAAGGCCAAAAAGGAAGGTGTATGCCCAGTGGAAGCAGGGTCAGCTGACATGGAAGAAATACAGGGATGCTTATCACCACTGTAGGGAAAAAAATCATGCAGCCAAAGCTCAATTGGAGTTGAAGCTGCCAGAACTGTGGGGGATGATAAAAAGAGCTTTTTAAAGTATGTCATTAGCAAAAGAAAGTTATGAAATAACATCAGCCCATTACAGGATGAGGATGGTCATCTCACAAACAGGGACATGGACAAGGCAGAGGTGTTTAATGCGTTCTTTGCTTCTATCTTCAACACGGATGATGGACCAAGAGGGTCCCAGTGCCCTGAGCTGGAGGACCACAGTTGTGAGAATGATAAACTCCCACTTGACCTTGAACTTGTGCAGGATCTTCTGCTCCAGCTGGATCCCTACAAATCCATGGGGACTGATGGGATTAATCTGAGAATACTAAAATGCTGGCTGATGTCACCACTAGGCCTCTCTTAATGATTTTTGAACAGTCTTGGGAATCTGGAAAGGTCTCAGTTGACTGAAAGCTGGCAAGTGTCCCAGTTTTCAAGGATGACCCTGGAAACTACAGGCCTGTCAGTCTCATTTTAGTGACAGATAAAATTGTGAAGAAGATTATTCTGGGACTGTTCATGGCTTTATGAGGGCAAAGTCCTGCTTGTCAAACTTAATTTCCTTTTGCAACAAGGTTATCCACCTAGTTGATCAAGGGATGCCAATTGATGTACATATTTTTGTATTTCAGTAAAGCTTTCGATGCTGTCTCTCATAGTATCTTCCTGGACAAACTGTTTAGCACACAACTGGATAAACACATACGATGGGTGAACAACTGGCTCACAGGTTGGACTCAAAGGGTTATAGTAAATGGGGTAACATCAGGCTGGCAACCAGTCACTGGTGGGGTTCCACGGGGCTCCATCTTAGGCCCAGTGCTCTTCAACATCTTCATAAACAACTTGGAGGCAAGACTGGAAGGGATACTGATGTGATAGGCCCTATGTGGAGCCTGAACCAAAATTGACCACTGTATGAACTTTCAAACATATGTACCTTTTCAAAACAACATATGCAATTTTAGGAAGACAGGGGCTTTGTGCTCAACATGCCCAGGCACCTGGCCAGCAGATGGGTATGCCAGACCACAAAGTTCCAAAAGAAACATCTGGTCATATACCCTTATACAAGTAACAATATAAAAGTGAGACCCCTTTGTAGCAGGATTGGAAGCCTCACCTATGAGCAAATGGTCAGCATAGGATTTCCCAATTACTGGGAGGGTTTCTCCAGCCCTTCACTGCAATGGAGTTCCCCAGCTGAAGTATGGACCAGGATGATGGTAACCTATTTGGGTTAATGGCGACGTATCTTTTCCTAATCACTACCTGTTGTCTGTAGTATGATTTGATGCATTGCCTTTTTATGCTTATTTCTGTTATCTGCTTATTATCTATGGAGCTTATTTCTGTTATTTGCTTATCGTCTATGTAATAAATAAGCTTATCTCTAAATAAGTCATTGTTTTATTCCAATCCCTTTGCTAATCACATTAACAAGCAAAACAGATACTAAGTAAGTTTGCCGACAATGCTAAATTGGAACTGCTGACTCCAGAAGCAGAGGCCCTGCAGAGAGACCTGGACAGATTAGAGGGCTGGGCAATTACCAGCTATTTAGAGTTTAACAAGAGTGAGTGCCGGATTCTGCACCTGGGATGGGAGAAACTTGGATGTGCGGACAGGCTGAGGAATCAGAAGTTGGAAAGCAGCACCGTGGAAAGGGACCTGGGGATCCTGACTGATGGCAAGTTGAATATGAGTCAGCAGTGCCCTGCCAGCCAGGAGGGCCAACTGTGTCCTGGGTTGCATTAGGTACAGGATCGCCAGCCAGAGGCCCCTCCAGAGGGAAGTGACAGATCTGACCAGAGCATGTCATAGATCTATCAAAACACAGCTTTCTCAACACTAAAGGATAGAGTGGATTATACAATTCAAAACGGTCTTCTGTATTAGAGAGAAAGTTTAGCTGACTGACATACAAAGATCATGAATGGCAAACATTCTGTCTGCCCCACCAAGCCAAAATGACCCATCTCTCGTAGACTTGACACTTTTTTTTATATTGCTTGTGGCAAGTTCTTTGTCAACTATTGAAGGCACCTTCTATATTATGTAGAGCCAGGATTACTTTAGCTCAGCAAGGCATTTTGGGTTCCCTTTGGCTAGATACTGGTATCAACATGTTCCATGTTCTGCTTTTCTGGACCCTCTCCAGAATAGTTACTGTAAAGATACTGTGTTCTTTATCTGTTGGAAATGAATAATGGGATGAAGTGGTGGAATAAGTGGAAGGTGCAAGAAATGGGGCAAGGAAGGTAACAGACCAGCATGGCTAAACCAAGACCTGCTGGGCAAACTAAAAGGAAAGATGGAAATGCACAAGCAGTGGAAGCAGGGCAGGTATCCCAGGAAGACTACAGGAATGCTGTCTGGTTGTGTAAGGACAAGGTAAGGAAGGCCGGGGTGCAGCTGTAGCTGAACTTGGTGTATTGGGTTTGCATCACCAGGTTTTGGTAGTGGGGAAGCCAGAACAATGGCTTCTGTGAGAAGCTGCTAGAAACTTTCCTTATGCCTGATAGAGCTAATGCTAGCTGTTTTCAAGACTGACCCACTGCTGGGCAAGGCCAAGCCAGTCAGCAGTGGTGGCGGCACCTCTGTGATAAAATATTTGCAAAGAAAAAAGTTACTGCACAGAAGCAATTGCAGCCAGAGAAGAGAGGAGTGAGAATTTGTGAGGGCAACAACTGCAGACACCAAGGCCAGTGCAGAAGGAAGTGCTCCAGGCACTGAAGCACAGATTCTCCTGCAGTCCATGGTGAAGACCATGGTGAGGCACATGTGCCCCTGCAATCCATGGAGGTTAATGGTGCAGCTGGTGGATGCTTGAAGGTATATGTGACCCCATGGGAAGCCCATGCTGGAGCAAGCTCCTGGCAGGACCTGTGACCCCGTGGAAGGGACCTATGGTGGAGCAGTTAATGAAGAACTGTACCCTGTGAGAAGAACTCACATTGGAGAAGTTCACGGAGAACTGCCTCCCATGGGAAGAACCCAGCATTGGAGCAGGGGAAGGAGTCCTCTCCCTGGAGAGGAAGCAGTGGTAGAAATGTGATTAACTGACCACAACCCCCATTTCTTGTCCTACTGTGCTGCAGCAGGAAGGAGGTAGAAAATCATGAATAAAGTTAAGCCCTGAAAGGAGAGAGGGGTGGGGGGGAAATGTGTTTTTAAGATTTGTTTTTCTTATTACCCTGCTCTGATTTTATTGGTAATAAATTCAATTAATTTTCCCAAGTCGAGTCTCTTTTGGTAATCAGTGAGTGCTCTCTCCCTGTCCTTAACTCATGAGCGTTTTGTTACATTTTCTTATCTAGTTAGTTGAGCAGCGGGAATAATAGATTGGCTTTGGTATGCACCTGACATCCAACCAAGGTCAATCCACTTCACTTGGGAAGGTACACAAAGAATAACAGGAAGGGCTTCTACAGGTATATCAGCCAGAAAAAGAATGTCAAGGAAGTTGTATCCCCCAATAAGCAGGACTAGCAAACTGGTAGCAACAGATGAGTAGAAGGCTGAAGTATTCAGCAACTTCTTTGCCTCAGTCTTTACCAGCAGTCTTTCTTCCCACACCTCTCGAATGGATGGACTACAAGACAGGGACTAGGAGAGCAAATTCTCTCCCATTTGCTAAGGTTTGTGACCACCTTAGCAACTTGAATGTACAAAAGTACATGGGACCAGGCAAGATGCATCCCAGAGTCCAGAGAGAATTGGCTGATGTAGTTACCAAGCCACTCTCCATGATATTTGAAAAGTCATGGCAGTCACATGAAGTCCCGGGTGACTGGAAAAAGGGAAATACTGTACCCATCTTTAAAAAGGGTAGAAAGGAGACACCTGGGGACTACCGCCCTGTCAGCCTCATCTCTATGCCTGAAGATCATGGAGCAGATCTTCCTGAAGCTGTGCTAAAGCACATGGAGGACAGGGAGGTGATTCAAGACAGCCAGCACAGCTTCACCAAGCGCAAGTCTTGCCTGACCAACCCAGTGGCCTTCTCCAATGGAGCGACTCCAGTGGACAAGGGAAGGGCTACAGATGTCATTTATCTAGACTTCTGTAAGGCCTTTGACATGGTCCCTCACAATACCCATTTCTCTAAATTGGAGAGATATGGATTCAATGGGTGGACTGTTTGATGGATGAGGAAGTGGATGGACAGTCGCATTCAGAAGGTAACGGACAATGGCTCAGAGTCCCAATGGAAATTGGTGACTGTCTTGGTTCCATCCAGAACAGGGTTAATTTTTGCAGTGGCTAAGAGAGGGCATGGTTAGAACCATTTTATACCACCTTATGTCATTTTCTGGGGATGGTGGAAGGGGTCCCTTCCAGGTCGGGGTTGCATGGCGGTGATTCACATATTGCCAGTTTCCACAAGGTGAGGAGTTGTGTAATCATTCACCTCTCTTGTACCCTCTGTTATTAATATTGTTGCTGTTACTATTTGTTTTCTTATTTCATTGCTCTTTCCAGTAAATTGACCTTATCTCAACCCATGATCTTTACCTTTTGTTCCTCTAATTCTCCTCTCCAGCCTACTGCAGAGGGGATGGGGAAGGAGCAAGCAGTGTATAGTTTGGAGTGTTTTAGGAGCAGCACTAAATTGAGGAATACCATTTCTAAACCAAGACAGTGACAAATTGTGTACTTTAGGGGTCTGTATTGGGACCAGTACTGTTTAATGTCTTCATCAATGACAGTGAGATTGAGTACACCCTCATCAAGTTTGCAGATGCCACTCCTGAAAGACAGGATGCCATGCAGAGGGCCCTGGACAAGCTGGAGAAGTGGATCCATGAGAATCTCATGAGGTTCAACAAGTCCAAATGCAAGGTGTTGAACATGGGTCAGAGCAATCCCAGATATGAATAGAGACTGGGATATGAACTTATTGAGAGGGGCCCTGCCAAGAAGGACTTGGGAGTTCTAGTGGACAAAAAGCTGGGCAAGAGCCAACAGTGTGTGTTCACAGCCCAGATGGGCAACTGCATCCTTGGCTGTATAAAGAGAAGCGTGGCCAGCAGGTCAAGGGAGGTGATTGTCCCCCTCTACTCTGCCCTCATGAGACCCCACCTGGAGTACTGCATCCAGCTCTGGGGTCTTCTGAGGCAATAGGACACGAAAGGAAGACACGGACTCCGTCTTCAAAAGGCTGACAATGACTGTGTTTATTTCCGGGAATTTCTTCCCTTTTATACTATTCTACAGAGAACAACTCAGTTGGTGAAACAAACTTCTTCAGTCACATTGGTCAAGCCAGAGGGACATCAAGAAGAAGTCCCTCCTAGGGAAAGAATGTAAACAAAGGTTACAGTTAGAAAAACATGTCTCTTGTTGACAGAAAAGACTCTGGGAAAAGAGTTTCAGAAAACCAAAACATCTCAGGCACAAACCAGGGCTACATGTCACCCTTTTCTGTTTAAAAAAAAAAGAAAAAGAAAAGAAAAATGCAAAGTGTTCAGTGTCTGCTTGTGGAGGGGCCATCTGAGTGATCACTCGCATCATCTGTGTCTGAGTCATCACTCAAAGATTCCTCCACTTGGCGACTTTCATTCCGGTCATGGTTTTCAGGTTGCCTGTTGGCCTGATTCTGCCTTTGCAGTTGCAGGTCAGGACAAACACACTTCGCAGGTACCCAGCATTCCCCAGTATCTGTGGATACACACACATGCCCACGACCCGAAGTGACAAGCTCAAATGGGCCTTCCTACTGCTTAGTGGTCAAATTCCGCACCCAAACCTTCGCTCGAGGCTGTGTCTTGTCCGAAGCCTGCAATGAAAGGTGATGGTTCAAAATAACAGGGTTATTTGAGTTCTGCAGCACCGTAAGGCGATTGATGGTGTACAAAGCTTTTGCCAACCAACTGTGCGGGGTTTCACCCTGCATTCCCCATTTTTGTTTTTGAAGAACCTGCTTTAGAGTACCATGAGCGCGTTCAACAATAGCTTGACCAGTCAGGGAATGTGGAATGCCAAACTTGTGTGACACACCCCACAATCGCAGGAACTGCCGCATCTTCTGTGAGATGTAAGCAGGACCATTGTTGGTCTTCACAGTAGAAGGTATGCCCAAAAGGACAAAAGCCTGCCTCCAGTGGGCAATGACATAGCGAGCTTTTTCTCCAGTGTGAGCAGAAGCCCACATAGCAGAAGAAAAGGTGTCGACAGACATGTGCACATACTTGAGCCGGCCAAATTCGGCAATTTGAGTGACATCTGTCTGCCAAATCTGCAAGGCTTTGGAGCCTCTGGGGTTCACCCCTGCCGGTAAAGGTGCAGCCAGCGCGTGACAGTTGTCACAAGAATTGACAATGTCACAAGCCTCAGTTGGCATCAAATGAAACTGCTTCTGCAAAGTATGCGCATTCTGGTGAAAGAATTCATGTGATGCCTTTGCTTGCGCGAGTATGTCAAGTTGAGATGCTACCTGCGTGGGGTTAGCCAACTTGTCAGCCCTCGCATTGCCTTCCGCTATGAAACCTGGCAAACTGGTATGACTTCTAACATGCAGAACGTAACATGGATGAACTCGGGCCTGAATAGCACACCACAAGGTTTTCAGCAAATGAAACAAAGCAGCATTGCTGACTTCTTTCAAAACTGAATAACCTAATTGTTGAGCTATGTCTGCCACATAGGCAGAATCTGTGACCAAATTGAAAGGAACCTGGGAAAATTGCTGAAATGCCATGACAGCAGCTCTCAATTCAACCAATTGGGCTGAGCCAGTCTCATGACCTTTCAGCTCCTTCCACTCAGATCCATTCCGGACATCTTGTAACAACTTCCATTTCCCAGTTCTCTTTTTGATGCAAAAGACAGGAGTGTTCCAGGAACTGGTAGAAAAATCAAGATGATGCTGGTCCAATTGTTCCTGGACCAATTCTCAAAGGGCAACCAATTTTTCTTCCGGAAGGGGCCACTGGTTTTCCCAGATGGGTTTGTCTACTAGCCACGGTAAAGGAGGCATAAGACACGGTGTGCCCTTCGTCACAGTGGCCCCCATCAAAAATCCATCCCGATTCGTACCCCCCAAGCCACCAGTACATCCCACCCCCAGAAGTTAGTAACAACTGTGGTGACATAAGGTAGATGACACTGTTCAAGACTACGACAACACGGACTTCGACTCAGAAGGCTGACAATGACTCCATTTATTTCCGGGAATTTCTTCCCTTTTATGCTATTCTACAGAGAACAACCCAATGGGTGGAAGAAAGACAAACTTCTTCAATCACATTGGTCAAGTCAGAGGGACATCAAGAAGAAGTCCCTCTTAGGGAAAGGAATGTAAACATAGATTACAGTTAGGAAAACATGTCTCTTGTTGACAGAAAAGTCTCTGGGAAAGAGTTTCAGAGAAACCAAAACATCACAGGCACGAACCAGGGCTACAGGTCAAACCATAGCCGACTGTCCCTCTGAGTTTGTGATCATCACAGGCTGCTGGCTCATGAAGCATTGCGCCGTTCCACCCAATCCTGCGACAGTCCATGCCCTGCACCGGGAGGGGAGCTGGCATGGGGGGGGGTGCCGGGACTGGCAACGATCTGGCACCACTCTCACCCGGAGCCAGGAGAGCTAACGCAGGGGAAGGCGGGGCCTATGCCGCCCCGATACCATTCCCCTGCGTCGCAAACAGAGACGGGGCGGGAAAAGAGTGGCCGACTGAGCCGCGGCCCCACCCCCGCCCCGTGCTGCAGGAAGAGACAGGGCGGAGGGCGGTGGAGCCTTGATGCGAGGGCGCACGGAAGGAGCTGCTTGCATCGGGTAGAGGGGAGTGGGCTGACTCCCTACGGGGGCGGAATAGAAGAACAGGTCAACCAAAACCGCGCCTGCCGGTGCTTCCGCCGGCTGTGCAGGTGCAGCAGACAGCGAGGAGCTGGGAGACGACTCGCCTGCCCCCCCGATGGTGGGGGCCAGTTGCGATGTGGGTGCGGCTCTGCCATCAGCCGAGGCCATTGCCACGGCATCGGCGCGGCCGAAGGGGTACCACGCAGATGCAGCATAGTACGGGCACTCCACAGCGACCGTACCCCGCAAACCCGACCCCACCACCGGCATGGGCTGAGCTGCCAGCTGTGCACCCCCACCACCACAGGAAATGCATGGGGGATGGGCTGTTCCCCGCCTTTGCACAGGCTCCCAGGCACCAAGGGACACGGCACCTGCGGGGCGGGGTCAGGGGGGGTCCTGGGGGTCCTGAGCCCACCCCACTCCCGCTGGCCACCCGCGCCGTGGCGCGGGGGACTCCAAGCCCCTTCCCAAAGGTGGAAACCGCAATGAGAAGCGGAAGGTGAACCGAGCACGGTGGCTTGGGTGGGCGGGGGGGATTCCAATGCACGGCTAGGTTCACGGTCTGCCTCAGCTCCTGTGCTGTCTATGTCCACCAGGACTCCGTCATCAGTCTCTGCGTCTGATTGCAGATCACTTTGAGAGCTGTCTCCATTTGCAGAAACTTCAGAACTGGGAGTTAAACTGGAAGTTAAACTGGAAGTCCCTCTAAAACTTTGAAGCACTGTGACAAATCTCTTCCAGGATATTACCAAATTCACCATGTCTGCATTGCCAGAATATAAAGTCTCGTGCAGACTGTCTCCCAAAGAGTGCCACAATGTCTTCGAGAATGCTTTCTCTGCTTTAGGGAAAATGCCTTGCTCTTTGCCCCAAAGATAAAGAGCTTTAAAATGTTCCCTGGGGATTTTTGCCTTTTTTTGCTCCAAAAAGTCTCCCCAGAGTTTGATGACCATTTCATCCTCTGGGTCTAATGTAGAAAATATCATTTTGCCAAAATTTCGTCTCCTCAACGGAGGGAAAATGATCTGGCAAGAAGCTCGCGGGCCGGTTTTTACCGAAAACCCCTTTTTCTTTAAATGGGAGAGGGTACGGTTTACCTTGTTCCCGCGGCTGCAGTCATGTCAGCGTCCACCAGATGTCGCAATAGGACACGAAAGGAAGACACGGACTCCGTCTTCAAAAGGCTGACAATGACTGTGTTTGTTTCCAGGAATTTCTTCCCTTTTATACTATTCTACAGAGAACAACTCAACTGGTGAAACAAAGACAAACTTCTTCAGTCACGTTGGTCAAACCAGAGGGACATCAAGAAGAAGTCCCTCCTAGGGAAAGGATGTAAACAAAGGTTACAGTTAGAAAAACATGTCTCTTGTTGACAGAAAAGACTCTGGGAAAAGAGTTTCAGAAAACCAAAACATCTCAGGCACGAACCAGGGCTACAGTTCTCAGTACAAGAAAGATGTGGACCTGTTAGAGCAGGTCTACAGGAGGGCCATGAAGATGATTAAGGGGCTGGAGCACCTCTCCTACAAAGGCAGGCTGAGAGGCATGGGGTTGTTCAGCCTGGAGAAAAGAAGACTCCAGGGAGACCTCATTGTGGCGTTCCAGTACTTGAAGGGAGCTTATAAAAAAGAGAGAGATTGACATGGGCAGATAGTGATAGGACAAGGGAGAACATTTTTAAACTAAAATATTTTCATTAGATATCAAGAAGAAATTCTTTACTGTGAGGGTGGTGAGGCACTGGCACAGGTTGCCCAGGGAGGTTGTGGAATCCCCATCCCTGGAAGTGTTCAAGGCCAGGTTGGATGGGGCCCTGATCAACCGGGTCTAGTGGAAGGTGTCCCTGCCCATGACAGGGAGGTTGGAACTACCAAACACAGATGGTCTTACATAAGCATTAATGGAACAGTTTATTACCCTTTTTCTAGTCTTTGCTTGTGCTAAGGCAGGAAATTTCTCTTCGAACAGGAGGGACAAAGTCCCCTTTTTCTGTGGCTTGTGATTTTTCCTAGCCAGCTCTTAGACTACATTTTAGACCTGGCTGCTGAGTATTTTCTGAAAAACATGATGGAAGGGGAAAGCAATAACCATTCTCTGCCACCCAAAACTAAGAGGAAGAAAATTACCTGACAAAAATGTCCTTTCCTTTAGGTGGCTCTTTCAAGGGCTTGGTTTATCTGATGTAGTTCTACATGTATAAAAATCCACATAATTTAGCCTCATTTGACAAGTTTCTTAATACTTCTGTCTATGCTGGTTGGAAAAAAAAAAAAGTCTGCTTCCCAAAATATATTTAGGTTGGCTAAAAAAATGGAGTTTTTCCTTCTGCAGCATTTGTTGTTCCTTAGGTCTTTGCTGTTTATGAAATAGCCTGATACTCAACACTTCATCTTTAGCTGCAAGAAAGCCGGCAATACACTGCAATGCAACACAGTAACAGTTGCTTGAAAATACTTGGTATTTGTGCACTTAACTGTTTGCTACAGTACAAACTGTAAAGTTAAGTGTAGTGGGTTGACCCTGGCTTAATGCCAGTCACCCAGCAGAGCCGGTCTGTCACTCCCCTCTGCAACTGGACAAGGGAGAGAGAATATAACAAAGGGTTCATCAGTTAAGGACAGAGAGAGATCACTCACCAAATACAGTCATGGGTAAAACAGACTCAAGTTAGGGATATTAATTGTATTTATTACTAACAAAATCAGAGCAGGATAATGAGAAGTAAAATAAACCTTTAAAACACCTCCCCCACCCCTCATCACATGTTGTTTCTGCTGCTGCTCAGGGAGAAGAGTCCTTTCCATGCTCCAGTGTAGGGTACATCTCACAGGAGAGTTCTCCACAAACTCCTCCAATGTGAATCCATCCCATAGGCAACAGTTCTCCACAAACTGCTGCCTGTGGGTCACTCTTCCATGGGGTGCAGTCCTTCAGGAACAGCCTGCTCCAGCATGGGACCCCCACAGGGTCACAAGTCCTACCAGGAAACCTGCTCCAGCATGGGCTCCTCCACGGGTCTGCAAGTCCCTGCCTGGATCCTGCTCCAGCATGGGTTTCCCATGGGGTCACACCTCTTGGGCATCCACCTGCTCTGGTGTGGGGTTCCTCCATGAGCTGCAAGTGGATCTCTGCACTCCCATGGTCCTCCATGGGCTGCAGGGACACAGCTGCTTCACCATGGTCTGTACCATGGGCTGTAGGAGAATTGCTTCTCTGGCACCTGGAGCACCTCCTCTTCCTGCGCTGACCTTGGTGTCTGTAGAGTTGTTCCTCTCACATATTCTCACCCCACTCTTCTCTGGCCACAATTACATCTGTGCAATAACTTTTTTTCCTTCTTAAATATGTTATCACAGAGGCATTACCACCATTTTAACTTGGCCCACCCTTGGTCAGCAGCCCATCTGTCCTGGAGCCATCAGGGATTGGCTCTGCCTGATATGGAGGAAGCTTCTAGCAGCTTCTCTCAGAAGCCACCCCTGTAGCCCCCCCACTACCAAAACCTGGCCATGCAAACCAAATACATTAGGTAAGGGACAAGTTATGGTCATTTGAAAATATGTTTTTTTAGGTGTCTTATGAATGAAATACGGGTTTGTAGAGATGACCAAGAATGAGATCTTTTGAAAGTGCAGAGGTCACAGGTGAAAACCATGTCTTAGCCTGCATAAATGAAATGTAAGAGTTCAGTTTGTTCTTAAATAGAACTTTTGAAACAATGCCACCTTTAAAAGTTGCGGTTTAGCACTGGAATTTGTCTTTAGGAATAGTTGCAAAGCTAGTAATTTATATTTAACTAATAAAAATAATGATACTTATAGGTTATAAGAGCCGCCGTAGCTTTTCTCTTGAAAGGGAAATTTTAACAGTGTGATTTTATGCTGAATTGTCCTTTTGGTTCCCTTCCCTCATTTCTCTAACAAGGATTTCCTCTCTTTTTTCTGTTTGGTTAATTTGATAGATATATCCATAGATGACTGAAGGATTTCTTCAGAGCTTGTGTACACTGTCACTCCAGTATTTCCCCATCACTTCTGCCCTTACCCACATGTACTCATTAATTTATTCTGTTGGTGCTAGATTCTGGGCAAATTCATGTTACCAGTTAGTCCTTGCTCTGAAAAGATTATTCTTAAAATTATTATGCAAAAGGATTTAGCAAAAAAACCTGAAGAGGAAGGGTGAATGACAGCAAAGATGTGAATGTATGATTTTACAGGCTAAAGAGATAGGTAGACTCCCAGGCAAACTGCATGGAGAGATGTGCTCTGGAGCTGAGAATCACACTGAGGGAGCGAGGCAAGCTTTCCTATCTGGCAAAACCTCCATACCAGAGCAGAGAGAGGCGCCCCAGCCTCCTCCTGAGCAGGAAGCCATGAAGTTATGACTCAGAGGCAACTCTGACTCAGCATGGGCGGTGCCAGAAGGGACAGTGCCCACCCCCACCTGTTGATAAGCTGCCCCCAGGGAGCGCAAGTAACCATTGCAAGGTAGTTCATGCGGGCAGGGCGCAGAGGCACTGCCAGCCCAAGCAGTGTCGTGGTTTAAGCCCAAGTGGCAACTAAACACCACGCAGCTGCTTTCTCACCACCCCCACCCTGGTGGAATGGGGAGGAGAATCAAAAGAAGAAAATGAACTCTGTCCCAGATGAAACCACAGCTCTTAGGCTTATATGGATGAATCTGTGATTAGTGGCACTTTCAGGAGTCATATTTAAAAACTACATATACAGATTTGATTAAAATCAGAGCTGCTGAAAATGCATTATATTCATCCAACTGTCTGTCAACACATATACTCATGCAGAACCAGAGGAAATTACAGTAATTTTTTTGTCTGTGAATGTTACTGCTGAATTTGTATCTACTTTGCAGTACTTCAGGATAGTTCCTTTTTCCAACACAGTTTTAAGTAAATGTGGCAGTAACTTCCCTGGTTGCTGCAGTCTATGACTTTGTTTTCTGGTGTTTCTAATGGAGAGGTGCCAGCCCAGCACTGTGGGAGTGGGTAACAAGAAAGTGCTGCAGCTGTAAGCCAAATTTCAAGGTGTGCATGGGCGTTTGTGTGACTAAAGGGTTAAAGGTAGAAGGGGCTGAGGCATTATGCTAGCTGCTAAGTAAAATGGAAGTGCATTACAGTCTGGCTCCTGGCCAAGCCTTTACTTTCTTCACTACATCTGAAGGCTTTCTAATTTTCCCACCAGTCAGTTTGTCTGAACTGTTCAGGAATGCTGCCTCTGCTGCTAGCTGACATCAGGGTGGGTGATTCAGGTGAGGGCCAGGCAAGCAGGCTGCCTTGAAATACTCTCTTCTCCCCACGCCCTCCCATCCTGCCAAGGTCCTGTAGCCTCCCTGCCTCTTCCATCCCCTTCTTCATCTTCATCCATCATACCAGGGCCTACAGTATAAAGGCAAAGCTGTCATTTAACTGAAAAATAATGTCTCCCTGCAACAGTGCAAAATCTGCTTTTGTATTTTGCTTTCAGCACTGTGAATGAGCTGGTGAAGAGGGTGCAAAAAAGTAGACTTTAGATTTTGAACTTTTGAGGTTGGAGGATTTTGGGAAGTGGTGCATCTTCCACCATCAGAGCTCCTGCCCATCCTGCTTATCTTAAGCCCAGTCAGATTCTGAAGGAGAAGACTGTGACTTGTCTGCCTCATATGGAGGTGACATGCAGATATTAGGTACAGCCAGAAGCGCCAGAGCTGTAAAGATGCCATGATGACATCACAGATCCTTTAAATAAAAAATTTAAAAAAAGGGGGAAACTTCCATAGAAATATCTTCTGAGGGTGACAAGTTATTATTCTTTTGTTCCTAAATGAATAAAAATAGCCTCTTTTTAAATTTAATTCCTTTCTGGGTTATATTCTCTTCAGATTCAGTGTGAATTTAAGGTTCTGGGATATACATGTCTTTGCCAATAGGATGGCCAACCTGGTAAGGCAAGTTTTAAACTAGAAAAGGTGGGGGAAGGGGAGCATTATAGCAACCACCCAAGTAGCAAAAGGAGGCGTAAGAGGGAATACCTTCAGCAAACAAAAGCAGCCAAAGACAAAACCACAAGACAGGACTATGGGGCATCCCCTTGAACTCCCACCGGGACATTAATACACACTAAAATACCTCTGAAGTGCCTGTACACCAGTGCACACAGGATGGGGAGCAAACAGGAAGAACTAGAGATCTGTGTGCAGTCACAGGACTTTGATCTCATTGTAATTACAGAGACATGGTGGAATAGCTCTCATGACTGGAATGTTGTCATGAAGGGCTACACACTGTTCAGGAGAGACAGATCAGGGAGGTGCGGTGGTGAAGTTGCCCTCTTTGCAAGGCTACACTTGGAATGTATAGAGCTCTGTCTTGGGGTGGATGACAAGCAGGTCGAGAGCTTATGGGTTAGGATAAAAGGACAGACTAGTAAGGGTGACACTGTTGTGGGTGTGTGCTACAGGCTGCCTGAGCAGGAGGAGGAAGTAGATGAGGCCTTCTACAGGCAACTAGAAGCAGCCCCACAGTTTCAGGCCCTGGTTCTTGTGGGGTACTTGAACTACCCTGACATCTGCTGGAGAAGCAACACAACAAAGTACAAATAGTCCAGGAGGTTCCTTGAAAGCATTGATGACAACTTCCTGTCACAGGTAGTGGAGGATCCCACAAGGAATGGTGTGCTGTTTGACCTTAAACTAACAAACAGGGAAGGCCTTATTGGAGATGTGAAGGTTGGGGGCAGCCTTGGCTCTAGTGACCATGAGATTGTGGAGTTCACTATCAGGCAAGGAGGAAGCAGGACAGCAAGTAAGATTACAATCCTGGTCTTCTTGAGAGATAACTTTAGTCTCTTCAGGGATCTTCTTAGAAGAATCCCATGGGAAAAGACCCCACAGGGAAGAGGGGTCCAAGAGTTGGGATTGGTATTCAAGGATGGCTTCCTCTAGGCTCAAGAACAATTTATCCCGAGGATGAGCAAGAAATTGGGCACAGGGGCAAGAGACCTGCATGGATAAATAAAGAACTCCTGTCATTACTCAAGCACAAGTAGGAAACACACAGGAGGTAGAAGCAGAGTCAGGTCACTTGGAATGAATATAGAGGTTGTCAAAGAAGAAATGAGATGAGAAAGGCAAAGGCAAAGGCACATCTAGAATTAAACCTGGCCAAGGATGTCAAGGACAAGAAAAAGGGCTGTTTCAAATACAAATAACAAAAGGAAAACAGGATAATGTGGGCCCATATAGTAAATGGAGGGGAGACCCTGGTGTAACCCTGGAGGACACAGAGAAGGCAGAGTTACTGAATGCCTTCTTTACATTGGTCATCATCAATAAGACCAGTCCTCAGGGATCTCTGGCCCAGAAGAACAGGGTACAGGTATGTTAGAATGAAGATTTTACCTTGGTCAAGGAGGATTGGGTCAGAGAATACCTAGGAAAACTTGACATCCACAAGTCTGTTGGCCCTGACAGGATGTTCACAGTCAGCTTTGAATGGTTGTGGTGGCCATAAGAGGTCCCCAAGGACTAGAAGAAAGCAAATGTCACCCATTCTTTGAACAGGGCAGAAAGGAGGACCCACAGACCTACCGACCAGTCAGGCTCACCTCAATTCCTGGAAAGGTGATGGAGCACCTGTCTTGGTTTGGAAAGACAGGTATCTGTCAGGGAAAGCTGGAGTTTCCCTTGGAATGGAGAATGTAAACCCCTCACCCCTTCCAAATTGTAATTTTGCAATTAAGGGCTTTCAGGCAAAGATTTGGGAATAGGAATAACAGTTCTTTACTAGGAATATTAACAATACAAATGTAGTAGAAAACAAAACCAACCAACCAAGCAAACAAACAAACAACAATCCTGGAAAACCCTGACAGAGTCAGAGCTACAACCTGACACCCTGTTGGTCAGGGTGTTGGACGCAGTCCAAAGTAAGTCCTCCTGGAGTGGCAGATGTGGTTCTGTTGGAGTAGAGATGATCCTGTAGAAAAGGGTCCAGTGATGATGAGAAGGGTCCAGTCTTCTTCCGGGAATCCGGTGAAGCCAGATACCTTGTGTTCCTACGTCTCAGTTTTTATCCAGGTAGGAATGGTTGGCTCCCCCCACTGGGTGGAGCATCTCACAATGGGATGATGGAATGTGGATGTCTGCTTGGGGATGACTGCTTGGGGATGACTGCTTGAGGAGTCTTAATGGCCCATTAGCAGAAGATATCCCCCTGGAGGGAGGACGGGTGGTGAAAGAGATAAGAAACACTGCCTCACCTGGTTTTAACAGTTGGCCCATTATCAGAAGGCACCCGCCCCCCCCCCCCCCCCCCCCCCCCCCAGAATAACAAGAAATAAAGAAAAAAACATCTCCCCAACTGCTTTCAACAGATGAAATAAAATACACATTTTTGGTTCCATAACCCAAGACAGCACCTCATTCTGAAGGCCATCTCTACCCACACGGAGGACAAGAAGGTGATCAGGAGTAGTCAGCATGAATTCACTAAAGGGAAATCATGCTTGACCAACCTGATTGCCTTCTATGATGAAACAACTACCTGGATGCATGAAGGGAGAGCAGTGGATATTGTCTACCTAGACTTCAGCAAGGCTTTCAACACTTTTTCACAACATCCTTATAGGTAAACTCAGGAAGTGTGGGCTGGATGAGTGGACAGTGAGGTGGATTGAGAACTGGCTGAATGGCAGATCCCAGAGGGTCATGTTCAGCAGCACAGGGTCTAGTTGTAGGCCTGTCACTAGTGGTGTCCCCCAAGATTCAATACTGGGCCCAGTACTGTTTATCTTGTTCATCAATTACTTGGCTGAAGGGGTAGGTGCCTTCTCAGCAAATTCGCTGATGACACAAACCTGGAGGAGTGGCCAATATCCAAGAGTGCTGTGCAGGCATTCAGAAGGACCTTGACAGGTTGGAGAGACTGGCAGAGAGAAACCATCTGAAATTACACAAGGGCAAATGCAGAGTCCTGCACCTAGGGAATAACCCTGGGCACCAGTACAGGCTGGGTGACGACCTTCTGGAAAGCAGCTCTTCCTTCTGGAAGGACCATGGGGTCCTGGTGGACAACAGTCTATCTATGAAACAGCAGTGCCCTTGTTGCCAAGAAGGTCATAGGTATCCTTGGGTGCATTAGGAAGAACATTGCCAGCAGGTTAAGGGAGGTGATCCTGCCCTTCTACTCACCCCTGGTGAGGCCTCACCTGGAGTGCTGTGCCCAGTTCTGGGCTCCTCAGTACAAGAGAGACAAGGAGCTCCTGGTGCGAGTCCATTGGAGGGCAAAAAAGATGATTAAGGGACTGGAGCACCTCTTATGAGGATAGGCTGAGAGAGTTTGGCCTGTTCAGCCTTGAGAAGACAGAGGGGATCTTAACAATGTGTATATAGTATCTGAAGGGAGGTTGCCAAAAGGATGGAGCCAGGCTCTTTGTGGTGCCAAGCAATAGGACAAGAGGCAATGGGCAGGAATGTGCGCAGAAGGTTCCACCTGAACATGAGGAAGTGGGAGGTGAGGGTCTGAAGTGACGCAGGGTCCCCAGACAGCTGCAAAGGATAGGCCTTTATTGTAAAAAACGGGCATTTTAAAACAGTCGGTTATCAGTTACATACTTTTAAATCATAACAAACATAATTCAACCAACTACCACCACCATGATGTGAACACACAATGGTTACATAACTTGTTTTTTTACCTCTAATTCAGCTGAGTCATTTTCCCATAGTCCTTTTCTGCTTAGCCGAAGTAGCAGGCCTGAGCCATAATTTTACAAGGCCTTCCCTTTGTAAGGTTTTACCTATATGCAACAAGGAAGAACTTCTTTACTGTGCAGGTGACTGAGGACAGAAACAGATTGCCCAGATAGGGTGTGGAGTCTCCCTGACTGGACATATTCAAGAACCATCTGTATGCAATTCTGTGCAATGTGCTCTAGGATGACCATGCTTGAGCAGGGAGATTTGACCAGATGACCCACTGCAGTCACTTCCAACCTTACCCATTCTGTGATTATGGAGCAAAGACAAAATATGATAGTATCTGGAAAATATGCAGGCTGTGGGAGAGTGACAAAGCATGTTTCAACACCAGCCTTACTGGCAATATAGGCAAATGGAGCTTTTCTTAAATGTTTCTTTTTTAAGGATTGGGACAGGAGCGTAGATGGTGTTCTACTCAGTTCCTTCAGTAGCAGGGATGAATAATGAAAGGAACAGGAAAACCCATGTTATCAATGAGTGGCTTAAGGGCTGGTGCCATCAGTGTAATTTTGAGTTTTTTGATGACAGGGCAACTTTTACAGCACCAGGCCTACTAGAGTCAGGCTTTATCTAACAAGGGCAAAAGGATTCTAGCCCATGAGTTGGCAGGGCTGACTGAGATGGCTTTAAACTAGGTTTGAAGGGGGAAAGGGATGAGACTAGGCTCTCCAGAGATGAGCCTAAGGGTGGTAAGCCACAGTCAGGGGTAAAATCAGCAGCCCAGCTGAAGTGCATGTACACTACTGCACGCAGCATGGATAACAAACATAAGGAGCTGAAGGCCATTGTGCATCGGGAAAGCTATGACATAGTCGCCATCACGGAAATCTGGTGGGATGACTCACATGACTGGAGTGCTGCAATGGATGGCTACAAGCTCTTCAGAAGAGACAGGTGAAGTAGGAGAGGTAGAGGAGTGGCTCTGTATATTAGGGAGTCTCTTGACGCTATAGAACTTGAGGTTAATGACAATAAGGTCGAGTTCCTATGGTTAAGAATCAGGTAGGGCCAACAAGTCTGACATCCTGGTGGGAGTCTGTTATAGACCACCTAACCAGGATGAAGAGGTGGACAACTTATTCTACAAGCAGCTGGAGCATGTTTCAAAATTGCCAGCTCTTGTTCTTGTAGGAGACTTTAACCTGCCAAATGTCTGCTGGGAACACAGTGAAGAGACAGTCTAGGAGGTTCTTAGAGTGTATGGAGGATAGCTTCTTGTCACAGCTTGTGAGCGAGCCTACCAGGGGTGGGGCTCTGCTAGACCTGCTGTTTACAAATGGAGAAGGGCTGGTGGGAGATGTGGTGGTCAGAGACTGGGGTGTAGTGACCATGACATAATAGAGTTTTTAATATTCGGTGAAATAAGGAGGGGCATCAACAAAACTTCTACACTGGACTTCCAGAGGACAGGCTTCGGCCTATTCTGGAGACTGATTTGGAGAGTTCCTTGGGAAACAGCCTTTTTAAACAAAGGGGTCCAGGAGGGATGGACATATTTCAAAAAAGAAATCTTAAAGGTGCAGGAGCAGGCTTTCCCCGTGTGCGTAAAGAAGAGCTGGCAGGGAAGATGACCAGCCTGGATAGGCAGTGAGCTTTTGAAGGGACTAAGGGAAAAAAAGAGGTTGTATCACCAATTTGGAAAGAGGGGCAGGCAACTGAAGAAATGTTTAAGAATGCCGCTAGGTGATGCAGGAAGAAAATTAGAGAGCGAAAAGCCCAATTAGAACTTAATCTTGCCACTTCTGTGAAGGACAATAAAATGTTTTTACAAATACATTAATGGCAAAAGGAGGGGCAAGGAAAACCTCCATTCTTTATTGGACACGGGGGAATATAGTTACTAAAGATTAGGAAATCGCTGAGGTACTTAACACCTTTGCCTCAGTTTTCAACATTAAGACAGGTCCTCCTGAAGACAACTGGCTTTCTGAGCTAACAGATGGGGACAAGGAGAAGACTAGCCCCCTGTAGTCCAGGAGGAAGCAGTTAGTGACCTGCTGAGCTACTTAGATGCTCACCAATCTATGGGACCAGATGGGATCCATCCTAGGGTGATGAGGGAGCTGGCAGGTAAACTCGCCAAGCTTCTTTCCATCATTTATCATCAGTCCTGGCTAACCAGGGAGGTCCCAGATGACTGGAAGCTGGCCACTGTGACGCCCAATATTTTCTACTGAAAGGATCTGGAAAACTACAGGCCTGTCAGCCTGACCTCAGTGCCTGGCAAGGTTATGGAACAAACCATCTTGAGTGCAATCACACTGCACCTACAGGACAGCCAGGGGATCAGACCCAGGTAGCATGGATTTAAGAAAGGCAGGTCCTGCTTGACCAACCTGATCTGCTTTTATGATCAGGTGACCTGCCTGATAGGTGCGGGAAAGGCTGTGGATGTTGTCTACCTGGACTTCAGCAAAGCCTTTGACACTGTTTCCCACAGTATACTCCTTGACAAGCTGGCAGCCCACGGCTTGGATAGGTGCACCCTTTGCTGGCTTAAGAACTGGCTAGATGGCTGGGCCCAGAGAGTGGTGGTAAATGGTGTTGCACCCAGCTGGCAGCCAGTCACCAGTGATGTCCCCAAGGGATCAGTGTTGGGCCCAGTTCTGTTTAATATATTTATTGATGATCTGCATGAGGGGATTGAGTCTACCATTAGCAAATTTACAGATGACATTAAGTTGGGTGGCAGTGCTGATGTACTTGAGGAGGGCTCTGCAGAGGGACCTGGACAGGCTGGATTGATGGGCCAAATCCAACAATATGAGGTTTAACAAGACCGAGTGCCAGATCCTGCAGTTTGGTCAGAACAACCCCTTGCAGCACTACAGTTTGGCGACAGAGTTGCTTGACAGCGGCCAGGCAGAAAGGGAAATGGGGGTGCTGATTGACAGCAGACTGAACATGAGCCAGCAGTGTGCCCAAGGTGGCCAAGAAGGCCAATGGCATCCTGGTCTGTATCAGTAATAGTTTGGCCAGAAGTACTACGGAAGTGATTTTTTTCCATGTATTTGGCACTGGTGAGGCCACACCTCGAGTACTGTGTCCAGTTCTGGGCCACTCAGTTGAAGAAGGATGTTGAGATGCTCAAATGTGTCCAGGGAAAGGCAACAAGGCTGGTGAAGGGCCTGGAACACAAGCCCTATGAGGAGCAGCTGAGGGAGCTGGGGTTGTTTAGCCTGGAGAAAGGGAGGCTCAGGGGCAACCATATCACTCTCTACAACTACCTAAAAGAAGGTTGTAGCCAGGTGGGGGTTGCTCTCTTCTCCCAGGCAACAAGCAACAGGACAAGAGGACACAGTCTTAAGCTGTGCCAGGGGAGGCTTAGGTTGGACATCAGGAAGAAGTTCTTCACAGAATGAGTGACTGGGCATTGGAATGGGCTGCCCAGGGAGGTGGTGGAGTCACCGTCCCTGGAGGTGTTTAAGAAAAGACTGCATGTGGCACTTAGTGCCATGGTCTAGTTGACAAGGTGGTGTTAGGGCATAGGTTGGACTTGATGCTCTCAAAGGTCTTTTCCATCCTAGTTTATTCTGTGATTTTGAGAGAATTATTTATTGCCAAGGCTTCTGGGCTGTCTGACACTTGCTAAACAGGTCTAGGCAGCTTCTTTGAAGCTGCTCCCTTGGATTTCCTAAATATTTTTTAACTACCTTTCCTCCTTTAACCAGTCTTACTGCTTCTAGTCTTCACTAAATCTGCAAAACTCCTGGGGCAGTGTTTCTCATCTCAGGTGTCTCTGGTCAGTGTGCAATTGTCTTCTATAAAGCAGTCAAATATTGTTCTAAATTAGGGATACAGGTTGCAGGATTCCATTTAGAGTTTAAATACAAATACAAATGCATGCTGGAACTGGTTTTCTAAGTTTTCCAAGAATTTTATGAAGGAGAGGGGAGATGGAGAAAAGCTCAAGAGAAGCCCTCTTCTCTTTGTTTTCGCACTTCCTATTGTGTGATTTTTTCAGATGTAGGTGACATCAGTATAATTACCTGTTCCTTATAACAGAGACAAATGAGATAATAATCAACAGACTGGAGATAACAAACTTTGAAGCTGTTTGTTGTGGTTTGATACTGGCAAAATGCCAGGCACCCATGAAAGCTGCTCACTCACCCTCCCTTGCCACAGCTGGGCAGAGGAGAGAAAAAAAATTTAAAAAGGCTTCATGAGTTGAAATAAGGACCGGGAGAAAACACTCCAAGGGCAAAACAGGTTCACCTTAGAAGTACAAAGTGAATTTATTACTAACAAAATCAGAGGAGGATAATGAAGTGAAATAAGTGACAAGTGAAATAAGCCCTTAAAAACACCTTTTCTTCCCCCAACCCCCTCCCTCCTTCCCACCGACAGTGCAGGGAGACAGGGCATGGGGGTTTTGGTCAGTTTGTCACCCAAGATTTTCTTCCACTGCTCAGGGAAAGGAGTCCTTCTTCTGCTGCACCAGGGGGTCCCTTCCCACAGGAGACAGTTCTCTGTGAACTTCTCCAGCATGGGTCCAAATCTCATGAACAGCAGTCCTCCCAAAACTGCTGTGGCATGGCTCACTCTTCCATGAGGTGCAGTCCTTCAAGGACAGGCTGCTCCAGCCTGGAAGCAGAGGTCCCCTTTCTCCATTGGGTCTTCCACTGGACCACAGCCTCCTCCAGGCATCCACCCGCTCCAGCGTGAGCACCCCTCTTATGGGCTGCAGGTGGATCTCTGCATCCCCCATGGATCCCCCATGGGCTGCAGGGGGATAACCTGCTTCACCATGGTCTTCACCATGGCCTGCAGAGGAATCTTGGTTCTGGCGCCTGTAGCACCTCCTCTACCTCCTTCTTCACTGATCTTGGTGTCTTCATGTTGTTTCCCTCACATGTTCTCACCTCCTCCTCTTCTCTGGGTAGAAAAAACTATGTGCACTTTGTTTTGATTTTCTTCTTAAATATATTATCACAGAGGTGTTACCAGCCTCTCTCATTGGCCCAGTTTTGGCCAGCAGCATGTCCATCTTCAGAGCCATCAGGGATTGGCTCTGCTGGCCATGGTGGAAGCTTTTAGCATCTTTTCACAGAAGCCATCTCCATGCCCCCCCCGCTACCAAAAACTAGGCTGTTGTCTTGGTTTGAGACAAGTTAGGAGGAAATGTCCTGAAAGGGCATCTCCTCTGAAGAAAGGTAGGTTTCGGCAGTTCTTCCCCCACAGGTTCGAAAGGAATTTCTTGGAAGAAAGGAAAAATGTCTATTTAACAAGCAGAGGGAAAAAAAAATGAATAATGTTAGATATTAAAGCCTTCTCACTGTGGAGAAAACTGGTGGATTCAGAGTTCTTTCTATAGGTGTGGCTCAGCTCCTCCCGAGGTCCGGAGGCAGGATGCAGCATCCCGGGGCCTCCCCTCCAGGCCACGGCATAGAGCTCCTGGCAATGGTCTGGTGTTTCATACTGGAGCAAAGCTGAACAGTTCCAGAAGAAGAAAAAGCAGCCACAGTCCCAGGAAAAATGTCTTGCCTCAGCTAACAAAACAGAAGCTAGATGAAAGCAAAGATGTACTCCTTCTGTCCGTGCTGACAACACAGCTGAGTGAACCTGGAGGAGGATGTGTGAAAATGACAACAAAAAAATTCCATTGGCTTCATCCCCCCTCGGACCTAGCTTGAAGTTACAGGACCCATGTCTGGGCATAAAGCAGACAATAGGGGATACAATGTCATAAACTCACCCTAAGACAGCCGTGCAAAACCAACACACTGTTGAAAAGAAACTTGTTTGAGGCAAGACTAGTTCATGAAAACAATTTTCAAATGGTGCTGCATTAAGAATATAGGAATTTAGCAGTAAATAAAGCCCCTTGCATTCCAGCTGATCCTCAGAGATCAGAGGGGTTGGGTGCAGCTGGGCTTAATTTCTGATTTGAACCAATTCAGCACTGTAAGTCTGGTTGAGTTCAATAGGAACTTGCATGAGCACAAATGCACAAATAATGCATTTTACCAGTCCAGTACTATAGGTCTGGTCACATTCAATAAAGACTTACACGATCCAGATTCATAGAAGCAACAGGAAAGCAGGTCATAGGATTGCAGGTGATAAATGCACTAGCTACAGTGTTAATGTATGTCACTACAGAAGGTATCGGAACAGAGATCTATTAGTGAGATAGATAGATATGAATATTCCTGGGTCCATTCCAATGCAGTTGACAGAATCACAGAATAAACTAGGATGGAAAAGACCTCTGAGAGCATATAGTCCAACCTATGCCCTAACACCACCTTGTCAACTAGACCATGGCACTAAGTGTCACATGCAGTCTTTCCTTAAACACCTCCAGGGACTGTGACTCCACCACCTCCTTGGGCACTCTGTTCCAATGTCTAACCAGTTTTTCTATGAAGAGCTTCTTCCTGATGTCCAACCTAAGCCTCCCCTGGCACAGCTTAAGACTGTGTCCTCTTGTCCTGTTGCTTGTTGCCTGGGAGAAGAGAGCAACCCCCATGATACAACCCACCCCCAGGAAGGTGAGAGTAACCCAGGTTCTTGGTAATGGATCCCTTGGGGTGAATTAGAGTGAAACAACACTGAATGATGAGTGTTTTTAAATATATAAGTATAGGGTTCATTTTAGAACAATTTGATTTTAATGGAAAGTAGGTATGTAGCCATTTTGGTCATTATTATCTATAGTAATATAGCAATATAAAAGCATAAAAGTAACACCTAAGAAAACATAAGAAAATGAAAGAGAAGAGAAAAAAAGGATAAGATTAGAAAAGATCTCATCACCAGTGGACCTTGCAACAAGACTGTTGTTGCAATATGTAAAAGCACTGATCACAGACTCTATCTGTCAGGTACAAGGGAAACCCTCAAAACACATAGTTCATTGTGTTTATATTCCCTTAGGTTCAGGTAGGAACCCCCTGGTACCTACCTTGGGGCCAGGAGTTTCACACTGAATGATGTAATGCTATAGATCACAGGGAGCCTTCAGGAGTCTTTGACACCTTCTAACATGTTTACAGCTGCCTATTAAGTCAGCTCGAGTTACTTTTGGCCCATTATGGCCCATCAGCAGAGATGGATAGTTCAGGCTAAGTGTGAATGTCCAGGTACTTCCATGACAGGGGGTAAATCACAGTTGAGTTGACTTGCTGTAAAGACAAAGAAACAGTATCCTGCCTCGAAGAGTTTGCCTCTTTGTTCAACACCCAGGTTGTAGCCTGAGGTGGTGTTGCGAACCTGTTTAAACACAGAAGAGCAAAGAAAACTAAGTATCTGTGAATAAAACGGAAAGAACTTTGAAGGTTCAAAATATTTCCTGTTGTAGTCCAGACAGACACTGCACTCAAAGTGCTTCATTAAAAACATCAGAAGGCTCCAAGCATCAGCACCTTGTTATTCAGAACTCTCCCACACCTTTATCTGTAGCCTCCCAAGGGCAGCTCCACACAGCTCTGGCTCTTTCTCTCCTTCTTCTCCAGTTCTGGCTCACTCCTTCCTGTCCCTAGCACAGCCACCTAACCCTGTCTGTCCTACATATGGCATCTTACCCTCTGTCCCTCACACCACCTCCCATCCCTTCCTCCTCACAGCATAGCCAGCAAACTGACTCTCTACCAGCTAACTCACTCTTATCACACCCATAGCTGTGAGGGCAAGGCTGTTCCCACTCTTGGATAATTAACACAGCTGCAACATATCAAGGGCAAGACTGCCTTCAGAAGCATCTCTGTCTCCCCACAATTTCCCAAAAAAAAACTGAGATAAAAACCAAACAAAATTAAATGTTGATACCAAAAATTGATGTATTTTTATTTACTAGGAAGAGAGGCAAAGAGAAAGAAAGATAAAAGTAGAGAAAGGTTAGAAAAAGCTAAGGTTACTTTTAAAAGCTATAGGATAGGTCACCACCATACTTTGTTGCTCCTGAGATGGGGTGGGGGGAGCAGAGCAGTTTTTGCCTTTTTTTCCTGCTCTTTGAAGCGTCTTATCTCCCTTCTCTGATCTTGGGGCAGTTTGGCTGGAATGTGGTGGCCTGTCCTCCAAAATGCTGGCACAGTGCCCAATTGCTGCAGCCAAACCTCAGTCTACTAGCTGTATTCTCACCATGGAACACAGAAGCAGGGGTAGGGGGGTTCCACAACTCACTCGTGACTTCAGTCCACAGCTGCAGGAATCAAGTGGTGCTCTCTAAGCAAGCAGCATCGGCTCCAAAAGGCCTCAGGATATCTCACAGCAGGCGATGGTGGTGGTGGGAAAGGCAAAGATCAGGGATTCTGCCCCTCGCTCTCTCCTCCACATTTTGCACCAGTTTTGCCTTCCTTTTTATGGACCTCAAGGTGGGCTACTCAGTATTCAGCATGTAGTTTTCAGGTGCTCGAGTGATTATGATAAACAGACATCATGATGAAGCACTTTTTGAAGCCTTTCTCCTATTATCAGACTTACAGGTGGCCAGTGTGCATGCCCTCAGCACCTGGGTGGTTAAGTGTTCATTTGTTTGAGTCATTAACCAGGCCAGTCTCTGACACCCCAGCTGGCTATAACTCTCTCAGGTATCTATAAAGAGTGAGAAATTCACCCCTGAACCTCCTCTTCTCCAGGCTAAACAACCCAAGCTCCTGTTGCCGCTCCTCATAGGGCATGCTCTCCAGACCCTTCACCAGCTTGGTTTACAGAATCACAGAATCTCCTGAGTTGGAAGGGACCCACAAGTATCATTGAGTACAACTCCCCACCCCACAGAGGATCATCCCCAAGAGTCACATCATGTGCCTGCGAGTATTGAACTCTGTCAGGCTAGTATAAACCTCCCCTGACAACTTTAGGCCATTCCCTCGGGTTCTGTCACTGGTAACCAGAGAGAAGAGATCAGTTTCTGCCTCTCCTCTTCCCAACACAAGGAAGTTGTAGATTGCAATGAGTCTCCCCTCAGTCTCTTCCAGGCTGAACAGACCAAGTGACCTCAGCTGCCCATCATATGGTTTCTGTACTACTTTGAAAGCAAACCAGTGGGACATTCCAAGTCAGAACTACAATTTAATAGGAAAATTAAATTAAAGGCAGAAAACACTGTCTTAAACGGACAGAGTCAGGATACAACCTGACACCCTGTTGGTCAGGGTGGTGGTAGCAGTCCAATTAAATGGTGGCTGCAGTCCTGTTGGAGTGATAGATGTGGTTTTTGTCCTCTAGGAATCCAGTAGGTAGGGCTGACTGTGGTGTTCCAATGCTCAGATTATATACAGGTAGGAATGCTTGGTTCCTTCCTCTGGGTGGAGCATCTCACACTGGGATGATGTAATTTTATGAGTCATGCAGTGAGACTTGATGGCCCATTAGCAGAAGATACTCCCAAGGAGGGAATTATCAGGGATGAGTCATGGAGGAGATAAAAAACACTGCCCCACCTGTTTTAACAGCTTATGAAGATGGTAATAGAATACATACTTTTGGTTACATCTTACACTGTAAGCTAAGACAGCTTCCCTTCAAGGCTCTTCACCATCTTTGATCCCCTCCTGTCATGAACGAGTGTGTTTAAGATCACTTAAAAAACATCACTTACAAGGGTATGAGCAAAAGTCAGATCTAATATTAAGCAACAAAGGACAACAGGTTCGTTGGCAAGATTCACTCTACTTACAAAGGAGAGCCAAGGCACAAGGGAAAGCAAGGATCAACGAAACCAAAGAAAGTCCAGACAATCAAAACAGAAATTGAGAACTACCTAGGGGAGTTTGTGCTCTGTGTGTGTGTGTGAAAAGACAGTGCAGACAAGGATAAAAAGGAATACGGCCTAAAAGCTTAACACTCACTTAACAGTGCTTTAACTTAACTTATACCTTAAGTCTAGTAATTTAACATAGGGAAAGCAACTTATACCCAACTGTCTTGGTTTAGGGCAAATTTTGGAAGGAAACTTCTGAATGGGGTTTGATTTACTATCAGAAAATGAATAAATAATTTTAGTGGGAGCACTGGCGTTTGGCCAGTGCTCAACCCACTACATTAATTGGTGCTGTGACTCAGATAGTAAACCAAACCCACTACACAAACTGACAAAGAAGTCCCATATTTTGTCTCTACACTATTGGCTAAAAAGAATAGGCTGGGAGGGGGAAAAGGTGTTCTAAAAGTTTATTCTAGTTCTCATTATCCTCTTTTAATTCTGTTAATAATTTTTTCTTTATACCTTACAGAATTTTGAGCCTGTTTTGCCCTTCAAGTGTTTTCTCCTAATTCTTATCTCACCCCATGAATTTTCTTTCCACCTCCTATGCTTAACTATAACAGAGAAGAATAACGAAATGAATTTTCATAGGTGCACTGGCGTATAGCCAATGTCAAACCCACTACACCAACTTAACTTATAACTTAATTAATAGCTGAACCATAACAATTAAACAGAGGAATAACACTTCAGAGCAGTTAACCTAACATATAACTTTGACGTCAAATTTAGCAACTTAACAAAAGGACATTTAGCAACACTTAGCTTATGTTTAACAACTTAGCAGAAGAACAGCACTTAGCAGCATTTAAGTAAGCTTTTAACCATAACTCAACCTTACTTCCAGGCCTGGATACGTAGATATCTGAGGTACTTAAATATCTAAGAAGGCAGTATTTCTCTCAGATTTGCTATAGCATATGTGCAGGGTCATGCGCACAGACAGAAATAGTCAGTGCAAGCAAGGTACCTGTGGAAAATTCCTCTCAGAGATCAGTGAAATACTCACTTTGGATGCTTTTGCATCTCCTGACAGGCGAAGGATCGGGCCTCGAGGAGTGAGGTATCGGCCCAAGACACGTTGTGTTTTGGCGATCCTCCAGGTATAGCAACTCTGAGGGTTTGCTGGCTCTGAGAGGTGTCCCACTCAGAGGGAGATTGCTGTTAGCAATCCACTGCAGTCCGGGAGAGTTCAAAGGGTTGGACTGCTGTTTATCGGGTTGTTGCCAAGCCTCATCCCTAATAGGCTACAACTGTGTAGGACAGCTGAACGATATTGAAGGCGAAGAAGCATGGAATGCTGAGGTGCACCTGACCAATCACAGAAGGGTAGATAGGGTGCACAGGTGGAATGCATGTAAGATAAAGGGTATAAAAGACTCTACTGGAGAGCAATAAAATGCTGATGCTTGAAGCCTTCTTTGGTGTCAGTCATACCTATTCTATCATCTGGTGACCCTGTCATGATGACTGATGCAATAAGCAATGTGGCCCTGAGGTGATTTGGGCAGATGACTGTGGACCTAAGAGCAGTAAGACAGGGGGGCCCAGCCAAACTGAGCCAGGCGGACTGAGTGCTTGTAGAACTGAGCCAGGCAGTTTGAGAGCTGGTAGAACTGAGCCAGGCAGGAGCCTGAAGAATTGATCAGGTGGGACTGAAAGCCTGAAAGTCCGGACAACTTTCAAATGCACCATCTCCAGGTGAGTGGCTGAGAACATAGGAATGGGGGCTCAGATATCAGCAGAGTCCATATTGGACATCCTGCTGCAAATATTACAAAGGAAAAGTATTAAGTGTGAAGAGCGGGCACTACGTGCCTTGCTTATTTGGTGCAGAAGAGGTAAGCAACTGGGAAACAATAATGAGGACTCAAACATTAGGAGAAGGAAAATTCATTTTGGACATTTTGTTATTAATTTTTTTGCCACCAATTTTGCAGAAGAAGGGTGCTGGATACAGGGAGCGGGCGCTATGCACTTTGCTTATCTGGTACAAAAAAATAGAGTAATGCTACACACTTTGCTTATTTGCTATAAAAGAAATAGAGTGGCACAAAGCACTTCCCCTATTTGCTACAAAAGAAACAGAGTAAGGCTACGCACTTTGCTTATTTGGTACAGAGCGAGGCTATGAACTTTGCTTATTTGGTATGAAGGAGATGGAGCAAAGCTGTGCAGTGTGCTCATTTGGTACAAAGGAGGTGGCTTGGGAGCATATACAAAAACTGCCTTTTTCATCAAAATGTGGGTGAATACCAGCCGCAGCTTGGCCTGTGCCACTGTCTGTCACTCCCAGCAGGTGCGGTGGAGCAAGCCCTGCGGCCCCCTGCCCAGCGGCAGCCGCAGTCTGGCTGGATCCCGGGGCAGTGCCGGGTTCCCCCTTACTGCCAGTGTGCATGGCAGCCAGTGCCGTAGGAGTGTGGCGGCCCCTGAGACGGGCAGGGGAAGGTTTGCTGAGTCGAATGCTAGAACAAAAACAACGTGGAGCTCCGAGAGGCGGAGTCAGAGCTGCACAGAAAACGCCTAAGAGGCTTGCAGTAACCAACTAATGCAACAAAAACTGGGAAAAAAAGGAACAAGAGAATTTAAGTGGTAACCTTTTTACTGCTTTTTCAGGCACTATAAATCTTGGCATGAATAGCTTTTGTTAAGCAACTTCACTTTGTTCACAAGACATGCAGACTAAGTTGGTCTAAAGTACTGCTGGAAGAGAAATGATAATTTGCAGACGGCAGCAGCTCTGCAGGGATTACCTGAAACAGAAAGCTTACCTGGAATAAGGCAGGTCATAAGTTTAAAGTCTATTACTTAGCTCCTTGTTTACCATGTTTTTAGTTATCCCAAGCTGGTGACCAGAAACATGCTGCTCGTCTAACATGTAGTGGGTCAGAGATGCTTTTGGTATCTTAATGTTGTCCAGTTATGTTCTGGCACACTTGAGAAAATTGTTTGCAAAGATGAACAGATTACATTCAATTTGATAGTGCCTCAAAACTTATGGTTGGATAGGGTGATAATATTATTTTCCAGAGAAAAAACAGACACCTGATCTGAGTTTTATCCTAAAGAAAAAAGGGTGTAGATCAAAGCAATGGATGAATGGGAGTTTTCCTGATATGCTATGGAGATTAAAGAACAGAAGTTTATTTTGTTCATCATTAAGCATAAATAATATGATATTCTTCAGATAAAGGTTTATATGACATGCTATCATTTACTTAGTATTAAGGCTGTGTTCAAAGTGATGTGAGTTTGTTCCATAAATGTTTGCTGTGTGTTTGAGAAAGGATACCTTGGAATTAGAAAAAGGAAAAGTAATAGAGTGCTAGATCTTACAGAGAATGATCTCATTGAAGAAGCTGTTACAGGTCACTTGTGTCTTCTTCAAAGCTCTAAGTGTGACCTATATTGCAAATTAATAAATATGTGCTAAGACAGAGTGGAGTATGGCACAATAAGGTTACTTGGAAAAGGTTATGTCAAGGCATTGTACATATTCAGCGATTTTCTTTGTAATCCTGCTCTGTTTTACAACCTAATTTATTCCCCACTAAGACATGCTAAAGATAAACATTGCAGATGCCTTTGTGTGCAGAAAGGAAGGGGAGGCAATTAAAGGTCTGCATAATGTGAGGTCTCTGGGTACCAACAATGTATAATGTAGTGGAAGAACCTGGGGCAGGGCAGTATCTGGTACTGGCCTTCATCATAGACAAGGAAAAGCACAAAACGACAAGACTGCTGGCCATGGTCTGAATCAAACGGGGTTGCTTCCAAGAGTAGCGAGAGGGCTTTTCTTTCTCATGACTTGCTCCCTCTTACAGTATTACTCGGCTGAGTAAGGAAAGAAATTTCTTTTGAATAATAATAAATGGGATACTTGTGACTTGAGGTATAGCATGTTGACAATATTTAACTGTTTGAAATTTTATAAGATAAACTAATTTGATTGAAGCTTAGCTTTCTCCCAATGAGCATACAAAAATTAAGCTGTCAAGTCAGTCGTGTTTGCAAAACTGCTGTTTTGTGCACCTTGTATTGTCTTTTTGGTTGAGAATATTGTATTTCATATGTAGTTTACTGATATAGTAGGCAGCCTTCTCAAAAGGAAAATCACTAACACTAGACTGTAACATTTACTGCAGTTAAACAAAATCAGAACTTGGTGCATGATTACTTCTTGATAGGACAGTTTGGTACAGTGCATTTTGCTATATTTGTCTTTCCCTAACTGACATATACATATTTGTATACATAGCCTTAAAACTAATGCAGAGCTAGGGAACACTGAATGGTGAAAAAGCAACTTATAGTGTCTTGGAACTCAGTATAGTATATGGATGATGCCTTAGTTGCTGCATCAACTGTCAAATAGCTCACTGTAGCAATGCCTGTAATGCAAGAGGTTTTAACAAGTTATGGTTTGTGTGTTACTCCTGGGAAAGTACAATAGCAAGCTCCCTGGAAGTATTTAGGAATGAAAATCTTGGACCAAGCTGTTAAATCTCAGATGGTGACTGTTTAGCACTCTATACAAACATTGAATGACTTGCAAAAATTATTAGGTACAATTAATTAGATCAAGCCACTGTTAGGATTATTGAATGTGCTGTTGGCACAACTTTTTGATTAATTAAAAGGTAGTCCTTCCTTGTCTTTCAAGAGCTTGTCACCAAAAGCACTTGATACATTGAGGCAAGTAGAATTAAGAGTACAAAAGAGAAAAGCTTGGAGGGTGGTTACCACCATATCTCTCAGTATATATATTTTACTAACTCTGGACCATCCTGTAAGCCTCATAGCCCAATGGCATGACAGTTAGCATGATCCTTTGCATTTCTTACAGTGGGTATTCCTATCAGCACAGAAGAACAGTTACCACTCACTCATGTTTCTGTGGACACTTATTCTAAGGCCTGATGATCTTCTGTACATACAGGAGAGAAGGCAAAAAGATGTGATCTTGCATTGATGTAGTGCTTTTGCAGCTTCAGGTGTACCTCATATTGTCAAGGCTAATAATGGACCTAGCTCAGCGTACCCAACAATTCTTACAATCTTGGGGTGTTCAACATGTAACTAGTATTTTGCATTCTTCAACTTAGTCCAGCTATTATAAGATGTTTTCATTCTACACTTAAAAGCCTTTCTTCAAAAACAACACAGGGGGAATAGTAAGTGAAACCCCACAGGCAAAGAGTTTGGAAAGCTGTGTTTACATTGAATCATCTTACTATTCCTCCCTCGTGTACAATGCCTGTTATTCTAACGCACTTTTGTTACCAAGTGACAGGACTCGTGGCTCTGTTCCAGTCTGGGTTCGTAATTTGCAAACAGGAGCCTGGGAGGGTCCATGGGATCTTGTTACCTAGGGATGTGGATATGCCTGTATCTCGACAGATACTGGAGATCAGTGGGTGCCTGCTTGTTGCATTCAACCTGTGCTGGATTATACCCCTCAAAGCAACAAACCTGTCTGTGGCTCACCTGACTCCTTGGAATAAGCAGATGTGTGGGTGATGGGAACATACAGATTCTATCTTATCCTTGTATGTTACTTTATGGAGCTGTATAATTATTGATGTTAAAGTTGTATAGCTACTGATAGAATTATACAGCTGTTGATTTTGTTAATATCCTAACATGCAGCCTTTGGCATATTCATGTCTGTTGCTATTGATATTGTCAATATTCTATAAATGCAGGTATAAGGATTTTGATTGTCAGTATTCTATAAATATAGGTAGAAGGATTTTGGTTGTCAATATTCCATAAGTGTAGGTATCGCCGTGGTAGGAATCTCTGTGCTAGCTCTGGTTTCTGCACGAGTCATATCATGTGGGACACCGACTCCTGGCTGTGCTGCGGAGTGGACATCTTTGAACCTTTCAGTTCAGCAGCTTAGAAACCTTTCTTTGGCACAGGCAGAGGACAGGGAATGAGGAAGGGAGATCTGCTGTCTCATATCCAAGGATTTTTATTATCTGAACTGCCACGACAAACAGGCAGACAGACAGACCCAGAAACCACGGACATGGCGGGCCATATACTCTATGGGCTTGGACGTGCGGTCACTTCTGGCCAATCGCGTGGATGCGGGAAAGATAAACATCGACTTTGGAGACTAATGATATAACATGGAAAGGAAAATAAATTATACAGATGAATGATATTTGGTTTGGGGAGAGATTGGCTTAGAACTTTCAGGAAAATTGGGCAGTGGTCTGGATGACTGGCAGCAGCAGGTTTTGAGACAGAATCCCAGACCAAGACTAAACAAAGGAGCACCGTACCCTTAGAAACCTTTAAAACTTGAACAAACTGCAGCTTGAACAGACTGCAACATCTCCCCCTTTTCTTTTTAAAAGGAGAGAGTGCAGTGTAAAAAAACTTTTCGGAATCCTTCTCAAACTCTCAGGCCAATTTCTCTCCACCATGGTTGCTCTTTAGAAACTATAGCATGGTTCAACACATGAGTGGGAGAAGCTACCTTCTTCAAACCTTCTATCACCATCATTTTTAAGGCTCCGAAAGCAATCAGGATAAGAAACACAACCACTAGAAAACATACAACTGATTTAACAATAGAACCTTCCCACCCTGAAAGTCCCCAGTTCTTAAAGATATTGTTCGTCCAGTCTTCAGTTTCTTGTTTGATGTTTCCAATCAGGGTCTTCATTTTTCTAATGGAAGTGTGGATGTTTTCACTCTTGGATGACAGGTTGAAACAACAGAGACCCTCGAATTCTTCACACCTGTGGCCATGTGCGAGGAGAAAGTCAGTGGCAGCCCTATTTTACAACGTGGCCTTCCTGGTGATTTCCTAATCTTTAAGGAAGTCACTAAGGGCAGTTGATGTTAAATTGGCCTGTTTCGTAACCTAGCATTCTAGGTGGCCCAATTCACCCAGAGCCTTGGCTGCTGATACCCATGGCAAAAACACTGAGACAGCAATCCTTTTGGACTTTGACCAATAGAAAATTTCGGGGTCACAGTTTTTATCCAGTTGTTGAACACTATGTTTTTGGATGGTCGAATTTTTCTTTTGGTTCCAATTCACAATTTTTGTTTGGTTAGGTGAAAACAGGGACAACTAACCTATGGTACATGGGCGTCCGTAAAGATGAGAGGGGACGCCTGCCCAAGCTCGGTCCCCACAAATAAATTCCCTTTAGGTAGCTTTTTGGGAACATCAGTAGAGAAGGTGGCAACTTTATCTACTGCAGCACACAACTGGGAAACTGTGAATTCTGTTTTGTATTGTGCCACTTTAATAAACCCCTGTGGCCCATAACTGGGTGCATAGTCTAAATGAATACAAAAGGCAGCATGAGCAGAGCCAAGGAGTTCAAACTCCTGAGGCTCTTGATCTGCATCTGGGAGTTCTTTCATCCATGGCATCCATTGGTGGAGAGGGTTGTGTGAGGAAGGACTTATTACCGGGCGCTCTTGGGGCACTAGACGGTGGTGTGGGTCAGAACGTAAGTTCAACAAACTTTCAGGAAATTGGGTTGGTTTAAAAGGGATCCCCATCAGGCAAGTTGACAAAGGGTTGTTGACTGCTGCCACTGACATGCACAGATGGTCTTGCTTGAATGCACTGGCCAGGGTCACCCACACGTTCTTTTGGGGCTGAGGGACAATCCACGCTTCTGAAGACTGGACGAGGATTATCAGGAGCGACAAGATGTACATCAGCATTCTTGGGGATGGGATAACCTCAAAAAGAAAAAAGAGAGTTACACAATAACAACTTGAAAACATCTGATAATAAATTTGGGATCAGGACTCAGGCTCTTTGACTTCTTCCTGTTGGTGTCTCCTTAATGAAGTCACTGTCATGTCCTTTGGTTGGTTTGCTGGTCCTTTAGATGTTTTGGGGAGTGTTGGTCGATAACTGGATCTTGTGACAGGGATCCTAAATGCCTCGCTTCAGTGCTGTCCAGAATTGTAGCCTTGCCTGCAGCATCTCAAAGACGGACTAACCAACTAATTTTAGATTCATCAGGTCATCAAGTGTAATCCTTTTTTAGTCTTCGAAGGTCCTTCAGGGAAAAGGACTCAATAGTCGCTTCTGATTTTGTGTCAGTTTGTTCGGTTTCTGATTGTGTATCGGTTCGGCTTCTGATTGTGTGTCAGTTGGTTGGGCTTTTGATTGGGTGTCAGGAGGCACTGAGGGTTCTTCATCTGGATCATCATCCACTGGTTGATCAGTTTTGTGTGTGCGCTTCTTTGCTGGGGTGACTGCCAGTGTCAGGCTCACTGGTTTAGCTGCTGTTTTAGGCTCCCTATCTGGTATAGCTGCTGACTTGGGCTCATTGTCTGGTTTAGCTGCTGTCTGAGTAGCCAGGGTATTGGCTGCAGCCTGAGTGACTGGGGTAGCTGCTGATTTATCTCCCTGCCCCCTTGCCTCTATCTGCTGTCTTACAGTATCTAGGAGTGTGCGATAAGCATATGCCAGGGCCCAGCTTATTGCAATGAGCTTTTTTTTTCCTTAGAATCATTATGGCAGTTCTCTTCCAGATATTTCCCCACCTTGTCTGGGTTCTGAATTTGTTCACGTGAAAATTCCCAAGCTGGGGGATCAGAAAATTCCTTCAAGGTCCGTCGCATTCTCTTCTATTCTCCACACTATTCAGGAGTTTTCACACCTGGGTCTACTTCTGGGTCTACTTCTAGGTCAGCAGTCTCATCAGCCCTTCTGGAAATCTCAGACCTCATTCTAGACAAGCTGCAAACTGTATAGAGGAAGCTTACCAGATTAAATACCAGGAGAGTGGTATCTTTACCCTTCAGGGGACACTGAACATTGTCCAAAAGTGATGAAACCGATTAAAAAGAGAAGGAAGAAAGAAAAGACTGAAAAGCTTCATCCCCTACTCCTAACAAACTGGGTGCAATTATTAATAAATCCCCAAAACATGCTGCTGGAACTAGGACACAGGGTAGGATGAAGAAGCCATAAACCAAACATACCTGGCACAAACTCCAGTACCTGTATAAACTTCCTATAAATCATAATCACTGAGCTCAGGAGAATAGCTATCCTAATTCGTGCACCTTTAGTGTAAAAGCTATGTGTTAGGGACAACATTGGAGCTATTTCCGGATAAGCAAACAAACCTAGAGACCAGAAAGGTATCAAAACCTTAAAAAAGCCTAGGGAACAGAAACACAGAAAGGACTCCATTCCAAGAGGCATTAGGAATTCAAGGAGCAACATGGCTACTGACTACTCTGTCCCCACACAAAGTACAACCAAAATGCAATCAATACAAGTTTTTTCCACTCTCTTGAGCCCCACAGTTGGGCGCCAGTAAAAATATATGTTCTGGTTTAGGGCAAATTTGGGAGGAAACCTCCGAAGGGGGTTCCTCTGGAAAGCAAACTTAAATGGCTCCTCCCCTCAGCTGGTCCGGAAAAAAGAACTTCCTCGGAGAAAAGTGAAAAAAACTATTTATTTAACAAACAAAATGCCCACAAATGCAAAGAATGAATAATATGAAACAGTAAAATCTCTCGCCGCTCCAAAGAGAGATGGCAAACTGAGAAAGTCTTTGCTGTGGGGGTAGCTCAGCTCACTCAGTCTCTCACCAGTCCCACTCACTCCAGAGGTCCAGGCCCTGGCAGGCCACAGGTGCGAGCCCTCCGTGCTCCTCTGGGTTTTTCAGTCCAGAGAAGATTTAAACAGTCTCAAGAAAAAGGAAAAAAAAAACCAGTCTAGGAAACTTCTCTGCCTCAGCTAGCTAAAACTAACTAAAAGCACAGGAGTTCTCTGTTCCACTGCTGTCCGTGCCTTAGATGAACCACCAGAGCAAGGATGTGTGGGAGTCAGGCAGTTTCTCAAAACAAACTGTGCGCCGCTTTTCTCTCTCCCTTTGCTCCCAAAACCAGTTTTAAAGGTACAGGACTTAATACACAGCACAAACAGAAGAGACGATTGGGGATACAAGCATCATAACGTCACACTAGGACAGGGAGATAGGGTTTACCCATTTCTGAGGGATCCATTTCAGGCCGAAGGGCATGGATATGCATGCATACCCACGTCCCCAGGTTACTAATTCATATGGGCCCTCTACCTCCCATGTCTCCGGCTTTTTCACCATGACTGGAGGGTGTTCTCTCCGTCGCAAGGAGACATTCTGACTGAAGTGCTGGACCACTGGAGGGTTTAGGTTTTCAAAAGAACAGTTCAGGAAGTTGATAGTGAAGAGGGCTTTGCACCGGCACAGTTGTGGTATCATTACCCTGCTGTCCCCTCCCTGCTGCTCAAGGACTCTCTTCAGTGACTGGTGTGTCCTTTCAATCACGGCTTGACATGTGGGGGAGTAGGGAATGCCCTTTTTATGCTCTACTCCCCATTGCTGCAGGAACTCATCAAATGCCTTGGAGGCATATTTGGGCCCGTTATCTGTTTTGATGACCTTGGGGATCCCCAGCACAGAGAAGGCCTGCACCAAGTGTTTTTGGGCATCCGTGGCCTTCTCCCCTGTGTGGCCAGAGGCATAGACTGCTCTAGAGAAGGTGTCGACAGATTCGTGTACATACTTCAGTCTGCCAAATTGGGGTATGTGGGTGACATTGGTTTGCCACACCTCACAACTACTAAGTCCTCTGGGATTGACCCCTGAGCCTAAAGATGGGACGGCATACTTCTGACAATTTGGACATGTTGCCACAATGCCCTTGGATTGATCTCACCTTAAATGGAATTGGCGGACTAGTCCAGGTACATTTTGATGAAAGTTCTGATGACTCAGCTTGGCCTGCTGGAACAGATCTGGTAAGTTGGCCATTTCTACTGGAGTGGCTAGGGCATCAGCCTTTCTATTGCCCTCTTCAGTGAAGCCTGGTAGGTCCATGTGTGACCTGACATGCATCACATAATATGGTTGCTCTCGGTGGGAGATCAGATAGATTAGTTTTGAGAGCAAGCCTAAGAGATTTTGATTTGAGATCTCTCTCAAAACTAAATTTTCTGCTCTAGCCACTACCCCTGCTACATATGCCGAATCAGTGATTAAATTGAATGGTTCGGAAAACCTCTCAAGTGCCCTGACAACTGTGGCTAACTCAGCAATTTGAGGAGAACCCTCGACCTCCTCAACGTCTGACTCTCACTGCTGAGTTTGAGGATCCTTCCAGGTTACCACAGACCTGTGGGATGCTCCGGACGCGTCAGTGAAAATTGTCAGTGCTTTTAGTGGCTTCCTACTCAATTTCTCTTTTAGAACCAATTTAAATTCTGAATTGAAAAATTTGTGAGCTGGACTGTGAATTGAATTTTGTCCAGGGTAGCTGTCAAAAGCAAACTGCAGAGCCTCGTTTTCTTGGAGCAACTGCTCCAACATCTCTTTTGTTAATTTGCCTGATGACAATTTGAGTGGCAAGTGAATGTATGAAAAGTCACACCTCACCAGTTCACACAGCCTTCCTCTCACTTTCCTAATTAGCTGAGCCACCAGTTCTTGTGGCTCTGTGATACTTTTGGACCGTAGATGACTGAGAAACACCCACTCTATAATCAGGAGGGGGTCCCTCTGGCCCTTGTCCTTGTCCAATTGAAATATAAGTCCATAGAGATGTGACAACCTCCCCAGCACAATGAATTTGAATGGCAAGTCCAGCAGGCACAGATGGGCTTGCCTGTCAGACATTGCTGACTGTAGCTTCTCTATAGCCAGTCTTGCCTCCTGGGTCAGTACCCTAGGTGAATTTAACTCCTCTCCCCCCTCAATAAACTGAAGAGGGGGGAAAAGGTCTTTGGTAGTAATGCCTAGCCAAGGTCTGATCCAATTTAAAGACCCACACAATTGTTGGAGATCTGCCAATGTCCTAGGGTCCTCCTTGATCACCAGTTTCTGGGGTCAAATGGTTCTGCTGGTGATCTCCAGGCCCAGAAACCTCCAAGGGGGCATCTGTTGAACTTTCTCTTGCTGGAGTTCAAACCCTGCAGCAATTAAAGCATCAACAGTTAGGTCAAGTGCATATTGAAGTGCATCGTCATCGGGGGCGCACACGAGCACATCATCCACGTAATGCAGGATGATGGCCTTTCCCACTTTGGCGCATACCGGGGACAGCAATGAAGCCACATACCATTGGCAAATGCTGGGACTTTTTTCATGCCCTGGGGCAAAATGGTCCAATGGTAGTGTTTCATTGGGGCTTCTTGGTTGATGGAAGGAACTGAGAAGGCAAACTGTGGAGCGTCAGCTGGGTCAAGGGGAATTTGGAAAAAACAGTCCTTGATGTCTATGACTGCCAGGTTCCAATCTTGGGGGAGCATCGAAGGGGAAGGCATCCCTGGCTGGAGGTACCTCATGTCCCCAGTGGCCTCATTAATCTTTCTGAGGTCATGCAGGAGCCGCCATTTGTCTTTCCCCTGTCTCAACCTTTAGTTTTTGGGATATTGATTTGTCCCATCCCACCCTGTAGGTTATTTTGTCCATCCTGCTGGTTGTCCCTGAGAGAGCAAACCCTGGCAATGTGTCCCTCCTATCTGCAAATAAAACAACGGGGTGGTCCATTGTGCTGCTTGTGAGGTGATGCTGCAGCAACCATCCTCAACCCCTCTCCTCTTTTCAGTGGCTCCGGAACAACAGCTCTTTTTGCACACGCCTCAACCATCCTTTCCAGGGTCAGTGGCGGATCCAGCGGCAAGGCTGATATGGTCTGTCTACAAATGTCATTTGCATTGGCCTGCGCCATCTCTGTCATGACTTAAAATTGCGCCAACCGACTCTCCACTTGTTCAATCACTGTCCAAAGCCTTTCTACAAAATCTATAAATTATTCCAGAGGAGACTGTTTAATATTAACATAACTAACTTTGGGGTCTCTTGTAGGCATTGTAATCAAAGTTTTCTCAGCAGCTCCTTTTACATGCTCCAAAAATGGCTGTAGGATTTTCTCAGCCTGTTTTGGTGCCTCAATCCAATCCCCTTCACCACACAAATGATCAAATGTAATTTGGTTCCCATCAAAGGTGCAGTCAGGGATTCTTAAAAGCTCAGGAAGAAGCTCCTTCAGAGATCGTTTCCATGTTTTCTCCCACAGAATACCTTCTGTGGGAACTAGGAGACATGAAAACAACTCTCGAAGGTCACTAGGAATTAACACGTTTGAAGAGAAGGTTGCTTTAAGAAGGCTTCTAAAATATTCACTCTTTTTCCCATATTCCTTTTGGCCTTTACATAGTTCTTTTTTATTCTGATAGGAGAATGGTCCCCATTTGGGGTTTCGCCTTGTTCGGCTATAATGTACAGGTGCAGCAAACAGGAGAGGCTTCTGTTCCAGGTTCTGGCTTCCGGGTCCATAACTTCCTGGTTCCGGACCGTGGGAACCGGAAGTGGGACCATGGGAACCAGAAGTAGGAAGAGGAGAGGTGGAGCTGGCCAAGACAGGGGAGGACACAGGGGCAGGACTGAGACCAAGAGGGGCAGTACTTAGAGATGACCTCATGGGAACAGGGGGTGGAGCCAGCTGGGAAGGGGAGGTATCAAGGGAGGAGGGGTTTTTGGGTGATTTAATCAAGGGAGGAGCAAAGGGTGGAGCCAGAGGAGGAGCCAAAGCGATTGACATCAGAGGAGGGGTGATGCCTGAGGGATAGGAGGGGTCAGGTGACTGAAATGGGTTGGACCAGGAAAAAAAGGGATTGTGGGATGAATACATACATGGCCCTGCCATGTGGTCTCCACCCTGTGCCCTTCAGGGGCCATTTTGGGAAGACAAAGAAACTGGGGGTATCTGAGAACCTTTATGAACCATAACTTGGGGATTAGCGGCCAGAGAAAAGGGTTCTAGGACAGGACAAGTTGGACATGGCCCATGAATGCAGCTATGGGAAGGCTGCATGAGATGGGAGGGACTTCACGATTGCAGATTTCTAGGCGGCTGCTATTCGTGGATAATTGAAGCCATGAGAGAACTGTTTTCTTGTGGAGAAGTCTCCATGACATGGCAAAAAAGACTCCTCTCCCTAAGAGAACTGATGAAAGACTATTTTTAGAGGTGGTAAACTGACCTAAGTCACAAGGTTTTGTCTCTGTACATTGTCAGTGGGAAAGAAAAGAATGTTGTGGGGAGAGGAGAAGTGTTCTGAAGGTTTTATTCTGATTCTTATTAATTTTTTTCTTCTTCTAGTTTAGTTTAAATAAAGTTTTCTTTATACCCTTTAAAGTTTAAGCCTGCTTTGCTTTTCTCCTAATCCTATCTCACAGTAGAAAAAGAGTAAATTATTCTTCCTTGTATCAAAAGTATCAATCTTGCAGAAATGGATCAAAGGTATGTGCTGGTAGTACAAGGCCACAAAGCCTGATGAGCCAACCTTTGATAAGAAAGGAAAATAGGAGTGTCATCTTCCAGTATTACATATGCTGCTGCTCCAGCTCCTTCAGCAAATATTACTCCAGGCTTGGTAACTCGAGATGGGATAATTGCCCATGCAGATTGCAGAGCTGTGGCTTGCGTTTTTTCAGATTCAACTTCAATTTGGTGTTGGGTTTGTGACACCAATAGCATAGTTCCAACACTGTCTGCCCTAGATAAGTCACATGAAACCATCGAAAATACCTGAAATACAAGAACTCAAGAACATGGTATTAACAGAGGATTAGAACAAAGGTAAAAGTCAGAGTACAGAACCATACTGCATCATCAAGGGTTATTATGAATGGTCACATTAATAGGTTGCCGTGCCACTATGCAATCCATTGGTGTAAACAATCCCATTTCCTCTGTGGCTAATGTTTTGGGAGAGACACTACCTGGAATAATTTCAATTCTCACAATGTTTTGTACCGGAGGTGTACAGTCACACTATTTTGGCCTGTGATTCTTTCCATTTCTTGCAATGCTCAAACTACAGCTTGAATTCATTTTTTCATTAGGATGTAATGTATAGTGAAGCCTCGTAATGCCTTGGACCAAAATCCTAGTTTTACTTTTCAGCCCAGTCATCTGCCACAGTTACCACAAGACTATAGCATCTAGAATTGTTACTTCAAATTCAAATGGATTTCCTTGCCTGGGAGTGTATAATTGGGCACACTCAATCAAAGCATTTTGGCAGGTATCAGAGTCTTCTTGTTGTTGCTTAGTCCATTGTCAGACAACTTTCTTCCCAGTCCATTTCTACTGCTTTGGCATTTCCCAGGTAGTGCCTTGCAGTGAGGGGGCAGGTGGGGTGGAGGTAGAAGAATTTTTTTGTATAGGCACTAACTTGTCAGCAATGAAATGTTTCTGATGTCATGTCCCTTTTATTTCTGATCCTGGGACACCAGCTAGCACATTTCTTTCCTCATCACACATAAGATAATACTTTGGTTTTGCTGGCTTTTTTTCATTCACCACCCACACAGGTGGTTCCAAACTTGCAGCCCAAATTTCCCTCAAGGTATTTGCTAGGACACCTATTTTATCAGTAGCACTTATGAGTGCTGGTGCAATTAAGGGTTTCCGTGAAACAGGCACCTCTCTCAAAAGCTGCATTTTGTCACCTTTTGTTCCTGCTACCCCATTTATACTAGATCCTGTAATAAGCACATTGAGCCATCCCCATCTGCTGCAGGAAACTAATACCTCCTTCCATTGTACACCAATTTCCAAGGATCGGCAGCAACATCCTACCCATTGGGACCCCTGGTATTTTGTAATTGAGCATATTCCCCATGTTGCGACCAGCTCCAGAAAGCCAGGTAACCCAGGTTCTTGCAAATAGATCCCTTGGGGCAGATTAGAGTGAAATGACACTGAATGATCAGTGTTTGAGAGTGTGTGTGTGTGTATATATGTAGGGTTTATTTTAGAACAATTTGGATGCAAAGGAAAACAGGTATGTAGCCATTTTGGTTGTTCTTATAGCAATATAACAATATAAAAGTATAAAAATTATCACTTAAGAAAACATATAAAGAAAAGAAAGAAAAAGAAAGAATAAATGTAGAAAGATACATAGTCACCACCCATTGGATCCAGTAACGAGACTTGGTTGTTGCAATTACGATGTCCATTGGTCAAAGGTCACAGTCCTGTTGAAGTGATGATCTTGGTCCATCAGGGGTGGAGGAAGTCCATGAAGCTCAACTATTTCATGAGTTAAATATGCTCAGGTGGGAACACCCTGTTACTCCCCTGGGGTAGGGAGTTTTATACTGGATGATGTAATACTGTGAGTCATGGGATACTTTTGGAGTCTTTGATGGTCTAAGTCCTTACAGCTGCCTATTGTCAGTGCAGTTGAGTCCATTATGACCCATTATGGTCCATCAGCAGAGATGAATACTTTCAGGCTACATGTGAATGTCCCAGTGCTTCCCAGCAGGGGAGTTATCACAGCTGAGTTCACTTGAGTAAGGAGGAAGAGGCAGTAATTGCCTTTATAGGTTTTGCCTTTTTCCTTATCTCCTTCAACACCCAGCTGTAGGCTGAGGTGGCAGGTGTGCAAGCCCTCTGCACCTGGGTGGTTACTTTGCACATTGACAGCATGCTTCCTGATTGTTAGGGCCATTCCAGTCTCTCTTCCAGTATCATTATCATTCTTCTCCCCAGACCTGGGTTTATCAGATAATAGTACCTCCTTTATCTCAAGTTCTCATCACAGTCCAAATTCCAGTTAGTAGGCATATTTGGGGAGGGATGGGCTTTGGTGGTCACAGATACACAGCTGCTTCTCTGCAGTTGGCTATAGTAGGTGTTATAAATTTAGAGAGCCAATTCCATCGAAAATGATTTATTTGCCAGTGAAAATTTGAGACAGAGAAATCGACAAAGCCAACAACCAAGGAAACAGTGCCAGCACTGGGTGAAACCACGAGTGCAACCTCTACCGTGTTACACTCCCCCCGGTTTCACACCGACCCGAGCCCAAGCCAGCTGTTTTATACTTTTTATGGCTGGGCTTACGTGAATCTGAAATTTCTATAAGTTCTTTTGTCCCTCGGCACCTTCGTTGATGAAATTTCGAAAGCAGGGTCCAGTTTTCTGAATGGATTTCCTGGGTGCAGAAGGTTCCTGAGTACTCCTAATGTCCCAGATAAGATATCATCTCAGGCCATTAGTCCTTATTGGGTGCTGAGCATCCTCGTCCAGGTTGTTCTCCACCTTCTATTGGTATTGTAATTCTTTTGTTTCCTTCTCCGGAGATGAGGAAAGCCCCTTTCGAAATTTCCAAACCCTGTACTCTGCTTGGGGGGGCTTTTTGGCTTTCTTAGAAAAGTACATTTTATTTTCTGTTTATTATAACAACAACATTATGAAAAACATAAACTATCATTCACCACAATAACAAAATTATGAAAACATGAATTATCATTCACCACAATAGGCAAAAGTCCTCTGATGATTTTAGCAATGTTTAGGCCATTAACCATTTCAGTTTTTCACCTCCCCACAATGTATCTGAACCTCACTGTCTATATGGTTTAATAGATATTTTTCACCCATTAATAAGTGAATAGACACAGTGCCAGTATCCCAAGCTTGCAAAATCCATGCCTGTATGCCTTCCACCTCCTCTGCTGATAGATCTCTAAAAATCTGACTAATTCTTTTGGAGTATAAGTACAAGTGACCTCTACCTCTCCATCTGGCACATTCCTCTGCCCCTCCACTTGTATGAGCGATCATGCTTATCTACTAAATCTGGCTCAAGCTCAATCTTGGATTCCAAGGACTCACTCCAGATCTTTACATCCCATTCCTCAGGATTCCATGAAGATTTCATAGTGAGAGCATGAATTTGGGAAATCGAAACCTTACTTTTCCCATATCTGTGTCTTGGTTTGTTGGCAACACATGCCACCAGCCATTCTACAGTACATTGCTGCTCATAGCACTGCTCTGTTTGAGCGGTAATTACTTATTGAACAATCATCTTTGCATCTTATAAAGTCCTGACTTCCTTTTCATAGTCTCTCACCTTGCTCTGTGGTGCTGTAACTTCATAGGCAAGACCTCTAAGATGGGTAGATAATAGCCATTCCAATCTCCCCACTAGTTTGTGAGGAGACATTGATGCCGCTTTCCAAGGCAATCTGTGCACAGCTGTCTCAATCAAAGAATCACAGAATAGTCTGAGCTGGACTGGACTCAGAAGGATCATCAAGTCCAACTCTTAAGAGAACAGCCCATAGGGGGATTGAACCCACAACCTTGGCATTAGTAGCACCATGCTCTAACCAACTAAGCTGATCATCTGGGGGGTAACCACTGTCCCATCATCTATTTCATGCCATGCTGATGTCAGAGCTGCTATAGCTAGGAAAGTGGGCAAGGGGGCCCAGCGCTCAGTACTGGGCCATCCCAAAATATGGGGAGTCACCATCCCAGCCTCCCCAGTCTCTGACCTTTTTGCTAGCCACAGAGTGGTTGTTCCCGGATCCTGCTGACTACGTCAAATGTGAGCTGACACAGGCAGGCAGCTGGAACAACTATAAACCCACAGTTAGAATGCAAAAAGTAAATTTATTTCTATTACCTCACTAACAGGAGATCCCCAAAGCAACCCTCAGGCAGAGGTACACAAGCAGAGACAGAGGCACCATTAAATTTGGTCCATGCCACAGGATCAGTGATTGTTGTTCACACAGGTTTATCAAGAGTTCTTCCCAGCTGAAAGGTCATTTGAGTGTTTACCATTACTGTCATCATAGAAGGGCACCAGATTGGTCAAGCACAATTTTCCCTTAGTAAAGCTGTGCTGGCTGTCTCAGATTACCTCCTTGTCTTGTATGTGCCTTAACATTGCTTCCATGAGGATGTGTTCCATGATTTTCTCAAGCACAGAGGTGAGGCTCACTGGTTTGTAGTTACCTGGGTCTTCCTTTTTTAAAAATGGGAGTGACGGTTCCCTTTTTCCAGTCACCAGGGACTTTGCCTGACCACCATGACTTTTCAAATATGACGGAGAGTAGCTTGGCAACCATGTCAGCCAGTTCCCTCAGGACCCTGGGATACATCTCATCAGGTCCAGTAGACTTGCGACTATTGAATTTCATCATGTGGTCCAAAACCTGCTCTTTGCATATAGTGAGAGAGACTTTACTCCCCTAACACCAACCTAGAGGATCAGGGACTTAAGAGATGTGGGAAACCTGACTGCCAGTGAAGACTGAGGTGAAGAACTCATAGAGTACCTCAGCCTTCTCCATATCTGTTGTCTCCAGTTGTCCCTTCTCATTTACTGGGGAGAGGGGTGTACGGTCTCCTCGGCCTTTCTTTTCTTAACTATGTACTTAGAATCATATAATCATCAAGGTTGAAGAGACCTTTAACATCATCAAGTCCAACTGTCAACCCAGCATTACCACTGTAGCCCCTAAACCATATTACCCAGCACCAGATCCAAATACCTCTTAAATGACTCCAAGGATAGTGACTCTACCACCTCCCTGGGCAACCTATTCCAATGCCTGACCACCCTAAGGGTGAAAAACCTTTTCCTAATATCTAATCTGAATCTATTTTGTCTCAGCTTAAGGCCATTTCCTCTCATTCTGTCACTTCTTACCTGGCAGAAGAAACTGGTCCCCACCTCACTACAATCTTCTTTCAGGTAGTTGTAAAGAGCAATGAGAGTCCACCTAAGCGTCTTCTTCTAGAAACCAAACAAACCCAGTTCCCTCATCTGTTCCTCATAAGACATGTTTTCTAAACCCTTCACCAGCTTCGTTGCCCTTCTCTGGACATGCTCTAGCACCCCAATGTTCTTTTTAAAGTGAGGGGCCCAAAACTGGACACATTACTTGAGGTGCAGCTTCATCAGTGTTGAGTAGAGGGACAATCACTTGCCTAGTCCTGCTGGTCACACTATTTTTTATGCAGGCCAGGGTGCCATTGGCCCTCTTGGCCACCTGGGCACACTGTTGGCTCATATTCAGATGGCTTTCAACCAGCACCCCCAAGTCTCTTATTGCCAAACAGCTCTCAAGTCACTCCTGCCTCAGACTGTATTGTTGCATGGGGTTATTGTGACCCAAGTGCAGGACCCAGCACTTGGCCTTTATTGAACTTCATGCAGTTGTCCTTAGCCCATTGATCGAGCCTGTCCAGATCCCTCTGCAGACCCTTCCTACCCTCAAATATATCACCACTCCCACCCAACTTAGTATTGTCTGCAAATTTACTGTATGTACTCAATCCCCATGTCCAAATCATCAATAAAGATATTAAGCAGATCTGGCCCCAATCCTGACCCTGGGGAACACCGCTAGCGACCAGCTGCCAACTGGATTTAGCTCCATTCACCACAACTCTCTAGGCCCAGTCATCCAGCCTGTTTTTTACCCATCATGAAGTCCATCCATCCAAGCCATGAGCAGGCAGTTTTTCTAGGAGGATGCAATGGGAGACAGTGTCAAACACTTTACTGAAATCTAGATAGAAAACATCCACAGCCTTCCCCTCATGTACTAAGTGGGTCACTTTGTCATAGGAGATCAAGTTATCAAGTTATAGAATCCCTTCTTGTTATTCTTCATGTCCCTTGCCAAGTCCTGTTCCATCTGTGCCTTGGCTTTCCTGATCCTATCCCCACACATCCGGACTGTATCCCTGTACTCTTCCCAGGCCACATGTCCCTGCTCCCACTGGCAGTGAATTTCCATCTTGCTCCTCAGTTTGAGGAGCAGATCCTTGTTCTGCAGTGTCAGTTTTTGGTCTTTCCTACACATGGAAATGGAGAGGTCTTGCACTCTAAGAAAAGTGTACTTAAAGAGTTACCAGCTCTGGTCAGCTCCTCTGTCCTTAAGGACAGTTTCCCAGGAAATCTCATCCACTAATTATTTAAGCAGATGGAAATTCACTCTTCTAAAGTTCAGGATCCTGACTTTGCTCTTTGTCAGGTCCACGTTCCTTGAGATCAGGAACTCCATCAGGGCGTGGTTGCTGCAGCCCAAGCTGCTTCCAATCTTAACCTCTTTAATGAGCTAATCTACAGTGGTGAGCACCAGGTCCAGTTATATGACGTCTGCTCAGCAATAAAAGGTAAGAGAAAAGAGGAAGAAGGGGGTGTGTGTGTGTGTGTACTTGTTATTTATGGTGTTTTACTTCCAGAACAACCCCTATGCGTGCTAAAGCCCGGCTTCCCAGGAAGTAGCCAGACATTGCTTGCTAATGGGAAGTAGAGAATAGATATTTTGTTTTCCGTTGCTTCCACATGCAGTTTTTTCTTTTGCTTTAATAAACTGTCTTTATCTTGACACAAGTCCTTTTCCATCTTATTTTCTTCCCCCCTCCCCATCCTGTTGAGGACAGGAGTGATAGAGCAGCTTGGTGGGCACCTGGTGTCTGGCCAAGGTTAACCCACTACAAGTGTCATCTGCATTTCTCCAGTGTTTTGAGATTTGTAGTATCTGTAGGAGCAAACTAGATTACAGGCTTGGCTTTGGCCGACAATGAAACTTTGGAAACTTTTTCTCTTGAGGCTATTTCAAAGTATGCTTTTTCAAGTGGCAGTTGCTGCACAGATCCTGGTAATCAACATGTTATTATAATACAAACTGAAATTAAAAATAATATGAAAAAAGATTCACAGGTTTTGACATACTTGCTGCTACCTGTCTAGAATTACATAGTTATTTTAATAAGAGTTTATTACAACTTTATTAGGTGCTAAATTGATAATGTAAAAGTACAGTATCTGGCTTTTCATGCTGATAACTACACATACTAAAAGAATAAATTCTCTGTTTAGAAATAACTTCTGTGGGTATCTCTGTACTAATATATTTTCTTTTCCATACATTGCTGTGTGAACAAATAACAATTTTGGACAAAAAGGACAAGTGACAAAGCAGCATTTTATAAGCAAATTTGTGCAGGTTGGGTTCTTTGCTGACTGCTCTCTTCTTGTTTTGACAAAGCAATGTGATACCTTTCACATCAACAAGTAGAAACATGAAGCAAACTAACTTAGCTTGCCTGTGTAAGGATCTGTTGCCTGATTTTTTTTCCTGCCCTCAAAATAACAGCTGGTTTTGTACTAGCACGTTACAATTGTATTTACAATGAACTACTGCCTAGAAACATCTAGGCAGTGGTTTTGCTGCTACAGATTACTCAGTTTTGGACAATTACGTTTTTACTGTGAATGTAGCTTGTTTGCCATAAATACAAATTTCCCATTTGAATGGAGCGTTGCAAACCAATCCCCTGGGAATTCTGGGTGATTTTTTTTGTCAGGCGAAAACATTTCCCAGGGAGGTGCATGCTTGGGCTCTTCCCACTGCCCCACCTTTTTGAAGCAACTTAGTTGACATGGCGCTGTTTGCCAGCTGCTGTTTGACGGCTGCTGGAGCTGAGTTGGTTGTGCTATTGTTTGGGAATTGCTGCCTAAAATTAGAGTCCTTTTTACTAGCAATATGTGCACATGACAGAAAATGTTATCTGTAGGTGTTTTCAAGCTTCCATCTACTTGGAGGAGGAATTATTGCAACACAGCCAAACATATTTTGGAGAGGTGGAAAAGCAAATGACTATGCATGAAGTTTAGCTCAAACTGTACTTGTTTGGAATAATTTGACTTCAATGTGGTTGTTTTTGAAGAATATTTGCATATTTGAGAATGTTTTGTAAGCTTGTAAGGTTTTCATTGAACTTAGATTTTAGTTTAGATGGTGCTTGTTGTGAAGGGCTGACAAAATCCACAAGTGCTTTCAGAGGTGGGGAGGGGAAGGCCTAATGTTTAGAGAATTTGGTACTTGGTCCCAAATACAGATGCTTATTTAGTTTAAAAGAATGTAGGCTTTATTTATTTTAAAACCCTTAATACTTACAAATATTTATATTTGTCTTATGAGTAGAGATGTAGTTTATTAAGACCAGGATTAACAATACCAGCAGTACTGTGTTAACAATTGCAAGTCAGTGCAAAGCATGCTTGAAAGCTATTGCTGTTAGTGGGGATTTCACGTGAATACTGGAGTTTATCTATGCAGAGGGGAGGGAGAAAGTTGCATATGATATGCTAAGAATGTATTTCTTCAGTAATTAAATGGTGTTTTTGTTTGACACCATTTCAGCTACATGCCTAATTTGTGAGGTTTAATTAGGATATAGTCAGCTTGTGCTCACATGGACAGAAATAGTATGGCCATCAGGACTAGGGAAGTGATTGTCCCCCTGTACTTGGCACTGGTGAGGCCTTGAGTTCTGGGTTCAGTTTTGGCCCCTTGCTACAAGACAGACATTGAGGTGCTGGAGTGTGTCCAGAGAAGGGCACCGGAGCTTGGGAAGGGTCTGGAGCAGAAGTCTGATCAGGAGCAGCTGACGTAGCTGGGGTTGTTAAGTCTGAGGAAAAGGAGGCTCAGGGGAACCTTATTGCTCTTTACAACTGCCTGAAAGGAGGTTGTAGCAAGGTGGAGATTGGTCTCTACTCAGGTAACAAGCAACAGGATGAGAGGAAATGGCCTCAAATTGTGCCAAAGCAGGTTTAGATTGGATACTTGAAAAAATTTCTTTACAGAAAGGGTTGTCAAGTACCGGAACAAGCTACCCAGGGAAGTGGTTGAGTCACCATCCCTGGAAGTGTTCAAAAAACGTATGAATGTGGAACTTGGGTACGTGGTTTAGTGGTGAACATGGTAGTGCTGGGTTGATGGTTGGACTTGGTGATCTGGGAGGTCTTTTCCAACCTTAATGATTCTGTGACATAAAATCAATGCCTAATTTGCCTGAGGAAAAGACTTTCCTTTTGGGGTCTGGCTATGTTGTTTATTTGTGGTTTGGAGAGGCTTTTTGTGTTTTGTTTAGCTTGGTTTTGGTTCCTTGAAAGAAAAAATTATTAGCAGTTCAGAGAGCAGAAGCAAATAACCATTTTTAAAACCTGTGACCTCAAATGATAATTTGATGCTTTGGGGCATAAATGACCTTTCTAAGCAGCCCAAACTTGTCAGACAAAGGAATGATAGAAACAAGCTGTGTTATTTTAATACAGCAGCCTGTTTTTCAGGGAGAAATAAACAATTCTGTATTCCTTTACCCATCAACATTAAACTTCTGGTTTTGCTACATTTCAATTTAAATGTGTATGCATCATTGGAGAGATGGTGATGGAATCTAGACAACCTGTGCAAATTGAACCATAGACCAGTTCCTGAAGCTAAGGGCAAGTGAATAATGCTTTCATCCATAGCTACCCCAGCTGGTATTACTTAGCACTGGAAAAGCAGTTAGGTGTGGGACAGAAGCACAAGGGAAAATTAAAAGGGGATGTCTTGTTGTTACAAAGCTGAATAGGGGAAGAATCAAAACCACCACCACTTCTTGGAACTTTTAAGTGTTTAGAGTTTATGCTGTACAAACAGGAAAAACACTTAGTGTATCAGTGCCAACTTTCTGTCATTATAATATTGTCTTGGTTTAGAGACAAGTTTAGAAGGAAAAATATCCTGGAATCAGTGTTTCTTCTAAAAAAAGGGTTCCAATAATCCCTTTCTGCCAATAAGAGATTAACATTAGTGGATGAAAGTGAAAGAAACCAACTGTTTATTGACAGAGTGCCCACACAGCACAGACAAAAAATGAATAAATATTAGATATTGAACTGTCAGACCTTACCCCCCCCACACACACATCCCCACACCAGAACAAAAAAAAAAAACTCCCACAAAATGCCAGGGAAAAGAAAAGAGCCCTGACAATGGCCACAATGTAGTGGGGAGGAAAAAAAATGGTGCCAGCTCCTGTTTCAGGGATGCAAACAAACCCAAAGGGTTCATACAGCAGTTTAAGCAGAACAGATGAGAATCTGGTGAATCTCTGGTGTGGGTCCCCTCTTCACAGCAGATGAAGCTGGTGGATTTGGTGTCCTGTCTCTTGCTGATTTGGCTTTTCTGAGGTCTGTAGCTGGGACGGAGTGGGCCCTTGCTGTCTCACCAGTCCCTGGCCAACTTGTGTCTCGTCGATTGTTCTCTCTGATCTCAGACCAAAACCAAAACCGTCCATTTCAAGGAAAAAAACCCCAAAAAACGCTGAAGGATTGCTGCCACAATCTCCAAGGCCAGGGAAAGGGAAAAAACCTTCTTGCCTAAGCTAACAAAAAACAAGCTAGCTAAGCAAAAAAAGAAATAGAAGAACCCAAGTCTGTTCAGCACAAAGGACACCTGGGCAGTGAGGCTTTGAAAAATCCTGCAGAAGAGCTCCCCCCTTATTCAGACCCACCTTAAAGCTACACCAACCATTTCTGGGCATGGAGCAGACAATCAGGGAATAGAAAAACCACCCCAAGACAAATATTTACCAGATAAAAGATACACATAAAAGCTTGGTATGCAAGTTTTAAGGCAATATAAAAAAAAATGAATGTCTTTATACGAGGTAATGCATTATTTTTCTATTTTTTGTATGCTTCTTTCCAAAAATAAATTAAACTAAATTTGGTACTTGAATATCATTCTTCCCTGCCAGCTGTGCTTGAAAGATCTCTGTCTTGTGGAAGAACATGTTTTTGAATCAAGCATCACAGTAGTACACTTCTCTAGGAGATAAAAATAATTAAGGAGTAATAATCTGGTGTTGCACTTCCTATATCTTGTAAATTTTTTCCTATCTATATTTTTTTGTCTTGCTCAGTGCTTACTCATTGATCCACACCCAGAAAAGGAATATCCAATTCCTGAATTTTGTTCAGACTTGAAATTTATAAGTATTTTGATAGTTCACAATTTTTTCCACTACTTATCTATTCAGAGATTTACCTGGCCTGTTCTGCTATGTAACCTGTATTGGTTTTCTCTAGATAAAGCACAATCTTTCAATGACCTTCCCAGCCATATGGAAGGAGTTAGCAGTGGTAATTCTCAAATATTCAGCAGCTGAGCAGTGTCATAAAATAGCAGGATCATGTTATTCCTGTTCATTAATATTTGGTTACCTGAATCTTTTATATTAGGGCTTATTTTATCTTAGTTATGAAATATGCAGTATGCTATGAAAATGTGTGGCTCCTTAGCTTTTATTTTTAGATGACCTTTTGTAGTGGGTTGACCCTGGCTGGATGCCAGGCACCCACCAAAGCCACTCTATCACTGCTATTCTCATCTGGACAGTGGAGATAAAATATAGCAAAGGTTAATGGGTTGAGATAAGGACAGTGTCTTGGTTTGGAAGACAGGTGTCTGCCAAGAAAGGTAAGAATGGAAAATACAACCCCTTTATCTCTGAATTATTATAACTTTGAAATTAAGGGGCTTTCAGGCAAAGATATGGGAAAAGGAATAACAGTTCTTTACTAGTATGTATATGTATAACAAAGCAAACAAATAACAACACCGGCAGCAACAACAAGCAAAAACAGAAACCCACTAACAGCCTTCTCTTGGCTGTCAGGCACTTTCCCCTTTCATGTAGTTATGGTCACAGCCAGCAGGGGTGCTGGTGGCTCCCAGCCAGGCAGGGCAGGTGCAGTGACTCCCCAGCGGCTGCAGGGGGCACTGTGGCGTGAGTTTGGCCACCTCTGCATGTGGGTAATGGCTGGCACAGCCAGCAGAAGGAATGGAAAAGGGGCTTCCTTTACAAACCCCCAGGGGCAGTCAGTCCCAGTGCCCCTCTGGACAGCAAAAGAAGCTGTGGCCAGAATCTCAGAAGCAGCAAGCTGGAATGACAGGGACGAGGAAAATCCCAGAGTAATAAACAAAATGTATCAGAAACTCCGCAGCTGTAGCTGGAGCCGCGGGGCGTCCTGGTGATATGCGGAAGACTTTAGAATTCAAAGACAAAATGAGTTTTAAAGTAGGTATGTAGTTTATTCAGCAGCTGGGCGCACGGGGGATATTTCCTCCAAAGGCGTGTGCGCCCATTCACCTGCTAGCATCTTCTTTTATCCTCTAGAATGTTATGTATGCATCAAGTTTTGCAATACACCTATACATATTCATTCCCTGGCTCCACCCCTCCCCGCTTCATATGCTAATCATCTTATCAGTCCTTTGCACCTGAGCAGTTGTCTCTGGTGGTCATCTTGGGGGTCTCGGGGGTCCCAAAGGATGAAGTAAATTGGTCTTCCTCAGAGCTGACCTTCTCACCCTGCTCCCTTATGCATGCTTACTGATCCTTTGGCCACAGTCCAAGCCACTAGGCCAGTTTCATCTGGTTCCAGGGGCCCCAGGACCCTCGTTATCTCAGCATCCTTGGCAGTTTTGCGTACTTGTGTCCTATTCTTGTTAAGCATCCTTCCCCTTATCAGGCATCCTTGCATTTCTTCTTGCCGTTCTTCCACCGTAGTCCTGTCCTTTTCCTTCTCAGGCAACTAATACAGTAAAAGGCGCAGCAAATATTCAGCAATACACATCATCTAAATGCCTATTCTTAATACCTTCTAATTTCTGTGATTAATATCCTCTAGTTTCTAACCCCATGTTTCACTGGTAGGCAGGAGATGTGTAGCCCTGGTTCATGCCTGAAATGTTTTGGTTTTCTGAAATTCTTTCCCCAGGGAATTTTCTGTAAACAAGAGACATGTTTTTGTAACTGTAACTTTTTTTACATTCCTTTCCCTAGGAGGGACTTCTTGATGTCCCTCTGGCCTGACCAATGTGATTGAAGAAGTTTGTCTTTGTTTCACCAATTGAATCGGTCTGTGTAGAATAGTATAAAAAGGGAGACACAGCCCAAAAATAAAGGAGTCATTTTCAGCCTTCTGAAGTCGGAGTCTGTGTCGTTGTGGTGTATAACAGCGTCAGGGGTGCGTGTCTACAGTGTAGCAAAAAAACCTGAACATGGCCGGGAGAGGCTCCCTTGGAGGGAGAAGGGGCTTGGCATCCCGGGTTTTCCCCTGAGGCACGTGAGCAGATGGTGAAGGTCCATTTTATATGAGGTAGGATATTAATAAGGTCCTAGTGTGTTATAGATGAATCAGCCAATTTAATGATAAAAGAAATTTATTAAATAATCAAAGTAAAAATTGGAAAAAGCCACAAGCAAAACAGCGCCGAGCCCAGCGATCGGTGCTGGGTGAACTGGGTACGGACAGTTCCGTACCCCTGTAGTCCACAAAATACTGCTTTCACAGGGTCTTTTTTATACTATTTTCAGACTTCGCAGGATACTGGGGGGGGGGGGGGGGGTGTCTTCCTGTTTCCTCTTGTTGATCTTGTCCCTTTTTCACATATTAATGTATGTTCTTTCTTGTAGCTGCTTCTGACAAAGAGTTTTCTCAGAATACCCTTCTCACTGGAATCCTGTTCGATAGTAATCCCCTCGAATATCTTTTTCTGGTGACGAATATTCATCTTATCGTTAATGCATATTGCTGGGGTTTCGCCAGATGAAAAAATCCTCTGGAATACCCTTGAGACAGGAATTCATCCCTGGTAGCGAATACCTTTCCTCTTATCACCTGGTGCATATTGCTCTCTCCTGTCACTCGGTTTCCATTAAAAGATACTGTAGTTTTTATTCCTTAGCACAAATTTATTTTAAATCATATCTTACATAGTGCAATAGCTGCTCTTAGGAGCAGAGCTTCACTCACAATAGGAGAAGGCAGCAGGAGACAGCCCTGCAGTGATGGCAAATTCTCTCCACAGCAACTGCGGCCTGTCACCCCTCCGATGCCAAGAGAGCAAGAGAGCTAGGAGCTGCACTCATCCCCCTTTCCCCCAGCCCAAATCCCGCGGTATCTCTGCCCCTCCAAGAGAAACCCCTCAGATAAGAGAAGTGCAGCCAGGTTCACTCCTCCCCCTCCTTCCTGAGTACACCTTTTTTCTCTCTAAAGTACCTGGTCGTTATTGTCTCTTAACAAGGAATGGGACAAAATTCCCTGAGAGAAAGAAATAAAAGGAAAAATCCTAACCCCTAACAGGCAGGGAGAGATCACTTACTGATGACCATCACGGGCAAAACAGACTTGACTTGGATATTAACTGAATTTATAACTAACCAAATCAGATCAAGATAATGAGAAATAAAATAAATCTTGGACCTCCATGGGCTGCAAGAGCACAGCTGCTTCACCATGGACTTCAGCATGGGCTGCAAGGGAATCTCAGCTCCAGTGCCTGGAACACCTCCTGCCCCCCCTTCTGCACTGACCTTGGTGTCTGCAGAGTTGTTCCTCTCACATAGTCTCACCCCACTCTTCTCTGGCCGCAGTTATGACTGTGCAATAACTATTTATTTCTTCCTAAATATGTTATCACAGAGGCGTTACCACCATTTGTACTTGGCCCAGCCTTGGCCAGCAGCTCGTCTGTCCTGGAGCCACCAGGCATTGGCTCTGCTGGACATGGAGGAAGGAAGCTTCTAGCAGCTTCTGACAGAAGCCACCCCTGTATCCCCCCGCTACCAAAACTTGGCCATGCAAACCCAATACACCATCTAAAAGCTGATTTATACAAAATAGGAATAGGAGAAAATATTTACCATGTGAGTTTATCTTTTTTGCCTAGTAGATGGTTCATATATGTTATAAATGAAAAAAGGCCAATTATAATAAAATAGAATTTATTATCAGATTGCCAGCGAAAAAGCCACAAATTGACTAAGCCAATACCGAAATTGATCAGAGTCACAGAGGAGGAAATAGGCAGTGCACACTGGGTGAGACCCTGTGTGTGTCCCGTGACACAGCACCCCCCAGGTCTCACACCCTCTGCCCCCCTGCTTGCCAGTCTTATACTTTTTCCCCTCCGAACAAGTCAAGACATGTTAGGCAGCACGGTGGATTAGTGCAAACATGTTTGGGAGTCCTGGTATCAGGGAGACTTGAGGAATGTGGAGCTGGCTCCTTCTGTTCAGTCCTGCATTTCCATAGTTCTTTTCTGATGCTGATCTCCTTGGCCTGTCTGAGCTGTGGATTTCCTGGGTGTCTGATTGCTCTCGATGGCTCTGCTGGGGCCTATTCTTCTGAGATGTGGCACACCTGGTTTTCCTCTATTGATATGGTGATCCCTTTGTCTTCTTCCCCTATTCGGATGCCCTGGGCTGAGACCTGCTTTTCTGACAGAAGCTGTGTAACTTTTACCACCACCCTCACCCGTGAATATTAAATGTATAAAATACAATTTGTGAACTTAAATCAACAGAAACACTGGGATAAAAAAGTTTGTGAGGCTGCCATTCAGTTCCTGCCTGAGCTGGCAGCCCCTGGAAACACACAGTTTCTAAAACATTGTACTATAGGGAACTCATTTTCCCTTCCCCATCACCAATATTACTTAAATTATTATTATATTTTGGGAACACGGATTAATATTTACTACAATATAGAACCTATAATGGTAATTTTTCTGACACTTCAGGATCCATTCATGAAGGTACTTTAATAGACTCGCTGACTTTCATGTTTGTTGGGTGATTTTCTCACATAATTTTCTTGTGATGGTTTGTTTTGATTACTTATGAAACAGAAGTATATATGTTTTGTTTCTTAAAACCTTTTTGTTTTGATTGCTAGCAAGGGGAAACTGCACACTGCTCTGATGTCCTCACATGTTATATAAAGCTTTCAAGTAAGCTCAGGCTAAAACTTAGCCAGATGCTGTACCTGTGTCAGTCCTGGTGGGCTAGAATATATTACTTCTCACAGGGACTGTTGTTATCTGACTCCAGAGAGAGGAGAAACAAAAGCCTAATTATTGCTTCCAAAAATCCTGAATTCTTTCTATACATCAACTCATGAACAAACTGTAGGACATAAAATTTTGCTCTCTGGATGAGAACAGAGAGACCCTTTTCTATTCTAGTCACTGCAAAATCATCCCTCAAAGCTTTTCTGGACTGTAAAGTGTTTTATCAGTCAATGATCTTCATTCAGATTTAGGAGCTGTGACTGTTCTAATGAATGCATTTGCATGTATGAGACTTGGGCCAACAGCATATAGCTCAACATATTCACATAAGTACAAATTATGATTGTTAGTTATGCCATAGCTTGTTAAATTTGCATTTGATTCTGGTAGTTGTTCCAAATTGCTATCTGTCTGTATTTAATTGTATACAAACAAATGTGGTTTTGCTTTAAATTGGTACAAATATTTCAAATCTTGCTGGGCATATTATAAGCAAATAAGTTGAAGAACAGTAAAGCACTGAAATGGGAAAGAAAGCAAAACACAAAGCTACATAATTTTTATAGGTACAATGGTAACTGATTTGATAAAATGGTTTTAGTTTTCTGAGGTTTTTTTGGTGGTGGTTGTTTTTTCTTTGTTTTTTGGTGGGTTTTTTAAAGTGAATTTTAACTTAACCAAATGGAATTACTTAATTTTTTACTGCAGCTGCTATAGAAATGCGTGCACAGCTACTCTTTTGGTAAACAAAGTCTAGTAGCCAGATGGCAATAATATTTAAAAGATTGAGTGATATGATTTTGGAAGCATCTGTGTCTTGGTTTGGAAAGACAGGTATCTGCCAGGGAAACTGAGGTTCCCCTAGGATGGAGAATGCCAACCCCTCACACCCCGACGAATTATAATTTTGCAATCAAGTGCTCTCAGGCAAAGATGTTGGGAATAGGAATAACAGTTCTTTACTAGGAGATATTAACAATACAAATATGATAGGAAACAAAACCACCCAACCAACCAAACAAATAAACAAATAAACAATAATTTTAGAAGAAAACCCTGACAAAGTCAGAGTTTCAATGTGACCCTGTGATTCAGGATGTTAAAAACAGTCCAAACGTAAACAGTCCAAACACTTCTGAAATGGCAGACGTGATCCTGTTGGAGCAGAGATGATTCTGCGAAGAAAATCGGTTCAGGGACGGCGAGGAGGGAGACAGGATCGCGAGCACAGGAGACGAAGAAGCTCTTGCCACACCGCAGGGAAGGAAGCGCCGAGCACCCAGCTCCTGCCGCAGGGCCGAACCGCCAACCCCTGGCCACCTCCCCTCCCCCCCACCCCCCACCGCCAGGGCATGAGATGTATAGAAATGCAAATGCACCGCACAGGCTGGGGAAGGTAACAATGGCCTATCAAGGTGGGTCATCAGGCCCCAAAACAGATGTAAATAGAATATACAAAACCCGGCTCCACAACCCAGGACATTATCCACCCCTTATTCTATTACCATCTGTATCATACCTAAATTAATAAACTCCACTATACAGAATGAACCCTCACACTCAGTTCTCACTTAGGATTAGGTTTTCCTGTGGTACACAACTGGTTTTCCCATCTTTCTGCATTACCCACCAAGTGTTACCAGGTCCTTGAGCAAAAACAATCCCACGGGTGGGTTCACCTTTGCCCAAGGTGGGGTTTACCCAAACAGTCTTTCCTAAGATACCTCTCATATGTACCACAGGGACTTTGTCTCCATCCACTGTGTGCAAAGGGGTAGACTGGGCAGGACCAGCTCGATTGCTAGAGTCTCGGGTGTTGACCATCCAGGTGGCCTTTGCTAAGTTCACTTCCCAATTTTTGAAGGTCCCCCCGCCAAGTGCTTTCAGGGTGGTCTTAAGCAGTCCATTGCACCGTTCAACTTTCCCGGCAGCTGGTGCATGATAAGGGATGTGATATATCCATTCAATGCCGTGTTCCTTAGCCCAGGTGTTTATGAGGCTGTTCTTGAAATGAGTCCCGTTGTCCGACTCAATTCTCTCAGGGGTGCCATGTCTCCACAGGACTTGTTTTTCCAGGCCCAGGATGGTGTTCCGGGCGGTGGCATGAGGCACAGGATAGGTCTCCAGCCACCCAGTGGTGGCTTCCACCATGGTCAGCACGTAGCGCTTGCCTTGGCGGGTTTGGGGCAGTGTGATGTAATCAATCTGCCAGGCCTCCCCATACTTGTACTTGGACCACCGTCCACCGTATCAGAGGGGCTTCACCCGCTTGGCCTGCTTGATGGCAGCACACGTCTCACAGTCATGGATGACCTGTGAAATACTGTCCATGGTTAGATCCACCCCTCGGTCTCGTGCCCACTTATAGGTGGCATCTCTGCCCTGATGACCTGAAGCATCATGGGCCCACCGAGCTAGGAACAACTCTCCCTTGTGTTGCCAATCCAAGTCTACCTTGGATACCTTTATCCTCGCAGCTTGATCTACTTGCTCATTGTTCCGGTGCTCCTCATTAGCCCGACTCTTGGGGACATGGGCATCCACATGGCGGACTTTCACAGGTAGTTTCCCTACCCTGATGGCAATGTCCTTCCACTCATCAGCAGCCCAGATTGGTTTTCCCCTACGCTGCCAGTTGGCTTTTTTCCACCTTTCCAGCCAGCCCCACAGAGCATTAGCCACCATCCACGAATCAGTGTAGAGGTAGAGCTTCGGCAACTTCTCTCTTTCAGCAATGTCCAGGGCCAATTGAACAGCTTTGAGTTCAGCAAGCTGGCTTGACCCACCTTCTCCTTCAGTGGCGTGTGCAACCTGTCGTGTGGGGCTCCATACGGCTGCTTTCCACTTCCGGTTCATCCCTACGATGCGACAGGAACCATCAGTGAAAAGAGCATAGCGTGTTTCTTCTGCTGGCAGTTGGTTGTATGGTGGAGCTTCTTCAGCCCGGGTTACTTGCTCTTGTTCTTCTTCGTCAGTGAGACTGAAGTTCTCAGCTTCTGGCCAGTTGGTGATTACTTCCAAAATCCCAGGGCGATTCGGGTTACCAATACGGGCGCGCTGAGTGATGAGGGCGATCCATTTGCTCCATGTGGCATCGGTGGCATGGTGGGTGGAGGGAACCTTTCCTTTGAACATCCACCCCAACACCGGTAGTCGGGGTGCCAGGAGGAGTTGTGCTTCAGTGCCAATCACCTCTGAGGCAGCTTGAACTCCTTCGTAGGCGGCCAAGATCTCCTTCTCTGTGGGAGTGTAATTGGCTTCAGACCCTCTGTAGCTTCGGCTCCAGAATCCCAGTGGCCGGCCTCGAGTCTCACCTGGCACCTTCTGCCACAGGCTCCAGGACAGACCATGGCTCCCGGCTGCAGAGTAGAGCACATTCTTTACCTCTGGTCCCGTCCTGACTGGGCCAAGGGCTACTGCATGTGCGATTTCCTGCTTGATCTGGGCAAAGGCGTGTTGCTGTTCTGGGCCCCAGTGGAAATCGTTCTTCTTGCGGGTAACCAGGTAGAGAGGGCTCACAATCTGACTGTACTCAGGGATGTGCATCCTCCAAAAGCCAATGGCCCCTAGGAAAGCTTGTGTTTCCTTCTTGTTGGTCGGTGGGGACATGGCAGTGACCTTATTGATGACCTCAGTGGGAATCTGACACCGTCCATCTTGCCACTTCACTCCCAGGAACTGGATCTCTTGGGCAGGTCCCTTGACTTTGCTCTTCTTGATGGCAAAACCGGCTTCCAGGAGAATTTGGATGATCTTCTCTCCTTTCTCAAAGACTTCCATTGCCGTGTTCCCCCACACAATGATGTCATCTATGTACTGTAGATGGTCCGGAGCCTCACCCTTTTCCAGTGCATCCTGGATCAGTCCATGGCAGATGGTGGGACTGTGCTTCCACCCCTGGGGCAGCCGATTCCAGGTGTACTGCACACCCCTCCAGGTGAAAGCAAACTGGGGTCTGCGCTCTGCTGCCACAGGAATGGAGAAGAAGGCATTGGCAATGTCGATGGTCGCGTACCACTTTGCTGCCTTGGACTCCAGCTCATACTGCAACTCCAACATGTCTGGCACAGCAGCGCTCAGTGGTGGCGTGACTTCATTCAGACCGCGGTAATCCACTGTCAGTCTCCATTCCCCACTGGGCTTACGCACAGGCCAGATGGGGCTGTTAAAAGGTGAATGAGCCTTACTGACCACCCCTTGGCTCTCCAGTTTACGAATCATCTCATGGATCGGGGTCACAGAGTCTCTGTCAGTGCGGTATTGCCGACGGTGCACTGTTGCTGTGGCAATTGGTACCTGTTGTTCTTCAACTCTTAGCAGTCCCACAGCAGAAGGGTCATCTGAGAGACCAGGCAAGGTATTCAGTTGTTTGATCTCTTCCGTCTCTACAGCAGCTACTCCAAAAGCCCAACGATATCCTTTTGGGTCTTTGAAATATCCATTTCTGAGATAGTCTATGCCGAGGATGCACGGGGCCTCTGGGCCAGTCACAATGGGGTGTTTCTGCCACCCATTCCCAGTTAAACTCACTTCGGCTTCCACTACAGTCAGCTGCTGGGACCCTCCTGTCACCCCAGAAATAGAAATGGGTTCTGTTCCTACATACCCTGATGGCATCAGGGTACATTGGGCACCAGTGTCAACCAAAGCCGTGTATTTTTGTGGGTCAGATGTGCCAGGCCATCGGATCCACACAGTCCAATAGATCCGATTATCCCTTTCCTCTACCTGGCTAGAGGCAGGGCCCCTCTAGCACTGGTTATCCCCTTCCTGAGCATACATACTAGAGGTTCCTTCAAGGGGATTCAACACAGCATTGGCAGCTTGGTTATAGGAGGCTGAGGCTACTTTCATTTTTGTAGATCCCCCTTGGCGATTGTTCCTCTCCTTGATCTCACGCACCCGTGCTGCCAGGACAGAAGTGGGTTTCCCATCCCACATTCCCATGTCTTCCCCATGGTCACGCAGATAAAACCACAGGTCAGCTCTTGGGGTGTACCCTCTCTCTCGAGCTGGGGGTCGTTGGGCTCTAACTCTGGGGCCTGTGACTCGCACTGGTGCCACATTGGAACTGTTTGTCCTCATCTCCTCCCTCACCCCCCTTATCTCGTCTTTGAGTTCTTTAACCACGGCAGAGATATGAGCCTGCATCGGGCCATTGATCATACTTTCATAATTCCTAAGCTTATTGGCAACAGACCCCACTGTCTCTCGATTGTCCTCAGCATTAATTGTTGCAATAAAGGTGGTGTACTGAGATGGCCCTAGATTTGCCAGATTCCACAACATCTGCCCTGTGCATTTAACCTTGTCAGGGTCATTATCATGCTGTCCACTCCTCCCAAAAAGTACCTCCAGCACCGCCACTTCCCTCAGCTGTTGGATCCCTTCCTCCAGAGTTTTCCAGCGCATTCTATGGTGGTGCTCCTGCATTCTTTCTTTGTGGATAAATCTCTCTCTCACACTCATTAAAAGCCACCCCCAAAGGGGAAGGGGTCCTGGCTCTCTTACAAATACCTGATTTATACCTGAGTCCTGGGTCAAGGGTCCCAAATTCCTTGCCTCACCACTGTCTATTTGCACACCAGTACCCATGAGATCCCAGACTCGAAGTAGCCAGGCTGTGTAAGCCTCGCGCCCCCGCCATACAATATCTTTTTGCAGGTTACGGAGACTTTCATACGACAGGGACTCGGTGATGATCTGAACATGTGATTCCCCTGCAGATTGTGAGGGCCCTCCTTTCTTATTGTCTGGGTTTGCTGTTTTCACCTTAGATTTCTTTGTTTCCACAGGGGCAACTGCTGCTGGCTGTGACTGCCCCTGTGGTTCAGCTGGGACCTGAGCAGTTGTAATCTCTGTGGGTTTCATTGCTGCACCATCAGACTCTCTTTTGTCAGGGCAGGGGAAGGATTTCCCACTAGCTGGGGAAATGTACTCCCTCAGTATCTGGCCCATCTTCTCCTGCATCTCCTTAATCAGAGCCCCCACCCAAACCGGGTGGTTTATCTCTGAGGCAGGCTGTGGGGCAGGGGCGGGCTCTTGGGCAGCATCCTTATTCTCTGGGGTACTTATTAAGGTGCTTACCCAGGCCAATTTCCCCTTGTCTCTGAATGCCAAACAGAACAGGCATACCAGCAACACCAGCCACTGTATGATATCATTAGCACTCAGAGATTTGAACCCTTCAAAAACTGGTGGGGTGGACCCAAAAAGCTGTGTGAAGGGCTGGGAGAAAATTTCCCCCGGTGCCATTTCCTCACAATAGGTATCATTGTTAAAGTAACCCCAGAAGCACAGAGTTAGCCTATGATAGCTATGAATCCATGTGCTTGCTTTCCAGAGGAAGTTAAAAATCCATGAATTTCTCACCTTATTAATCCACAAAATAAACTGGATGCCAGCCACAGTAGCCTTAGTCATAGGACCCATATTTACATAAGGAGTAGCAAATGGCAGAAATACAGCCACCACCACGTGCCACCCAAACCAGGGAAAGCTAGACCACATTATTCTGGCCAGTGGGCTTTTATCTAATACCCAAGAACTGTTATTCCTCTCTCTCAATGCCCTCATGCCCCACGTTGGGCGCCAAAATCTGTCTTGGTTTGGAAAGACAGGTATCTGCCAGGGAAACTGGAGTTCCCCTAGAATGGAGAATGCCAACCCCTCACACTCCGACGAATTATAATTTTGCAATCAAGGGCTCTCAGGCAAAGATGTTGGGGAATAGGAATAACAGTTCTTTACTAGGAGATATTAACAATACAAATATGATAGGAAACAAAACCACCCAACCAAACAAACAAATAAACAAATAAACAATAATTTTAGAAGAAAACCCTGACAGAGTCAGAGTTTCAATCTGACCCTGTGATTCAGGATGTTGAGAGCAGTCGAAAAGTAAAGTCCTTCTGAAGTGGCAGATGTGATCCTGTTGGAGCAGAGATGATTCTGCGAAGAAACCGGTTCAGGGGCGGCGAGGAGGGGAACAGGATGACGAGCACAGGAGACGAAGAAGATCTTGCCACACCGCAGGGAAGGAAGCGCAGAGCACCCAGCTCCTGCAGCAGGGCAGCACCGGCGACTCCCGGCCACCTCCCCTCCCCCCCACCGCCAGGGCATGAGATGTATAGAAATGCAAATGCACCGCACAGGCTGGGGAAGGTAACAATGGCCTATCAAGGTGGGTCATCAGGCCCCAAAACAGATGTAAATAGAATATACAAAACCCGGCTCTACAACCCAGGACAATCTGACTGTAATATGCTATACTTTGCCTAGGTACCTTAAATTTAGTGCACAGTAGAAGACACTAAATGTGTTATTACTGCAGTGGCTTTAAAGAACAAATAGACCATTTTGTAGAATACAAATAATGCATATTAAAATTTCAGTTGATTCTTTTTTATAGATGATCCAAATTGCTGTCAGACTGTATTTACTTACACATAACCAGATGTGCTTCTGCTCTAAATCAGGATAATGATTCCAAATCTAGTTATGCATATTTTAAACAACTGTTAAATACTATACTTCAAATAATTTCTGATTTCAGGAAGACCTAATTTTGCTAATAGGTCCTTTCCTCACCCTTATTCCATTCTGTCCTTCTACTTGAAAGGTTAAAACTTGGTATATTTTTGCTAGCTGCTGTATGAGTGAACAACTGCTTCTGAGCGAAGAAGGAAAATAGGGTTTTTTCAGGGTACAGATGCCCAGCATACTCTGCTGATGTTTGTATATTTTTAATCTCTTGAGTAATTGTTTGCTAGGGAGGAGCTGCATAAGAAGCTGTGAGGGAGCACAGCTGGGACAGCTGATCTAAACTGGCCAAAGGGATATTCCATATCATACAATGTCATTCCCAGTATATAAACTGGGGGGAGTTGGCTGGGAGGGGCCAATCGCTGCTTGCAGACAGGCTGGGCATAGGTCAGCAGGTGGTGAGCAACTGTATTGTGCATCACTTGTTTCTCTTGAGTTTTATTCCTCTCCTTCTCTCCTTTTCATTACTATTATTGTTATTATAATATTTTATTTTACTTCAATTATGAAACCTTTCTTATATCAACTGTCATGGTTTGACACTGGCCCAACACCAGGCACCCATGAGAGTCGCTCGCTCACTCTACCTGCCACAGCTGGGCAGAGGAGGGGAAAAAATTAACAAATGCTTCATGAGCAAGATAAGGACTGGGAGAAATATTTCAAGGCCAAAGCAGGCTCAACTTAAGTTGCAAAGTGAATTTATTACTAACAAAATCAGAGGAGGATAATGAGAAGTGAAATAAGCCCTTAAAACACCTTTCCCCCCCAGCCCCTCCCTCCTTCCTACCAACAGCGCAGGGAGACAGGGCATGGGGGTTTTGGTCAGTTCATCACCGAGATTTTCTTTCACTGCTCTGGGAGAGGAATCCTTCCCCTGTGAAGCTGTGGGGTCCCTTCCACAGGAGACAGTTCTCCATGCATTTCTCTGGTGTGGGTCCACTCTCACGAGCAGCAGCCATACTACACCTGCTGCAATGTGAACTCCCCCCACAGGCAGACAGTTCTCCCAAAACTGCTGTGGTGTGGGTCTTTGTTTCAACAGGCTGCTCCAGCCTGGAAGCAGGGGCCTCCTCTCTCCATCGGGTCTTCCACTGGATCACAGCCTCCTCCAGACATCCACATGCTCCAGCATGGGCACCTCCCCCACAGGCTGCAGGTGGATCTCTGCATCCCCCGTGGATCCATGGGCTGCAGGGGGACAGCCTGCTTCACCATGGTCTTCACCACAGCTTGTAGAGGAATCTTGGCTCCGGTGCCTGGAGCACCTCCTTCCTGTCCTTCTCCACTGACCTTGGTGTCTCCATGCTGTTTCCCTTACATGTTCTCACCTCCTCCTCCTCTTCTCTGACTAGAAGCAAAAACCTTGTGACTTTGTTTTGATTTTCTTCTTAAATATGTCATCACAGAGGCATTACCAACCTCTCATTGGCCCAGTTTTTGGCCAGCAGCATGTCCATCTTCAGAGCCATCAAGGATTCGCTCTGCTGGACATGGTGGGAAGCTTCCAGCATCTTCCCACAGGAGACATCTTTGTAGCCCCCTGCTACCAAAATCAGGCCATGCCAAACCAATACATCAACCTACATGGTTACCTTTTTCCACTGGGGGGGTGGGGAAGGGGAAGTGAATGAGCAACTGCATAGTGCTTAGTTGCCAGTTGGGGTTAAACTATTACATAAATACTCATAACAGCACAAAATTAAGATTAAAATATCCTTCTTGTTGCTTTATAGAATGTTATAATCAGGTTCAAAATGAGAAAGACTGACAATTGTTTTGTTCTTCTGATTGCATTTAAACTGTGTGTGTATGTGCACACGTGTGTAATGGTGGGAGTGAAATATGTTCTTTTCTTCTGCAGTGCTTTCTTGGTACAGTCTTCTTAGCATCTGCAGTCTACTCCAATCAGGAATGCATAGCAAGCAGCAACCTATGCATTCCTCTAAGCTGTCAGGCAATGCAGTGATGCTCTGCTTTAAAAAATTCTCATGGCAGTGTTTGGGTTGCCCATCAGAGCAGCCTGCATGTGTGTTGGATGAGCAGAAAGGCCCAGCCCATTGGAGTCTCTTGGCCTTTCAGAATGATAGTTGTCTACTGTGTAAATAAAAAAGGAGGGATAGGAAACCCTTGGGCATCCTTTCATATCAAGACAGTGGGCTATGTGAGTCTCTCTACTCATAGCAGATAAGACTACATTAAGGCTCTGTTTGGACAGCAAGGGTATCTCTGTTTTTTTGCGTTTAGATCTATTTGAAGTTTGGAACAAGGAAAATATACCAGTTGGAATTTTGTTCCTAACATCCTAAAGTAGCCTGTAGGGGTACTTCTGTGTTGTCATAGCCCCCAAATCTTCCTAACATCAAAATGATCTGAAACCTAATTCTAGAGCAAATGTCTGCCTGCATAATTCTGAATGTCTAGTTGAGGTAAAGCTTGTTTTAGCTAAGTATACTGAAATATCCTTTGCCTTACTTTGCACTTGCCCTTCAACAAAGCAGATTATCACTTGCTCCAAAGGAGGTTTAAAGTAGTGTTTCCAGAAGGCATCACTGAAGTAATGCAGAATAGATTCATTACCTTTTACTCAGTCTGCTTTAGAAGTATGTAATTAAAGTCAAGATGTGAGCTGTGAAGCATACATGCTAGTACTTACTGCCTTCTAGACTAAATGACCAGTCGTTTTGTCACTTGGAATAACCATATTCATAATATGTTTTCTGAGTTAGGTATAGGGAGGATTGGTGACAGTCTTAAGACTTTGACATAGGAGCACATTTTAAAGTATTTTCTGAAGGACATGAAACATTTTACATACATTGGTCCAACACGTGACTCCAAAAAAACCTTTTTTCTCTATTTTAAAACTCTGTTTTCTTTCCTCTGAAGTCATCGGCTATTGTGAATGAAATGATTAATAATTACATAGTAAGACTTTATTACTACTTAGTGTCCTCTAGCAGAAAGAATAAAATTTGTTATAAAGGCCACTGCTGTAATGCAAGTATTCATATTTCCAGTGGCAGGAGTGACCTGAAATAGGTTTTCTACCAGTTGTCCAGATATGATTCCCTTTCCACTTCCTTTCATATCAAAACAATGTAAAACTATAGATTAGGCCATGAAACCCAGGAAATAAACTATGTTATTAGTTGCAGAGCAGATGCTTGTGACTTTTGGTTACCCCACCTAAAGTCCTGGGGTTTTTGGTCTAGAATAGTCTATAAGCTGTTCATTTGGGATTCTGTCAAACAGAACACTAGGGAGAAGGCCTAATAAAATGTACAATGTTTTTCAAAGACAGTAATGCTACTTAAGAGTACATAATATCTGAACAGGCAATGAAAAGCATATAATTCTGTACATTATACAGCAGCATTAAATATACATATTAGTAAGGGAGCAGATGCTGTAGTTCTGAAACTGCCATGTAAAATAGTGGTCTTTCACAGAAAGGTACTGCCTTATGTTAGACTCCTTCTGTGGTAGTTTGGGAAGTGATTTTTTCAAGAAAGTTATAATAAAACCAGTCAGTGACTAGGCATGAAAATTGACAGCTAATATAGCCATTGGGGGGGGTGATACATCTCTGTGAACACACAGGGTTAAATATCAGAGGAATCCCGGGAAACTTCCCTTTTCCTCCCTGCCTTGGAACAGGTAACTGGGCTGGTCCTGCTTCACCACGGGCCCCCCTTTGGTCCTGGTGCGGCCCGGCCGGACTCTGCCACTGCTGTAGCCCCCAGGCCCAGTGGCTGCCAGCGGGGAAGGGGAAGCCATGGCTGTTAACATCCAGCCGACCCTAAAGCCTACCCTGCTGCCGGCCAGGCTGAGGGAGATGTCCCCCGGGCCCCTGGGAGGAGCTCTGAACCAGGGCTGGACCGGGCCCACCCCATGAAACTGAGGGGGGGTAAACCCAGCCACATCCTGGCTGCCGCTGCCATTCCTGAGCCCCTTCCCCCCCATCCCCGCAGCTTTGAAATCCTAGCGGCTGCAGAGATCACATGACCATCTGCAGGCCTGGGTGAGATGTTAACTCTTTCCTTGACAGATGAGACTTGCAAAAGCACTGGCCCTTCTCTGAGTGAGGACAGAGTGATTGAACCGTAAGGAGATACAGCATGAAACTGAAGTCAGCGAGGAGAGAGTAAAAGTCCTAAACTGGAGGAAGATTGAGGAGTTGCCTAGTTTGGGCTGGACTTCTTTTATGAGGCCATGGAGAATGGACTAAAATTTCCCTGTAACATATAGAATACTTTTTAGGGGGATGGAAAGTTCTAGTCATAGCCATGGACTGATATAGCTGTAATCCAATGGAGAATTTTGAACAAAGGAAGATAAAGAGACGCCCTCTGCCCCAAGGGAAAAGAAGACCTCTGTTCCTTGAGATGAAGATGATTTTGGAGATAGATGAAGAGAATTTTTGTTTTATGCTAGAAGAGGCATCCTTAAACGGTACCCTAAAATAAGCTGATATGGCCCATGAGTGCAGCTAACGGGAAAGTTACCAAATGGGAGGGATTTCACGGTTTGCAGAATTCCCCCCGGGCGGCTGCAGATTCATGACATGGGAGCCACCGGAGGACTGTTTTCTGGTGGTGATGTCTCCGTGGGAGTTCTAAGAGAAACTCCTCTCCATAATGTTATAAATGAATAACGCCAATTATAGTAAAATAGAATTTATTGCCAGATTGCCAGTGAAAAAGTCACAGGCTGAAACTGGCAAAGCCAATGCTGAAATTGACCAAATTCAGGGGAGCGAGGAAATAGACAATGCAGGGAATTGGGTGAGACCCCATGAGGTGCTACGCAGCACCTCACTCCCCAGGTCTCACCGGGGTCTGCCTCCAGGCCCGCTGGTTTTATACTTTTTAGCTCAGTGTGTTATAAATTGGCCAGGAGACCGGCTCCTTTGAAAAGGCCTTTATTAGAAATCAGCTCTGGGTAGGGGGCCCGAGGGGCTGCGCACGCCGCCGCTGCTCCCAGTAGACACCACGGAGGAGGAGGTGCAGTCGAATCTGCTGCTGCGGCTGCTGCTGCAGAGTCGGGATTCCTTCCTCACAGGGGTTCCCATAGAATCACTTTGGCTCGTGTGGTCCAGGGGGGTCACCTCTCTCCAGTTCCTTTCAGGTCATGGTGAGAAAGTAACAAAAAATACCTGCTACTTGCAGGTAGCTGGATGTGTGCCTCGCACAGTTTTGTCCTTCTTAGGTCCAGTTTCTGTGTCGGCTCGCTGTCCCAGGGGCTTTTCTAGCTCCAACTGGACTCCCGGCCGCAGCCAGGCACCATGGGAGCTCTCTCATCTCCATACTAGGCAGTGTCCACAGCTTGACGGCAGGCGGCAGGGAGCAGCCGGAAGCAGCAGGGGGCAGCAGGAAGTGGCGGGGGGGACGACAAGGCGGCGGCGGCGGGCTTTTAGTCGGTGGAGAGGGGAAAGCCCAGGATTTAGGGAGAAAGGGTACAGAACTTGGATATAACGAGCAGAAATTCAGGGTACAGACCCAACACGAACAGTCCAAAACAGGCAAGCAACAGTGCAACCCCAACTTTACAGCAAAACAGTACAACAGCACAACCCAGAAGTGCACAACCCGGGGCCATCAATTTCTTTCAATCCCCCCTCTATTTCTTTGATCGGGCTTTTGCCCGCATCAATTGGCCATGTCTGATTCAAGGGAATAAATCTGTTTTAATTCCTGGTATTGGTTATAAATTCTTTTTGCTGTGCTTAGTTCTTTTTCTTGGGGTTCTAATCTAATTGTATTTGTAGGTTCCTGAATCTTTACTTTAGGGATTTGGAGACTAGCTTGAACAGTAGTGGCTATAGTTCGAATTAGACAGGGAAGTATGCAGGGGAGAAGTAGGAGACTGACAAAGGCACTTATTGCAATGAACACTACTTTTTCCCACCAGGTCCCTTTAAAGGACCAGAAGTTGTCCCACCAGTCCATATTAATTAAGGGCTTCCATTCCTGGGTACTTACATATGCAATTTTTTGCATTTCGTTGGAAATACTTTTTTATTACCTTACTTTCATAATCGACTGCTGGTTTGATTTGATACACTACTGCTCTTATCTGTGCCAATTGGTTACTGATATGATCAAGGGCAAGGGCTGTTTTGTTTGATATTCTTTTTAATACTGCATGTAATCTGATAATTTTATTCAACATGTAAATTGGAGTTCGGCACCTCCATGATCTATCTTGTGTCCAAGTTGCTGGCCTATATGTTTTTACTATTTTTTTTGGTGTCTGTATTTTACTTTTCCATGTTTGTGTGCTGCCCCTCCTCCTCTTTCGGTATTTTCTTTTTAAATTTTCATATAAGGGTATGCCTAAATGGTTTGGGAGGGAGAAGGCTGCTTTGCTGATTCCTCTGGTGCAGCTACCCGCCCAATCTCCTGTGAGATGGATGTAGGTTTGGTCGTCACAAATCCAAAAGAGGTGTTTTGGGGCTTTCCAGGATGTGTTTTGTGTGTCATAGGGGTGTTCCCAATATTTTGAAATTTCTCTGATTCCCCAAAAAAGATTGGTCCCTTTATTAGTGCACTCATGTAGACCATAACTTTTATTACAGACGCACCCTGATTATTTTTTCCCAATAGACCAGTATTTTTCAGGTTCCCTGGGGATCCATTTTTGTTTTAACTCTTTGATCAGTGGGTACCTTTTACAAGCCATTCTTCCTAGGAAGGTTTTATACTTTTTCCCCATTATTAACTTCCATCTCAGGATGTCTGGGGGCGATAAGCTTGTCCCTTCCCAGGGCCATACATCACACATTTGTGTGCTTTTACATATCCAGCAATTTGTTATATTTAATTTATGGCTGATTCCCTCTACCAGATCGACAAATAGACTTTTCCCAAGGGGTTCATCTATTTCATTCCTTTTTACTACCAGTGGTTTTTCTTTTATCAGATCTGCTACTCCCTCTGTATTTTTTAACTCTTTAAAACAGAACCACTCTCTGATAGGGCACTCCCCAGTCAGGCACTGCTTAAATGTGGCAGCATTTTTTGCAATCCAATATTGTTTTTCCTCTTTTTTACAGGTGGATAATTGGGTCATGTCAAAACATGTGGGATTCACATGGGTGTGAACTCTCACAAGGGATTGTAGATTCTCCCCATCACTAACTGAATGACAGCATTCGGAGCAAGCCCCATCTGTAAACTTGCTTATCAATAGGACTACTATCAGTCCCTCCAAGAGTCCAGTATGAACCATTCTATTTGTGGATCCTTTGGTCTCACCTGGCCTTGCCTCTTGGGTCGGGGGGTTCTTTCTCCTCATCATATCAATAGGACTACTATTAGTCCCTCCAAGAGTCCAGTATGAACCTGCCCCCATCTCGCTCTGAGGGTTCTCTTTGGTCTCACCTGGTCTTGCCTCTTGGGTCGGGGAGTTCTTAGGCTGGATTTGTGGAGTTCTCCCTTGTTTATTCCCACCTTCCATCTTTTTCTTAGTTTTAGTTAGCTCCCTTTGGGTGTGCCCTATGAGAGATTTAATTTTTAAATTAAGAATTACTGTTACTTATTACTTTTACATTAACACTTTGTGACTCATTATAACAATTTATAACATCGGATTTAACCATTATTTTACATTTTTATATTAACACTTTTTAACCTCTTATAACAATGTGGATTTTTAACAATGGTAACGACAGCTTGTAATAACTGTTTTTGTCCCTTATTGGCTTTAACTGGTTTTTGGTTGTTTCCTGAGAGTTATTTTGAGGGTGTCTGGATCTCGAGTGGCAGTCCACTCAGAGGGAACTCTTGTTGGGGTTTCAGGGTCAGAGGGATCTGACCCCTTGTTGGGGTCAGAGGGATCACTTGGGGGTGGTAATGGTCCTTTCACTCTAGTGATGTGGGTCCAGCCCTTTTCCTGGGTTCGCACTGCAGTATGGGTAGTGAGCAGAACTTGGAACGGGCCTTCGAATTTAGGGGTTAGTGGGGTGGTATTCCAGGACTTAATTAAAACCCAGTCTCCTGGTTTTATTTGGTGCATGTCAGTGTCCAAGGGAGAGGTTTGAGGAAGATACCCTCTTCTTTTAAGATCTGCCAATGTCTTTCCAATTGTTTACATATTCCTGGGTAGCGGCCTCTCCTTCTAAATAATCCCCAGTGCTATAGGGGGTCAGTAAGAAGGGGAGTCCAAACATCATCTCATATGGTGAAGCCCCTAAGTCAGATCTTGGTCGGACCCAGATTCGCAGAAGGGCCAGGGGCAGACACTTGAGCCAATTCATTCCTGTTTCAGTTATCAATTTAGTTAATACATTTTTGAGGGTTTTATTCATCCTCTCAACTCTCCCTGAACTTTGGGGATGCCAGGGTGTATGCAACCGCCACCTGATTCCTAAGGCTTTAATGACATCATGTAGAATTTTGGCTACAAAATGAGGACCTCGGTCTGAATCAATATTATTCACTAGCCCATACCGGGGGATGATGTGTTCCAATAATATTTTTATTACCACTTGTGCCGTTTCCCTTTTTGTAGGAAAAGCTTCCACCCAATGGGTTAAATGATCAACTATAACAAGTAGATACTTGTAACCTTGTACTGAAGGCATTTCAGTAAAATCTATTTGTATATTTTGAAAGGGTCTTAATGCTATTTGCCTTCCTCCTTAGGTACTCTTCCTCATTGCTTTCTGATTCACCTTTTGGCATATAAGGCACCCTTCAGTAACTGCTTTGGCCAGATTATATACTCCAATACATAAATATTCTCTTAAGAAATGATCACATAACCCTTGGGTGCCCCAGTGGGTCAGACTGTTTATTTCTGTTAGCATTTTTCGAGCTAGGGCTTTATTTAAAAACTTTCCTCTATCTGGGGTTAACCATTCCCCTTGCTTCCCTTGGTGCAGCCCTAACCTCTTTATTTCTCTCAACTCATGTTCATCATATATTGGTTCTTTTTCTTTGTCAGCTGGCAAATCAGTCACAGTCAAAATCTTTATCGGCTCCCCCGGGTTTTGGGCTGCTAACTTGGCAGCTTGGTCAGCTGCTCGATTGCCTCTTCTTTCAAAGGTATCCCGTTTTTGATGTCCCTTGACATGCACTATTGCAATTTCCCTGGGTTTCATAAGGGATTTTAATACCAACTTAATTAGTTCTTTATGTATCAAATCTTTTCCCTTGGAATTTAGGTAGCCTCTTTCTTCCCAAATTTTTTCCAAATGTGTGCACAATTCCAAAGGCATACCGTGAGTCAGTGTAAATTGTACCTTGATCTTGTTCTAACAGGTCTAATCCCCTTTTAAGAGCATAGACCTCACAGCACTGAGCGGACCAGCTCGAGGGCAATTTTTCTTTTTCTAAAACTTTTAAACTCTGTTTGTTGATACCCTCGACTATTGCATAGCCTGATATTCTCTTTCCTTCCACTATTTTAGATGATCCATCAATGAAAAACACCCTCCCATATGGCAGGGGTATATCCTCAAGGTCCTCCCTTACTTTTGTTTGCAGGTCCATGACTTCTAAGCAATTATGTTCCAGAGCGGGTATGGGCTCCCCTGAGAGGAATTGTGCAGGATTTAAGCTTTTGGATGTGATTAATTCTAGATTTTCAGCATTTGTCAGAATCACTTCATATTTTAGGATCCTTGAGTCTGTTAACCATTTTTGGGCTTTTTGACTCAACACTGCTCTGAGATCATGGGGTGTGTGTGCAATGATTTTTCCTTGTAGTGTCAGCTTTTGTGCTTCTTCTACAAGGACTGCTGTGGCTGCCACAGCTTGAAGACAAGCTGGCCATCCCCTTGCAACTGGGTCCAGGAGCTTAGAAAGGTATGCAACAGGCTTTTTGTGTCCCCCCCACTCTTGGGTTAACACCCCATAGGCTATTCCCTCTTCTGCATTTATGAATAAGTCAAACCCCTTCTTAAGGTCAGGAAGACTAAGAACTGGGGCTGAGGATAATTTGGCTTTTAAATTTTCTAACTGTTCTTCATTCTCAACTGTCCATTTTACAGGTTCAGGTTGGACCAGTTTTTCATATAGAAATTTGACACTTTGTGAGTATTTTTCTATCCATAATTTACAATAGCCAAATAGTCCCAATAGCTTTCTTACATCTCTTTTTGTGGTTGGAGCCGAGATGGACAGTATACCTGAGATTCTCTCAGGGCTTAGTTTCTTAAACCCTTCCCCAATGAGGTGTCCAAGATATGTTACCTGTACTTCTACAAACTGTAATTTGTTTTTAGATACTTTAAGGCCTTTTTCCCCTAGGAAATTCAGGAGTTTAATGCTGGCTCCCCTTACTTTATCTTGCTCCTCCCCTGATTAACTAGGTGGCTGGGGTCCCATTCCCCCTGGGTCCCATTCCCCATGGGTCCCATCAAAGGCCAGCCTGGTGCTGCCACCCCGGGGAACAGACCCTCCGAGGCCCCTCACCACCAGGGTTCTACAGTCTCCCACATTCTGCCCTTCCCCTTTTCCACCTGATTCCCTCCCTGGATCCGCCCGCGGGATCCCGTCCCCTGCCCGGGGCCCAAACCTGCTCCCCTGTTCCCAGACTCGCATCCCCGCGACATGGACCATGGCCATCTCCTTGGGGCTGAACAAGGCACCCCAAATAGAGTTCATCTCAGTCCAGGTGCAAACATTAGGATTCAGGAACCGATCCACCCAGCCAGCCACCCCCACCAGGTCCCCAACCAGGCCTCCCAGCTCTTTCTTAAAGCCCCCAACTTCTGAAGCTGTCAGAGGTGCATCCCCAGCTGCCCCACTAATCGGGACTTTCCTTAGGGGGAAGAGCTTTGTTCTTGACCTGGTGCCACAGTAGGGTCCTTTTGGGGTTTCTATATTATTGGCTGGCAAGTCCAGCTCCCAGTTGTGTGGGAGTGCAGGGACAGCAGATGGTGAAGGGGAGTGGCCTAGGCCAGTGTTAGGAGACGTCGAGGACAGAGCTGAAGAGTAAAAGGGGTTAGATTGAGGTGGTAGAGAGGGTGGAGCTGTAGGGGGTAATCCTGTTGGGGAGCAAGCTGAAGAAGGAATAGGGATCATGGTTTGGAGAGATGGGGAGGGGTTCACAGGTAAAGCTGGAGGGTTAGCAGGGACAGTTTGGGATATCCCAGGGTAAACGGGAGGAGGGGGCAAATAATCAAGAGGGTCCCAATGGTGACTGCTTTCCTCCCTTTTCTCTTTTTCATTTTTTCTCTTTCCCTCTTGTAGCTTACAAATCTTAGCTGTTTCACTTTCAGTTCTGTGTCTCTGCCAGCAGGCAGCATAAAGGATCTGCTCAGTATCTGAGTCCCCTCGGGATTTCAGATACTGGTTTAATTGCGAGCACATCCAGGGGTCCTTAGTTCCACACCATGGCCATTTTCCAGGTAAATTTAAAGTGGGCCAAACCTCAATACAATAATGAATCATTTTAACCTTGCTCAAATTTTTAGTGGCCTCATCAGTATCCCATAGTTCCAACATTTGTCCTAATGGACTATCTGGGGGAATGTTCTTTATCTTCCCCTTTTCCTCCTCAGGTGGTTTTTGCTTACTTATGTATCCTCCCATTCTCACTAGGAAATCTTCACTCACTCTACGAACACCCGTCAGTGGCCCCAGTGGCACCACTCCTGCCAGTGCTCAGAGTGCCCTGTCGGTAGCCTGATATCTCGCCCTTAGAGATTCAGTCACTACCCCAGCCAGCACCCCTTTCTCACTCACTCCACGAACACCCGTTAGTGGCTCCAGTTACCCGCCCTCAGGGACTGGCCACCACTCCTGCCAGTGCTCAGAGTGCCCTGTCGGTGGCCTGATATCCCGCCCTTAGAGATTCAGTCACTACCCCAGCCAGCACCCCTCTTCCTCTCCTGTATATCTATCGAGTTTCCATAAGTGGCCGGTCAACCTGGGCCCAGAGTTCCAGTCACCACTTACAGCCAGGACTCGGACGTACAGTGTGCGACTCACTCACTCTCCCTATTGTTAAATCCCTCGCACTTTGGGACTTCCCTAACTTTCATTCATCCTACACCCAGGCACCTACACCATGGGAGCTCTCTCATCTCCATACTAGGCGGTGTCCACAGCTCGACGGCAGGCGGCAGGGAGCAGCAGGAAGAAGCAGGGGGCAGCAGGAAGTGGCAGGGGGGGACGACAAGGCAGCGGCAGCGGGCTTTTAGTCGGTGGAGAGGGGAAAGCCCAGGATTTAGGGAGAAAGGGTACAGAACTTGGATATAACGAGCAGAAATTCAGGGTACAGACCCAACACGAACAGTCCAAAACAGGCAAGCAACATTGCAACCCCAACTTTACAGCAAAACAGTACAACAGCACAACCCAGGAGTGCACAACCCGGGGCCATCAATTTCTTTCAAGTGTACAAGTCTGAACATGTTAAAGAGTCTAGATACAAGTTTGAGCATGTTACAATGTCCAGGTATGGAGGGGGGCATGGAATCTCCCAAGGCTGGTGCCACTGCCTCTTCTGAATTTCTATAGCTTCTTTGTCCCTTGGTTCTTGCTGATAGAATCTCTTGCTGATAGAATCAGCAGGGTGCTCAGCCAGTAGTGATGGGTTTAGGTCCTTCTGAGAATCTCCTGATGGCTTGGCTGGATCCATTCTCTTGGGCTATCAGTTCTTATCAGATCTCAGCTGCACCTGGGTTCTGCTGTATTGCTATGTTAATGCTTTTGTCTCCTTCCCGGGTCCCGGGGGGGGGGGGGGGGGGGGGGGGGGCGGGGGGGGGGGCGGGGCGCCGGACTCCCTGTGCTGGGGAAGTGTCTCTGACATTCCTAAGAACTGTATATTACACCATTACCCACAAGATACATGTATATAAAATATAACTCATAGACATAAGCCAGTATACATCGAGATTATGTGTACAGATTTTCTTGTAAAGCTACTAGTTCAGTGCCCGCCTGAGCTAGTAGTTCCTTCTGAGGCTTTATAGACAAACTTATCACAAAGAACATATTCTTACACTTCACCAATATCACCAATATTACTTGAATTATTATTATATTCCAGGAACATGAATTAATATACACTACAATAAGAACTGATGAAAGACTATTTTACGGGTGGTGAAACTGACTGAAAATCACAGGTTTTGTCTCTTTATGTTGTCAGTGGGAAAATGAACAGTTTGTGGGGAGGGAGAAGTGTTTTGAAGGTTTCATTTTAATTCTCATTCTTCTTTTAGTGTGTGTTAATAAATCTATCTTTATACCCTTTCAGTTTGAGCCTGCTTTGCTTTTCTGCTAATCCTATCTCACAGTAGAGAGAAAGAGTGGGTGATTCTGGGAGACACTTGGATCTCTGCACTAAATTTGAGAAACAAAAATTGGCAAATGTGAAACCATTACACCTTCATACATAACAAATAGCTCATTTCAGCTCAATAGTCCATGAGAAACCAGATGAGATCAAGGAGGGGATAGTGTTCTAGCAACCAAAACTAGCAGAATGTGCCAAGATGTACTTTTAATAAAGCAACATTTCAGAGCTCTTGGAGGTAAATTCATAAAAAGGGATATTCATCTGTTACTTTGTATTCAAATTGACGAATTATTGATGCAAATGGACAAACAGACACATTTCAAGGCTGAGACAATAATAGATTTTGGTGCCTCTTCTCAAGTGGTAGATGTCTTGTATTTTACTTTTTTGTGTCACCAAAAGATGAAATAAAAACAAGTGAAAGCATACATGGGAACTGGCACTAAAAAGGTGAGCAATCTTATGGACATCTGTCACAACTCTCATCCTGAGATTCAGATTGCAGAGAAGAAGGATTTCTATGGAAATGGTTGATAATGTTTGCAGCTCCTCATATTTGTCTCACTCCTTATCAGAGGAGGAAACCTCCTGTTCAGATAAGTAAACAGGAAAAACTGGATGTAGGGAATAGTAATTCTTTCTACATAGTCTAATCTACCTTGGTATAGTGAACGAACTATTTAAACCCTTTCTCAACTGACAAATAACCAAATCAAGAGTGGTCAACCTTCTGGAAGCATGATGCTAGTTAAATGGTTCTTTTCCTTCCCATTTGTCTGAAGAGGGTATGGATAGATACTATTTTTTTAAATTTTTATTTAAAAAGTGGACAGTTCTGATATAGTACTCAGCTGCTGCTAAGTGTCAGAGCAGGGGAGATTTGTAGAAAGGGGTGAGATGTTGTTGCAGGGGACAAAACAAAATGCATTCTTTTTAGATACTTTAAATTTCTTTTGAACCATTTAAAATATAAAGGAAATCAATAGACCTCTATGTAAGGGCCCTGACTGAAGTATTCCAAATTTATTTTGATGAGAGCTGGGATACTGACAGTGGTAAAAGTTCAAGTCTCACTTTTTAGTTTATAGATCTTTGTTATCATAACAGAAGCTGGATTCTACAATTGAACTCTGTTCTGTTTGTGCCTTTCTTATTGTGATACAGAGAATTACTTCAAATACTAGCAAGTCTCTTAATTTGAGTATCTTGGGCAACACTGAAACTAATTTATATGTAATCTTGCCTCTTTCTTGCTATTTAAGGGCACTGTGATAACACAACCTTAGGTAGGTGACAATGATATGATGTAATAATCCAGTATGTTGCTGAATTTCATCTTAATCTGATTCAGAAAACAATTTCTAACCATTAGCAATAACATCAACAACTATGGTGAATGATTCTATTTCAATTTATCTACCAGCAAAGGACAAACACCCTTTCTATCTTTACGTGCGTCTGTTTGAGTTCACGTAAACACCTGATCCTCTGGGTGAGTGTAGGGGGAGTAAAGTCCATCCTACTATAAGTGAGGACCAGCTTTGGGGCCACTTGATGAAGCTAAATAGACACAAGGCTATGAGGCCTGATGACATTGTCATGACCCACTTGGTAGGGGCATGATGTTCGTTATAAATTCTCATCAGGCTGATCAAAGGACACTAATCCACATGTTGGGGAACTCCCATGCTTTTATTGTATAGTTGCCTTAACTCCAGCAATCAGCCCACTATGTAGACCCAAAAGTATTGGCTAATAAGCTCTATGTCCAGGTGGAGGCTGGTGACGAGTGGTGTCCCTCAGGGCTCTGTCTTGGGACCGGTGCTCTTTAATATCTTTATCAATGACATAGACAGACTAAGTGCACCCTCAGCAAGTTTGCAGATGACACAAAGCTGAGCAGGGCAGTTGACAGAACAGAAGGACAGGGTGCCATCCAGGTGGACATGGACAAGCTCAAGAAGTGGATCCATGAGAACCTCATGAAGTTTAACAAGGCCAAGTGTGAGGTCCTGCCCCTGGGTCAAGGCAATCCCAGATATGAGTACAGACTGGGAGAAAAACTCATTGAGGGTGGCCCTGTGGAGAAGGGAGTTCTGGTGGATGAAAAGCTGAACATGAGCCAAGTGTGTGGTTGCAGCACATAAGGCCAACTGCATCCTGGGCTGCATCAAGAGATGTGGCCAGCAGGTCAAGGGAGGTGGTTCTTCCCCTTTCCCCTCATGAGACCCCACCTGGAGTACTGCATCTAGCTCTGGGGTCCTCAGCACAAGAAAGATGTGGACCTGTTAGAGCAGGACCAGAGAGGGCCATGAAGATGCTCTGAGGGCTGGAGCACCTCTCTTATGAAGACAGGCTGAGAGAACTGGGGTTGTTCATCCTAAAATGAAGGCTGCAGGAAGACCTCACTGCAGCCTTCCAGTACTTAAAGGGGGCTTATAAAAAGGAGGGAGGGACTTTTTATACAGGCAGATAGTAACAGGACAAGGGGGAATGGCTTCAAACTGAGAGTAGGTTTAGATTAGATGTCTGGAGGAAGTTCTTTACTGTGAAGGTGGTGAGGCACTGGCACAGGTTGCCCGGAGAAGTTGTGGATGCCCCATTCCTGGAAATATTCATGGCCAGGTTGGATGGGCCTTTGAGCAACCAGATCTATTGGAACAATATGATCTTTAAAGTCACGTTCCATACCGGGATTTAAATCTACAGCGTGTTTTCTCATGGCCGTGCCTATCCACACATGCGCCTTACTATGCGCATGCGTTCTGTACCATGATTTTTGCTCTGCGGCGTGTTTTCTTCACGATTCACCATCCTGCTCCCATGCCTCAGTGGATGTGATGTATTCTCCAGTTTGTGACCATTCTGTGTTCCACGGTTCTCAAGACCACTGTCCCCATGACTCGCTCTGCCGTGCTTCCCCACAATTTGGGATCATGTTTGTGTTATGCCATCCGTGGTCCAGCCACACAACTTTGTATTTTCCCTGCTTGAGTTTTGTTTCCTGCAGCCAGCGTTCTTGTCAGTGGTTGTGTTTGCGTGCTTCTTTTCGCGTTTCTCCCGCAGCCCGGGCTGTGGTCGTCTCCTTTCACAATTTTGTGTATTCCATCTCTTAAGTCCTGTCTCACTGCCTGGTCCCATAGCTGGTTTGGCTCATGTCCTTTTTTTGCTGCAGACTTGGCCATAGCCTTCTGCAATCACGTGGGGTCACCACATGTTGCATTAATAAGCAGGACTTCATGCAGGAAAAGCCGATTCTGTATTCACATAACTCATTTTTATACAATTTTCACAGACCTCATGTTGAAATCCTATTGGCTAGTAGTTTTCTTGCTATTCAATTCATTGGTTAGTAACTGGTATTTTACCTTTCCATCAAATCTGTTTATTCTTGGATTGTTTGCATATTTTCTTCACTGATTCTCACGGGACAGATTCATTGTTTATGCAGGTGCCAACTTATTTTTCTCTCCAAGAATAGGTTCCTGTGTTAACAGACTTTTCATTGCTCTAATTCTTTCTTATGGGAATTTACAAGCTACTGCTAGCTTAGCTAGAGTAGCAGGGCCTAAACCATATTTTATAAGACCTTTCTTTTATAATATCTCTACCTGTCTGAAATATAAAATTAGTCAGCAATGTACTTAGGGGTTTGGTTTCATGTTAAGCAGCAGTCCTAACCCCTGAGTATTTTAGTAGGCAACCAAAGCCAACAAAATGAAGCATTAAACACGCTTCCACAATTATAACACCTACCAGCTTATCACAAATGCTAATATTTGTAGTGAAGATAGTTTTGGGCTTCAGCTTCTGATAACCTCAAGTGGCAAGAGAATGCAGAGATCTGGAAGGGAGAGAGAATTACTTGATTGCATTTAAGCAACGTTTGGCTCACTGGCAGCAAGAGAGACTCGCTATCCCTGAGGTTTTTGTCTTCCATCCCCTTGTTTTTTTCTTTATCTGCCTGCAGTGCACTGCAAAAATGAAGTACATGGTGGTGTTTTTGTAATTGTTTGCTTTTCCTCTGTCGAAGGATAGTTGTGTTTTTTGGCTTGACAATGAAATTAAAAGTTATATGTTACTAGAAATGCTGCCTTTTGGGGTGGGGGGAGAGGTCCTCAGTCTAATAGCTTAGGTACTGTAAGACCTGATTTTGGAGACCAAACCCCACAGCATGTTGAATTCCAGTAACTTGCTTAATTAATCTAAATGACAAATTAAATTATGTTTAGTTGTATAATTTGTCCTCCTTCCTTAGATTGCATTTGCTGTCTTGATGGTTCAGTTCTGGTTTTTTCCTGTTTCCTCCCACCTTTCCAAAGTTTCAGCTGTCTCAGTCTGTTATCTGGAAAATTTTGATGTTCTGTGCGTGAGACACTGTCCTGGGTTATGGAAAACAAAAAAATGTGTTCTATTTTCATCTCCTGAAAGCACTCTCCTTCTTTACTCTGGGAGGAGGAGGGCGGGTGCCTTTTGTCAATGGGCCAACTGTAGGGCATTGTTTCTTATCTGTTTCACCACCAGTCTTCCCTCCAGGGGGATAGTTGTCTGCTAATGGGCCATTAACACTTCCCCAAACTACACCCTCCCCAAAGCAGTACATTCCACATTCCATCATCCTATTGTGAGATTCTCCACCCAGTGGGGGGAGCCAACCATTTCTACCTGGATAAAACTGAGCCACAGGAACGAGAAGGCATCCAGCTTCACCCGATTCCTGGAGGAAGACTGGACCCTTCTCACCACCACTGGACCCCTTCTCATCACTACCTGGACCCTTGTTCTACAGGATCATCTCTACTCCACCAGAACCACCTCTGCCACTTCAGGAGGACCCATTTTTGGACTGCTTCCAACACCCTAACAGGGTGTCAGGCTGTAGCTCTGACTCTGTCAGGGTTTTCCATAATTGTTGTTTGTTTGCTGGTTTGGTTGGGTGGTTTTGTTTTTCTACTACATTTGTATTGTTAATATTCCTAGTAAAGAACTGTTATTCCTATTCCCAAATCTTTGCCTGAAAGCCCTTAATTGCAAAATTATAATTTGGCGGGGGTGAGGGGTTTACATTCCCCATTCTAAGGGAAACTCCAGCTTTCCCTGTCAGATACCTGTCTTTCCAAACCAAGACAGACACTAAAGACATAAAAGTCTCATATTCCATTTTATTGTTAAACTCTATGCATGGTCAAAGAGGTTTGGATAACATATTACATGCTATAACACTATCTAGAATCTCTTGAATGGTCAGAATAACTAGCCTGTTAAAGGTCAGGGTGCTGCAGGTTACAGATAAATATTCCTAAGAACTCCTTGGCTCTGGCAAGAAAGAATGGTATGCTGTCTTAGTTTAAGACAATTTTACTGGGTGGAGACTTTGAAAGAAGTTACCTCCCCTTAGTTTTCAACCTCTCCCCTCTACCAATAAGGAGAAACAAATGCAAAGAGATATAAGTGAAAAAATAACAGTTTACTAAAAGCAAACAGCAATAACCAAGAAATACAAAGGCAACCGGTTCAACCCTTATTCACAAATGTGGAGGAGGTCCCTCTAATTGTCCTGGGGAACACAGACAAAAATGGCAGAATCCCCTCTCTGAGCCACGCAGCAGAAAAACAAAGGAAAACAAATGGTAAATGAGCCTCTGCAGTTCCAAAATTCCCTCCCTTTCCCCCGCCCCAACCAACTACGGGAGCAGGGAAAAACAAAACCTGGAAAAACTATTTTTGTCCAAAAGGCTCCAACGCTGCCGAAACGCTGGAAGAAACTTCCCGGCAGTTGCAGGGCTGACTCCCCTCAGCAGCTGGAAACTCATGGAATGGCTCCAGCCCCTGGTGACGGACAGCTATCCCGAACGGCAGCAACTACAAGTCTGAAGAAACATTTTCCCCAGCTCCAAAAAGCAGTGGTTGCTGTAGCAACCGGGGCAAACAGCCTGTTGGAGTCGCCAGTCCTCCTGAGGCTCTCAAGAATCTGGAGAGAACAAGAGTATGACTGTACGACTGCTCCCTGTTTTTAAAGGGACCCAGCATCTCCCCCTTCTGTAAACCCGGGGTAAAACACAGGGTTTTGCTTCTGACTCTGGGTCTTAAAGAGACAGTAAACTACCTTGCACGGGTTGACAGGGAAGATATGGAATACACAATTTTGGGTCACCTAGGTCAACTAGGACATATGCCTTGCTCATTCAAGGAGAATTAGTGTGTGGCTTTAGAGTAATGAGTGGATTCTTAAACTACCTCTAAGAAAATTGCATTTTAATCTTACCTGCATTGTTTGAGGAGCATCCATGTTCTCTGAATATGCTAGAACTGGCTTAGTAGAACAAACATCAGGCTCCCTCACTCACACACACCTACCCTTTACATATTCTAAGTGCTATACAGCATGCAACTCTTAGAAATTAGGGTACACATATGTATTTTTTTATTCTAAGTACCAGATGTTTGTATTTTATAAGTTCAAAAAGATATGCAAGTGACTAGCACTCAGTTTTCTGTGCTTTTGGAAATCCATTTTTCTTATGGGAAGCCTACTTGTAGCATTGTATGTCTGGAAAGAGGTGATGCATGCCTAAATATACAGGAGTATAACAAGTCTTTTCATCCAGGTTTGATGATGGTGTCTACTAGCCAAGACTCTGTATATTGATTTGATTTCACCAACTAATAATTCAAACAGAGAAGCAAATTAGGATCTACCTTAACAACAGTATGGAAAAGCTGTGAACCACAAGAAGCTGTCTTCATACAATATGTCCCTTTGTGTGAATTTAGACTCTGCGGCAGTGTAAAGGATGTTCTAATTGTCTCAGTCTGAGACAATTTAAAAGAGGACACTCTGGAATGAGTCATCTCCTCTAAAGGGTTCCAATGATCCCTTTCCACCGGTAGGAAATGAATACTAGTAGATGTAAGTGAAAAAAACCCACTGGTTTATTAACAAACAGAATGCCCACAAGGCAAGGGAGAAGAAGTAAATAACTGCTAGATATTAAACTGTCAGACCTCACTCCCCCCACCAGAACAAAAACCCAAAATGCCAGAGAAATATCCACTTTCAACATGCAATACAAGATTGCACTGGCTTTCCTCTCAGGGAAAAACAGGAGCTTTCACGGAGCAGTTCCAGCAGCAGATGAAGGCACGGTGGCTTGTCTGGCATCGACCTCCTCCCCATGGCAGAACTCAATGGAACAGTCATGGCGGGCAAAGCAGCTGGGCTGGAGTCTCTTCAGTGTGTTTTCTCCCTGGCTCAGCTCAGCTTGGCTCACAGAGGCTTGGGCTGGAGCAGGGCTGCTCTGCTTCTGCCATCCTGATCTCTCTGGTCTTGGACAAGCAGCTGCTCAATTTGCCCCAAGGCAGCCCAAAGATCGCTACTTCACTTTCTCTAAGCCAAGGAAAAGAAAAGCTTTTTTGCCTGGGCCAAAAAACCAAACCAGCCAAGCAAAATTCATGCTGCACAAAGCCATAAAAAACCTGCACTGGGAGCTTTTAAAACGCCCACTGCAGAGCAAAAAAAAACCCCAGAAACTCTCCCCACCTCCAATCCCCCACACACCAGTCCTGGGCGGCCGAGTCTTAAAGATACAATAACCATTTCTGTGTACAAAGCAGAGGATCGTGGAATACACTGTTATCATAAATCACTCCAAGACATTAATATAGGTAACTGTCAGGAAAATTAATCCACAAATACCAGAGGTTCATGTCCAAAAAGGAGACAGAGGAGTCTTTCAACTTTATTTGAATAAAGGGAGAGGCCATGGGGCATTTCCCCTGGGGTTTCCCCAGATTTTTAGGGGATGCAGCCTCCTTTTTATCCTAATTTCCTGGCCTCATTTCCCTCTGTTCCCCCACTGACTGAGGTACTTGAGAGGTACAGACTTCCCGAAATGCTTAAGACCCCTTCTAATGTGTAACACCCCCCCCCTTCTCTTTTTCTTTGTGTTTCTGTTCTTTTTCTCTAAATCCAAAGATGTAGCACAGTCTTGAGTAACAATCTGTGTCAATTAGGGGAATTCCTATGGAATTTATGCTTCCCCCAATGCTTCTTTCACCTTGCTGTATCTGGACTTACCTACCATCAGGTCCACAGGTTTTTTTGCAGACACCTCCTTCTCATTCCTTTCAATCCCTCCTCTTCTTATTTTCTCAATAATTGTCTTTACAAACTTTAGTTATCATTGACTTAACTTTCTGTTCCTGGGTTCTTTTTGGTTTTGCAATTATTTGCAGTGACATGATTTTCTTTTTGTAGTCATTTCTGGATTAGCAGTCTTGGCTACTACCTGTGTCTCCTTGATCACACCGTTGAATAAGTTGCACTAAGCAAGGGATCATATATGGTAAAAAGATGAGAATTGCTACAGCACATAAGAGGGAAAAAAGCATTTGTTAACCCATAGTCTACCAGGTAACCACAAAAACATGTACCATTCCCATCCTTTCCACGTTTGGACTAGTACATGACCTAACTTTTTTATTCTCCTTGTTATATTTTTCACCACTTTTTGAAGCCGCGGGGGCTCTAGGAGACGGTCTTGTCCCACCTGCTTCGGCTTGCCCACGTTGCCCGCCACTCCGCTCCCACCGGGTCTTTTTAGCAGCAGCGTGACTATGGCAAAGGAAAGATGAAAGGAGGACCTTGTGGGGGTTTAATCAATCAGGTTTATTGGAATCCCCTAGCAGGGGAGCAATGTCACCTCAGAGGGTCTCCCCAGGCAAAGGTGGGGACTGCCCAGTGCCTGTTGCGTTAATACCGGGGGGAACAGGGGAAAGGGACCAATGAGGGACACACTCCAGGGGTGAGAGACAGGAGAGGGGACAAATCCCCTGGGGAGGAGAGGGGACCCCTGACATCCTGGCCAATCACTCAACGCTCTCCCCAGAACTTTCCAGAGGCAGGGGGGAGACTGCATCAGGATTGACAGGGTCCCGGGGCAGGGGGAACAGAGATTGACATAACAGAACAGGGGATTACAGCGGTGGGATAAACCAAACTGGGGATTAAACCAGGGTACATAGAACAAGCCATTAACAATTAAAAGGCAAATAAAATAATGCACCACTACAACTTTTCCACTGTCATCTATTTGCAAACAACAGTTTGAGTCATTTAATTTTCCACACAGTCCCCCTTCTTCTGCTAACAGATAATCTAATACCATCCAATATTGAAATTTTACATTCCTCATCTGAGTGGATTGGTTAGCAAGGTCAAGAGCTGTAGCTGTCTGCTTGGCTATTATTTCAAAGACAGCTTGTAACTTAATTATCCAATTTAAATTATAAATTAGTTATCTGGCACCTGATATTAATTCATTAGGATTCCAGGTAGCTGGTCCGTAGTGTTGTATGATTCGCTTAGGTGGCCATTCATCTTTTCCTCATTTTGGGTGCTCCTTCCAGCCAGGGATGCATCAATTGACCACTTTTCTCTAATTAGATCATCATATACTTTGATTCCTGATTAATTTCCCTGAAGCTGTGGTAGCAGAAAGAGCAGTCTAATATATCCTACATAACATATCCCCAACCAGTTTGGAGGTAACTTGCAATAGGCATGTTGGCCACCCATGGCCAGTTGTCAGATCTTCCAGGCCCTCTGCAGACCCAGCAATTGCTAAGGTTAACAGTTTTTGCTACTTCTTCTCCTAGGACTAAAAAAAGATTTTTCCACCTCTGGCCCAAACTTAACTGACAATATAAAGGTAAGGTTACTTAGAAAAATGTTCTAATGGTGTAATATAATTTCCTAATCTATTTTTTCCTTTGTCTTCTGCACCACCTGTGACGAGTGAAGGCACAGAAACAGCTTAACATAAAGAAAACAATGACAGTTGAGGATTAGCCTCCAGTGACTGGAGATTTTAAGGGAGGGATGCCCATCTAGACTATTTCAGCAGACAGTCTGTGGGTAGGCAGATGAGGCTTCCCCTGATGCCAGCACCCTGGCTGCTGCTCCAGTCCATTCCTGCAGAGTGTCAGTCACAGCCTCCCATCCTTCTCCTGCAGCTGAGATGTCCAAATCTCTGGGGCTTCAGAGACTTTGATCAGTATGATAGGTACACCTGTGTTCAACTGTCTTGACGTCTGTTTCTGTGCTCAGTGATACTTGGAAAGGTCCACGCCACTTCTCCACCAGTGGTGCTTCTTTCCAGTCCTTAACTAGGACCTGATCTCCTGGTTGGTTGTTACGAACAGCAGATACAAAGAGATTTCACAAGACACAGTATCCTGACCACATATTATTTTAGATATTCATCACTTATTTCTATCCCCTCACTAGGTTGAGAATTACAAGGGTAAGGAATACCAAACATCTATTCAAAGGGAGATGATTGAACATCTCCTCTGGGTCTGGCCCTTATTCTTGCTAAAGTCACTGGCAAAAGCCGTACTCACAGTATGCTAGTTTTTATCATCAGCTTCAAAAGGTGTTTCTTTATTTCTCCATTCATGCTTTCTAATTGTCCTGAGCTTTGGGTGTGCCAGGGGGTATGGAGGTTCCACTGTATTCCTAAAGCAGTCATAACCCCTTGAAGAATTTTTCCTGTAAAATGAGTTTCCTTATTTGAGTCTATTGCTTCCATAATCCCATCTCGTGGAATTATTTGTTCTAAAAATACTTTAATAATTGATCTTGTAGTTGCTGAAACAGTTGGAAATGCTTCTGGTCACCCTGTTAGCTGACATACTATTACCAGAAGATATTTAAACTTTGCCACTCAGGGCATTTCAGTAAAATCCATGTGGTATTTTTGTAAGGGATGTGCAGACCAAGGCCTCCCTCCCCTGGCTGTTTTCTTTGTAACCCTGTTATTTGTTTTAGCATAAATCAAACCACCTTTGATAGCTTGCTTTCCCAAAGTAAAAAGACTCACAGTAACACACATTTTGAGGAAGGCTTCTGCCAGTTCTCAAGAGCCCCAATGACTCCTTTCATGAAGATGCTTTAATATTGGTAAGGCCAGAGCTTTTGGTATCCACTGTTTACTATTTCTTGTAAACCAGTTATCCCCTCTTTCTTCTGCCCCACTCTTTTTAATTATCTCAAGCTCCTCTGGTGGAAAAGGCAGTTTCTCTGGCAGTGGTGGGGTTACTGGGAGCAAGGGAGGATCTTAGACATTTTTGACAACAATGCAGCTTTCCGAATTTTTTCATCAGCTGGTTACCTATTGCCTCCTCTGAGCACCCTTCCTGGTGTCCCCTAAAGTGGATTATTGTAGCCCATTTTGGTAAATTCACCACCTCCAATCGGCAAGAAATTAGGCTCTCATGAGCTAACATTTTCCCCCTGCAGGTTAATAAACTTCTTCCTATAATTTCCCAAATGCATGTATCACCCCATATGCAGATTTAGAATCAGTAAAAACATTCACTGTCTTGTCCTGATGTAATTTACAGGCTCTCACAAGCACATACAGCTCCACTGTCTGAGCTGACCATGTGGATGTCAACCTCTCCCCTTCTTTTAATTCCCTTCCATTAGCAATAGCTATCTTGTAAATTGCTTCTCTTCTTCGACTCTTGAAGACCCATCAATAAACACATTTTCTCCCTCAGGCCACGGAGTGTCTCATAAGTCTTCCCTAGCTGGGGTCTGGAGATCTATCACTTGAATGCTGTCATGGGTTTCTTCCCGGCCCCCCTCTTCAGGGCCGTTCAGATAGGCTAGGTTAAACCCTTCCCCACTTCTCAATTCTAAATCCTCCTGTTCCATTAAACAAGATTCATACTGTAATAACTGAGTACTGGTTATCCACTTAGAGGCTCTTTCAATTAATAAAGCTTTAACCTGATGTGAAACCTGAATGATCAGATATCTTCCTGTTGTCAGTTTTCGGGCCTCAGTTACCATCAAAGCCCTGGCTGCACAGTTCTGCAGACAATGAGGCCAGCCTCTGGCCACTGGGTCTAAGTGACACGCGGAAAGACTCTAAAACTCAGAGACAGAGTTTTAAAGTAGGTATGTAGTTTATTCAGCACCAGGAGATGTGGGATAGATCCAAAGGCATGCGCACCCCCTCACTCAGTCTTTTCTTTTATAGTCTAGAATGTTACATATGCATCAAGTTTCACAATACTCCATGCATATTCATCCCTTGGCTCCCCCCCCCCCCCCCCCCCCCCCCGCTTTGTATGCTTATCGTCTTATCAGTCCTTTGCTGATTGTCTCTGGTGGTCATCTTGGGGGTCTTCAGGGATGAAGAAAATAGTCTTCCTCTTGAGACGAACTTCTGACCTTGCTGCCCTGCGCATGCTCACTGATCCTCTGGTCATAGTCCAAGCTATGAGATCAGTCTTATCTGGTCCTGGGGGCCTGAGGAGCCTCGTTATCTCAGTATATCTGATAATCTTGTATTCTTGTCTGCTGTTTTGGTAAACATCCTTCCCCTTGCCAGACATCCTTGCATTCCTCCTTACTGTTCCTGTACATAGTCCTGTCTCTTTCCTTAGGCAACTAATACAGTACAAAGAGCAGCAAGTGTTAAGCAATACACATCATCTGAATGCCTATTCTTAATAAATATCTTCTATTTTCTATGATTAATATCATCTAGTTTCCAATCTTCATGTTTCAGTCCCCCCTTTTCAATAAGGCAGTAAATTCTTTTACTCAGTACAAATTCCAATCCTTACAATATGTGTCTCTCAATGCCTTGCCATGTACTTGGGATAAAGAGATTAATATTGCTATTCATTGTAACAGTTTCCAATTCCAAATAAACATTACAAAAGATAGCACTAAACTTATACTAACTAATATTAGTTAGGATTTGTTAATTTAGGATTCCAGTTGCAGTAGGTGACCATGCAAAGAGTGAGTCCCACCAATTGTGGCTTTTAAGTCTTAAGTTTCAGTCTTTGCAGAACTTTGTTTATTTCTTTTGTGTCATGATGGACAACAATTAAAGTTTTCTCTCCAGTTTCCTGAATATCTTTTAGAATTTTGACAAGGTCCTGATGATTATTTAGTTGTTTTACTAAAGTGAGATTCATCCCAATAAGTGTGGGTGACAACCTGTGATATATAGTATTGTCGGACTTAACTAGCTGGTGGGACACAACTGGTGCTGAATACAGAAAGTCACACCCTAAAATCTTAATACTGTCCTGGTTTAGGGCAAATTTGGGAGGAAACCTCCAGTCTGGGAAAAGAACTTCCTCAGAAAAAAAGTGGAAAAAACTATTTATTTAACAAACAAGATGCCCACAAGCACAAAGAATGAATAATACGAAAAAATAAAAACACTCACCACTCCAAAGGGAGATGGCAAACTGAGAAAGTCCTTGCTGTGGGTGTAGCTCAGCTCACTCAATCTCTCACCAGTCCCACTCCCTCCAGAGGTCCAGGCCCCGGCGGGCTGCAGATGCGAGCCCTCAGTGCTCCTCTGAGTTTTTCAGTCCAGAGCAGATTTAAACAGCCCCAAGAAAAAGGAAAAAAAACAGTCCAGGGAGCTTCTCTGCCTCAGCTAGCTAAAACTAACTAAAAGCACAGGAGATCTCTGTCGCACTGCTGTCCGTGCCTCAGACGAACCGCCGGAGCAAGGAGGTGTGGGAGTCAGGCAGTTTTCTCAAAACAAACTGCATGCTGCTTCTTTCTCCCCCTTCACTCCCAGAACCATTTTAAAGGTACAGAACTTAATATACAGCACCAACAGAAGAGACGATTGGGGATACAAGCATCATAAAGTCACCCTAGGACAGTTACAAATACAGAGGTTAGAATGATTCTTGCTAAGCAAAGTTAGATTATCCCTGTCTATTTCTATAAAAGCACACACAGTTCCCAAGCGCACACAACCCTGACCAATATATACAAGTACAGCCCTTTGACTAGTATTCAGATGAATTTCAAAGTGACAAACACTCTGTTCAGTATCAAGACACATATCTCGAGCGTCAATTGTGTTACTTTCACAAATGAACCCTGCTGGAGTGCGTACCTGGTTCTGGCCCAGCTTGGTCTTTAGCTTGGGCTCCCGGCTGCTCTAATACACTACAGCAATACTTTTTTGTGGGGTCTTGGTTCACAGGCAGTTGGCTCACACTGTCATGGCTGTGGCAAAAGAGGGGGACTCTCCAAGGCGTTCAGAAAACAAAAGCTTTATTTGGGGGGGGGGGGGAGGGGATCCCCCAGCCTCAGTCTGGTGCCTCTAGAGAGACCCCAAGCCTCAGCTGCAGGGTGGTTTTGTACTACACAATCTGGGGTGGGTACAAAATTATACAAACCAATAAAACAATCCAAACACTACATGCCAACTAAGTTACCTAAATTCTAACAAATCCAACACAGGTTTGGGAGTGGTCTCAGAAGAGTCTTGCCAGCCTAGTGGCTAAAGCTCTTGGACCTTAAAGATAAGAATTCTATAAAGGACAAAGGGAAAATTATGCATAACACAAGGATGAAACAAGAAAGAACCAATAAAGAAGAGTCTCTAGACAGAGGGCTCTAGTTGTCTTAGAAACCCTTATCAAACTATGATAAGGATACATTCTAAAACAAAAGGCCCTTTCAAAGTGTTCAAACTAATACTACACTTACAATAAAAAAAACCTTATACTATATTCATAACTAAAGCTTATAAATCATTTTTTGCAAACACACCTCCCCCTTTTTTTTTATTTTATTTTGTTACTGTTCTGGAGTGTAAATCTCCGAGCTGTCTTCACTGCTCGAGGCATTGTCTGGTGGAAATTCGATGGCTGGCACCACCAAGTGCACCGAGGGGGTAGAAGTGGGAAAAATTGCATGCATAATCAAATTTTTCACTAAACTAAAAGCAATGGCTATAATTAAAACAATGAACAGAACTAACAGTCCTGTTTTGATCCATGAGCTGGCAATGCTAGAAAGTCCAACACCTGAAAAGATGTTGTCAAACCAGTCCCCTGTTTCTTTCTTGATGGAATCGACCATTTCTCGCAGCTGGTGGACAGATTTTTTGACATCTTCTGCCTTGGACGATAGATTGAAACAGCACAGTCCTTCGAACTCCTCGCATGAATGTTGATTCAATAGAAGCAGGTAGTCAATGGCAGCTCGGTTTTGGAGGGTCGCCTGCCTGGTAACTTGTTCGTCTGATAGGAGGTCACTTATAGCTTGTGTTGTTAAATTTGCTTGCTTGGCTACCCAACATTCCAAACGGCCTAATTCCCCCACAGACTTTGCAATTGAAACCCAAGGTAAAAAAACTGTCAGGATTGTAGCCTTCGCCCTGGACCAATGAATAATTTCCGAATTGCAATCTGAATCAAGACTTGTTAGGTCTCTCTTCTGAACTTGAAGAGAGGAATTTTTCTTGTGCCAATTGAAAATCTGAGTCATGTTTGGGGTAAACAGGCTTAACTTGCCTAATGTGCATGGGCCTCCTATCAGTCGACCAGGAACGCCTGTGAATGCTCTGTCACCACAAATGAGAAAAAAACCTTTGGGAAGGGAATGGGAATAAGTGTAACGAATGCCAGTGGAAGGAATGTTAACATGCACAATTTTTGTGCACCAATTTGCTGCTATATAAGAATTCTTAACTTGCAGCAAATTGTAAAATGACTTCACTTGTTCTTCAGGAGAGGTGTACGAAAAATGAACACAAAAAGGAGCTTTGGAGGACCCAAGAAGTTCCAATTCTTGGGGCTCTTGGTGGGCACGCATAAGAGTTTGCGACCATTCCTTCCAAAAGGCAAGGGGATTCTTGACAAAAGTGGAAGGGGGTTCACCCATTTCTTTAAAGTGATTAACTGTGCCAGGTCTTCGATTAAATCTTTGTTGCCAGTGGAGAAATGAGTGTGGATACTCTTCCTCTTTCATAGGGATTCCTACCAGGCAGGAGGATATGGGATCTTGGGCTGCTGCTGAGGCTAGGCAAATGTGGTCTTGGCCTAGACTCCGTGCGAGGGTTTTCCACACATTGGTTTTGGGCTGCGGGACGATCCAGGGGATGGTTATTGGTGGCAAACTGAGCAGCACCACAAGAGTAAACACAGTCGTGCTGCGAATTTCCATGCTGACCACCAGGCCTGTGGTTCTGTAACTTAAAAGAAAAAATTCAGTTAAACAAACACTGAAAACACTCAGCTAGAGGAAACAGCTCTCCTGCTTCTTCCTCTTGCCAAAACATCCAGGAGGGAAGAGTAACTGGGCAAGAAGGCCTTGCCTCTGAACCACCCTCTTCTTCTCCCTTTTTCCTCCTTCTCCAGGAGGCCACAGTGACCTGGGGTACTTTTGCTTCTGAAGTTTTGGGGACATAGGGTCTCACACATCGGGAGGGAATCCACTGCAAGCCGGTGGGAGTGGAGACGCAGGTGTACCCGCACCCCCATGTGACTAAATCATAAGGACCCTGTATCCTCGAAGTTTCTGGATCTTTGACAAGGACTTTTGGCCTTTCATGGAGCTCTAACTGTGAGCTCCCTCGAAAGTGCCTTGTCACCGGCAGGTTCATGGTCTCAAAGGAACAGTTAAGAAAATTCAAAGTGAACAAAGCACGGGCCAATCTTACAGATGGTGGTTCAATTTTGAGAATCGGTTGCTGTTGACTGAGGACTCTTTTGAGGTTCTGATGAGTCCTCTCCACAATTGCTTGACCTGTCGGAGAGTGGGGAATCCCAGTTGTGTGCTCCACTCTCCATTGCTGCAGAAAGTTGCTGAATTCTTTGGATTTGTACGCTGGTCCATTGTCAGTTTTCAAGGACTTTGGGATGCCCAAAACAGCGAAAGCCTGGATAAAATGCTTGATAGCATCTCCAGCTTTCTCTCCCGTGTGGGCAGAAGCAAAAACAGCTCCCGAGAACGTGTCGACAGAGACATGCACGTACTTCTGCTTTCCAAAGGGGGCGAAGTGTTTGACGTCTGATTGCCACACTTCACAGCTGGACAAACCACGGGGATTCACACCTGTGGGCATGGATGGGATGGCACTTTTGTGACATTGTGAACAGCCATTCACAATCGCTTTGGCCTGGTGACGGGTTAAATTAAACTGCCGGACCAGACCTGGTGCGTTTTGGTGATGGAGTTGGTGACTGATCCTTGCCTGCTCAAAACGATTTGGCAGCGGGGTTGCCTCAACAGGGGCAGCGAGAGCATCAGCTCTCCTGTTTTCCTCTGCAATGAATCCTGGGAGCTCTGTGTGTGATCTGGTGTACATCACAAAAAAGGGGTGTTCTCAGTGAGAAATAAGTTTCACAAGCTTAGAAAACAACTGAAAAAGAGTGATGTTGGAAACTTCCTGCAGCACAGAATGTTCTGCTCTAAAAACTATCCCTGCAACATAACTTGAATCTGTTACCAAAATAAAAGGTTCAGTAAATTTTTCAAATGCTCTGACGACTGCAGCCAACTCAGCAACTTGAGGCGATCCTTCTACCTCAGCAACATCTGATTCCCACTGCTGGGAAAGAGGGTCTTGCCAAGTCATGACTGACTTGTGGGACTTTCCCGAGGCATCAGTAAAAACAGTCAGAGCGTCAAGAGGCTTTTTGCTCTGGATACTTTTTAGCTCTAATTGAAATTGAACATCAGCATTAAACATTTTGTGGGCAGGCCGATGAACTGAAATTTGGCCGGGGTAGTTGTCTAGAGCAAACTGCAGTGCTTCGTTCTCTCGGAGCAAATGCTCCAGCATGACTTTTGTGATTTGTCCTGATTTCAATTTGATTGGCATGTGAATGAACTCAGTCACAGCCAGCCAGTTCCCGAAGGCGAATTCTGGCTTTCTGAATCAGATCAGCCATCAATTCTTGTGGCTTTGTCATCCTTTTGGACCTGTGGTGACTCAGAAAGACCCACTCTATAATAGAGAGAGGATCTTCTTTGTCTTGGACTTTCTTTGATTTCTGGGGGGTTTTTTTGTCCCATTGAAAAATCATTCCATGAAGATGTGGCAGCTTTCCTAAGATAATAAAATGAAAAGGCAGGTCAGGCTTGCACCTGTTGGCCTGTCTGGTGGACATTGCGTGCTGAATGTTTTTGAGCGCGATTTTTGCTTCTGGGGTGAGGGTCCTGGGGTAACTGAGCCCCTCTCCCCCTTTTAACAAATCAAAAAGGGGGGCTAGATCTTCCGTAGAAAGACCCAGCCAAGGTCTCACCCAGTTCAAAGTTCCACACAGTTGATGAACATCTGCAAGGGTCTGAATTTGGGTTCTGATTTTCAGTTTTTGAGGAACAATGGTCCTCTTTCCAATTTCGAGCCCCAGGTACTTCCAGGGCAGCATCTTTTGGATTTTGGACTCTTGCAGCTCAAACCCTGCGCCAACCAGTGAAGACACTGTGAGGTCGAGTGCATGCTCTAACAGGTCATTTGTCGGTGCGGAAATCAAAACATCGTCGATGTAATGATAAATGATCGCTTGGGGCACCTCTGCACGCACCGGTTCGAGCAGAGAGGAAACATACCGTTGACAGACCATGGGAGAGACCTTGAGGCCTTGGGGTAGGACCTTCCACTGATATCTCTTTGGCGGTGCTTCCTGATTAAGGGACGGCACCGAGAAAGAGAAGCGTGGGGCATCATCAGGGTGAAGAGGAATGTGAAAGAAACAATCTTTTATGTCAATGACAGTTAAATTCCAGTTCTCAGGGAGCATAGTTGGGGTAGGCATCCCTGGTTGCAGGGGTCCCATGTCCTCAACTACCTCATTAATTTTGTGGAGGTCGTGAAGGAGCCTCCACCTGGTCTTGTCTGCTTTCTGGATTACAAACACTGGAGAGTTCCACGGTGAAGTGGTCTCTTCAATGTGGCCTTTTTTCAACTGCTCTTCCACCAATTCATTGAGCGCCTTTAATTTCTGTTTAGAACTCGTCCACTGTTCTACCCAAACTTGTTCATCTGTCAGCCAATTCAGTTTTTGGATAGGACGCTCCTCAGTGACCGCAGCCTGAAAAACCTTTGAAGGGTCAGGAATGTTAATTGTGACTCCCCATTGGGACATCAAATATCTTCCCCACAGGGGTTCCTCAAAATCCAGCACAAAAGGGCGTAGAGTTGCTAATTGCCCATTTGGCCCCTCAGTTGTGACTGCTTTCTTTGACTGTTTGGCCAATTGCAAACCTCCATTGCCATTTACATGTTGGACGATGTCTTTCAATTCCCAGTGTGATGGCCACGCCTTTTCTGGTATAATTGTAACATCCGCGTCTGTGTCTTAGGCTCCTTTAAGGAGTCTGGATTCCTCACCTATGGAGAGTTTACAGTAATCTTTTGGCCTGTTAGAGCCTATCTTTTTTACCACAGCGACAGTGGTGTCTCTGTCGCTTTCTCCTTCGCCATCTTCTGTGGCACTGTCTTCTGAACTTGTTTTCACTGTAAACTCTTGGAAAGATGGAATGGCTTGGGCAATAATTTGCCCTTTTGGTAAAAATGTGGGTGGGTTATTACTGCCCAACCACACTACAAATCGCTCTGGGTCCGTTCTTACGATCCCAGGGTCACTCAGTTTTTTGACTCTTTGTTGTTCTTTGTGTTCCCACTCTCCCCACTTCCCCTTTCCTTTTAAAAATTATCAAATTGTTTTTTCATTGGACACTGGTTTGTCCAGTGATTGTTCTGACCACAGAGGAAGCAGGGGCGTTCTGGTCGTGCAGAACTGTTTTTCTTTTGTAGCTCTGAAGTCTTCCACGTCTTTTGGATTTTCGGTGTTTCAACAGCAGCAGCAGTGACTTTCTGGCGTGTCTTCACGTCTTTGAGAGCTGGTTTCTTACATCGTGGAACTGTGAAGCTCACGGCTTGCAGCATCTGTCTGAGCTAAGGGATGGTTCCTGGTTCTCTTGGAATGAGGTTGATGGCAGCTGTGCACTCTTCGTTTGCATGGGAGAATGCCAGCTTCTGGATCACCTGCTTTTGGGCTTCTTCTGCCACTACTTGCTGTTCAACTGCCACCGACAGGCGATCGACAAAGTCGACATGATTCTTGTGGTTCCTGAAAAATTTCTAAATAACATTTAGAGGACCCAGCAGGTTGCATCTTTAAAAAAGCTTTACAAGCCTGTTCAGTTACAAACTCAAGAACATTCTGTGGGATATTATTTGCTTGGTCATTGGGTAGTCTCCACTCTCCCTCACCTATTAAATGGTTGAGGGTGATTGGATTCCCTGCATTGTCTGTTGCTGTGTCAGGGTTCTCTAACAAACTTGGGAGTGCCTCCTTTAACATGTTTGCCCAGGTTCCCTCCCAAAGCTCAAACTCAGCTTTCTTTGACAAACACTTGAAAAGTTGCCTCAAATCAGATGGGACCACTGTGATTCCAGCAAAAGAAGAAAACAACATTCCTTCAAAATATGAGCTCTCTTGCCCATGTTCTTTCAAGGCTTTCATTAAATCTTTAATGAGTGACTGAGGGAATGCTCTCCAAGTAGCAAAGACATTCCCGTTCCCACGAGTCCTACGATAAGTGACTGGTGTTATTGTGGGCATTCTCTCACTGCTTGGCATTTGTTCTGCTTTATCTGGAACTTTTGCCTCAGCTGTGGGTGAAACTGGTGCAGGTGCGAACTCGCTGTGTGTTTGATGGTATCTCTGGCAACTGGCTGGGGGTGGAGCCTCAGCGGCTCCGCGGGCATTGGAAGTGAGGCTGTCCGGGGCCGCCCCCGACCCCGCCCCCTCCCACTGCAATGGCGGCAGCGGCGGCAGCCCAGACATGCAGCAGGGATCGGGAGAGGGGCTGCCTTGGACTGCCTCCGCCGCAGCGCCCACCGGCCGAGGCGGCGGCAGCGGGAGCCCGGGCTGGCCCTGGGGGCTGGAGCAGGGTTGGACTGGGGTGGCGCCGTGTGCGGGGAAGGGGGTCGGGGCCAGCGTCGGGCACCGCGGCCGCTCCGGCGGCGGCGCGGGTCCGCCACCCGCGCGCGGGGGTCGGTCCGCTGGACGGCTTCGGGAAACCCCAGCAGTTCGGCAGTTGCTGCTAAGGCTTGAAAGGGCAGGATTTTTGGTTCCCGAAGTGCTCTTTGCGTTTTTGAGAATTTTGAAGGGTTTTTTTGGGGATTTGGGTGACTTGGGGATTGCAGGGAGTGAGGAAGAAGAAAGAGAAGGGGAGGAGGGGGAACGGGAAAGGGCAGAAAAAGGGGACAAAGGGGGAGAGGCTGCTGAACAACTTTGCAAAGATGCAATATTTTTTTCTTGCATTTTTCAATTTCTTTCAAGGCCGATATTAGCTGCCAAGGCCAAAACATGAATTTTGAATCCAGGATGTCTCCTGATTGAACTAGCTTTTGTATCTTTTTTGAAACCTCTTCCCAAAACACAATGCATTTCACCTGGTCCGAATTAACATTGGAAAAGTGCAAAAACAAATACCTAATAAACTTTTTCAATTCTTTTTTTGAATGCTTTGTTTTAGCAACAAGTAAAATCCCAATTAAACTTTTAAAAACCTCTTTTTGAGTGGTGGACAGTTCATTCCCCATCTTGAACCAGCTGTTATTTTTCCACCACTTCTCCCAGCCCCCTCCCTTACTTCCCATGGGTTTTCCTTTCCTGGGAAGAGTGCTTTAGCTCGGGGATGACTCACAGCCCCCCCTCACTCCCCCCTCCCAGTAGTTGCGCAACTTTAAATTCTGTGGCTTTTCAAAGCCTTCTGATGGGTATTTCCCCTTTGCTCTCGAGGAAAATACTCACCAGCCCTGGGGACAGCAGGAGGACGTTGCTGGGGTAACCACCAGCCGAAGAGGACTCCTTCTGGGGCAGGAGCTGTTCTCTTTGTCCACCAGGGGCTTCTTGGAAGCTGACCCTGGTGGCTCGTGAATTCGGGGGTCTCTGGGACTCTCACAGGGTCCAACTCGGGCGCCTGTGTCAAACCCACGTCACAGTGTGCCAAAATGTGTCTGGAGCCCCACGAACTTGGGCGCCAATCTGCTGGAGTGCGTACCTGGTTCTGGCCCAGCTTGGTCTTTAGCTTGGGCTCCCGGCTGCTCTGATACGCTACAGCAATACTTTTTTGTGGGGTCTTGGTTCACAGGCAGTTGGCTCACACTGTCATGGCTGTGGCAAAAGAGGGGACTCTCCAAGGCGTTCAGAAAACAAAAGCTTTATTTGGGGGGGGGGGGGGGGGGGGGGGTCAGGGGATCCCCCAGCCTCAGTCTGGTGCCTCTAGAGAGACCCCAAGCCTCAGCTGCAGGGTGGTTTTGTACTACACAATCTGGGGTGGGTACAAAATTATACAAACCAATAAAACAATCCAAACACTACATGCCAACTAAGTTACCTAAATTCTAACAAATCCAACACAGGTTTGGGAGTGGTCTCAGAAGAGTCTTGCCAGCCTAGTGGCTAAAGCTCTTGGACCTTAAAGATAAGAATTCTATGATGGACAAAGGGAAAATTATGCATAACACAAGGATGAAACAAGAAAGAACCAATAAAGAAGAGTCTCTAGGCAGAGGCTCTAGTTGTCTTAGAAACCCTTATCAAACTATGATAAGGATACATTCTAAAACAAAAGGCCCTTTCAAAGTGTTCAAACTAATACTACACTTACAATAAAAAAACCTTATACTATATTCATAACTAAAGCTTATAAATCATTTCTTGCAAACTCACAGAACCCCTGTTGTTCCTGGTTAATGCAAGATTCCAGATTCACAGTTTGCCATTTCCCATTCACTCTCTGTGTCCATGTCTTGTGTTCTGAAGGGTAGAGCACTGATTCCTCATGATGCAGTTGTAATGCTATAATGGGGTGAATAACAAGAACTGTAGCATTACGCACAGTGAGCACAAAAACAATAGCCATGTTCACAATTGGATCATAGATAAAGTTTACCTCTCGGGGGTCTCTGCTTGCCCGAGAATGAGGGTGGTCGTTGCCCTTGGTCCTTCGGAAAGCCCCGAGCCGCCCACAGAAAAGGTGAGGAGTCTTCAGATGTTCTTTTTCAAGGTTTTCCTCCTTGTTTATTTTATCTTTACACTTTTCTCTGAGCTCTGCCAAGGTCTGGACAGCACGGGCAACAGGGGACGACTGCCCGCCTGCCCACAGCTCGTCATCTTATATACAGATAATTGCGTGTACATTATTTACAATTGTGACCCAATGCATGCACTTGACACTAAACAGGTGTTTTCTACTTTGACCCAATCCTTCTAAATCTACTTCATGTCATCACCACTGCACAAAATGGAGACAAAGAAGAAGGAGAAGACTCTACGGTAATGCCCAGAATCCTCCATCTTGTCTCTGGTCCTTCTTATCTTAAAACCCCTAATGTGAAAATATTAATATTTTCTACTACCTTCGAGGGCTTGCAATTCCTCCATAATGTTGGTAATTTTTCCCATGGACTATAATTGAGACCCTTGCCTGTCTGGGGTCCATGCCAGGGTCTGCAACCCCCCTGTACAGGTTTTAAACCCCCCTGTACAGGTTTCTGTTCGTCTAGGGTTTCCAGAGGAACACCCTGGACTCCCACATTTACCAAGGTCCACCATGACTGAAATTTCTTTTCAAAATCAGTAGCATTGTCCCAGACAGCTTTACGGATTTCCATCGGAAAGACCCCTTCACTCTCTTCCTTTAATCAAGGCAGCTGTTGATTGCAACCATAATTGTGCCTGTATACAGCTAAAAGCCAAAGACACATTACTCTGAGCCATAGCAAGTGCATCTATGATTAACTTATGGTCTTCGTCCTCTGCTTTTTTCCAACTTGGCAACACCTTTGAGACCTGCCACTGACTAGTTCCTAATGCCAACAAAGATGACTGTAGGAGTTGCTTTAATTTTGTCAGTTTACTTGTTGCAGTGGCCAATTTGCTCATTAATATTTCTGAATCGATTCTGCTTAGAACTCCCAGCCCTGTCCCTAATATTCCAGTCAGATCTCTTCACATTCTACCCCTGGTGTATGTCTGCCTTTGCAACCATGCTGTACAGCCCTGAAGGATGTCTTTAGGAAGGAAGAGCAAGCTGGTTGAACTTCAGAGATGTTAGTTTGCATTAGCAATTCGACACGCTTGAGAGACCATTCTGGGTTGGACAACAATTGTTGTTGGCCCATGTTTCTTATTACATATGGGCCTATTTCATAAATTTTGGGCCAAAACTTAGGTGCCGTGATTTGGGTTTGGGCTGGTGTGCTGGTGTAAGTTGTAATGGGCTTAGTTGTGGCATTTATTTTAAATTTAAAGAAGAGCCCAATATTTTTATGTGCCCAAAGACAAACCCCCTCAACGGTCTGTACTAACATAAAACTATATCCACAGTCCAACTCACTTGAACCACTACAAACCTCCTGGTGTTTGTCTGTGGGAGTGGTTGAAGCACTGATTTGGGTTGCTTTCTTATGAGCAGTTCCATTAATCATCCAGCACCCTATTCTAATTTTCTCTCCTATAGTCCCTTGGAGTGACCGCAACCTTTGTTTTTGCCACTCTTGCCTTTCATACACTTGGTTTTTGTGCGTGACTACAGTTGATAGGTTTAAATCTTTTGTATTAGAATATTCTCCCATGGATCCAGTGTGCCAAGTAAAAGCTTGGGACCAAGGCCACTCAGCATTGTTCTGGCCAGAGGTATTTCCCAGTTCTTGGATGGCAATTATGATTATGAACAAAACAATTTTCTCAACTAAATTCTTGCAACTTAGATTACAAGACATTCCTAACTGCAATGTACTCATTTTGTTCAAGTGAGTTTTAGTGTCAGTTCACTATCACCCGGTGTTACTTTCCAAGAGGCCTCAGGAGCTTTCTTTACTCAGGAGTGGTGAATCCAGGTGTTCTGCTCTCGGATCTTAATCGCAGTAAAAGTGGTGAGAAGTACTTGGAATGGTCCTTCCCACTGTGGCTCCAAAGTCTTTTCTGTACTTGACATACACATAATCCCCAGGCTGTATGTCATGTACTAGCCCATCTAGCCCTCTGCTCTGAGTTCCAGCCACATGTTTTTCAGTTTCCCTGAGTTGTTTACCTAAGGCTACCATATAAGCAGTCAGCCTTTCCTCCCCAATTTGGGTGGACATCCCTTTCTGCACACCATATGGTCTCCTGAAAAACATTTCAAAGGGGCTGAGCTTTTCTTTAGTTCTGGGCTTAGTCCAAATTCACAGTAATGCTAACGGGAGGGGCTGGGGCCAAGGCAAATTACCCTCTTGTCCTAGCCTCAAAATTTGTTGCTTGATCAAATGATTCATTTTCTCAGCTTGACAGCTTGAATGAAGACAGTATGGTGTGAGAAGTTCCCAGTCTATGCCCAGATGTTGATTGATCTGTTGAACTATTTCTGAAATGAAATGTGGTCCCCTATCTGAAGATATTGTGGCTGGAACTCCAAAGCGCTGTTTTATTTCTTACAACAACACCTTGGTTACCTCCCGGGCTTTGGCAGTCCTGGTGGGGAAAGCCTCTGGCCATCCTGAAAAGGTATCTGTTAGTGCCAACAAATATTGATACCCCCCTTTTCTTGGTAATTCCGAAAAATCAATTTGCCACTGCTGACCGGGTCCATGGCCCTTTCCAATTTGGCCAAGGTTTGGTTTAGGGGTATTCTTGAGATTAGTCTGGAGGCAAAGTTGACACTGCCAGGCCACTTGAGTGATAGTGGTATATAAGTTTCTGGCAGTGATCTTTCCAATCAAGTAATTATATAAAGTATCAATTCCCCAGTGTGTTTTCTGTTGTTCCTTTCTTACTAGTGGCCATAGTAAATGGGAGGGGATAACTAGTTTTCCTTCTGCTGTAACAGCCTATCCTCCCTGGTTATATGTTCCCTTTTGATCTTCAATTAGCCTTCTGTCCTTTTTATTACACACTGGCTAACCTTCTAGGGAGATTTCGCCATTGGGAATCAAGGCTCCTTCTACTGTCACCTCACCTTTTGCTGCTTCTTTTACCTCTCTGTCCACTAGCTTGTTTCTCTCTTCCAATTCTGAGCTCACCTTCTGGTGTGCCTTAATGTGCATGATTGCCACTTTCTTAGGCAGTTGGACCACTTCCAGCAGTTGTACTATTACTTGTGCATGTTTCATGTTTTTCCCTTGTGAATTTAACAGTCCTCTTTCTTCCAGGCATTCGTGATGAATTGGTTCTTCTTGGTTTCTGCTAAGGAAAGAAGCTGAGTTGACAATGTTAGTTACCACATCATCTTGTTCTACCATCATAGCTTGATATTTCAGGAACCGTTGTGGGGAAAGCCAGTGGCATCCCTTTGTTTCCAGTACTGAGGATACTGTATGAGACACTAGCACATTTTCTGGCCCAGAGTGAACTTATGGGCTTCCTGAATGTTCAGCACAACTGCGGCCACTGCTCTGAGGCAACCTGGCCATCCTTTAGCTGCTGCATCCATCTGCTTAGAGAGATAAGCAACTGCCTGCCTATATGGGCCCAGGTCCTGTGCCAGTATTCCCATGGCAATTCCCTGTTTCTCATGAGAGAAGAGAAAGAATGGTTTACTCACATCTCGAAGTCCCAAAGCTGGAACTGACATGAGGGCCTTCTTCAGCTGACCAAAGGCCTGTGTGGCTTCCTTTGTCCACTGGAGGTCTCTGCTCCCATGTGTGATGAGCAAATACAGGGGTTTCACAAGTAGCCCATAGTTGTAGATCCACAGCCTACACCATTCCGTCATGCCCAGGAAGGTTCTCAGTTCTTTTATTGTCTGGGGTTTCAGGGTTTGGCATATTGATTCTATGCACTCTTTCCCCAAAGTCTGTTGCCCAACACTGATCTCGTAGCCCAGGTAGATAACCTTTTGTTTTACTACCTGGGCCTTTTTCTTTGTCAGTCTGTACCTCTGAAGTCCCAAAAGCCACCGTCCAGGCCGCGCACCCTTCTTCTGTCAGGGTAGCTATTAAGATGTCATCCACATACTGCAACAGTTTCCCTTCTCCTGGAAGAGCTTCCCAGTATTCCAAATCCTTTGCAAGTTGTTCTCTGTCGCACATGACACAAAGAAATGACACCGACACGTTGCAATGTCCAAGGCAGAAAAGAGGGTGGTTTATTTACCACTTCAACATTTATCGAATTCCAGCAGTGACCATGGATTGGAGGAAGAAAATCTTCCTCTTCAACCACACTGGGCAACCCAACAGTCCATCAACAGTTTCTTCCTTATGAGAAGAATGTAAACATTGTTAGATTTTACAATAACAAAAGGTTGTTTATGTAAAATTGTATCTGACTCCATTGCAAAAGGTAAACACAGAAGGCTAAAAATGATACTTTAGAAAACTCCTTAAAGAGACAGAGGAGAACAGCAAAAACCCAGACAACAGTTCTCCAAGCAGGGTTCTTGTACCCTTGCGGAAGAACGGTCAATGTGAGCTGAGCTTTTTGTCCACTTTTGGGATTCTGCCACTCGAATGCAAAAATTTTCTGTCTGGCTTCATGGACTGGGAGGCAAAAGAAGGCATCCTTCAAATCTAGGTTGGCAAACCAAGTTAGCTTTGGTGTTAAACATGTTAACAAGGTGTATGGGTTAGCTACCACAGGGTAGAGATCCTCAGTTATCTTGTTAACAGCCCGTAAATCCTGCACGACTCGGTAAGACCCATCAGATTTGAGGACAGGCAGGATAGGAGTGTTAAAATCAGATTGGCACACCTTCAGCAATCTCAACTGTAATAAATTTTCAATTATCGGACTAATTCTTTCTCTGTCTTCCTTTCTTAAGGGATACTGCTTGATTCTGACTGATTGTTTTCCTTCCTTAAGCTTAATTTGTATTGGAAATGCATTTCTCACCCTTCCTGGTACATTGAAGGCCTGTACTCCTGGAAACACTTGGTTCAGTATCTCCTCACTAATTTCTTCTTTAGCCTCAGTAGCTGTCAGTATTAAACTCCATACTTATATATATTTTGATCATTCACCTTCAGAGTAACTTCCCCATTTTTAAATGAAATGGTTGCCTCTAATTTCTCCAATAGATCTCTCCCTAGGAGCGGATCCAGGGAGTTGGGCATGTATAGAAATTTATGGATGCCCCACTGCTTTCCATATTTGTATTTGACTTGCAAAAATATGCTATTTCAGATTGGTCAGTTGCTCCTGTCACCCTAACATAATCATTCTCCACTGGCACCAAAGCTTTATTCAAAACTGAAAATGTTGCCCCTGTGTCTACCATAAGTTTCATCTTTTTCCTTTCCTTCCCCAGTTTCATTTTCATAACCAGTGGATCCCCCTCAGTTGCTTTTTGTGTGAGCAACCACCGCCTCCCTTCCCTGGTTCCCTCTCCCATTTCTCCTTTGTTCAGGACACTCATTTTTCCAGTGTCCAAGTTTTCTGCAATTTGCACACTGATCTTTGCCCAGCCAGGGTGGTCCTTGCCTGGGTAGTTCCTGTCTCCACCTCCCTTTCTCTCCTTCTTTTACTACTGCCATTAACTTTCTTATCCCTAGCTTATATCCTTTTTCTCGATTGCTGAAAACCTTCCATGCTTCATCTAACAAGGCCTCTAAATTCCTTCTCTCTGGTCCTTGGAGCTTCTGAAGTTTCTTCCTTACTCTCTCCTGATCCCATTATTTTTCTTCTCCTGTTTTGTTTTCCCCCAAATCTCTTCTCACACTCTCATACAGTCTTTTCCCAGCCTTTTTCCTTTACACTCTAAATCTCTGGAACTATATGTGATTTTCCACAAAAATACTCTAAAATCTCTATTTTTGGGTCCTCTTCACCCTGTTCTCCATACTGAGCACAAGCTCTATATCTTCTACTCAAGGAACAATACCACCGCTCTTCACAGGATCCACACTTAACCAATACTCACGATAGATGTTGCCCTTGCCTGCAGAAACAGATGGTCCCACTCCTGTTCATCTGGATATTCAGATCTCTTTGGTGCAGGCTGCTGCCAGTCTAATGTAACCACATTGTCTGCAAAGGTCCTATATAGTCCTTCTAAATAAACCTGCTGGTTTTCCCCTTATCACCCAATTACTCTCGGGGGTTACAAACTCTTAAGGGTCGAGCCCAAACCACTGGGGAGAGGGACCCCCTTCCAGTCGTCTTGCCACGGTTAGAACGATTGTCACCAATGCACTATCTATGGCAAGACACACTAAACAAAAAGCAATACTCACAGCAAAACATTAAGATGAACAGCATTAACCTAGAACAGCATTTATCACACAAACCCTAAAGGCAATATTCATAACAAAAGCGTTAAAACAAACAGCAGTAACAAAAACCCCAAGGCACTTTATCACACAAACTCTGAAGACAATGCAACAAACAATCCCTATAGAAAGCATTTCATCAAAGTAGAATGCAAAAACCCTTAAGAACAGAACTCCTGGCAAGCAACACTAAGCAAACTCTAAAACAACATACAGTAAAAAGAAAATATGCAAAGTAAAACACAAAGAGTTCAAAGAGTTCCCACGTGCACACGGTAAAAAAGGAATATATATACAAGCAGTAGTTTGATGCAATTATAACTTTTGACACAAGATGGCAGTATTACCTCAAAAATACACAGTTCCCAAAACCGAGGCCACCTCACACAAGCGCTCAGACATGCACACAACCAAACCCGAAACACATCCGAACTTTTAAAACTCACACACACAACCAAATAGCAGCAATAAGACAGGAATTCATTTGCTTTACCCCCAAAATCGCTAGCGGCTGATCCATGGTCAACGAACCCCTCCCTGCTGCCATTCCCTTGGTCAGTGGTCCTTCCCACTAGCCGCATGTTTGGCTAAGAGTTGCTTGCAAGCCCAAACCCACCAAAAGACCCTTTATGTGCACTCAGACATATCTGTGCGGATTATCAGTGGTCTCTACAGGGGCTCCCTTTTTAAAGAAATACATACCATTTCTCCGCTATTCAGGAGGTGATTGTCTGTTCCCGCAGTGAGCGATCCGAGAAGCAGAGTTCCTCTCCAGAGAAAATCCTGGGGGCGCCTTAGGAAATCTGCCCCTCAGTCAGTCCTGCGGCTGGGCAGAGAATGTCCAATGGGAATTTTCCTGGAAGAATCCCCATTTCTGATTGTTTTTCCCTGAAATTCACCCTGCCTCTAGGGTTGAGGTAGGTTTTCCATCCCACTTCCTTGTCTTGTCCATGGTCCTGTAAGTAAAACCACTGAGTACCCCAATGTGTTTTTCTTCTATATTCTTCCTCTTGAGTGAAAGGACACTTTCTGTTAATAGCTGAGATGTGGGTCTGTACAGGTGGGGAGTAGAACATATCCTCTTTGAATTGCTGGAACTCCTTGGACAGTTTCTCCACAGCTGAGATGAAACAGTCAGAGAGAGATTGTCTTCATATTCCTGGAGTTGGTGAGCCAGTTCATCCATTGTTAGTGGTGCATTGTCTTTCCAGCTTATTAATACCAGTGGGTGCATGTGACAATAGTTGACTCCGTACAACTTTACGCCACATGGATAGTAGGCATTGGAGTTTGTCTGTATCTGTGGGTGACTGCTGTTGTTCCAGTCAAAAAGAATTATCTCTAGCACAGATAATTCCCTCAGGTACTGGAGACCTTTGTCTACTGTGGTCCACTTGTCTGGGTGACATAAAGCATCTTCCTTGAACGAATACCTTTCCTTCACACTTGACAGGAGTCGCCTCCAGAGGTTAAGCACTCGTGTCCCTCTTCCAATCGCCTTTTCAATGCCTCCTTCCCTAGAAAGTGATCCTAAGTGCTTGGCTTCCCTATCCTCTAATTCCAAACTGCTAGCCTTGTTACCCCAGCACTGGAGCAACCAGATGATAATGGGCTCACCTGTATGATGGCTGAAATATTTTTGTATCTCCTGCAGCTTGATCAAGGATAAGGATCAAGTGGTTACATCTTGGTCTTGTTCTGCTTCTTCCTCCTGTTCCTGTGATGGCCTTGCTTCATCCTCCTTTACTAAACAAGATGCCTTTCATTGTGCATTTCTTCTTGTGTGTAGGGGAGACTGATACCAGCATGAGTTTGTCCACTGGTTCAGCTCCGTTATCCATTGCCAGGGTCTGAGTGTTTTTAGTGCTTGTCACCAGGGTTTGAGTAACTGCAATGCTTGTTGCAGGGATTGAAGTAGCTAGAATTTGAGCAGCCACAGTGCTTGACACCATATTTTGAGTTGCTGCAGTGCTTGTAGTGGGGATAAAAGTAGCTGCAGCATCTGTCTCCAGAGTTTGAGTGGCCATTGTCGCTGGTGTTTGAGTAGCTGCAGTGCCTGTTGCTGGAGTTTGAGTCCTTCTCCTCCTCCTTTGAGCTGCAGTGCTTGTCATGGGGGTTGTGGTGACCACAGATGGTTCCTTAACCCTAACCAAGACCTGAACCACATGCAGCAACATACTGATTCCTACCAAAAGGGATAGGATGGTTTCAAGGGTATTCAAAAGATATGCAAAACCTTTAAAATTCTGAAACGCTACTCTAGTCAGCCTGGGGTAAAAGGAAGGAAGGAAGGAAGGAAGGAAGGAAGGAAGGAAGGAAGGAAGGAAGGAAGGAAGGAAGGAACCTAGAAATGAAACAACACACTTTCGAGATAATATTAGTATAGGAGGTAATATAAAGATTGGTCTTTATTGGGGGCCTCCAAGGGGCAGATATGGAAAATACCCAAAATGCTCACCCCTACATGGTGTGCATACAGTTTTATAAGTTTAGCAAATTAGCATATTTGACAAAAAATCCCCAATTAGGAGCACAAGTGATGTAGTAATTCTTCCCAGTTCAACTGTCTCTGAATCCCACCCCCCACCCCCCCCTTTAGATAGAGATTAAATGTTGTTTATAAAAATGTGTCTTGAAGAGGTGTTTTCAGCCTTGGTTCCAGGAAGAACCAAGATAGGATAGGAGCTTTGTACCTCCCCAGGGCTTGGAGCATCTGGAATGTGCTTTGTCTTTCTGCCTATCAGGGTAGCAAAAAGGTATGGAAAAGTACTAGGACTAGCTACGAATACAATAATAGGCTACAGAGCTACAAATATATGTGTAAAGAATATATATACAGAGAGAGAACGAGAGAGAGAGAGAGAGAGAAAGAAAGAAAGAAAGGAAGAAAGAAAATTGAAAGATGTTTCTCCCATAAGTTGGCTCTCCAAGGATAAAAACGACAAAAAGTGTAAATATTAATAGTTCTCACTAAATAGTTCCTGAAGTACAGAGGCAACAGCAATGCTGAGTACACAGATTAGGTTCATGACCAGTGAATCGATCATATAAGTCACTTATTGTAAAGAACAAGACGATAACCTTAGCCTAGGCCCCATGGAGGATAAACATCAACACAGAGAAGACATACACCAAGAACGCCTGTGAGCACACATGCAGGAACACGCACGGGAACGCGGAGAGCAAAAGAAACAGAATTGTGACCAGCAACTATTAAACTAATAGAATAAATGCTTATAACAGTTTTAACACACTCTGGTCAGATCTGTCATTATCTCAATGTTTCCTGCTTCATGTTTGTCGCTGTTGGACACAATAAATGAGAGGCAGGGAGTGATAGTTTCTCACAGAAGGCTGCAGTGGACTCCTTGGGGAGGAGCCACCGGTTTATTTCTCGGGCTACTTTTATGCTTTTACAGATGTGCCCACCTTAGAGGTGGGACCTTTGGGAACCATTGGTCAGTTCCAGAGACCACCACGCGAAAATCCCTCCTCTGGGAAAATTGTACAAAACAAGGTAGTTTACATTATGTGACCTTGTGTACTAGGAGAGTGCCTGGGAACAGAATTTCCCAAAACTAAAACATGGTAGGCACGAAGCGTGGCAACACATGTTGGATGCCAAAAATGACTGTTGTGGTTTAACTCCAATCAGCACCTAAGTACCACAGAGCCGCTCACACACACACAGACACCCACTCCCTGATGAGGAGAAGAATCAGGAAAAAAAGTAAATCTTGTGGGTTAAGATAAGAATAGTTTCATAATTTCAACCAAATAATAGTAATAGTAATAGTAATAGTAATAGTAATAGTAATAGTAATAGTAATAGTAATAGTAATAGTAATAGTAATAGTAATAGTAATAAAAAGGAGAGAGGGAGAAGAATAAAACTCAAGAGGAACAAGCGATGCACAATAAAGTTGCTCACCACCTGCTGACCAATGCCCAGCCTGTCCCTGAGCAGCAGTGGCTCTTGGCCAACTGCCCCCAGTTTAAATACTGAGCACAACATTCTGTGGTATGGAATAGGAATATCCCTTTGGCTAGTTTAGATCAGCTGTCCCAGCTGTGCTCCCTCACAGCTTCTTGTGCAGCTCCTCCCTAGCAGAGCATGAGACACTGAAAAGCCCTTGACTCAGGGTAAGCACTGCTCAGCAGCAACCAAACCATCAGTGTGTTATCAGCATTATTCTCACACTGAATCCAAAACACAGCACTGTACCAGTTACTGAGAAGAAAATTACCTCTATCCCAACTGCAACTAGGACATAGTTAAAAAGTTTAATAACATAGAATCATTCAAAGTATGTTTTCAGTTAAAGTTCACTTCATAGTAGCTTGCTGAGTTTTCGACTGAATAATGGATGCAGCTCCCTTTGAATGAGAGGGTTTTTTCTTTGCTTTTTACACTTTAGAATTTTGAAATTTTTTTAATTTTCTTGAGTCACAACAATGTGAAATTTTAGTGTAAATTTTCTCTTACCCGCCCCTCCCCAGCATTTTACATGGCTGCTTGTTCTGATTGGGTTTTGCTCATTTTGGTCATTGTCTTTGACAGTACAGCTTCAGACTTGGGTAGATTGAGGAAGATGCTTTTTTAGTGCAGTAGATTTGCTGCTTATGCTATTGAATTAGTAGAACTTTCTATTTCAAAACTTGCTTTTGACTTGAGTAACTGAAAGCTATTCTGCTGCTGTTTCCCTGCATTCCACTGTCATTTCTCCTCCTTAGTGCCTTCCAGTTTGAAGGTTCTTTTGTTTTGAAGTTTTTATTTTTTCTGACAAAACTCAGAAGGATGTCTGAAGTGTATATACTTGTGCTGGCAAATACAACATTGTAATAATATGAAGTTCCACCTGAACATGCTGAAGAACTTTACTGTGTGGCTGCACACTAGAACAGATTGCCCAGAGAGGTTGTGGAGTCTTCCTCACTGGAGATATTCAAAAGCCACCTGTATGCAATCCTGTGCCATGTGTTCTAGGTGAACCTGCTTTAGTGGAGGATGAGACCATGTGATCTCCAGAGGTCCCTTCCAACCCCAATGATTCTGTGATTCTGTGAATTTTCATTTCCATTAATCCATAGATAGGATGCTGTCAAACATATTTTGGCAAACTTACTTTGCAGTGGCTTAATGCTTTCCCCCTGATGGCACTTTGGCAGTTTCCTTCCAAAAATAGATCAGCTGAACAAGCTATATTTTACCCTTTAATAAATTTTGGGGTGTTTTTTTTCTGTTTCTGAGGTGAATATTCAGCAGAAACAAAATAACTTTGCATGAATGTTTGATATGTTGTCCTAATGCTCTAACTGCTTTTCTTACATGCATTTTTGTATAATGCGAAGCTTCTGTGCTTTGAAAATGTCAGCAGAGATTGAATTACTGGTCATGTGATGGCTTGAAAACAGTAAAACATTTTGACCTGCAGCAGCTGAAGGGCAAAGGTGAAACATGCCTGCTCCATAAATAGTAAGAAACACATGCTTTTCTGCATGCAAATCTTTTATTGTCCTTAGATAATAACAAGCAAGCTTTTTATTTTAAAGGCTGAAACACTAGAATTCTTGGGTGGTGTTTTCTGTGTGGAGAAATACCACCAACGAAGGTTTGTAATTTTGAATAAAAGAGGAATTTTCCTTTTGAAAGGAAATACATATTTTGAGTGAGGGCTTGCAGCTTTTAGCTGAAGAGACTTTTTTTGTCCCTTTGGATCTTAGTGAAATGTCATTATTGTTGAGTTCCCATGCAAGTGATTCCTTTTGCCTTCTTCCGGAGCTATGTAATATCTCTCTTTTTGGCAGGCTATAACTTACTGCTGGTGAAAGCTTTCTAGCAAAGCACAGTGCATCTTTTGGTTTTCATGCTACAAGATTTTGATATTTTGTTTGAATAAGATTAGACCCTGAGATTAGCTCAGTTGGTTAGAGCATGGTGTTAATAACAACAAGGTTGTGGGTTCAATTCCCATATGGGCCATTCACTTAAGAGTTGGACTTGATGATACTTGTGGGTCCCTTTCAGAATATACTGTGAACTGTGACCCTGAGATAGGTTCAGAAGGATTAAGGCTATGTTTGTAGGATAGGAATAGCCCTTCCTGGTCAGTAGTTGTGAGCTACTGAGGAAGGCAGCCTTTGATCATAGGATCATGGAAAGGTTTGGTTTGGAAAGAACTTGAGAGATCATCTCGTTCCAACCCCGCCTGCCATGGGCAGGGATGCCACCCACCAGATCAGGTTGCTCAGGGGCCCATCCAACTCAGCCTTGAACACTTCTGGTGATCGGACATCCACAACTTCTCTGGGCAACCTGTTCCAGTGCCTCACTACCCTCTGAATAAAGAATTTCTTCCTAACATCTAATCTGAATCTCCTGTCCCTATCTGCCCATTGCTCACCCTCTTTTTATAAGTCCCCTTTCATTACTGGAAGGACAAAATGAGGTCTCCTTGGAGCCTTCTCCAAACTAAACAGCCCCAATTCTCTCAGCCTGTCTTGATAGATGTGCTCTAGCCCTCAGATCACCTTCATGACCCTCCTCTGGACCTACTCCAACACATCCATGTCTTTCTTGTGCTGGGGGTCCCAGACTTGGACGCAGCACTTCAGGTGAGGTCTCATAAGGACGGAGTAGAGGGGGAGAAATGATGTCTGGTAGGTTAAATTTTAACAGCCCTACTATGGCTTTGGAGCTGAAATCTCCTGAATTGTTTAGTTACACTGTTGTGGTTTAACCTCAGCCAGCCACTAAGCCCCACACAGCTGCTCAATCACTCCCTCATCAGCAGGATTGGAGAGAAAATTTTAAGAGTAAAAAGCTATAGAACTCGTGGGTTGAGATAAAGACAGTTTAACAGGTAAAGCAAAAGCTACACACACAAGCAAAACAAGGAAATTATTCACCCCTTCCCATGAATAGCCAGGTGTTCAGCCATCTCCAGGAGAGCAGGGCCCCATCAGGCATAACAGTGACTTGGGAAGACAAACACCATCACTCCAAATGTCCCCCATTCCTCCTTCTTCCCCCCACTTTATATACTGAGCATGATGTCATATGGTCTGGAATATCCCTTTGGTCAGTTGGGGTCACCTGTCCCAGCTGTGTCTCTTCCCACCCACACAAGACAGTCCTCCTTGAACTTCTCTGATGTGGGTCCTTCCCATAGGCTGCGGTTCTTCACAAACTGCTCCAGTGTGGGACTTTTCCACATGGTACAGTCCTTTAGAACCAGGCTGCTCCAGCATAGGTCCCCCATGGGGTCAGGAGTCCTGCCAGGAAACCTGCTCCATCATGGGCACCACAGCAGCTTTAAGGCATCTACTTGCTCTGGCATGGAGTCGTCTGCAGGCTGCAGGTGGATATTTGCTCCCACATGGACTCATCTGCAGGTCACAGTCCCTTCAACATTAGTTTACACTGGAGTTCCATCCAGCCTGTCCATCACAGCAACACACACACAGCAGCAATGCCCATGTCATTTGCCAGCCCAGGCACATCTCCATGGCTGTTATCAAAACATTCCCAGGCATAGTAGAGTAAGGTGATGAGCAGCACAGCACTACAGCAAGCAGCGAAAGCAAAAAGTGGCCATTAATGAGCACAAGACTAATAGTCAGGCAAGCGAGCCCATGGCAAGCACAGGAGCCTGCTGATTACTAGCTAAACAGCATTAACTGTTTCATGGAAAAAAACCTCCATAACTAATTAAGATTTACTTGGAGAGTAGGTATGTATTTAATCAGCACTGGGCGCATTCGGGATATCTCTGCAAAGGCATGCACAATCACTCCCTTGTATTCTCTTTTATCCTCTAAAATGTTACATATGCATTAAGTTTCACAATACATCTATGCATATTCATTTCCTAGTTCTGCCTAGCCATGCTTCATATGCTAATTATCTTATCAGTCTTTCTGTGCTCAGTTATCTCTGGTGGACATGCTGGTTGTGGTTGTATGGGATGAAGTTGTCTTCATCAAGGTTGAACTTTTCACCTTGCCTTCTTGCCCATTGTCTCTGATCCCCTGGTCACAGTCCAAACCATAAAGCTGGTCTAATTCGGTTCTAGGGGTCTGAGGAGCCTTGTTATCTTGGTAGCCTTGCAAGTTTAGCATTCTTTGTCCTGCTTCTGCAAGCAGTCCTTCTCCTTATCACACATCCTTGCATTCTTTCCTGTTGCTTTTGCACGTACACCCTGTCTTCTCTTCACAAGCAGCCAGCACAGTGCATTTGCAAACACAGCAAATATTAACCAATATGCATCATTTAAGTATCTATCTCTAATCAATCACCCTCTAATTTTAACCCCTTGTCTCATAACAGCTGTAAATTCAATCTGGCACATCCTAACCAAATCTGTTGTTATCTCTAACCCTTTGAGCCTTACGTTAAACACACAAAAGGACTATTGTGGTTTAATCCCCAACAGCAACTAAGCACCACAAAGCTGTTCACTCAGCCCCTGGTGGGATGGGGGAGAGAATCGGAAAAGCAAATAGGAGAGAACTCATGGGTTGAGATAAAAACAGTTCAATAGGGAAAGCAAAAGCTGTGCATGCAAGCAAAGCAAAACAAGGAATTAATTCACTGCTTCCCATGGTCAGGCAGGTGTTCTGCCATCTCCAGGAGAGCAGGGCCCCATCACATGTAATGGTTACTTAGGGAGACAAACACAATCTCTCTGAAAGTCCCTCCATTCCTTTTTCTTCCCTCCAGCTTTATATACTGAGCATGACTTCATTTGGTCTGAAGTAGCCCTTTGGTCAGTTGGGGTCACCTGTTTTGGCTGTCTCTTCCCAAATTCCCATGTACCCCTAGCCTCCTCACCAGCATTGCAGTACAAAAAGCAGTAGTAGTCTTGGCTCTGTGTAAGCCCTGCTCAGTAATAACAAAAACATCTCTATATTATCAATCCCGTGTTCAGCACAAATCCAAAACATAGCCCCATACCAACCACTGAGAAGAAAATTAACTCTACCCCAGCCAAAACCAGCACACGCACATTGAAATCTTTTTAAAGATCAAATTTAGTAGCAACATTTTCTTTCTTTAAATACACAAACAGAAAACGAAAAGGAAAGTATTTCAGCATAATTACCAGGCATAGTACATCATTGCACAGCTGTTAATACAGAGCTTCTACATTTTACCTGCAAGGGGAGCAAATTTTTTTGTTTAAATCCTCTGTAACTTTAGAAGTGTGGGCGTACTGGGTTTGTGTGTCCAGGTTTTGGTAACAGGGGAGCTACAGGGTTGGCTTCTGTGAATAGCTGCCAGAAGCTTCCCTTACATCCCACAGAGCCAATGCTAGCCATCTGCAAGATGGACCTGCTTCTGGACAAGCCCAAGCTCATCAGCAACAGTGGTAGCACCTCTGGGATAACATATTTAAGAAGGGGAAAGAAGTTATTGTGGAGAAGCAATTGCGGCTAAGGAGAGGAGTAAGAATATGTGAGCGTAACAACTACAGACACCAAGGCCAGTGAAGAAGGAGGGAGAGAAGGTGCTCCCAGTGCCAGAGCTAAGATTCCCCTGCAGCCCACAGTGAAGACCATGTGTGATGGTTTCATCACTTATTATATTTCATGTGACTGGGAGAACATAAAGAGCAAAACAGGCTTATCTTCAAATTACAAAGATAGTTTATTTACACACACTGAAAGGATAAGAATAGGAGGGGAAAAAAAGGAAAGAAAGAACAACAAATGAAACCTCCAAAACATCCTTCCCTCCCTCTCCAAGTTTTCACTTTTCCACACTCAGCATAAAAAGACATAACCTTTAATTTCAGTCAGTTTACCATTTAAAGATAATCTTTCATCAATTCTTCAGGAAAGGAGTCTCTCTTGGTTCCATAGAGACATCGTCTGCAAGGACCTTAAAAAAAAGGAACTTGCAAACAATGAAATCCCACCCATTACACAGCTTTCCCAACACTGAACATGGGCCATGTACTCAACGCACTGCAAACTGGGGTGTCACTTTTTAAAAGTGTATCACTTCAGAGGCAAAGGATTTTCTCATCTCAAGAAACAGAGATATCTTTTCACTTCTTCACTACACACAGAAGGCTTTCATCTCTCTGTTCAAGCATCTCATAATTCACTCTCTCTTCACTGACTTTAGTTCCATGCTGTGTCTCTTTATGGTTCAATCACTATATCTGTCCTCATTCCAGGGGAAAAGGCCGGTGCTCAGAAAGGTTCATTTGCTGGCAGGAAAGAGTTAAACATGCCAGGTCTGCAGTGCTTGCCCACCTGGTCCTGTCAGGCGGTGGGAGCTGGAAAAATCTTAAGGCCATGCTGGTGGAGGGGGTGGAGGGGCTGCTGGATTGCTTTCTTTTCCACCTTTTGATCTCTGGCGTGGGCCACTCAGAGCTGCTCCCTGAGGCCTGGGGAAGGGGGAGGGGAGGAGAGCGGCGGCAACGGGGGGGGGGGGGGGGGGGGGGGGGAACATTTCTCGGCCCCTGCCGGTGAATACGGGCAGCTGCTGTTTTTTCTCCCCTCCCTCGCTGCTGCTGTTCCTGGGCCCAGGCATGGCTGGGCGGCTCCTCCCGGAGGTGCGGGCCGGCCAGGCCCGGCCCGGCCACCCAAGGGCAGCGGGGCCTGCCCTGCCTGGCCCGGCCCTGCCCGGCAGATGTTACCTGGGTCGCTCACCCAGAAGAAAGAGAGCCCCTCCCCACACTCTCAGCTTTATATGAGTATTACCTAAAAGTTGTATTCTACTTTTCAGTGGTCAAACCACCTGCCAATTAAAAAACTGACTCCTGATTGGACTGTCCTTTCTAACAAAATCTGAACTATGTTAACCCATGACACCATGGTAAGGCAGCTGTGCCCCTGCAGCCCATGGAGGTCCATAGTAGAGCAGATATCGACCTGCAGCACATGGAGACTTCTACACCAGAACATGTGGATGCACTTGAAGGCAGCTCTGACTCCATGGACAGCCCATGCTGGAGCAGGCTCCTGGCAGGACCTGTGGACCCTGTGGAGAGAGGAGCCCATGCTGGAGCAGATTCAGTGTCAGGAACTGTGAACCTGTGGGGGACCCACAGTAGAGAAGTTTATAGAGGTCTGTCTACCATGAGAAGGACCCCATGCTGGAGCAGAAGTGTGTGAGGAGTCCTCCCCCCAAGGAGACAACAGTGGTAGAAATGACATGTGTTGAAATGACTGCAACCCTCATTCCCCAACCCACTGCACCACTGTTGGGGAGGAGGTAGAGAAAATCGAGCAAAGTTGAGTCCAGGAAGAAGGGAGGGGTGGGGAGAAGGTGTTTTTAAGATTTGGTTTTATTTTTCATAATGCTATTCTGATTTGATTGGTAATAAATTAAACTAATTTCCCCAAGTCGAGTCTGTTTTTCTCATGATGGTAATTGGTGAGTAATCTCTCCCTGTTCTTATCTTGATCCATGAGCCTTTTGTTATATTCACTACCACCACCACCATCTTCATCTGAAGTCATAGAGCAGCTCTGATGGGCACCTGGCATGCAGTCAGGATCGAGATACCTGCTGTGGTTTAGTAATGGTACTGCCCATTTGATGTTCCCACTGAAACTCCAAACTACACTACTGTTCTCTTGCTCCCCCCCCCCCGCCTCTCCTTCCCCCTGCAGTGGGCTGGAGACAAGAATTGGAGTCACAAAAGGTAAAGATAATGGGTTGAGATAAGAATAATATATTGGAAGCAGCAATGAGATAAGAAACAACAATATTAATGGCAGAGGGTACAAGATAAGAAATGCTATTGCTCACTGCAGAAATCCCTGCCATGTTACCCCCACTGCTCCCTCCAGCTCAGAACTGGGGCCACTCCACTGCTCCCTCCACCATGCTTAATTGACTGGAAGGAACCTCCTCAGAAGAGACTCCCTTCCCCTGGCAATGATGTGAGGTGGTATAGAATAACCTCCGGGTCACAGCCATGTCCTCTTCTGACTACTGCAAAAATTAAGCCTGTCCTGGCCAGAACCATGACAATACCACAGTGAACTCACAGGGTAACTTGACTCTTTTAGTGCTGTAATTGTTTTAACATCTCTGTTTATAAATGTTGTTGACTGTAAAATGAATTCTCAAAAAATGTCAGTGGAGAGGGAGGAGAAAGCGGGAGCTGCATTTGTGTCTGAATGTAAGAAATTAAAGGCAGGTCTGCTGTTAACTAAATATTTCTGGAGGCACTCATCTGTTCAGGAAAATTTTAGCCTTGTGGGTGCTTGAATTATTTGCTGACAAATTAAATGACCATATTTTTGGAGTAGATCATTGGGCAAGATTTAAAATATCTTTTTTTTTCTATCAGAATTAATAGGAATTTTGATACTGTGGTGGATTGACTTTGGCTGAATGCCCAGTGCCCATCAAGCTGCTCTATCACTCCCTCTTCTAAGCTGGACAGGGGAGAGAAAACAAGATCGAAAACAACTTGTATGTTGAGATAAGGCAGTTTACTAAAGCAAAAGTGAAAGGCTGTGCATGCACAAGCAAAGGGGGAAACAAAGATACTCTCTACTTCCCATCAGCAAGCAATGTCTGGCCGTGTTATGAACGAGTGTTTAAGATTGCTTAAAAAGTCACTGGCAAAGCTATCAATAGAAACCAGATTTAATATTAAGCAACAGCATGACAAAGTTTGTTGGCAAGGTTCACTCTACTACTTACCAGACAGTTAAAGCACACCAAGGAAAAAAGAAAAAAACCCAAAACAACAAAATCCAGTCAATCAAAACAGAAATGAGCCAAGAACCATCTGGGGGAGGAATGGGGGAGGGGTGTGTGTGTGCACATGTGTGACAAATGATAGAAGGGGCAAGGATAAAAAGGATTAACAGCACTCAAGTTATAACTTAACCATAACAATTCTTTTTAACAAAGGAATAGCACTTAACAGCATTTAATCTAGCTTATATTTTACTTAAAGGCCTAACTTACTTTGATATCTATGGTACTTAAACATCTTATGATACATGAAGGTACAAGACCCACCAGCAGAGAGAGAGTGAATCTGAGATTTTATTCAGAAGCATCAGTATATATATCTTGACTCCTAAGAGCTTTTTTTTTGGTTACAGCTTACAGACATAATCACAATTCTACGATAAATCTGTGCTCTTGACGTTTTCCATTGTTCTCTCCAAATCCTTGGTAAAGGAGCAAAGAGTGTACAGTTCTTTGTTGACATAGAAGTAGAAACTTGTTCATCCAGTTCTGTCTCAGATACAGGCTGTCAGAGAGATGCTGCTGCTACTGGCACTGCTGCTGTTGCTCTCTGTTTAACTCTTTCCTTACACCAACACCTGTTACCCTAACAATATATGAGAGCAGCACTTCTCCCATATTTGCTATAGCATATACACTCATGTATGCACACAAACATAAAGAGTCAGTGCAAGGTACCTTAGAAAAATTCCCTGCAAAGGTAGTGAAATACTCACTTCAGATGCTTTTGCATCTCCTCAACAGGCAAAGGGTTGAGCCTTAAGGAGTGGGGGTATTGGCCTAGGACTCGTTCAGTGATCCTCCAAGTTTAGCAAACTTGAGAGTTCACTGGATCTGAGAGGTGTCTCACTCAGAGGGAGGTTGCTGGTCGCAGCCCACTGTGGCCCAGAAGAGCTCAAAGGGTCTCATTTTGGACCACTGTTGATCGGGCTGCAAGAGAACGGGCTTTAGCCAGAACAGTATTTCATTCTGGCCACACTTCAGGTAAGGACAGTTTCTTTGAAAGTGTGAGAACAAAGACGTCATGCCGTTCAGACAATAAAAATAGTTTCCAAGGCTGTTCATAAAGAAAACAGGAGCTCATTAGACAGCAGCAGTTCCTGGGAGAAGTGTTTCTGATAAGCTCAAGAAGAGCTGAGCCCAGGTGCTGTTTGTCAAGGCCAAGGCCTAATGAACATTTCTCAGATCGCAGTGCAGCCTGAAAAAGAGGGAGGATGCACCACAACAGGTAATTTCCCAGGAAGCAGGGCTTTAGCTCACATAGTGGTTGCTCCAGAAAGCAAACATTGTAAATAACAAATACCCCCCCCTTTCTCCTCCTTTTCTTAGGTTTTATATCTGAGCTGACATCATATGGTATGGAATATCTCTTTGGTTAATTTGGATCAGCTGGCCTAGTTGTGTTCCCTCCCAGGATCTTGTCTATCCCCAGCATATTGATTGGGTGGGGGAGAATATTGGAGAGACAGGACAGGAGAAACAGCACACTCAGTCATTGGGCACTGACACCGGCCCATCTCAAGTCGTTGCACTCCTCGCTCCTCACTAAATTCACTCTTTCTCAGTTCATGTAATTTCTGCTACTTTGTGCAACATATATCTCACACCACAGATTATTTTCCCACAAGGTCAAATCTTCTCAAGGCACACACCAGGTCTCCCCATCCTTCTGTGTTACCCACCAAGTACACCCTGGTCCTTGGGCAAAGACAATCCAACAAATAGGTTTGCCTTTTCCCATGTGAGGAGAAATCCACACTGACTTCTCCAGCCACTTCCCTATGTGTAGTGTGGGGACCTTATCTTCTCCCACAGTGTGTAGGGGGTTTGTTTGGGCAGGACCAGGGCAGTTAGCAGATCCTCTGGTGTTAAGCAGCCAAGTGGCTTCTGCTAAATTGGCATCCCAATGCTTCCATGGCCCATTACCTAATGCTCTTAACATAGTCTTCAGCAGTCCATTATACCTCCCAATCTTTCCAGAGGCTTGTGGGTGATAAGGGATGTGATATATCCACTCAATGCTATGTTTCTTTGCCCAAGAGTTTATAAGGTTATTTTGAAACTGAGTCCTGTTGTCTGACTCAGTTCTCTCTGGGGTACCATGTCACCACAAAATGTGTCTCTTAAGGCCTAAGACGGTGTTTCGAGCAGTAGCATGGTTTACTGGGTCTATTTCCAGCCAACCAGTAGTTGCATGGTGAGTATGCAGCTCTTGCCATGGCATGTTCATGGCAGTGGTCCAGTGTAGTCAATTTGCCAGGCCTCACCATATCAGACACCCATCCACTGCCCTCTATTCCAGGGAGATTTCACTTGAGTAGCTCCCTTAATTTTGCAGCATGTTACACATTCGTGAATAACCTGTGTGATAGCCCCTCCATGGTCAGGTCCACCCCTTGATCACAAGCCCATCTGTATGTTGTATCTCTTCCTAGATGTCCTGATGTTTTTATACCAAAATCGGCCAGATAGAAACTTTCTAATACAGTTTTGAGTATTAGAAAGCAGTCATTCTTCACTGCAGCATGCTGGTCACTCAGAAGAGCCTTCCTCTAACTGAGTGCCCTGAGCATCAGGTAAACAGTTTTTATCACACACACTGATTACATAGTCAGTAGCTATCCCTGCTTTCTTGATTCATATGTATTACTTTTTTTTACATAGTCGTACTCCTTTATCAGAAGTCCTTATATGGTTCTTTGGGGTCTTTGGTGATCTTCAATGTCCGATGTTCTTTCTAGGTGACTGTTCCTCGACCCTCACTTTTGAATAAGTGCAATATCATTGTTTTACATAACTTCTGCTTTGTCAGCCTTGCAGAGCTGAGCTGGCATCCTGCTTGCATTTTGCATGACTTCTGTTTGCCTAAGTTACATCCTTTATCTACTTCTCCCAAGGCTACGCTGTTCTGTTCTACTAGTATTAATTTCTCCCATTTTTGTGCAACACTTGGATCACATTTAGTAATATTGTTGCCTTTTTCCCAACCTGGAAATGAAACGAGATAATTTTAGTAAGCAGGTAATATAAGAGCGGATCTTTATTTGAAGGCCTTCAGGGGCAGTTATGGAAAGATGTCCACAAAAGTCCACCCCCCGCCAGGGGTGAGTACATTTTTATAGGTTTTAGGAAATTAGCATAATTGATAAAAAGCACCAATTAGGAGGACAAGTGGTGATGCAATTCTCCTCCAGGTCAAGCCCCTTTTCTGGAGTATCCCCCTTGGCACTAGCTGTGCTTTGTCAATGAAAATGTATCTTGAAGAGTTGTTCTTAACCTTGGTAGCCAAGAAGAACTAAGATAGCACTGGGGCCTTGTACCCCCCAGGGCTTAGAGGTCTGGAATTTGTTTGGTCTTTCTGCCTAGGGAAAGGCCATGGAAAATTACTGGGAAAATTAGCTACTAATCCAATAGGCTACAGAGCTACAAATATATGTGTGAAGAATACAGAGAACATATAAAAGGAAAAAAAGGCAAAACCCAAAATGGCATCAGTAAAACTAGATGGAAAATTTTCTCCCAAATCAAGGCTGAATTAACTATTATCAGGATAGCAAAACAAGAGTCAGGCATCTTGTTTTTTCTCAGACAACTGTTTGATTAACCAGGGGGCTTCATTCCTTTTAATTCTGTAATAATGTATCCATGATTTTACTCTGTCCAGTTTCAATGTAGTAAAAGTTGTCAATAGTACTTGGAAAGGTCCCTTCTACTTTGGCTGGAGTGGAACGGTTCCCCAGTCTTTCAAGTAGAAACAATCTCCTGGCTGGACCTCATGCACTGGTTTGTCCAATCTCATCAGTCTGGAGATCACTGCTTGCTGCAAATCATGTAAAATTTTACAAAGAGAAATGCAGTAATTATTCAAATTGACCCCTCCTTTTACGTGTGTGTTCCCTGGAATGTGTGGTACTTGGTAGGGTCAACCACATATAGCAGTTCATAGGGGCTTATTTTCCTGGTGCCCTGTGGCTGAATTCTAATTTGAAGTAGAGCAACAGGTAAGGCTTGGACCCATGTCAAGGAGGTTTCCTGACATACTTTACCCAACTGCAAATTGATTGCATAATTCATTTGCTCTACTTTGCCACTAGCTTGGGGCCTATAAGGAGTATGAAGATCCCAAGCTATTCTCAAGGCTTTCCGAACCTGCTGTACCACTTCTGCAATAAAGTGGGAACCTCTTTTGGATGATGTTCTCAAAGATAGCCCAAATGTAGGTATTTGATTCAACAGTATTTTAGTCGCTTCCTTAGCCTGGTTGGTGTGACAAAAGAAGGCTTCTGGCCACCCAAAAAAAGGTATCCACCAGAACTAGGGGGGATTTATATCCCCCTTTTCTGGGCAAATAAGTAAAATCAATCTGCCAGTATTCACCCAGAACATTTCCAGATTTTATGACTCCTAGCAGTACTTTGATAGCTGTGTTAGGGTTGTTTCTTTTACAAACTATACATTGTTGGATTCTTGATTGTACAATCTAAGCCATTTTAGACCTAATTATAGATTTTTTGCAAATGTTTGAAAGGTTTTTCAGTACTCCAATGAGTGGCTTTGTGTTTGTGATCCACTGTTTCACACAAGATCTGCTCAGGGACTATTATTTGCCTGGTTGGGGTAACTGCCCAGATTTGTGGATCAAATTTTGCTTCTAAGGTTTCAATTAATTGACAGTCCCTAGCACTATACTTTGGTTTCTCTACTGGGACATGTATCTCTGACAGGGGTATTAAAGATAAAACTTTGTTTTCTAATGTGCCTTTTTCTGCAGCCTCTTTAGCAGCCTTATCTGCTAAATGATTCCACAATTCCAGTTTGGTCTTATCTGCTTGGTGTGCTCTGCAATGCATGATGGCAACTTCTGGTTTCTGGATACTTTCAAGTAAATCCAAGATATGTTTTCCATTTTTGATCAATGTGCCTTGAGATGTCAAAAGGCCTCTTTCTTTCCAGATGGCCCAGTATGTGCATGTACCACTCCAAAGGCATATTTTGAATCAGTCCAAATGTTAACTCGTTTTCCTTTACTCAGTTCCAATGCTTGAGTGAGTGCAATTAGTTCTGCTTTCTGTGCCGAAACATTGGAGGGGAGTGGCCCCTATTCGTTTACCTCATGGTGTGTAGTCACTACATATCCACATAATTGTTTTCCATTTCAGACAAAGCTGCTCCCATCAGTAAACAATTCCCAATCAGGTCTTTCCAAGAGTTAGTCTCCTAAGTCAGGTCTGCTGGAACACACTTCTTCTATAGTCTGTTAGCAAACATACTCTGGGGTTCCTTCTACTTGTTGAGCAAATAAGAACATAGCAGGGTTAACAATAGAAGTTGTTTTGAGTGTCACATTGTCTTGCTCCAGCAAGACTACATGATATTTTAGCATCTGGCTAGGAGACAGACAGTGGCCCCCTTTTTGCTCAAGTACTAACTACGCCATATGTGATACATAAGCAACATTTTGTCCCAAAGTCAGTTTTTGAGCTTCCTAGATCAAGAGAACAGTAGCTACTACTGCCCTCAGAGAACTAGGCCAGCCTTGGCTGACATTATCTAGTTGCTTTGAAAAGTAGGCCATGGCCCACCTCTGGTGCCTGAGGAACTGTGACAGCACTCCCAGTGCTATGTTTTGTCTTTCATCAGTAAATAATTCAAACAGGCACAAGGGATCTGGAAGCCTCAAAGCAGGGTCTCGCATAAGGGCTCACTTGAGTTGTAAAAAGGCAGCCTGTGGATCATCAGTCCAGACTATAAAGTCCTTCTGAGCTTTCTTCAAGAGCTCATACAGTGGCTTTACCAGCAGCCCATAATTGCTGATCCACAGGCAACACCATCCGATCATTCTGAGAAAGGCACACAACTCTTTTACTGTTTGTGGCTGTGGGAGTTGGCAAATTGCTTCTTTTTGTTCCTGTCCCAGCCTCCTTTGTCCTTGGAGGATTTCGAATCCCAAGTAGGTTACTGTGGTCTGGACTATTTGTGCTTCATCTTTGGATACTCTTTATCCGCTTAGTCCCAGAAAATTCAGCAATGCCACAGTCTGATCCCAACACTGCTGTTCAGTTTCAGTGGCTATCAGAATGTCATCTACATGCTATAACAAGACTCCAAAAGGGTTCTGATTTTTCTGTTCCTCCAGTTCTTTTGCCAATTGATTTCTGATTATGGTAGGGCTATTTTTAAATCCCTGCAGTAGAACTGTCCAAGTCAGTCGGGTTCTTCTCCCTGTTTTTGGATTTTCCCATTCAAAAGCAAAAAGCTCTTGACTTTCAGTACTCAAAGGGATACAGAAAAAGGCATCTTTCAAGTCTAATACTGTAAACCATTTTAATTTTTCACTCAAGGTTGTTAGCAAGGCATAAGGTTTTGCTACTACCAAGTGTATATCTTCTTCTATCTTAATTATGAATCTAAGGTCCTGTACCAGCCAGTAATCCTTCCCATTTGCCTTTCTAACCGGCAAAATAGGTTTATTAAATTTGTTTTTGCATTCCTTCAATAGGCCATATTTTATAAATTTTTCCACAAGGGATAATAACCCCTTACAACTTTGTATTTTCAAAGGGTATTACTTTTGCCTTACTGTTCCTGCTCCAAGTTTCAATTTAGTCCTTACAGGCTCTGCTCTTTTGGATCTCCTGGGCACCTCTCCAGCCCAGACTATCAGAGTTACTGCATCCTCAAGTGATACTGGCAGATGGATCATGTCCAATTTCAGAGACTGTAGTGCAAAAATAACACTTCCACATAATAAGGTTCTGGAATAATAACCTTTATTTTTCCATTTTTAAATTTGATTTCAACATTTAGTTTTTCCAATAAATCTCTCCCAAGGAGAAGCTTTGGCAAATTGGGTGGATACAAAAAGTGGTGAGTCATCCATTGTTTTCCTAATTTAAAATCAGTGGCTTTGAAAAATGGCTAAGTTTCGTGATTCCCTGTTGCACCAATGATTGTTATAGAATCATTACTCAAGTTTCCTTTTACTGTATTTAGCACCAAGTAACTAGCTCCCAGATCTACTAAAAATTTTGCCTCTTCATTTACCTCCTCATTTCCCATCTTAGCTGTAAGCAGAAGTTCTGCTGGGGAAGAATCCTCCAGTCCCCCTCAGTCATCATCAGTGATGGCCATGAGAGGGGGGACTTTTATTAGTACATTGAGATAAGACAGTTTGCTAAAGCAAAAGTGAAAGGCTGCATGCACACAAGCAAAGGGAAAAAAAATTATCCCCTATTTCCCATCAGCAAGCAATGTCTAGACACTTCCTGGGAAGCTGGGCTTCAGCATGCATAGCAGTTGCTCTGGAAGGCAAACACTGTAAATAACAAATAACCCCCTTCCTCCTCCTTCCTTTAGCTTTTATATCTGAACTGACAGCCTATGGTATGGAACATCCCTTTGGTTAATTTGGATCATCTGGTCTACTTGTGTGCCCTCCAAGGATCTTGCCCACCCCCATCCTATTGATGGGATGGAATGTTGGAGAGACAGCACTGATGCTGTGCCAGCACTGATCAGCAGTAGCCAAAACACTGGTGTGATTATCAACACCTTTCTGGCTATCAATGCAAAGCACAGCACTGGGAGGGCTGCTATGGGAAAATGAACTCCAGCTCAACCAGACCCAATTCAGCTACTTACTGAGAGCAGGAAGGAGTAGGATCAGGCCCTTTTTGAGTGTTCAGGTGTTACACTTTTCCTCAGGTCATAGATGAGAGACTTTGATATATACTTCATAGGAAAGTGACATTAAAAAAAGATATCTCCTATACAATTTCCTTGAGACCACCAATACATTTCTTCTTTACTGGAAATTAACCTGAAATAGAGCTGGATAAGTTTTAACAATACCTATTTTTTGAGAGAGGGCGCTCACAGGAGCATGCTATTGTTACTTAAAAACCAAAGGGAAAGTCAGAGGGAGGAGCTCATGATTCAAGGGGCAATTCCCTTCCCCTTCTCTGTTTAAGTGTTGAGTGGAGCCAAGAGCAAGAATGCCAAGTATGCCTGGGCTTCTTCATCCTCCCCCCCTTAGTCTCTGTGCACTTTACAGCTTACTGCCTCTTCAACTCTACTTTAAATGATAAACATTACCTTGCAAAAATCAAGAGTCTGTGTCTATGACTTCTTCTGAGTAGAGTATCAAATTTCTGTAGCTGAATGAAATCCAAACAGCGATACTGACTGCACAACCTGCTCTGAAATGCACAGCATAAACAAATGGAAAAAATTAGATTTTCCTCTATTTCCAGTAGATTGAAGAGTTTCTTAAAAACAATTTGAGATGCAATATTTTGGATTATAGCTATCCATATGTTTCTTTTTTACCAGCTAATTTTCAAGTGATACTTCTTCCTACAACATACTTTTCTTGAAATACAAGAATACTGAATCAGTTTTGGACTTTGAGGGAGTGTAGCTTTATATTATTTCCATTATAAATAGTTAATGTATAACACCTTACTTGCAGTATCCATTCCAGATTTTATGTATGCAGTCTGTTCAAGATTAATACTGATAATATGTAATTTGTTTGTATTGCTTTGTAGCTATACCTCTGATGTAATGCTTGAACCAAAAATCAATGTCATGTTTACATAAAATCCAAAAGAAACACCCAAATTCTGCAGTGATAAAGTATTGAGAGCCAAAGCTGGGCCTTAATGTTGGGAAAAGAGAGATGGGTTCAGGTCTGGTCTTCAAAGAACAGCATTTGAGACCTTGGTTCAACAGGGTGCTCTGTGTAGTGGCTGAAGTGAAGATCTTTCTTATGGTATACCATATCTTTTTAAAATATAAGAAAAACCAGTTCTTTTGCCTTATGTGTGCTGTATCATGCCAAGTGGAGATGCACACTTCTGAAACAGTGTGTGCATGTCTCATTGACTATTATGAATCTGATATCCTGTGTATTGGTAACTGCAGCACTTTCCATTTCCCAAGAGCTACACCAACATAGCTGCCCTACCAGATTTCTTGGGTTGATGATGAGCTTTAGCATCAGCTCAGTGGTGGGAGAGGTGAAAGCAATGAGGTTAAGTGACTTGTGTCAGTGAATCGGTGGCAGAGTTGAGATTAGGACCAGGGTTTGTGACACTAGAGTGCACTACTTTCCTCTTACTTATTGAGAGAATGGGTAAAATTGCTGGTAGGTGCAGGCTGGTGTGAGGTTTGAAAGATTGCTGTCAGCTTGCTGAACTACTGGGAGCTTCACATTGCTCTTAATTGGATACAACTCTGCTTCTGCAGCTATCATTTACCAAGTAACTTCTTACTATCAAACTTTTATGAATGTTGTGATGGAATGGCAGAGGGCTTGTAAACCAGCTCCTTTTGATTTTATTTGATATAAAAGGTATGACAGAAAGACAGGGTTCATCATACTTGTAATTAAAGGAAGTTCTATTATATATTCTTTCTCAGAAAGGCATGATGACTTTTGCTTGATTAATTAAAGGTTACAAAAAAATGAGATATGGTATTTTATTTAAGAATGTAAGCCCTCCTTTTTTTTCCCTTCACAGGTTTCCACTTGAGTGGCACTGTGACAGACCCTGCAATGCAATCAGAGACAGAAACTGTTTGCAATGTAGCTATCAGCTTTGATCGTTGCAAGATTACCTCAGTGACCTGTAGCTGTGGAAACAAGGACATATTTTACTGTGCCCACGTTGTGGCACTCTCTTTATACCGGATCCGCAAGCCAGATCAGGTCAAACTGCATCTTCCCATTTCAGAGACACTGTTTCAAATGAACAGAGACCAACTACAAAAATTTGTTCAGTATTTGATCACAGTGCACCACACAGAAGTTTTGCCAACTGCTCAGAAATTAGCAGATGAAATTCTTTCTCAGAATTCAGAAATCAATCAAGTCCATGGTAAGTTTGATGCTTGTTTTTTTGTTTCATTCCCTCTCTGTTCTTTTTATATTATTTTTTGTGGTACTCAGGAGTGTGACCTCCTGAAGTCCCTTTCAACCTAACTGTAATTTTTATGGTGTTTACATTATGGTGTTGCAGTCAGTTCATCACATGTTGCTTCTACTGCTGCTTTCTTCCTCAGGGGGAGGACTCCTCACACTCTTCCCCTGCTCCAATGTGGGTTCCCTCTGTCCTGGTTACAGGAGTAGAGTGCCAGTTTAGCAGTATGCGGAAGTAACAAACCCACTCCTCTCAACTTCTCTCTACCTTATTTCTGACACACTGTTAATGATGGGTCGTTTGCAGTAGCTGCCCAGTGCACACTTGACACCTCAGGCCACAAGATGGATGTTAAATGAGATAAGGAACAACAAGGCAATCCTGCAAGGCAGGGTAGTGTTTCTTTTTCTTCACACCAATGACACAGCTGTGATAACTCTCTCTGGGGAAGCACCAGCACAGTTACACCCATCCTGAGGTGGTCATCTCTGCTAATGGGCCATAATGGACTCAATAGTACCAGCAAAATAGTCAACTGCAATGACTCACAGTATTACATCATTCCATTGTGAAAGTCCCTGCCCTGAGGGAGGTACTGAGCATTACCACAAGAACCTAAGCATATATAATCCCTGGTTTTGGGGATCTGGGACACCACCACTTGACAGATCCAGAGGAGGACCAAAACTTCCACAGGACCACTGCTTTCGACTGCAATCACCACTTGATAGGACTGCTGTGGGCCTGATATTTCTGGGTCTGAGAGATTTTAGCCTGCTAGCAGCTGCTAACTTTTCCCAAGGAAAAATTTCTCAAGAAAGCTTCTTCTCAAAACAATCTTGGTAAACAACTATCCTTTCTCAAAACAATCTTTCTCCAGGTGGTGTTTTGCTGTTGCTCTAGTTTTACCAATGGGATTAGAGAAGTGTCGTTCCTATTCACCAATCATGTTAAGTCTGTATTGGAACACCTTATAAAACATAGTAAGAATTAGACAATAAATCCCTTTTTCTATGCTCTCTGCCTTCTGAAATATTTGGAGTCTCTCATCTTTCTTTCATGTCCTACAGCAACAGACTGTGACCATCACCCTGACCAACAGGGTGCCAGGTTGTACTCTGACTTTGTGTGTTTAAGCCAGTTTTTTGTGTATCATTGCATTTATTGTAATCTCTCTATTGTAACTCCATCCTGAAATCCCTTTAAGGTAATTGAGTGGGGTTCATTTCTCCCACCAGTTTACTTTCATACCAGCACACCCTCTCACAAGAAACAGTTCTCCATAACCTTCTCCAATGCGACTCCTGACAAGGTACAGTTCTTCACAAACTGCTCCAGTGTAGGACCCTTCCACATGGTGCAGTCCTTCAGGAACAGGCTGCTCCAGTGTAGGTCCCCCACAGGGTCACATCTGCCACCAAACCTGCTCAAGCTCCACTCTCCATAGGATCACAGGTTCTGCCAGGACCCTACTCCAGAAGGGGCCTCCCATTGGATCACAGACTCCTTTAGGTACATCCACCTCCTCCAGCATGGGGCTCTTCCACAGGCTGCAGGTAGATCTCTGTACGCATGTGGACCTCCATGGGCTGCAGGGACATAGCTGCCTCATCATGGTCTTCACTGTGGGCTGCAGGGGAATCAGCTCTGGCACCTGGACCACCTCCTCCCCCTCCTTCTCCACTGACCCTGGTGTCTACATAGTTTTTCCTCTCACATATTCTCATTCCTCTCTATGCTGGCCCAAATTGATTCTGTGCTATAATTTCTTTCCCATTCTTAAATATGTTATCACAGAGGTGCTACCGCTTTCACTGATGAGCTTGGCCTTGGGCAGCAGGGGGTTTATCTTGGAGCTGACTGGAACTGGCTCTGATGGACATGAGGGAAGCTTCTGGCAGCTTCTCACAGAAGACACCCCTGTAGCTTCCCCACTACCAAAACCTGGTCATGCAAACCCAATACGTCCATAGAAGCTACTGCGGAAAAAATTAACACTAACTCAATCAAAACTATCATACCAGTCCTTCCTTTATATTTTCTCTTATTAGCACTGTCTGCTTCACAGTAGTTCCTGTTTTTCTTTAATGCTATGCACTACTGAACAGTTCTTATATTTTACTCAAGAGTTATGAAATGAAACACAAGATGAAATTACTTATGTCTAAACTTTGAATCATTTGGGGAATCTAAGGCATAATATTTTACAATAAGTAATTTATCAGCTTTGTTTCTATATAACTACTATTTAGAATAATTCTGAACACACTAAGTTTATAAAATCAGTTACTATTCTGTTGTGAATCAACATACAACATTATTGGTTTCTGGCTTGGACCATTCAATCTTTGCATAGTACACATGCTTTTAGTTGTAATTGTTTTCCCATATCTTCTTGATTCTGCCATGAGATTATATTTAATAAAAATTTATTAATCTACGCTTCACTTGTATACTTAAATTCATTATATTTTTATAAAATTAAGTTCAAAAAATTCAGCATGGATGAGTAAATAATGTGGCATCATTTCATTTGAAGATTAAAAGAACTCTTGTGATACTTCAGAAATAAGGACCAGGGAAGTTTACTTTGAAGATGCTACATTCTGCTGCTATATTAACAAAAATTTAGAATCATAGAATCATTAAGGTTGGCAAAGACCGCTGAGATCATCAAGTCCAACCTTTGAATGATCTCAACCTTGTCAACTAGACCACAGCACTAAGTGCCAAGTCCACTTGTTTCTTGAACACCGCCAGGGATGGTGACTCCACAGCCTCCCTGGGCAGCCCATTCCAATGCTTGACAACCCTTTCCATGAAGGAATTCCTTCTGATGTCCAAACCTGAACCTCCCCAGGCACAGCTTGAGGCCACGTCCTCTTGTCCTGTTGCTACTTGCCCGGGAAAAGACACCTACCCCCACCTTGCTAGAACCTCCTGTCAGGTAGAGAGTGAGAAGGTCCCCCCAAACCTCCTTTTCTCTGACTAAGCACCCCCAGCTCCCTCAGCTGCTCCTGATAGGACTTACTCTCCGGACCCTTCCACAGCCCCGTTGCCCTTCTCTGGACACACTCTGGCACCTCAATATCTTTCTTGTAGTGAGGGGTCCAGAACTGAACACAGGATTTGATGTGCGGCCTCACCAGTGCCAAGTACAGAGGGACAATCACTTCCCTGGTCCTGCTGGCCACACTATTGCTGATACAGGCCAGGATGCCATTGGCCTTCTTGGCCACATGGACACACTGCTAACTCATGTTCATCCAGCTGTCGATCAGCACCCCTAAGTCCAGCCACTCTTCCCCCAGCCTGTAGCACTGCATAAAGTTGTTGTGACCCAAGTGCAGGATCCAGCACTTCGCCTTATTGAATCTTATTCTGACTTATTGAGTTTACTATTGTACCCTGAGTAATTTGTGATATAGGTTATTCTTTGCCTATTTTAGTCAAACCCCCTCTTTGCTTCTATTTACTTTTCAAGATTAAGTTCTTTATATATGACACCAGTTCTTGAATGTGGTTGGTCAGTTCGAAAGTAGTTGCTTTTAAAATTGCTAATGTAATGATCAAAGTCTTTAATTATTTTTAAATGCTGCTGCTTCTTATAACTTGGGAGTTGATTATATTTAAGATGTAACCTGCTATGACCATAAATATAAAAGGCTTTTACCCTGTTTTCAAAATGTATTTGGGTGTTCAGTGTTACAAAAAAAATGTGCATGGTATTCCTGCTTTTATTACTAAGATTGCAATTTAGCAATTCTAGTAAAACAGCAGGAGTATGTATGTACGACTGTATCTATATACTGAGTGCAAATACTTTACTTATTTTATTTAACTGTAAATACATGATGTTAAACTTATTTCAAAAACCAGTCATGACAGAAGTTAACAAAGCCAGAGGTCGAAGGAAGGGAGATTAATCTGTTAGTGTCTATAAAGTGACACAGTTTAATTACAGGTTTTAATATTTAGTATACAGTGCTTCTCTCTTTCATAGTTCAGTTGGGTACTAATTTATTCTCATAACATCCCCTTCAAAGCACTTAAGTAACACTTATCCTCAGTTTAGAATTGGGGAAAGGGATTTGGTCTTGGTGCCAAACTGCATTGCAGTGATTAAATTCAGGGCTGCCCATGTTCCTCTTCTCAGCCAAACTGTCCATCTCCTGAAGCCTTGTGCTTGCTTGGGGCCGCATTGCACCCCAAGCGAGGTCACTGCCTTCGGGTTGACCCTTCAGATCTATTTGCCAGCTATTGCTAGGACTTCATTTCACAGCTCCTAAGGCAGCTCCCTTCTGCGGTCCTGTTGCTTGTTCAGATTGTGTGGAAAAGTCATGCTATGAAAAGCCAGTGTCCACAAAGGAGACAGAGGAATCATGCAACTTTATTCGAATAAAGGGACAGATTCCATTAGGGCATATCCCGTGGGGTCTTTCTTGAGGTTTTGGAGGGTGCAGCCTCCTTTTATCCTAAACTCCTGGCTGCATGTTGCCCTCTTCATTTCCCCATTGGCTGAGGTACTAGGAAGCTACAGCCTTCCCAAACCGCCTACCACATATTCCCCCTTGAACATGTATCCTCATTTTCCCCCAGAATTCAGAAGTTCAGGCTATCTGAGTTCTGCAATAAACTTTGCACAGACCTATTTGTCCTAGTACCCTAAAGTTCAGGAGTTCAAACTGTCTGGGTTCTGTAACAAACTTGTGCAACTTGATGTTTTAGAGACATTAAGACCCATTTCTCCTGAAGACCCTCACTCATCGAGTCGTTTGTAAAGACATTAGCACCCATCTTTCCCATCAAGACAGTTCCCTCCCAGGTCTTCAGAAGAAAAACAGCAGTGTAGAAATCCTATCTGTTGATCAAGAATGATGGGTATGCTAGAGGGAGAGGAAGCAGACTAGATCAGTGTTCACCTTGGTGAGGAATACACCTAGGGTGGATAGGTCAGTGTGTAGGTGCAGTGCAAGCTGCAAAATGTGCCCTGGGTGAGGGAAATGGTTGGAGCCCCAGGCAATGAGCCGTGAACAGGCACCAACCCTTTGCCTAAGGACAAGTAGACCTGTGGCGCTGGCCAGTCAATCACCCAGAGATCCTGCAGAAGCCAATGAAGAACAAAAAGACCCCAGACTCAAAATCACCATTAGAATGGGTGCACAGACTGTAGCAAAAGTCCAGGGATTCTTTTGTTTGGGGTCCCTCTCCAGAGGCACCAGTGCCAGCTGTTATTGTGTCACTGCACCATGATTAAATTACTTGAAGGAAGCAGACGTCTGAGACTCTGCTATGGGAAACCTGAGGTGGACCAGTGAGGAAACCTGATTTGATTGTGTGTGGTGTGTGTAGGGAGTCAAGTGGGGCACCTGTCAGCTCACTGGAGCCACCTGCTGTGAAGGGGCTTTGGCCCCAGCAGTGAAAATCAGGTCAATGGTCAGACTGGGAAATTTCCTTAATGACCTGACTGTAAGTGAATGTAGTGATCTGGAAAAGTGCCTGGTTGAGAGATGTGGAGATGGTCATGTCTCGACCCCAAAACAAGAATAACATGGGCAGTGGGAGCTGAGGCTTCTCCAGCAGCAACATCAGGATGCCTGGCTGCTGCCAGGGCTGCAAATGGGGTTTGGACTTGTGCCTAATCTGACATGCCTTCTCCTTGCCTTGTTAGTTAATGGCTATTGCTGAAGACTGCCAATGATATTGAAAGACCAGTTAATTACAAACTGTAGCTATTGCCAGTTACATGTATATTGAAAATTCTTTATACATTCTGGTTAAAAATTTGGATCATTCTGAGTGTAGCCTATATATGATCTTGTGAGAAAATATTGCTCTGAGTCAGAAGCACCTGTAGTACTGTGCTGAATAGCATTGTAGAGCTCAGACCCTCAGCTTGATGTCTTAAGCTTTTATAGTCTTCTTACTGAGTGGCATGAAAACAGCACTGGTGTAAGTATAGCAATGCTGAGCCACTGGGGAAGGTATAGTGCAAACTGACTGATTGTTTCCTTTTTCCCAACCTGGAAATGAAACTTGAGATAATTTTAGTAAGCAGGTAATATAAAAGCAGATCTTTATTTGAAGGCCTTCAGGGGCAGTTATGGAAAGATGTCCACAAAAGCCCACCTCCTCCAGGGGTGAGTACATTTTTATAGGTTTTAGGAAATTAGCATAATTGATAAAAAGCACCAATTAGGAGGACAAGTGGTGATGCAATTCCCCCCCAGGTGGAACTCCTTCTCTGGAGTCTCCCCCTTGGCACTAGCTGTGCTTTGTCCATGAAATGTATCTTGAAGAGTTCTTCTCGGCCTTGGTTTCCAAGAAGAACCAAGATAGCACTGGAGCCTTGTACCTCCTGGGGTTTGGAGCTCTGGAATTTGTTTTGTCTTCCTGCCTAGGGAAAGGCCATGAAAAAGTACTGGAAAAACTAGCCACTAATCCAATAGCCTACAGAGCTACAAATATATGTGTGAAGAATACAGAGAACATATAAAAGAAAAAAGGCAAAAGCCATATGGCATCATGATGAGGTTTTTTATAAAATGTAAACAGTTATGGAAAGAATTTGGGTTTTTTTCCCTAAATAGGGAAGTGCAGCTGAGAAATCTTAGGCTTTTTAAAATAGAAGTTAAAAGTAGCCATATTGTCACCAAAAACCAGGAAATAAACTCTCCAACCAGTTTGCTAGGTTAGAAAGTTGGCAGTGCCTTATTCAGCGCTGAGATACATGGGGGATCAATCCACCTATAATATACACCAGTTATGAAAACTTCTAACTATTTATACATTTCAGCAAACAAAGGAATTAGTGTTTGATATAAATAGCAAAAGCCAATTTAAAATAAAATAGAATTTATTGCCAGTGAAAAATCATGGATGTGAAATTGACAAAGCCAATACAGAAATTGACAGAGTCAGTGGAGCAAGGAAATAAACAGTGCATGCACTGGGTGAGCCTCCTGAAGTGTCCCGCGACACATCACCCCCTGGGTCTCACAAGGGTCCCAGTCCAGGTTGGCTATTCTTATACTCTTAACTCGGCAGGCAAGTCTGGGCAAGTTCGGTGGTCTTCGTATCGAGGGGAGCTTGAAACTTCTCGGGGTTTAAGCCACTGCTCAGTCCAGGATTTCTATAGAGTTTTTGTTTCCTGATGGTGCTGCTGATGAAATCACAGTTTCTATGGCCAGCATGAATGGATTTCCTGGGTGTACAGGGTGTATCCTGAGTACTCTTGATGTCCCAGGCAGGATGTATTCTTCTGGGCCATCAGCTCTTATCAGATGCTGATTGCTCCTGGTTTCCATGCCTTCACTCCTTTCATTGGTATTGTAATTTCATTGTCCCCTTCCTGGGGCTGGAGAGTTTCTCTGTGCTGAGAGGGTTTTCCCTGACATTCTTTAAGATTACATGTTTTACCATCACCCACACCAGTAAGAATTACATTTATATAAAATATAGTCTAAGAACATGAATTAACATATACTACAATGATATGAGAGGTTTCTTGCGAAACTGCCAGCTCAGGGCCCGCCTGAGCCTGCAGTGCCTCTAAGCTTTATGAACCTTTATTCTTATAACACAACTATTACGAAGAACATATTTTACCCTTCACCAATATCACGTTATTAGGAAAACATGAATTAATTCATCATAACAGTGTTCAATGGCTACAAGTTACATAGTTCTACTAATTAGAATTCTATCCTCTGTTGATTAATGATTTCTTGCTTCTCATGCTAATTAGTCCACATTTTCAGTCTTTTTATTATCTTTTTCCCAGACAGGGAGAGTTTCAGTACAATTGCTGAATTGTCTTTGTTAGTTTCTTCCTTATCTCTGGTTTCTGCAAAATGTCCTTGTAGTCTATTCTGCATTCCTGGTGTCCAGTTCTCAGTAATGTGTCTTTCTCCCAGGCTTTAAATTCCTCTCCCAAGTCTGAGAGCACCAAAGCATGTCAAGTGCTGACTTTAACTGTTTTTCTAATACATGGACATAACCCAGAGCTTGTCCATCAGCCACTATGTTTCACAGATTAAATCTCCCCTCTTGTTGATTAGGTCCCAACATTTTCCCTTGCTACTGCACAGACTCCTTTTTAAAGAAATATAACTTGTTTGGTAACAATACCAAGATTATTTAAAGATTAATCTCCTTTCAAGTGGGGGATAAATATGTGTGTTTTGTATATTGGTGCTTTTATATATTTCCTTTTCACAGGTCTTTCCTCTGTTTTAGATCAATGAAATATTTAAACTATATGCAAAGTGATACTGCAAACCTGAGTCTGTTCAACAACTTCACTGCTTGATCTCATGTGGCTTGATTTCCCTTTTAAGCTATTTTTTTGCAGCTGAAGACTTATCAGCATGTGTTACATGTAGCTGACGGAATTTAAAACCCTTTAAAACGAACATAATAAAGAGGGAAGCACTCACAGAAGGGCAAGTTTCTCATTCCTTGGGTTTTGTACTGTCTTGGACATGATTCTTGTCTTCTGAGATAGTCTTATGGTTTCTGTGGAAGGCAGAAGAGTTCTTTCGCATCTTCAAAGACAATTTCTTATTAATCAAAAAAAAATATATGGACAATAGTGCAATATTCACAGCTGTAGGCTCTGATGTTGGAGGCAGTTTAGGAAGTTGCTGAGCTGAAACACTTTTTTTTACTCTCTCAGCAACTAGTAGACAAGACATCCCTCTGACCCTCTAAATCTTCTGGTTGTATTTTCATTGAATAAAGATTCTAGCATTCTCTGCAACCGCTTAAAAGATTAACTTACATGGTGTTATAAATGGGCCAGGAGACCAGCTCCTTTGAAAAGGCCTTTATTAGAAATCAGCTCTGGGTAGGGGGCTCGAGGGGCTGCGCACACCGCTGCTGCTCCCAGTGGACACCAATGAGGAGGAGGAGGTGCAAGTGGAATCTGCTGCTGATGCTGCAGAGTCGGGATTCCGTCCTCACCAGAGTTACCAAAGAATCACCCTGGCTCGTGTGGTCTAGGGGGGTCACCCCTCTCCAGTTCCTTTCAGGTTATGGCGAGAAGGTAACAAAATACCTGCTACCTGCAGGTAGCTGGACGTGTGCCTCGCACAGCATTGTCCTTCTTAGGTCCAGTTTCTGTGTCGGCTCGCTGCTCCCAGGGGCTTTTCTAGCGTCGACTGGACCTCCGGCCGCAGCCGGGCACCATGGGAGTCCTCCGATTTCCATACTGGGCGGTGTCTGCAGTTCGACAGGCAGACAGGAGGTGGCGGCGGGAAGCAGCAGGGAGGCAGCGGCGGCTTTACCCGACGGGAGGGGGGAAACTCGGGGCTTAGGGAGAGGGAGTACAAAACTTGGGACATAATAAGCAGAAATTCAGGGGTACAGATTCAACATGAACAGTTTAAAACAGAAAAGTAACAGTGCAACTTTAATTTTACAGCAAACAGTATACAGTACAACCTGGGAGTGCATAACTTGGGGCTCTTTATTTCTTTCACATGGCAGAGATGCAATTGTGAAATAAAGGCTTAAATCAATAGAATCAGTGTTTCTATACATCTAAAGAGTTGTAGCTCTTTGCTTTTCATGTTGTCAGGACTTCTTTGAAAGCAAATTTTTACAAATCTGACCACGTAATTTTCCTTCCCTGACAGTATCCTTCTTTTAGTATTGGCTACAGAGGTAACATGATCTGGGATTTAAGTGATAGTGTGATGCAATTCAATTTCTAATATCTTCTCAAAACCTAATAGAGATTACACAGTTGTGACAAGCCCAAAAACAAAATGTCAAGTTAACTTCAGTCTTGGGCATGATTAAAATGCCTTACATCTGAGTATGGTGATGCACTACCATTTTTTCCCTTGACAGTCTAGATAAGTGCTTTTCAACCTTTTCAGTTAGAATACCTGTTAAAAATATCCAGTGAAGGTGCAGGTTTCTTCAGAAATATATAGATTGTTTGATACTGCAATAACTTGTTTTGTTTTTGTCAGACTTTAGAAAAGGCCATAAGGGGAAAATCATTGATCTCAACTACAAAATTTTAGTTAGAGCTACCTATGGCCAAAGCACTGCCTGGTGTAAATCCAGTCACTTCAGTTGGCACTAAGCTAATTCAGGTAGAGTTGCTTTAAATTGACAATGTGCTGATGACATTGCCTATTGTAAAAATCCTCCTTCAGAAGCACCACAATCTTACACAGCTGTAATTTATTTATGTTAATGCCTTTAGTGCTTAAAGACTTTGGATTTACTTGGGGATTATTTTTTATTCTTTATTATTTGTTTAGCTTTGCAGAGCCATCACAGCTCAAAGGTACTGAAGTGATGTTTTTCCTCATGTTCATTGTTATAAATGCCTAAAGCTAATTATAATAAAATAGAATTTATTGCCAGATTGCCAGTGAAAAAGTCACAAGCACGAAATTGACTAAGCCAATACCGAAATTGACCAAAGTCAGCTGAGCGAGGAAATAGGCAGTGCGCACTGGGTGAGACCTCGGCGAAGTGTCCCGCGACACTACACCCCCAGGTCTCACAGGGGTCTGCGCCCCTGCCTGCCAGTCTTATACTCTTTGCTCACCGAACAAGTCAAAACATGTTAGGTAGTTCAGTGAATAAGTCCGAACAAGTCTGGTGGTCCCAGTATCGGGGGGGGGGGGGGGGGGGGGGGGGGGGGGGCTTGGGAATGCCGGAGCTGGCGTCTGTGCTGCTGCTACCATCGGCTGGTCTGAGTGAGTTTTTCCTGGGCGTAGATGATGGGTGCTGCTCCTTCTATTGATATGGTAATTCTTTTATCCTCTTCCCGGGATCCGGGGGGACTCTGAGCTGGGACAGTTTCTCTGACAAGAGCTGTATAACTTTACCATCACCCGCACCCATGGATATTGCATGCAAAAATACAATTTGTGAACATAAACTAACATACACCAGGATAATGTAAAAGGGTATCTTTTGAGGTCACCATTCAGTTCCTGTCTGAGCTGGCAGCCTCTGAAACACGCAAACTCTGAAACATTTTTACTATAGGGAATGCATCTTCCCCCCCCCACCAATACCTAAATTAATTATATTCCAGGAACATGAATTAATATATATTACATTCATCAATAGCAGTGCTCATCAGCAGTAAATTAAACCTGAGCAAGATTGCTGAAGGTACAGAAATCATGCAGGCGTTCTGGGGAAAGTGGTTTTAACATTGCAGTTGTTGAAATTTGTTATAAACGTGATCAGCCAAATTGTCAATAAAAATAATTTTATTTTAAATTGGATCAGAACAATCAAGACAAGTCACAATCGAGTGCAGTGAGCGAGCCTGGGGGTCACTACTGGGTGAACCGTAGTTGCGATCTCTATCGCACCGCAACTACCTCAGTCCACACCGTGTGCATTGGAAGTCCTATTTTTATACTGTGTTTCGCTACAAGTTACTGTTTTTGCTAGAAATACATATTCATAAAGTCCTGATTTTCGACTGCCGGCCACCTGAAGGGGTTTCTCGGCAGTCTATAGTCCGAGATGGGTTCTGCAGGAACTTGGTACTGGAGATGTAAGATACATATTCATGCAGTCTTGATGCTCAGCTGCCAGTCTGGGATGGTTTCCGAGAAACTCCAGATCCATGATGTTATAAATGAATAAAGCCAATTATAATAAAATAGAATTTATTGTCAGATTGCCAGTGAAAAAGTTACAGGCGCGAAACTGACAAAGCCAATACCGAAATTGACCAAAGTCAGTGAGCGAGGAAATAGACAATGCCGAGCATTGGGTGAGACCCCATGAGGTGCTACGCAGCACCTCACTCCCCAGGTCTCACAGGGGTCTGCCTCAAGGCTCGCTGGTTTTATACTTTGTTTTGGTTTAGGGCAAAATTGAGAGGGAACCTCCGAAGGGGTTCCTCTGAAAAGCAAGCCCAAACGGCCTCTCCCCCCAGCTGGTCCAGGAAAAGAACTTCCTCAGAGAAAAGTGGAAAAAACTATGTTATAAATGGGCCAGGAGACCAGCTCCTTTAAAAAGGCCTTTATTAGAAATCAGCTCTGGGTAGGGGGCCCGAGGGGCTGCGCACGCCGCCGCTGCTCCCTGTAGACACCACGGAGGAGGAGGTGCAGTCGAATCTGCTGCTGCTGGTGCTGCTGCAGAGTCGGGATTCCTTCCTCACGGGGGTTCCCATAGAATCGCTTTGGCTCGTGTGGTCCAGGGGGGTCACCTGCCTCCAGTTCCTTTCAGGTCATGGCGAGAAAGTAACAAAAGAATACCTGCTGCCTGCAGGTAGCTAGACATGTGCCTCGCACAGTTTTGTCCTTCTTAGGTCCAGTTTCTGTGTCGGCTCGCTGTCCCAGGGGCTTTTCTAGCTCCAACTGGACTCCCGGTCGCAGCCAGGCACCATGGGAGTTCCCTGATCTTCATATTGGGCGGGGCCCACCGCTCGACGGCAGGCGGCAGGGAGCAGCCGGAAGCAGCAGGGAGGAACTACTAGGCAGCGGCGTGCGGGCTTTCGATGGAGAGGGGAAAGCCCAGGATTTAGGGAGAAAGGGTACAGAACTTGGACATAACGAGCAGAAATTTAGGGTACAGATTCAACATGAACGGTTTAAAACAGGCAAGTAACAGTGCAACTTTAATTTTACAGCAAAACAGTGTAACAGTACAACTCGGGAGTGCATAACCTGGGGCTAATTTCTTTCAAACTATTTATTTAACAAACAAAATGCCCACAAATGCAAAGAATTAATAGTATGAAGCAATAAAGCCTCTCGCCGCTCTGAAGAGAGATGGCAAACAGAGAGAGTCCTTGCCGTGAGTGCAGCTCAGCTTTCTCAGTCTCTCATCAGCTCCACTTCCTCCGCAGCTCCAGGCCCGGCGGGCTGCAGGTGCCAGCCCTCGCTGCTCCTCTGGGGTTTTCAGTCCTGAGCAGATTTAAACAGTCCCAAGGAAAAAAAAAGAGGAAAAAAGGAAAAAAAAAAAAAAAAAAAAACAACAGTCCAGGGAGTCTTCTCTGCCCTAGCTAGCTAAACTAACTAAAAGCACAGGAGATCTCTGTCCCACCGCTGTCCGTGCCCAGACGAACACCGGAGAGAAAAACGTGGGGGAGTCAGGCCGTTTCTCAAAACAAACTGCGCGCTGCTGCTTTCTCCCCCTTCGCTCCCAGAACAAGTTTTAAAGGTACAGAACTGAATATACAGCACAAACAGAGCAGACGATTGGGGATACGAGCAGCATAAAGTGGCCCTACCACATACTTTTAAGCTCAGTGTACAAGTCTGAACATGTTGAAGAGTCTAGATACAAGTTTGAACATGTTACAAAGTCTAGGTATCGAGGGGAGCATGGAATCTCTCAAGGCTGGTGCCACTGCTTTTTCTGAATTTCTATAGCTTCTTTGTCTCTCAATGGTTTTTGCTGATAGAATTGCAGCAGTACTCAGCCAGCAAGGATGGGTTTAGGTGCTTCCGAGAATCTCTTGATGGCTTGGCCAGATCTATTCTCTTGGGCTATCAATTCTTATCAGATCTCAGCTGCACTTGGTTTCAGAGTTCTGCTCTTTGTATTGGTATGTTAATGCCTTTGTCTCCTTCCCGGATCCAGGGACGGGACTGGACGGGGACAGAAACGGACGGACTCTGTGCTGGGAAAGTGTCTCTGACATTCTTGAGAACTGTATATTACACTATTACCTACAAAATACATGTATATAAAATATAACTCATAGACATAAGCCAGTATACATCAAGATTATGTGTACAGATTTTCTTGTAAAGCTACTAGTTCAATGCCCGCCTGAGCTAGTAGTTCCTTCTGAGGCTTTATAGACAAACTTATCACAGAGAACATATTCTTACACCTCACCAATATCACCTTATCAGGAGATCATGAACTATTTTACCACTATATTTTGGGAACATAAATTAACAAATACTACAGTTGATGAGATTTACGGGAACTGGGCATTGTACCTCTTGAGTCCATATTCATGTGGAGAACATGGGTAAGATACATATTTGTTGTTGAGTCCTGGGTTGTTGATGAGATCACAAGACTTGAGTGTTCATCTCCTCCAGGTGCACTTGTCTTTATTTTGTTAATTCCATGGGGTGAGTGTCTTTGGTGAGGACTGCATTCCTGGACAGTAGCCTTGGGCGGGGTTTTGAGGTCTCTGGCTTCCGAGAAGGTCCGGGAGGGTTTGATTTAAAGGTACATTGCATATTTTTATTACAACATTTGGAAAAAACATATATACAATAAAACTGAATTATATAACATATTTATCACAAAATATTTATGTTAATTGTAATTTTGTTTGTAAAAGCATTCTAGAACAACTGTTGAGGCAGGAAGAAGAAACTCATTTTGATTTTAATGTTTTATTATAAAATATTTTTTGTTTAAATACCTTTTCATAGGCTGTCATTTTTAAGTGCTTAAGACTACTTAGGAGAAATTTATGTCTATTTTAAAGAACCTTTAAAGTCAAGACATCCAAAATGGGACAATACACAAATCCAAAACCCTTTGTAGTACTCATTTGCTCTGGACCCACAAACCTCTTTTCTTTACGTAGAACATAATGATTTATCTTCTTGCTGTTTGCAGGTGCACCTGACCCAACAGCAGGTGCTAGCATAGATGATGAAAACTGCTGGCATTTGGATGAGGAACAGGTCCAAGAACAGGTTAAACTCTTCCTCTCCCAGGGTGGATACCATGGATCAGGGAAGCAACTCAATTTGCTTTTTGCAAAGGTATGTTGAGTACTCAAACTTCCCTCTTTTCTCTCCCCCCACTCCCCCATCCAGTCTGTACTTGTCCAGGTCTTACTCAAAGTCCTGTTGTTCTAAAACAAGACAAAGCCCTGGGAACATGATAGCAAGTTAATAATGCAATGGGATGCAATCTGGTGTGTCTTGAGATTAGTTTTAGGATATGAAGTAGCACTTCAACTGTCTACAGCTTTGCTGTTCTCTTCCTTCCTACCCTCAAAATGTTGGAAAGACCTGTAGAAATTATGGTCTTGCAGCAGCTTGCATAATACACCTGTGGATTACTTGTGGAAGAAGTGTTTTTGCAGAATTGCAATGGGATACTGAAACTAAAAATTGTTAAAATTGGAAAGGCAGATTATTTTTTTCTACTTAAAAATTTCACATCAAATATATAAATTATATGTCTTATTTAACAGAGGTGGAATGTTTAACACTTCAGCATATCATCTGTACTGTGGTTTGTTTTGGGTTTTTTTCAAGTTTATATTAAAAAACTAATTTCCTAGGTGCGAGAGATGCTAAAGATGAGAGATTCAAATGGAGCTCGCATGTTGACGTTGATAACAGAACAGTTCATGGCTGACCCTCGTCTGTCGCTTTGGACACAACAAGGAACTGCAATGACTGACAAGTATAGGCAACTCTGGGATGAACTGGGTAAATGCATAGACTTCAAAATCATTTAGGTGTTCATGTGTATAATGAAAAACCAATTACATATTTGGGGTGTAAACTTATTGTGGTACTAGGTAAAGCAAGTTAGAATTTTCTTCAGGTTTGTTCAGTAAAGGTTGAATGAAATTAAATTTCTGATCTACTATATGAGACAATTAGAATTGGAGGAGAGAAAGCATACTATGAAACAAGTATGATTGCAACAGGTTGTAAGTACCTGAGGAACTATAAAAAGAATAAAACAAAAAGTGGAAATGCAGCTACACAACTGAGGGTAAGTATAGAAGCCAGTAGAGCTAAACTGGAAAGCTTAAGGAAGAAATCAATTAACAACTAGACAGAAATAGAAGGCAAAAAAAAAAAAGATTCATAAAGAATATGAGAAGATAGCAACAAAGGAAAGCAGAAGTCCCTTACTGAGTAGGAAAGGAGATCAAGTAACAAAGGGCTATAACAACTAACACTGCTTTATGGGAAAGGTCAGTTGTGACCAAATATAACATGTACTATGGAGAGAAGAACACATGCTGAAATGGGGAAGGTATTATTTAAACTGTTAAAGTCGGAAGACACTTGCTTTAAAGTGTCCAGGAAACTCACTGAGAGTTTTGAACTGCTGCTTCAGAAGTTCTCAAAATCTATAGGAATTCATGGTAGGAAAGGGACATTAAAAACAACTTGAAGGTAAATGTCACCAATATTTTAAAGGTGGGGCGGTGAGTGGAAAGAATAATATTAAGTAACCACCAGCATTGTTTTCTTAGATGTAAGGTACTGGAACAAACCAGTAACCGGTTGGTATGTAAGCATATAGAAGATAAAAGCAATTATTTTCAATACAGTAGTAAATCTAATTTGTTTCCTTAAAAGATAATTCACTGAGTGTATGAGTGAAGGAATGAATGTGTATATCTTAGCCGTAGTAAAGTTCTGGATGCTGTCTCAGAGGCTTTCTCAAAGCAAATTGAAAAGATGCAGCCTAAATGGAATTGCCTTGTGATTCATGGATCTTGGAGTAGTTACCTGTGCTGTCATTCAATCTGGAAAGATGCTTCAAGTTTAGACTTATAGGAATCTGTCTTGAGATGTGTTCTGGTCAATATTGCTTTTCCTGACTTAAGTGGCATGAAATATTAAAATAAACATATATACATATAAAAGCAAATCAACGAAACCAAACAACAAAAAAAAAAAACAAAACAAAGAAACAAAACCCAACCAAAAAAAATCCCCAAACAACTCAAAAATTACTAAAGATGCCCCTTGGGACAATATGTAAACACTGCAGAGAACAAAGCCAAACCCATAATGCTCTTGGTACATTTTAAAGGTCCAAAATCAAGCTAAATGTTACATTAAGGGTATAGAAATTTAGCAGAAAATAAAGCCCTTTGTGTTCCACCTGGTCCTCAGAGGGACTGGGTGCAGCTGGGCTTAGTTTCTGATTAGAACCACTACAGTTCCTTGTAGATTTAATTCCCTTAGTCCCACGTGAGTTGCATTAGCCAATGTTTATATTTGTCCAGTACAATTATATAACATCATTCAATTCTGGAATGCTGTCAACTGGGGTGTGAAAATTGACTCAAGTACCCATCCCACCATAGTTCCAGCTATCTGGTGTTGCCACTGGTTTTCTGATTCCCTTTTGATTTGTCCCCACAGAGCAAGTGAATGAGGCCAGGCTGCTGTTGTGTAAAGATGGGTTCTGTCCTTTTTTCTTTGTTTTGAGGATCATTTCCTTCCTCCTTCATTAGAAACAGTAGAAGATTATTGGTATATGTTATAATGGTATTTGAAATTGAGTCTATATGAGGTGTGACTATGATGGTAAGTGGGAGCTGTTTTCAAAGATGGTATTCTTTCCTGTAATTAAACTGCTTTTATTAGCTATGAGGAATAATGGTGAAATTAATTAACTTTGGTCTATAAGCATAGATTGGGGGGTTAGGGTTTAGGAGGTTATTTTTAATGCCACGCAGAAAGCTTGGGTTTCCATTTAATTCAGTTGGATGGAAAGTACTTTGGCAGTAGGAGCCAAATTTCTTTAAGTTACCCACATTAAAACAATTTTGGGAGTTTTTTATTGCCTGTTGAACTGATTTACTTATAAATGTTCTAAAATGTTCTAAAAATTGTTCTGCATTGGAGCTAGTATAAAACTTATTGTGGCCCTAACTGTAGTTGTAATTTACAACTTTAAGGTCAGGGTTTTATTGTGAGCCCAAACTGGTACTTAGCTTTTTTTTTTTTTTTTTTTTTTTTTTTTTTTTACTTCCTCTATTTTTAATACTTCAATAGCATTAAGCTGCTATTTAATTTTTTGATATCACTTCTAGTAAATATCAGAGCTAAGGAGAAGTAATAGCTTGATGGAGAGGAATTACTGAATCTTCACTAATTTCTGCATTCCAGCAATCTGGAATTTTTCAGTTTTCTGTCTTGAATGGATACTGGAAAAATAACTGAAGAATTGAAAAAGTAATCCAAAGTGAGAAATGCAAGAATCTTGATCTGCTCGAGCCTGTCATGCAAGACAAAGGAGGATGATCTCCTTCATGGTTTAAGAGACCTACATACACTAAAACTTGATAATGAAGATCCTTCTACCATTCAAACAAAAGGCAACTGAATATTATAATTGGAGCTAGACAAATTTAACTAGAAAACTAGAAATAACCTTAGAATTTTGAAGTCATGGTAGCTAGGCAGTAGATCAGCTATCCAGCTGTGCTAGTTTATTACACTGGAAATCCTAAATTTTTAAGTATGCTGTTTTTTGTAAAAACTCAACCATCACTTTTGGACTTGAAGGTAAAATTGACTCAGGAAACCTTAGAGTATGAAGGAATTCATACTAGATACTGTAATAAGTCAGCCGAGACTCCATTATCTTCATGTGGGAAAAGCCAGTTTTTTATTATCGCAACTCATTTTATACAGTTTTTACAGACCTCGTGTGCAACTTTAATTGGTTAATAGCTTTCTTGCCAATTATTATATTGGTTAGTAAAAGGTATTCTACTTGTCCATCAAATCTCTCTATTCTTGGATTGTTTACATATTTTTTTTACTGATTCTCATGGGACAAATCCCGTTATTGCAGGTGCATTTGTTTTTCAACCCAGGAATAGATTGTTGTGCTAATGAGTTCTCATACCAAGATTGTTTTCTCATGGGAACTTGGAAATTGCTTCGAAGAAGTGACAGGCTAACTTTGGCAATTTAGCAGAGCAGGCCTGATTTTATTAGGCCTTTCTTTTATGATTCTTTTACCTGTCACGACAACTAGACAATCAGAACATGTTCTTCTGGCCATTTATAGTGGATTATTTACTTTCTGTGAACACAGTTGTGGCAATCATACAATTTTCCTGACCTTTTCCACCATACAAGGGAGTGTTTGCACTTGCTTCACTCTTAAAAAATGAGATGTACTTTCATCCCTTTCTTTTATATCTTGTTTTGTTTGACACACTTCTCAAACTTGTCCAATTTTGCATCTTCCTAAAAGGATTAACTGAGTAATTCATTCATCTCTATGATAGATTTAGATATAGTGTATTTATATTTAGTAGTGACATTAACTTTTATTCTAAAAGACTGTGTATTACCAGTTAAAATATTTGATAAAGTATCTAGTCTCTGTTTTGAGCAGGAGCATACTCTGTGTTCAATGCCTAGCTGTAAATGCTGGCAACTACTTAAAATTGTGAAGAATTGTGTTGTTATTCATAGAGGAGTGTTTCTGTAGTATTTGTGCTAGCATTAGCAGTGTTTTCATCTTCAATTGGCTGTTTATGAACAAATGAACAGTTTTGTGGATATTAGGGAAGTTAATCAGTGAGATTCATTTGCAGGTGCTTTATACTTTACCCTAGCTTTATAGACTAAAAGCCCATGCCTTGCTAGGGTGATTAGGTTATAGGGTATAAGTGCATAGAGGGGCATCTAATGGACATGTGACAGATACCTAAATGCTCTCTTAGGGGATTGTAGTCTCAGACTATGATACTGTAAACTACACCTTTCAAGCAAATTTCTCTTCTATGAAACCCTTTAGTCAAATGTCAGTGTCCACAAAGATGCAGCTGTTTTTAAAACAAACTGAAAAATGCATAACCCAGAACAATGGGCTCATGCAAAACATCAGAAGTTCTTTGTTAGTTCCTTTTTTCATTGTGCTGAATGCTGAAAATTCAGGAAGATGGGAGCAGGAGTTTTTTGTTACTTCACACACACGGAGCAAGTAGTTAATGATCACTTAGAATATAATCTCAAAATGTAAATAACTGTTTTCTATCAGCTGAATACAAATGTGCCTTTAACCCTTGGAGCAGATGAAGGCAGCAAGAGAGAAAGAGAAATTTAAGGAATTACACAGTATTTTTGTTCCTGGTTTACACCATCACTCCTAATGCACATTTGAATTTTAGTGTGCAGAAGGGCAATGGTTCCCTATTGCCATCAGTGCTGCAGGTAGTCTATTGTGTTAATCAGCCAGCTTTGCTTTGTGTAACAAAGGACATGGGGACCTGTGGCTAAGCCGGAGGACTGGACACTGAGAGACACAGCAAGGAGCTGAGGACCCTCAGACTTTCCCGCGCTTAGACCGTGAGGGCATAAAAGCCCAGGGGTTCCTTTGTTTGGGGTCCCTCCTCGGAGGCACCCAGCTGCTATTTTTTTATTTAATTATTGCACCAAGATTAAACTATTTGAAGGATCTGGATGTCTGAGAGTCTGCTATGGGAAACCTGAGGTCAAGCCAGTAAGGAAATCTGGTCTGACTGTGTGAGTATGGGGGGTGTAGATGCGAAGGGGCTTTGGTTCCAGCTCAGGTAGTGTGAGGGTGAGTACCAGAGTGGCTCCTGGATGGTCAGACAGGGAAGTTTCCTTAATACTGCAATGGATGGCTCCAAGCTCTTCAGAATGGACAGGAGAGGAAGGAGAGGTGATGGGATGGTTCTGTACATTAAGGAGTGTTTTAACTGTGTAGAGCTCAAAGATAGTGATGGTAAGGTCGAGTGCCTATGGGTGAGAATCGGGGGGAAGGCCAACAAGGCAGAGATCCTGGTGGGAGTCTGTTTATCGACCACCCAACCAGGATGAAAAGGTGGATGAACTATTCTAGAAGCAACTGGTTGATGTTTCACGATTGTCAGCCCTTGTTTTTGTGGGAGATTTTAACCTGCTGGATGTCTGCTGGAAACTCAACACAGTGGAAAAGAGGCAGTCTAGGAGGTTCTTGGAGTGTGTGAAAGAGAACTGAGCCAGCCTACCAGGGGTGGGGCCCTGCTAGACCTGCTGTTTGCAGAGAGGGGCTGGTGGAAGATGTGGTGGTCAGAGGCTGTCTTGAGCACAACGAGTGTGAAATGATTTTGATTATTGGTGAAGTAAGGAAGGGGATCAACAAAACCTTGACCTTGGATTTATGGAGGGCAGACTTTGGCTTGTTCAGGACACTGGTTCAGAGAGTACCCTGGGAAAGAGTCCTTAATAACAAAGGGGCCCAGGAAGGCTGGACATTCTTTAAAAAGGAAATCCTGAAGGTGCAGGCTGTCCCTCTGTGTCAAAAAGACAAGCCTGAGGGGAAGAAGACTGACCTGTCTGAACAGGGAGCTTTTGCAGGAACTCAGGGGAAAAAAAGAGGGTTTATGACCTCTGGAAGAAGGGGAAGGCGACTCAGGAAATGTTTAAGGACGTCATTAGGTCATGTAGATAGAAAATTAGAAAGGTGAAAGCTCAGCTAGAACTCAATCTGGCCACTGCTATGAAAGGTAGTAAAAAGTGTTTTTATAAATATGTCAGCAACAAAAGGAGGGACAAGGAAAATCTCCATCCCTTATTGGTTGCGAGGGGGAACATAGTCACCAAGGATGAGGAAAAGGCTGAGTTACTTAATGCCTTCTTTGCCTCAGTCTTTAACAGTAAGACTGATTATCCTCAGGACAGCCAGACCTCTTAGCTGGTAGACAGGGACAGGGAGCAGAATAGACCCTCTACAATCCAGGGGGAGGTAGGTAGTGATCTGCTGAGACACTTAGACACTCACAAGTTTATAAGGCCAGATAGGATTCATCCAAGGGTGCTGAAGGAGCTGGCAGAAGAGCTTGATAAGCTACTTTTCATCATTTATCATCAGTCCTGGCTAACCATGGAGGTCCAAGGTGACTGGAGGTTGGCCAATGTGGCGCCCATCTACAGGAAGGGTCAGAAGGAGGATTCGGGGCCTTTCAGCCTGACCTTGGTACCCAGGAAGTTTATGGAACAGATCATCTTGAGTATAATCATACAACACACAGGACAACCAGGGGATCAGGCCCAACCAGCATGGGTTTAGGGAAAGGCAGGCCCTGTTTGACCAACCTGATCTCCTTTCATGACCAGGTGACCTGTCTAGTGGATGAGGGGAAGGCTATGGATGTGTCTACCTGGACTTCAGTAAAGCCCTTCATACTATCTCCCACAGTATTCTCCTTAACAAGCTGGCAGCCCATGGCTTGGACAGGAGCACTCTTTGCTAGGTTAAGAACTGGCTAGATGGCTGGGCCCAGAGAGTGGTGGTAAATCGCGCCACATTCAGTTGGTGGCCGGTTGCTAGTGGGGTTCCCCGGGGCTCAATATTACAGCCAGCCCTGTTTAATAGCTTTATTGATGATCTGGATGAGGGGGTCAAGTGCACCCTCAGTAAGTTTGCAAGCAACACTAAATTGGGTGGGAGCATTGATCTGCTGGAGGGTAGGAAGGGTCTGCAGAAGGATCTGGATAGGCTGGATGGATGGGTTGAGAACAATAGTATGAGGTTCAAACAGGCAAAGTTCCAAGTCCTGTACTTGGGTCACAACAATGCCATGCAGTGCTACAGGCTAGAGGCAGATTGGCTGGAAAGCAGCCAGTTGGAAAAGGACCTGGGGATGCTGGTTGACAGCTGGCTGAACATGAGCCAATGTATGCCTAGGTGGCCAAGAAGGCCAATGACACTGTGGCCTGTATCAGAAACAGTGTGGCCAGCAGGACCAGGGAAGTGATTGTCCCCTCTGCACTAGTGAGACCACACATCAAGTACTGTGTCCAGTTCTGGGCCTCTCACTACAAGACAGACATTGAGGTGCTGAAGTATGTCCAGAGAAGGGCAATGAAGCTGGTGAAGTGTCTAGGGATTAAATCTTTTAAGGAACAACTGAGGGTGTTTATCCTGTAGAAAAGGAGGCTTAGTGCAGATTGTCTCACTTTACCTGAATGGAGGTTGTAGCCAGGTGGGGGTAGGCCCTTTCTCCCAGGCAGCCATAGCGACAGGACAACAGGGAATGGCTGTTGCTGGGGGAGGTTCAGATTGGACATCAGGAATAATTCCTTCACTGAAAGAGTGTCAAGCATTGGAATGGGCTGCCCAGGGAGGTTGTGGAATCACCATCCCTAGAGGTGTTCAAGAAACAACTGGACATGGCACTTAGTGCTATGGTCTAGTTGACATGGTAGAGATTGGTCAAAGGCTGGACTCGGAAGTATTTTTCAACCTAAATGATTCTGTGATTCTTGTTGAGATCAGCACTTAAGTGCTTTGCCTATCTTCGATACTACATAAAATCATCTGTTCAGTTGGAGCATTCTCCAGTGGGACTTCTCAGTATGCTTTGTTCTATTGGAGATCTCTCCATTCCTGGAGGAGGGAGGTGGATTTGCCAGTCATTCTGAAGGCATTTTTCTTCTTTTCAAGAAGCAATAAATATCATACACTACTTCTTTGAGGTTTCCAAGTGACTGTGGCACTTTAAGGGGATCTCACTTTAAAATCCTTTGCTGACACTTCTTTTTTACAGGAATCATAGTTTCTATCTCCTATCATTGTTTCTTTTCTGGCACTTCCAGTGCTGGAAAATGATGCTTTTTTAATAGAATTGATTAGGCTCGAATGGGGCACATGGCAAGTCTGCAGTGAGTGCTGAAGCCAATTTGTCTGTTGCACAAAGGGAATGATCTTCTTTACTTGGCTCCACTTTCTTTGAAATAATTAAATGTTACCAACCTCATAGCTTTTGGATTTTTAGTTTTTTTAAGAGACATCCATTAACATGCAAACCATTCTGTGACTATGATTCTATGATTAATGGGAAGAGCGAAGGCATGTCAAACATGCATCAGTTTCTTGCATATTTTAATTTTGCAAATAAATAGATTGACTTAAGTATACAGCAAAATTCTAAGGCCAAGGCCAAGTTTCAGCCACTGATTACACAGGTATTGTAAATGAGGAAATACTGACCCAAACCAGGGCTATTACAGTAGTCCTTACAAGATAGCATAAGAGTTCTAGGAAAAGCATATTGCTTGAGAAGACTGCAATCAGCCTAACAGAGTTGTACACTGGATCTTCAGTCATGCTCAGTGTCCTAACCCCCACTAAAATTGTTTCCACCACCAAAAGTGGGCAATGCTTAATCTCCTTGGAGAGTCTGTATACATTCTTTGCACTTTCTTTGACTTCATTAATACATGCATACACAAGATGTATAATTATTACAACACCTACTTTTACAGTGACTAAATTCTTCTTAATATTTTTCAATTTGCGTGTTTAAATCCTGACCAGTGTAAAGGCATGCTGTTCCTTTCTCCCTCATGAATTCAGAGGTATGGATGTCTACTGAGAAATACAAAAGTACTGATGTTCCCTCTGTAAGTACAAGGCATGCATTCATTGTGTAAAGCAGTAATGTAACCTATTTCTTTTTAGTGTGAGGTCCACTAAAAATGAATCACAGTCATGCATTTTCAAAGAGGGCTATTTGAACAAAAGGTCTGTTTTGGCAAAGCTGGCTTTTTCCAGGTCAAAAGAATTAGTGTTTTTTGAACCAAAATAGGCAATTCCTCACTCCATGATGACAGTTCTAATATTCATTTCCTTGTGAAATTAATATCAAATTGCAGTCACAGCATGACTTGTCTTCCAGTTATCTTCTGGGGAGGAAAATTTTGTATATTGGTTTGTGATATTTTGCCACTGTGACATGAGGAGCTTCACATTGGAAATACATGGGTCACAGTCAATGGATCCAAATCAGAACCTTACTTTTGGTTGAGTTCCAGGGAAGGGAGGAAGAGGAGGCGATGTGTCAGCCTTCTGAGATCTGGTATAAAAAGATATTTGGTGCCTGGGGAAAAAGAAACAAAAATGTGAGCTGTGTTATAAAACCAGAATATGTAAAAACAAACACATTCTCTGGTTTGGGTTGTTTTTTTTTTTGTTTTTTTTTTCCATTTAATGAGGCATTTTGTTCATATTGCAGGTGACATCATTAAATCTAGTTAAACAGGTAAACTTACTTGAGAATGCCAGGAATGTATTTTGGCAAACTTCTTTTGAATATAGGCTGTTGCCAACAGCAGTTTCCAGGCTGAGGTCACAGGAAAGGGATTTAGATATGTTCCCCACAAATTAATTACAACTAGCTGCTGCTCATTTTTCCATAAGCCTTATCTGTAGTATGGTGTAAGTATGATCAGTAGTTTCCCCATATAGGAGCCATTAGGCAGAAAGCAGAGACTTTTGAGGGCATTGTAAGCTTGCAGGCTGGTGGTGATGGCTTCTACAGAGCAGCATCAGAGTGAAATAGGAAGAATATCCTCCAGGCTCCTTCCTTAAGTGGTTTGTGGGGGACTTATTAGAAATACACTTGTCCTTGTGTTCATTTGCATAAAAATAGCATGGATTTTTGAGTCTTTCTCTTTTAACCAAAGAAGTTTTTAAAGGATTTTGGTATTTTGGAGTATCTTTTCCCTTTTCTGCCTCTTAGATGTACCACATGCATAGTGAAGCCTCTGAAGAAGGCAAGTCAATTCCTTTGCTTCTAATGGTGTTTCTGAGATGCAGAAAAAAGCCACTCATTTTGTAGGGGCACACTGTAATCAGTAGTGTGCACTCCACCTTGCTGGATAATTGAAATAGTTGCTGCATGTGGTTAAGATATTCTACTTTGCTTTTGTTTCAGTCTGAAATCACTGGGAATCTTGTTACAAAGTATTAAATTGGCTTTTAAAATTTTTTTAGATGCTGAGAGGTACAGTGACTCCTCAGTGCCCTAAAGTAATCATTCATTTATAAAATAAATAAGCCCAAGATAACTATTCTACAAGGCTTTCCAATGTGCCTCATCTTCTGGTTTGTTTTTATGCTGCAAGAAATATATAGTCCTTTGTGTATGGCAGTACTGAATGCATTGATGCTTAATAAGAAGAACCAGTTGTAATGCCATTCAGAATGACTTGGACAAGCTCAAGAAGTGGGCCCATGAGAATGTCATGAGGTTCAACAAGGCCAAGCATGAGGTTCTGCACCTGGGTTGGGGCAACCCCTGGTATCAATATAGGCTGAGGGATGAAAGGACTGAGAGCAGCCCTGCAGAGAAGGACTTGGGGGTGCTGGGGGATGAGAGGCTGGACGTGAGCCAGCAATGTGTGCTTTCAGCCCAGAATGCCAGTTGTATCCTGGGCTGCATCCAAACCAGTGTGGGCAGCAGGGCAAGGGAGGTGATTCTCCCCCTCTACTCTGCTGTGGTGAGACCTTGCCTGTAGTGCTGCCTCCAACTCTGGGGTCCCTGTTACGAATGGAGAGGGGAGAGTTTAGACAAATCCTTGCCTTTCCAGGTTTTTGGCAGTTGGCAGTAGCTTTATTGAGGTGGCCAGCACCCCAAAACCCACTCTTGCTTCCAAGTTCTTAATAATGACTGATCAGGCCTATTACAACATGAATTGTTTATTTAAACAGGCCAAGGAAAGCAGACATAAAACTTAAACAGCTTACTTACTACACAGGATAACAAAAAGAACTACTAGTAGATAAAAATACAGTGCACAATAATAATAATAAAGGTACCTATGTTACAGCTAGCGAAGAAATAGTATAGATTAGGAATCAATGTCACTTACCAATGAATGATAGCGGTGTGCAGGGAATCTCCCAATTTCTCTCAGTCCCAGGGAAGTAAGTCAATTCCAATGTCTTAACATCGAAGAGAACTCTCTACACTCAGAGAGTGTATAAGAGATTTCTGATTTCATGAAAATCAGTGGTCTTTATTAGTTGTAAAAATGCTTGTGCTTTGCAGTCACTAATTTTAGATTTTCCTTTCTCACCATTCAAGCCAGGATGTGTATTGCTGGCTAAGGAGATTCTCAGCTGAGATAATTCATCACATGACAAATCATTCCGGCCTAACCTAGCCATATGTTACAAGGAGATAAGCTTTTGCTGTATCAGGGGTGAAAGGTCCTGTCACAGTCCCCAGTACAGGAAGGAAATCGACCTGTTAGAGTGGGTCTAGAGGAGAGTCACAGAGATGATCAGAGGGCTGGAGCACATCTCCTATGAAGACAGACTGAGAGAGTTGGGGCTGTTCAGCCTGGAGAAGGGCTTCAAGGAGACCTTGTAGCAGCCTTCCACTACTTAAAGGGGGCTTACAAGAAAGATGGGGACAAACTTTTTAGTAGGGCCTGTAATAATATGACAAGTGGTAATGATTTTAAACTGAAAGAGGGTAGATATAAGGAAGAAGTTTTTTACAATGAGGGTGATAAAACACTGGCATAGGTTGCCCAGAGAGGTAGTAGATCTCCCATCCCTGGAAATATTCAAGGTAAGGTTGGACGGGGCTCTGAGCAACCTGATCTAGTTTGAAGATGTCCCTACTTATTGCTGGAAGGTTGGACTAGATGACCTTTAAAGGTGCCTTCCAACCCAAACCATTTTATGATTCTATTCTATAATTTGACTGGGGAGTGAAGTGTGTTGAACAGTGTGTCTTAAGGAAGTCATATGATTTGATTTTAAAAGAAGGTTTAAAAACAGTATTTGCTTTATTTACTCCCATGGCACTTAAAAAAACCAAAACCCAAAACTAAACCAAAAAAACCACAAAGACAAAACCTCCCAAAAATGCAAGCAAAAAACCAACAAGCTGCATGTTCTACTGTGTAGTAATAATGTGCATTAGTGTAGTGGCTCTCTGGTGTTCTGCACTATACCATATATTTTTTTGTGGTTTCAAGATTTCTTTCATATTGTTTCCTCATTCCATGTTAGCTTGAATAGCAGCAGACTTGAGGCCTTAAGGATGAAGCTCTGTTTTTCCACTGGCTCCTGTGCTGTGGCATACCGACATACTGAGTTACTTTAGGAATGAATGTAATGTTATGACCTGTGTTTTGGGTATCCATTTTGCATTCTTAGTTAGCAAAAGAATGCTTCAATATGAGAATTCTAATTTCTTGGAAGAACCAGCTGCATTTTTTTTTTCTTTCTTTTTTTGTTTTCAGCCTGTCATGAAGAATACATAATTTAAACATATTCTTTTATTCTTGGGGCCATCCTGTGCAGGGCCAGGAGTTGAACTTTGATGATCCTAGTGAGTCCCTTCCAACTCAGAATATTCTCTGATTCTATGAACTCTCTTGTAGTGTACAAGGCATGTTCTTAATGAGCAAATGAATAAATACTTTCAGATGTCTTCATGCTTGTGTCAAAGTTCACCCTGATGATGAAACAGCTGATTTGGAGAAAAATATTTCCATTTGAAAATTGTTGCTAAAGACCCTGATGTATTTATGTCTGCCCTGCTCTATAGTATCAGGAAGCAGGTTCTAAAGTGATGGTGCATGTGAAATGCTGGTGCAAATTAGCTTTCTCTTCGAGCTCTGTATACAAAAAATGTAAGACAAATTTTCTAGTGAAACCAAATAACTGAAGTAGAAGCAGCAAAAATATCTTATTGCTATTACACTGCACAAATCTAATGTTTACTGGATCTCTACTTCTGCTGGGTTTCAAGTGTGGAAGTATATGTTTAAAGAATGCTGTGCTGGTTTAGCACAGAAGGGATTTTTTCAAGAAAGTTATAACAAAAACCACTTAGTGACTGGCTTTGAAGTTGACAGCTTGATTGACCCATTAGAAAGATGACACACCTCTGGGAACACACAGGCTTAAAAATCAGAACCCCAGGAAAATCTCTTCCTTCTGGCTTGCCAGCAGGTAACACCAGCTGTGCGGCATTCGGGCGGGCCAGGACAGGCCCTGCTGATCCACTGGGCTTGCAAGGGCCAGGCCTGGCTGGGCCCTGGTAGCAGCTCCCAGCAGGGGAGGGGAAAGCCACAGCTACTAACATCTAGCCAACTTTAAAGCTTGCTCCACCACCGGCCAGGCTGGGGGAAATGTCTGCTGGGCTCCTGATAGCAGCTCCTGGGCTCAGCCTGTGCTGGGCCCACCACCATGAGCCACAGCCAGCCACAGCCGGAGAGAGAGACCTGGGCGAGATGTTAACCCTTTCCTTGCACAGATGAACCTTACAAAACATTGAATCCTCTCTGAGTGAGAGAAAAGAAAACAGACTGGGGATATGTAAAGGGACAATATGAAGATATCAAAGTCAGTGAAGGAAGAGTTACCCCTTAGATGGAAGAGATGAGAAGATGCCTTGGTTGAAAGTCTTTTGTGAGCCATGGTAACAGACTGTAATATGCTGGAATAGCCCTTTAAATCATGGAACTATGGATTGGGGAAAATGATTGTTCAGGTTGTGGATAAGCAAAGGTATTTGTGATGGATTAAGAGAATATTGAATTAGTAGCTGTGATCCTGTAATCCCATGAGATATTTGAACAGAGACATGAGATAAGAAGCCCTCTGTGTTATAAATGGGCCAGGAGACCAGCTCCTTTAAAAAGGCCTTTATTAGAAATCAGCTCTGGGTAGGGGGCCCGAGGGGCTGCGCACGCCGCCGCTGCTCCCTGTAGACACCACGGAGGAGGAGGTGCAGTCGAATCTGCTGCTGCTGGTGCTGCTGCAGAGTCGGGATTCCTTCCTCACGGGGGTTCCAATAGAATCCCTTTGGCTCGTGTGGTCCAGGGGGGTCACCTCTCTCCAGTTCCTTTCAGGTCATGGCGAGAAAGTAACAAAAGAATACCTGCTGCCTGCAGGTAGCTAGACATGTGCCTCGCACAGTTTTGTCCTTCTTAGGTCCAGTTTCTGTGTCGGCTCGCTGTCCCAGGGGCTTTTCTAGCTCCAACTGGACTCCCGGTCGCGGCCAGGCACCATGGGAGCCCTTCATCTCCATACTGGGCGGGGCCCACCGCTCGACGGCAGGCGGCAGGGAGCAGCAGGAAGCAGCGGGAAGCAGCAGGGGGCAGCAGGAAGTGGCAGCGGGGAGCGACAAGGCAGCGGCGTGCGGGCTTTCGTCGGTGGAGAGGGGAAAGCCCAGGATTTAGGGAGAAAGGGTACAGAACTTGGACATAACGAACAGAAATTCAGGGTACAGATTCAACATGAACAGTTTAAAACAGGCAAGTAACAGTGCAACTTTAATTTTACAGCAAAACAGTGTAACAGTACAACTCGGGAGTGCATAACCTGGGGCTAATTTCTTTCAATCCCCCCTCTATTTCTTTGATCGGGCTTTAGCCCGCATCAATTGGCCATGTCTGACTCAAGGGAATAAATCTGTTTTAATTCTTGGTATTGGTCATAAATTCTTTTTGCTGTGCTCAGTTCTTCTTGGGGTTCTAATCTAATTGTATTTGTAGGTTTCTGAATCTTTACTTTAGGGATTTGGAGACTAGCTGGAACAGTAGTGGCTACAGTTCGAATTAGACAGGGAAGTATGCAGGGGAGAAGTAGGAGACTGACAAAGGCACTTATTGCAATGAACACTACTTTTTCCCACCAGGTCCCTTCAAAGGACCAGAAGTTGTCCCACCAGTCTATATTAATTAAGGGCTTCCATTCCTGGGTAGTTACATATGCAATTTTTTGTATTTCTTTGGAAATATTTTTTATTACCTTACTTTCATAATCGACTGCTAGTTTGATTTGATAAACTACTGCTCTTGTCTGTGCCAATTGGTTACTGATATGATCAAGGGCAAGGGCTGTTTTGTTTGATAATCTGATAATTTTATTCAACATGTAAATTGGAGTTCGGCACCTCCATGATCTATCTTGTGTCCAAGTTGCTGGCCTATATGTTTTCACTATTCTTTTTGGTGTCTGTATTTTACTTTTCCATGTTTGTGTGCTGCCCCTCCTCCCCTTTTGGTATTTTCTTTTTATCAGGTCTGCTACTCCCTCTGTATTTCTTAACTTTTTAAAACAGAACCACTCTCTGATAGGGCACTCCCCAGTCAGGCACTGCTTAAATGTGGCAGCTTTTTTTGCAATCCAATATTGTTTTTCCTCTTTTTGACAGGTGGATAATTGGATCATGTCAAAACATGTGGGATTCACATGGGTGTGAACTCTCATAAGGGATTGTAGATTCTCCCCATCACAAACTGAATGACAGCATTCGGAGCAAGCCCCATCTGTAAACTTGCTTATCAATAGGACTACTATCAGTCCCTCCAAGAGTCCAGTATGAACCATTCTATTTGTGGATCCTTTGGTCTCACCTGGCCTTGCCTCTTGGGTCAGGGGGTTCTTTCTCCTCATCATATCAATAGGACTACTATTAGTCCCTCCAAGAGTCCAGTATGAACCTGCCCCCATCTCGCTCTGAGGGTTCTCTTTGGTCTCACCTGGTCTTGCCTCTTGGGTCGGGGAGTTCTTAGGCTGGATTTGTGGAGTTCTCCCTTGTTTATTCCCACCTTCCACCTTTTTCTTAGTTTTAGTTAGCTCCCTTTGGGTGTGCCCTATGAGAGATTTAATTTTTAAATTAAGAATTACTGTTACTTATTACTTTTACATTAACACATTGTGACTCATTATAACAAGTTATAACATCAGATTTAACCATTATTTTACACTTTTATATTAACACCTTTTTAACCTCTTATAACAATGTGGATTTTTAACAATGGTAATGGACAGCTTGTAATAACTGTTATTGTCCCTTATTGGCTTTAACTGGTTTTTGGTTGTTTCCTGAGAGTTACTTTGAGGGTGTCTGGATCTCGAGTGGCAGTCCACTCAGAGGGAACTCTTGTTGGGGTTGCAGGGTCAGAGGGATCTGACCCCTTGTTGCGGTCAGAGGGATGACTCGGGGGTGGTAATGGTCCTTTCACTCTAGTGATGTGGGTCCAGCCCTTTTCCTGGGTTCGCACTGCAGTATGAGTAGTGAGCAGAACTTGGAATGGGCCTTCGAATTTAGGGGTTAGTGGGGTGGTATTCCAGGATTTAATTAAAACCCAGTCTCCTGGTTTTATTTGATGCATGTCAGTGTCCAAGGGAGAGGTTTGAGGAAGATACCCTCTTCTTTTAAGATCTGCCAATGTCTTTCCAATTGTTTTTACATATTCTTGGGTAGCGGCCTCTCCTTCTAAATAATCCCCAGTGCTATAGGGGGTCAGTAAGAAGGGGAGTCCAAACATCATCTCATATGGTGAAGCCCCTAAGTCAGATCTTGGTCGGACCCGGATTCGCAGAAGGGCCAGGGGCAGACACTTGAGCCAATTCATTCCTGTTTCGGTTATCAATTTAGTTAATACATTTTTGAGGGTTTTATTCATCCTCTCAACTCTCCCTGAACTTTGGGGATGCCAGAGTGTATGCAACCGCCACCTGATTCTTAAGGCTTTATTGACATCATGTAGAATTTTGGCTACAAAATGAGGGCCTCGGTCTGAACCAACACTATTCACCAGCCCATACTGGGGGATGATGTGTTCTAATAATACCTTTATTACCACTTGTGCCGTCTCCTCCCCAGCAGGAAAGGCTTCCACCCAATGGGCCAAACAATCAACCATAACAAGTACATACCTGCAACCCTGTACTGAAGGCACCTCGGCAAAATCCACCTGTACATTTTGAAAGGGTCCCAATGCCATCCGTCTTCCTCCTGGGGCACTCCCCCCCATCGCTTTCTGATTTACCTTTTGGCATATAAGGCATCCTTCAGTTACTGCTTTGGCCAGACCATACACCCCAATACATAAATATTCTCTTAAAAAAAATGATCACATAACCCTTGGGTGCCCCAGTGGGTCAGGCTCTGTATTTCTGTTAGCATTTTTTCAAGCTAGGGCTTTATTTAAAAACTTTTATCTATCTGGGGTTAACCATTCCCCTTGCTTCCCTTGGTACAACCCTAACTTTTTTATTTCTCTCAACTCATGTTAATCATATATTGGTTCTCTTCTTTTGTCAGCTGGCAGGATCTTGGATGGCAGTCCACTTGGGGAGACTCATGGGGGATTTTTCTGGGTTTTGTCCATAGTTAGGAGGAGGCGATACTGGTCCTTTTACACGGGAAACGTCAGTCCACTCTTTTTCTTGGGTCCAAACAGCAGCATGGGTTACTAATTTCTAGCTTTTTCCTGATATCAGGCCAGGATCCAGCAAGGAACTGCACCTCTAACAGCGCTTGGCCCTCAGGACTGTCGGGATCCACGTAACCAAAAATCTCCTCCCCTGCTTAGCTAGGTGGCTGGGGTCCCATTCCCCCTGGGTCTTATCAAAGGCCAGCCTGGTGCTGCCACCCCGGGGAACAGACCCTCCAATGCCCCTCACCACCAGGGTTCCACAGTCTCCCACATTCTGCCCTTCCCCTTTTCCACCTGGATCCCACCCTGGATCCGCCCGCCGGAGCCCGTCCCCTGCCCGGGGCCCAAACCTGCTCCCCTGTTCCCAGACTCGCATCCCCGCGACATGGACTATGGCCATCTCCTTGGGGCTGAACAAGGCACCCAAAATAGAGTTCATCTCACTCCAGGTGCAACCATTAGGATTCAGGAACCGATCCACCCAGCCAGCCACCCCCACCAGGTCCCCAACCAGGCCTCCCAGCTCTTTCTTAAAGCCCCCAACTTCTGAAGCTGTCAGAGGTGCATCCCCAGCTGCCCCACTTATCGGGACTTTCCTTAGGGGGAAGAGCTTTGTTCTTGACCTGGTGCCACAGTAGGGTCCTTTTGGGGTTTCTATATTATTGGCTGGCAAGTCCAGCTCCCAGTTGTTTGGGGGTGCAGGGACAGTAGATGGTGAGGGGGAGTGGCCTCGGCCAGTGCTAGGAGAGGTCGAGGATAGAGTTGAAGAGTAGAAGGGGTTAGTACTCGAGATAGTCGGGTTAGACTGAGGTGGTAGAGAGGGTGGAGCTGTAGGGGTTAATCCGGTTGGGGAGCAAGCTGAAGAAGGAATAGGGATCATGGTTTGGAGAGATGGGGAGGGGTTCACAGGTAAAGCTGGAGGGTTAGCAGGGACAGTTTGGGGTATCCCAGGGTAAACAGGAGGAGCAGGCAAATAATCAAGAGGGTCCCAATGGTGACTGCTTTCCTCCTTTTTCTCTTTTTCATTTTTCCTCTTTCCCTCTTGTAGCTTACAAATCTTAACTGTTTCACTTTCAGTTCTGTGTCTCTGCCAGCAGGCAGCATAAAGGATCTGCTCAGTATCTGAGTCCCCTCGGGATTTCAGATACTGGTTTAATTGCGAGCACATCCAGGGGTCCTTAGTTCCACACCACGGCCATTTTCCAGGTAAATTTAAAGTGGGCCAAACCTCAATACAATAATGAATCATTTTAACCTTGCTCAAATTTTTAGTGGCCTCATCAGTATCCCATAGTTCCAACATTTGTCCTAGTGGACTATCTGGGGGAATGTTCTTTATCTTCCCCTTTTCCTCCTCAGGTGGTTTTTGCTTATTTATGTATCCTCCCATTCTCACTAGGTAATCTTCACTCACTCTACGAACACCCGTCAGTGGTCCCAGTGGCACCACTCCTGCTAGTGCTCAGAGTGCCCTGTCGGTAGCCTGATATCTCGCCCTTAGAGATTCAGTCACTATCCCAGCCAGCACCCCTCTTCCTCTCCTGTATATCTATCGAGTTTCCATAAGTGGCCGGTCAACCTGGGCCCAGAGTTCCAGTCACCACTTACAGCCAGGACTCGGACGTACAGTGTGCGACTCACTCACTCTCCCTATCGTTAAATCCCTCGCACCTTGGGACTTCCCTAACTTTCATTCTTCCTACACCCAGGCGGTATACTCAAAAGACCCCCGGCCCTGTAGGCTCTCCGCACCTGGAACACATACCCCTCACTTCTAGGTACCCCCAACCAGTGCGCCCACTCCTGTACCCCGGTAGTTACCGCAGCCGGTGTCCCAAGCCAGTAGTGGTTGCAGTTACCCGCCCTCAGGGTCTGACCACCACTCCTGCCAGTGCTCAGAGTGCCCTGTCGGTAGCTTGATATCCCGCCCTTAGAGATTCAATCACTACCCCAGCCAGCACCCCTTCCTCGCCTGGACACCCCGGGCCGTAACTCGGCCAGTACCCTCTCTCACTCCCCACACCCCGCCAGCTACCCCAGCCAGTATCCCAACCCGTGGATACCCCGGGCCGTAACCTCAGCCAGTGTGGTGCGTGCTACACCCACGGCTCCAGGCTTTCCGCACGCTTGGATCAGCCTGAGCAGCCTGCCTCCGTAGATTCTAGAATGGGGCGGGCCTATCCTACAATCATACACCCTGTGACGTGCCACTCACCCTCTAAATTACCTCCGCACGCCCAGAGGGGGGCGCCTATGCCCCTGGAGACGCCTCTTTCACACCGTTCTCCTTTCGCTTCCCTCTGTTCCCGGCCAGTTCCCTCGCGGGAGACTGAAAACGCGGTATTAAGAGGTCCACACTCGCTTCAAAGATCCGAGCTACCGGTCTTTGTCTCAATCACACACCACTCGCTCGTCTCCACTCCCGCCACCGGCTATACTTTACCGGCGCTCCTCCGCGCTGTCCGATCCCAGGCTGTCTTCTTAGGTCCGGTGTGACCAGCTGTCCTAGGGATCCAAAGGGCGGTCGGCCGTCCCGTCCTCGGTCCTCTTCAGGCGTGGTCACGTCCCGGCGAGCCCCCAATTTGTTATAAATGGGCCAGGAGACCAGCTCCTTTAAAAAGGCCTTTATTAGAAATCAGCTCTGGGTAGGGGGCCCGAGGGGCTGCGCACGCCGCCGCTGCTCCCTGTAGACACCACGGAGGAGGAGGTGCAGTCGAATCTGCTGCTGCTGGTGCTGCTGCAGAGTCGGCATTCCTTCCTCACGGGGGTTCCAATAGAATCCCTTTGGCTCGTGTGGTCCAGGGGGGTCACCTCTCTCCAGTTCCTTTCAGGTCATGGCGAGAAAGTAACAAAAGAATACCTGCTGCCTGCAGGTAGCTAGACATGTGCCTCGCACAGTTTTGTCCTTCTTAGGTCCAGTTTCTGTGTCGGCTCGCTGTCCCAGGGGCTTTTCTAGCTCCAACTGGACTCCCGGTCGCGGCCAGGCACCATGGGAGCCCTTCATCTCCATACTGGGCGGGGCCCACTGCTCGACGGCAGGCGGCAGGGAGCAGCAGGAAGCAGCGGGAAGCAGCAGGGGGCAGCAGGAAGTGGCAGCGGGGAGCGACAAGGCGGCGGCGTGCGGGCTTTCGTCGGTGGAGAGGGGAAAGCCCAGGATTTAGGGAGAAAGGGTACAGAACTTGGACATAACGAACAGAAATTCAGGGTACAGATTCAACATGAACAGTTTAAAACAGGCAAGTAACAGTGCAACTTTAATTTTACAGCAAAACAGTGTAACAGTACAACTCGGGAGTGCATAACCTGGGGCTAATTTCTTTCACTCTGCACCAGTGAAGAAGTGAAAAGAGATCGCTGTTCCAAAAGATGAAGGAAATCCTTTGTGTTTGAACTGTTCATTTTAAAATGACACCCCAGTTATGTCCATGACCCATATGCAGCTCGGGAAAGCTGCCAATGGGAGAGACTTCACAAAAGCAGGTTCCCAGGCAGCTGTTTTTGTGACAGTTAACACCCACAAGAGAACTGTTCTATGTTGTCAGTGGGGAAATTCCATGGCAAACTAAAGAGACTTCCCTCTCCAAACGAACTGATGAGAGAGTATTTTATGGGTGGTAACTGACTACGAGTTCTGAGTTTTGTCTCTTTATGTTGTTTGTGGGAAAGTGAACACTTGGGGGGAGGAGGAGGAGTGTTTTGAAAGTTTTATTTTGGTTCCCATTTTCGTCTTTTAGTGTATGATAATAAATCTATCTTTATATCCTTCAAGTTTGGGCCTGCTTTGCTTCTCTCTTGATCTTATCTCACAGAGGGAAAAGAGTAAACACTCAGACCACTGCACTCAATTTGGCAAACAGAAACAGGCGAACGTGAAACCATTACAAATGCATGTCTTACTAATACACTCTTTTGGTTCCTGTAATGTGAAGCTGGAAGAAACAGTTTTTGTACAAAAATTCAAAGAAAAACTTGGGTAATTTCCTGCTGTAACTTTATGAGAATTTTTGTTTGCTTTTGTCTGATGGGCCATGCATTGTGAACTATGGATTTCCTAATAAAAAAGACCTATTTAATGCCTTTTAATTGAGAAGACTGGCTTGATACAGTCTTTAAACTGCTTTGGATGGGCCACACCAGCTCCAAGATTCTGCATCAGGAATTCAGTCTACCTGATGTCAGGCACAGTTGGGAAACAAGCAGTGTAGCCTTAGAGGGGAGGAAAAGTGTTACAGAATAAAAGTTTGCAATTAGCCATTGGCTGCTGCATTTTTAATAAAAAACCTAATTTAGCAATTTTCTTTAAAATCAGGTGCTTTGTGGATGTGTATAGTCTTAAACCCCCACTGCAAGTTGGAGCAGAAGGTCAGTTGGCTAACACAGCTGAAAAAATGGAATGGTGTGGATGTTTGTCCCTGGGAAGATGGAAACCATGGAAATGAGCTGCCCAATTTAACCAATGCTTTGCCTCCGGGTGCAAATGCTAATCAAGGTGAGCCTAAATATATGCGCTGACTGCAACACATAATATAGCCTCTATCTTATATACTTGAACCTTGCAGCAGAATACAGCAGTCTTTCCTGGGACAAATAACTTTCTTGTTGAGGATTGACCAGCCAAATTTATTTTCATTGATACTGTCCTCGCAAAAAGGATAAAGAGGGTTTACTTTTGTGCTGGGGCTCCAATGTTTTTAAAGCAAATTAGGTCTTCTAACTTTTCACTTGGTCCTTCTAAATACTTGTTGCATAAAAATTGAATGTCCCTGAAGTATGTAATGTAAAAGCCTGTTGTTTCTTTGCTTGACTATAATCTTATATCCCTTCTGGTGTTGGGGGTTTTATTTTTTGCAGTTACAAAGCCTTTGATACTTTCTTAAAGGGAGATCTGTTGTGACTGCATTAAACTGAGTATGTGAGAAACTAAAGCAGCTATTTGTGGGATGTGCTCTGTGTTGCACAGTCTGCATTGACAGGTGTGGGGGAGTGCAGAGGCAACACTGCCTTCTTGGAGGAGGTGTCTTTTCTTACTCAATATCACGCTTTCTAATCTAAAATGTGATTATCAAACTTGACAGAAGCCTTCTCCAGTCATCTTCAAGCAAAGATTGCTACATTGCTAATAACAGGAAGATGCAGGTTATTTACCTGGGAAAAAAACCCCTCATAATCATCAAACCTCTCAGTATTTTGATACATATTTAATAACAGTTAAAATTAAATGCTTGTGAAAGGTGGTAGAATTAAATGGATTTTTCCTTGTTTCTTTCTCTTGGAAGTTTACCTCTGAAGGAAATAGACTTGGTTCATGTTTAAATCTTGCAGCTAGCTGAGGACAGTAGTTCACGCAACATGTAACTTCCTACAGAGATGTTTGGCTTTCTGGATCTCGTGATGTTCAGACCAACCAGGGCATGCTAGTAGCAATTCTGACATGACATTTTGACATTCATAGACACAGTGCCATGTTGACAGAGCACTTTTGCCATAGGAAGATGTCCAGTAAAGGATTGTCAGTCCCATGGCCTCAGTACCTTGCTTTCTTTGCAGCATTTGTATTTGTTTATGACAAAAATTTATACAAGTGCTCAAAGTTAATGTCACTTCTCAAAGAGAACAATTAAAAAGATGTTATGTGATGTTTATTTGTCACTCATCCTAGTGGCTCCAGGACTGAGCAGGAGAGAAGATGGGGATGCTTGAGTAGCTGTGTTCCATATACTTTCTAGTCTGGTTTTAGGGGAATTCTGTACGTGTTGTTTAATGTCCTTCATGTCTAGCTGTTCCCTTTGCAATGTCCTATTTAGCATTAGCCATGATGGTTTGTAGATCTCTCTGAATGCAAAGGGAATGGCACACACTTTGCCTGAGCTATTGGGTAACAGGATGTGAAATGTTGTCTGTGGTCTGCTCCTTGCAAAGTGGATCCAGGTAGACTGCCATCAGTTAAGGGTTGGTGAATAGGCAGAAGACAAGAGTACTGTGAATGACTGATTCACATATGAATGAATAAAAGCTGATGTAGCTTTCTGAATTTCTGAAAATGACAGATTCATCAAACAGGCCACATCGGACGGTGTTCACTAGAGCCATAGAGGCATGCGAACTGCACTGGCAGGACAGCCACTTACAGCACATTATCAGAAGTGACCTATACACCAACTACTGTTACCATGAACACACTGAAAACTCACTCTTTGACTCTCGAGGGTGGCCCCTATGGCATGGTAAGTGGCTAAACTGGAAAGACGTTTCCATGACTTGCTTTGTTCAGTTTCTATAGCATTATTTTTTTTCTTTTTGGGGGAGAGGGAGGTAGCTAAATGAAAAGCCTGGCAAAAAGAACAGAGGCTCCCTTGAAATGTTGGCTCAGAAATAGTCCTTTAACTCTCTCTTGCGAAGTTTTAAACAAAATCGAAGGAAACAAAAAAGCCCTTTTAACTAACCTAGCAAAACAGGCTATTGCAGACATGGAAGCATTGCTATTCCTCAATTATTGTCTCCATTTTAGAACATGTTCCTACAGCCTGTGCGAGGGTGGATGCGTTACGATCTCATGGATACCCACAAGAAGCACTGAGGCTAGCAATAGCTATTGTTAATACACTAAGGCGGCAGCAGCAGAAACAGCTTGAAATGTTCCAGGCTCAGAAGAAAGGTAAATGCGGGGAAGAGAGAAGGGCAAAGGACATGACAAGGTGACAATAACACCGGACTGGAACTTTGCATGAGAAAACTGCTTTTGAAACGAAAGCAAAAGAGGTGACTTTAATTCTTCAGTCCAAACAATCATAGTGGTAGTGTCACATTCTGAATGTTGGAGGTTTTTTTTAAGCTGGATTGTGAGCTCTGCACGACAAGGGCTCTGTTCTGCCTTCTGCAAAATGTCTAACATGATGGGGCCTTTAGTCTGATCAGAGGTTTTGGTTACACAGTGTAAATATTCATCCTGTGTAATTTATAGGCTTTTAAACAGAGATTTGCATTTGGAATGTCAGGTATTTAAAATAAATTTTCTCCTCTGACATGTAATTTAGCAGACATATATTTCTGAGGTGGAAGCCTAAAATTGACAAGGCAAAGTCTGCACTACAGAAATTTATCCAGTTTGGCATTTTCTTCCAAAAGTCTCTGATAATGCTTAAAACTTTAGTGGATTCACATCATTGGAAATTAAGTTTTTGAAACACTGGTTTTATAAAACGTTCTGTGGTGTTCCTCTAAACACTACCCCTATTTTCTGAAGGAACATTCTTCCAAAAATAATCCTTCACTGAACTTTGTAATAGGTTTGGAGAGGTAGTGGAAGAAGAAAAGGGTGACTGTGGTTAAAAATGCATGCAGAAGAATTAAAAGAACATTCTCAGCTACTACAAGAAAACCTTTAATTCAAATTTTATTTTAGATCTTTGTTGCCACTTTTAACTATGTGCATCCTCATGCATTATAGGCAAAAATACCAGTGTGAAGTCACATGTGTAAAATTTTTAACTGTATGTGCAGGTGTTTTCCCAGAAATGTTCACTTAGAAAGTGAAGACAAGGTAGATACCTGATTGAAAAAAAAAAAAAAAAAAAATTTGGCAGTTCCTATGTGCCTTCATTTCACAATACCCAAGGAAGAAATTTTGAGCACTATTGTGGATTCTAGACTTCAACAAAACTAAAGTACTTTGCATTATTACTTAGGAGAATTTTTCTTAGTCTTTTTATCATGTAATATATCTTTCCTTAACATGAAGTCTGTAATTTGTGTTGATACTCACTGTTTTGTTTCAGTTTTTTCACTCTTATGTTTGAAACTTAAACAATTTTGTTTTAATAGTGCAAAATATGCTTGTTTTCTTTATAAGCAGAATAATTCTGCAGCTACAGTTTCAGTTTAGCAACCACCACATCCTTCTACTTAGCTTTCATTCATATGACTGATCTGACATTCATGGAATCAGCTGCATGATTTAAAGTTAAATCTCTATATGAATGGCTTGTATACAATTTTTAAATGGTCACCCATAATGCACCTGATCTCTCATACTTCAGTTGTGTATGTGTCTAGGAGAAAAAGCTGAGGAGTTGAAGAGGAACTACTGACATAAGTTTCTGAGTTAAAAAGGGGATTTATCTCTAGCATCTTTTACCACAGCGGCACTTCCTTCAATTCATTGTGCTAAACAATTTTTTTCATGTTGTAAATGACTGATGGATGAGGGCTACAAAACAAAGTATCCATGAAGGTATTTGTTGACTGAAATTTTAGAATGACAAAAAATGCACTTTAAGGACAATTTTTAAATTTTATACCTAATTTAAACACATCATTTTTTCTTCCTTTTTTTTATTAGGAACTGTCATTGTGAGTTTATTACTTCAACAAATATTCAGATGCAATAAGTTCAAATTTTATTTATTAAAACTGAACATTTCAGAATATATTTCAGTGCCATCAGCTTCACTTAAAATGTGAAAATGGTACTGAATCTTTTAAGTGAGGAAACAGTGGTGAATATTTTACCAAAAAAAGTCTTTGCTATAATTTTTCAGCAGACATTTCAGAAGCTACTGGTATCAAGTTAGAGATTTGAAAAGATACTGAAATTGAAATTTTTGACCCGTAATGTACTTTGCTAATGCTCAAAATGTTTGGCCTTTGTCCATTTTCTTTTTTTCCTCTTTTAACATATTTACAAAGGGCAATGAATTCACACTGAGAGATACTATTTTTTCTTTCTAAGCAGAAGAGCATTTTAATCTGTTTTACTTCTATATGTGTTTTGAGGGGATAATATGCACTCTTTCCCTCCCTCCTTCCTCCATCTTTTCTGTCACAGAACTTCTTCAAATAGGAGTCACCTCAATAACAAATCTTGAAGGTTGGGTGGGACATCCTTTGGATCCAATTGGCACCCTCTTCAGTAGCCTGATTGAAGCCTGCAGGGTGGATGATGAGAGCATCCATGGATTCTCAGACTTCACAGGTAAGGCCATGCAAAGGGAACAATCTTCTCTAAGTCTTCAGTAACCAGAGACATTTTTCTACCTTATCTTTCCCAATTAACTTAAAAGCCAGTGTCTTTATAGCATAAGAACTCACATTTGCATTCTCTAAAAAAACACAAGGTAGAGAAAATGTTTAAAGTAAAACTGTTATATGAAGCCTTCAAAAATTACCACTCATTCTTGAAGGCAATTCAGTATTTTACACTTGAAATAAAACTGAATAAGAGTTTATAGCACCAACCCTCTTTATATACATTGCTCTATCCTCTTTTGGAGATATTACAGGAAATCACAGAATTGTTGAGGTTGGAAGGCTTCTCTGGAGATCATCTAGTCCACCTACTCTGATCAGAGCAAGGTCACCTATAACAAGTTGCCCAGGACTGTGTCCAGCTGAGTTTTGAATAGTCCCAAGAATGAACACCATACAAACTTTCTAGGCAACCTCTTAATGTTTAACCATCCTCACAGTAAAAAAGTGTTTTCTTATACTCAGATGGAATTTCCTGTATTTCAGTTTGTGCCCATTGTCTCTTGTCCTGTCACAGGATACCACTGAGAAGAGTCTAGCTCTGTTTTCTTTACATTCTCCCATTAGATATTTGTATATTTTGGTAAGATCCTCCTGAGCCTTTTCCAGGCTAAACAATCCCAGCTGTCTCAGTATCTCATATGGGAGATGCTCCAGTCCTTTAATCATCTTTGTGGCCCCTCACTGGATCTGCTCCAGTAGGTCCATGGGTCCAGTACTGAACATGGCACTCCAAGTGTGGGCTCACCAGTGCTGAGAAGAGGGGAAGCATCATCATCTCCAATCCTCCTATGCAGTCCAGGATATTATTTGACTTCTTAGCTACAAGTGTACATAATACTTCAAAGTGATGACAAAACACTTAAAATTTATAACATACATGGTCTATAAAGTACATGGTTTATAAAGGTTATTAATTAAAAAATAGCATTTTAGTATTGATACATGATTTTGGACAGGAAGTATATGCCCATTCTAACTTCAGTATTTGCTTCTCAGGAGCTTAATTGATTTGTTCCTTAGTCTCTTTCCACCTCTGTGGTAGTTTCTTATCACCTTCTGTGTGGTCAGAAACTTGAGTCATTCCTCTACTTATAGATCCTTTATATGTACATCCCAAATTTCCTTGGGGCTTTTCCTCAAAACTAATTTTATTCAAAGAGATTTTCTTCACTAAACTTCTAATCCCATATCCACCAATTCTGGAAGAACTTTAATGAAAATAAATCAGATTATTTGCAATTAGAAAAAAGAATCCAAAACAATCCCATGAAATAAAAGTAGTGTGTGTTGAAATGTAAATTTCCCCTACACTCATATATATAATCTACTAAATGCATTTTACCATCTCATTTGCTGCAGCTGTCCATCTCCTTACATCTGTACATTGCAACTTTTTGTTCCCAAACTAGACTGTAAACTGCTAGAGGTTGATACAGCATTTTGTCATACTGTGTATTGGTGAAGTGCCAAATCATTCAGCAGTACTCTTTAAAGCAATTATGGCTTGGTCTGTGTGGAATTTACAAGTAATCTTTACTAAAAGTAGCATTTCTAGTGTTAATAAAAGTCAGAAACATTATGCGTGTTTATCATAAATGCAACTAACAAATAAAAAAGCATGAAGAGAGCTTTAGCAAACAGAATGCTTTAAAATTGTGGAGTTCCCAAGCCTACTGTATTTGCATAATCCTAATAGCTTCAACTGAAATCTATGCAGGTGTATAAGCACCTTCCCTTTCCACTTATACAACATCAAAGCTTTAAGGAGATACAGAAATAGGTGGGGGAAAAAATTGAAATAGATCGTCCAATGTTGACCTTATTAACACAAAGCTGGAGAAACGGTCTTTCTCCAAATCATGCAGTTTAAAATGAAAACTTTTTACTGGAGTGGATTTTTTAAAACCTAATTGTTTTGTGTATTTCTGCAATGTGAAATTGCATCAGGTAGTTTATATTGGATGATTGGATATTGAGATTGCACTCATAATTCAAATATTTTTTTTAAATGAATACTGACAGAGGAAGCATTTGAAAATGTGGCATTATAGGCAGATTACAGAGTTTAATGATTTTCTGATGTGTTGTTTTTTGTGTCGCCCTTTACAGAGAACATGGGTCAATCCAAATCTCTGGAGTACCAGCACCTGCCTGCACACAAGTTTTTAGAAGAAGGGGAATCTTATTTAACACTGGCTGTGGAAGTAGCATTGATAGGGCTGGGACAGCAACGAATAATGCCAGATGGCTTGTATGCACAAGAGAAGGTTTGTCGAAATGAGGAGCAGCTCATTTCTAGGCTACAGGAAGTTGAATTGGATGATACTCTGGTGAAGATTTTTCGAAAACAAGCAGTCTTCCTATTAGAAGGTAGCTCAACATAGATGCTAACTGCTTTTTAAAACTGTCTTCACTTACACAAGCCCATGGAGTTAGTATTTCATTGGAAACTGCCTTATATACTTAAGATGTTTTTTGATGTAGAACTCCAGCAAAATTTTATTTCCAATCTCTTATGAAAATCAAACATACTTCAGATATCACATGACTGTCAAGATAAGGCATCTACTAACCTATAAGCATTTATTTTTAATTTTTATTGCATTTTCTTCTTTAGATTTGTTCAGTATCCTAATTATACAACCCAGGCTCACAAATGAATATAGACATCAGTTATCATCAATAGTTCTTGGGTAGTAAATTTCAAAATGTCATTTGTATCCTGAAAAAGGACTGGCAGCTTTGTAAATATATGAAGATTTTTACCTCTGTTCCCCAGTGAAGAGCTCAGAAAATTCACTTAAATTTTCTGGGACAGAAATATAACATTTCCTTTGTAGCAATTAGGAATATGAGTTGCCTCTGAAGCTTGCATCATACCTGAAAATTGAAATATATGGACAAATATTAAGGCTTACAGCCTGGTCTTGTGACTAAATTTTGATTAAGACAAATAACTTGTGTTTGGGAATTGCAGTTGTGTATTGCAATAAAATCTGTACAAAAAGTGCATGTTTTTGCCTTAGCTTTTGAAAAGGCTTGACATATAACACTTAAGCCTTATTTTCAAAGAGTAATCTTGTGGGTTCTAAGATTGGTATTCTAGTATTTGAGGGTTTTTAACTGGAGGAAAAAAACTTTAAAGGAACTAAGTATCTAAAGGCATGGTCCAAGTTTTGAGTGCTTTCTCAAGGGACGGTGGGGAGTTTGATACTGCTCTAGGTAAGTTGTGAAGATTGTTACACAGCAGTCAGGTTTTGCTTTCTTTCTGTAAGTCATTTGTCTTTTAAAACTATTTCTTTAATGGAGGAGATGCAGTATGTTTTTTAGGGTTCTTAGCTTTGAGTCACTATTATTGCCCAGATCCTTTAAGACTTTGGTACCTACTGGTGGTACCATTTGAAACTGTAGAGAAGCTGCACCATAAGGAGAGTTGCTGCTTTATGGCCTTTGGACAAGAATAGCTTCTTGCTGGATCCAGCTATTCACCACCATAGAGGGATCATATGGTTTATAAAATCAATTTGTTGCATCTGTTTACTGGTCAGGATGCTGTATGAGGAAAAGGCAGGATTTCTCTCAAGTATTCTCTGATACTTCTAGTTTACAACTGTGATCAGTGATATACTTTTTTTCTTAGAGTAGTAAACAAGTGATCACAGCAGGAAACCTACTAAAATAGCTACCTACAAAATTACTGTGGTGAGCAGCATGCAACAATGGTCTTGCATTACTGTGTGTTGAGAAATCTGGCTTTTCTGCAATAACTTCAGTTTACTCTTAGTTAGGCAGAAACTGCCAGATCACATGGAGGAAAAACCGTGCAGTGATTTAAGATTCTAATCATATCAATTGTGATTTTATAGTTGAAGTTCTGTAGATATAGTAAAGAAAATTTAATCCAGTATTAGGCTGATTTCTATGCTGTTAATGCAGATTAATGCATGCTGTGTGTAGGTACCATTTGAATGCATGGGAAAACAGAACACAAGACTGTTGCAAGAACTGTTCTATTTTTTTGCTTGACTGCTAAGTTAATGGCAGAATATATTTTCATATAAGTGCTTTGTCATTTATTCTTCATCTTTAACTGAGTTTCTGAATGAACCACCAACTGGCAAACAGACATGAAATGGCTTCTTTCATACAAGCAATGCCAGCTAATTTTGAATGGCTTTCAATTTAAAATGACTGAGACACACTGTCACCTAATTAATCTTCATTGATATTTCCACTGTGATCAGCTCCAGCCTTCAGAAATGCTCACCTATGGAGCTCAGATTCTTTTTCATGCCTAGTGATTTTTATCTTTGCGTTTTGTCCTAATGCACCAGTCAAAAACATTGCTGAAACAGCTGTGCTGATCTAAGTTAACATCTCTCATTGAGTTCGTCATCCCATGCAGCAGAAGTGGTTGAATAAATTTTGTGAGTACTCCTCATCTGCTTCAGTGAAGGGTCAGTCATGTTAGTTTGAACCACTGCTGGAAACTATGTCATGTGACTGCAATGAAGACGTGCTCACAGAGTCATTCATCCATTGAAGTGTGGTGGGTTGGAATCTCTAGTAGAGAAGTGGTAACTTCTAGGACTGCTGGCTGCTATTTGTGCAATAATTGTCCAATAATACTTAATGTAAGATTCTTATCTCACTATGTTTAATATCTGAACCTCTAGCCACTGAAGTAAAAACTGCTTGACCCAATGTTCCTATTAATAGGAATAACAGTCAGTGTTGCAGGAAAAAAAAATGCAAAAATGGAATTCCTATGCACTATGAATACTCAGAACTCAGCAAGCAGTTTCATGCAATTTTTTTTTAAATTGTAATTTCTGTTGTCACTCTTAACACTGCTGGTATGAAGTACTGCACTGAGTGTGAACAAAATTTATTGCCCCAACAATGGGAATAGTTTCCCCACAACAAATATAATTTTTAAGATTGTGTGGCTATAATAGACTAGCAAAAGCAGCTTTGAAGGAAGATCTGACCTAGTCTTCTCTGGAGACCAAGTCTAGACCAAGGGGTTATTTAAACGCCTAGTGTCAGGTGAGACATTATTAAGGATCAGGTGCTGCTGGACTGATTAGTCATGTAAATTCAGTTAAAGATACCTGGTTTTCCACTGTAGCCACTTTTTTTTCCTGTGGATTTGTGATAACACAGTTATGCACCAACAGAGAGTACATAGGAATTAGTGTACATGATATAACTACACAGAGGCAAAGCTAGGATTATCACATTCTACTTTTGCATACCATAGATTTACTGAATGAGCCCCATGGAGCCCTGGGACCATTCTGTCATTTGTATGTGCATTGGTAGTGTGCTTAGTACTATATAATTTGCAATGTATCTTTTTGTCTCAAAGAATAGATGGTATTTAATATACTTGTAATATATTTTACAGGCATCAATAGACCTTTACCTTTTGTACAGCAAGCTGTCTGAATACCAACTCTAACTCAAGGTGTAATGAATAGGTTCTAAAGGTCCAGAAGTTGAGTTTTAACAGTCTGTAAAGACTGATATTCTCTTTTTCTTTCCCACAGCTGGGCCATATAGTGGTTTAGGTGAAGTCATCCATCAAGACAGTGTTCCAATGCACACATTTGCCAAGTATCTTTTCACCTGTCTCCTACCTCATGATGCTGAACTGGCATACAAAAGTGCACTGAGAGCCATGCGGTATGTATTCACATGTCATCTAGAAAGAACACAAGTAGCGGTTTGAAAAATGGGAAAAAGCTTGGTAGTCAAGACCTAGCCTTTTTTTTCTGAAAGCACTGTTCTGTTTAAGGAGAAATTTGTGTATTGGGTTTAGTGCTGGCCAAATGCCGGTGCACCCACTAGAATTATTTACTCATTTCCTGCTGTAAGATAAGCATTAGGAGGAGGAAGGTAAAACAGGCTCAAAGCTTTAAAGGGTATTAAGAAAATTTTATTAACAGAATTAAAATAAAAATAAGAATTCAGAATAAAACCTTCAGAACACTTCTTCCCCCACACCCTTTTTTCTTTCCCACTGACTACATAAAGAGACAAAAGATGGGACTTTCAGTCAGTTTACCACCTCTAGAATAGTCTTTCTTCAGTTCTCTTAGGGAGAAGAATCTCTCTTGCCATGCCATGGAGACTTCTTCACACAAAACAGTTCTCTCGTGGCTTCAGTGTCACAGCGAATCAGCTGCCCGGGAAAGGAAAATCTGTTTGCAGTGTGAAAGTCCCTCCCATGCCTTGCAGCTTTCCCACAGCTGCTTTCATGGGCCATGTCAACTTATGGGGTACTATTTTAAGGACGAGCTATTCTAGCATAAATGCAAAAGTTCTCTTCATCCAACTGTGGGAAACAGAGGTTTTCTTCTTCTATTCCTGCGGCAAGGTTCCTCATCTCTCTCATTTCTCTCTGTTCAAACTTCTCATTGGATCAAAGCCACTTCAACATGTGCTTATTTCAACACTGATGCTTCTGCTCACGGCTGTAGTTAGAATGCTACATCCCCCCAATGCATTCCATGAGTTACAGGGAAAAAAAACAAAGTCCGATATATCAAATATATCTTCACCATAGCCTTACAAAAGAATTTCAGCCCAAGACGAAGACATCTCCTCAATCCCCTCCCATCTAGAATTTGACTCCTTCACTGACCTCAGTGTCCCATGTTGTTTTCTCTGTGTGTCTTCACCCTTTCCTTTTCCTGATTTGGGAGAGAATTGATGTGCATAGGTTCATTTGTTCTCAAGCTTTATCAATTGAAACAGTTTTCAAAGAGTTCTGCAGTGCTGAAAGGTTGATCTCATCTAGGCTCTGCATCGGAGAGATTGCTCACCGTGCCTCCTGCTGCTGGTCACGTGGTCTCCGCTGACACCGTGCGAGTCATGCAGGCCACTGGCTCTACTCAGCACTTTTCTTCATGCGGAGTGCCGAAAACAAGAAAAGCTGCTGTTGCCGGTTTTGTCCTTCTGTCCTCAGCATGTCTGGCTAAAAGTGGCTAAACAAAGTTCATTGTGAGCCATGCTGAGGCAGCCATGCTGTCCCAGTCGTGTCGATTTTGGCCATGCAGTCCCAGCCCCATGGCCACTCCTGGTCCAGGATGGCAGCAGCCACTCCTGGCCCCAGCTGCTCCTGGCCTTGGGGCTGCCCCCAGGTCCAACCGAAGGGCCACTCCTGGTGCTCTCCCAGCATGGTTGCTCCTGGCGTTGGGATGGCCCCCTGGTGGCATGGACTGGCGGACTCCACCGGGAAGGGGCCTAGCCCTGCTGGGAAGGGGCCCCAACCGCCCCACCAGGACAGGGCCCAGTGGGCTTCCCAGGAAGGGGTCAGTGCCGCAGCAAAGCTCAGCCTGGCCTGGACTGGCTCAGCTGCACTGGCTGCATGGCACCAGCCCGGCCAGTTATCTGTTCAAAGGCCAGGAACAAAAGAGCTTTTCCCGGGCTTTGTTCATTTTTAAATGTGTTTTTCCAGAGAGGTGCATTCAACTCTTCTAAGTAGTTTAACTGTGTGTGAATCTTCAAAAAATAGCCACCTGATTGGTTCTTCAAAACTAGCCACTTGATTGGTTCCACCAGGTCCTCACAGAGAACCATCCCCGCACCCTGTGGACTCCCCTCCCCAACTAAAAACCAAACAATCTGTTAAACCACAACACTTTGGTTCTGTCATCTGTAAAAGCAATCAATGTCTGTACTAACTACAGTATAATTTATAAATGTACAATTAGTGTTTATATACAATTATAAAACAGCATCTATGTTACAAATCCTTCTAGAATTCCACTACTTGGACTTGTGGTTTTGTATTGAACAACAGCTTTAGCACATGTGTGTGTTCTTTTACTGATGTGATTGCGTGTATATGATGTTAATGGCAAGGAAATGAGGAAAGAGGCACCTCACCAGCAGTCTTAGGATCATCTGCTTCTTAGCTGCTTCCCCCACTTAATATACTGATCATGATGTCATATGGTCTGAAATATCCCTTTGGTCAGTTTGAATCACCTGTCCCGGCCATGTCTCCTCTTAACTTCCCATGCACCCCCAGCCCCTCCCCAGCGTGTCAGTATGAAAAGCAGCAAAGGCCTTGGCTCTGTGTAAGCCCTTCTCAGCAATAACAAAAACATCTCTAAATTATCAACCTGCCACCAACCTATCAAACTAGCACAGTCTAGAAAGCCAAATGAGGAGAAAATAGTCTCATGTTCAAAGGACTAAATGGGAGGGCATGCATAAGAACAAAACATAGCCACCATCAAGTTAGACCAAAGGTCTGCTTAGTCTGCTTAGTCTGTTTAGGGTTTTTTGCCTCCAAAAGTGTCTAATAGTGGGTGTTAGGGAAGGAATGTAAGAAATACGAGAAGCAACTTTGCATACCTGCTGTTTACAATTAGAATTTTTGAATTAGAATTTTTAGAATTAGAATTTTAAAAATATCAATTTTATAAAGTCCACTTGTGTCCTTGTATTCAATTTCAGTCACTACCTTAAAGTGTTTATCAGATATTGTGGGGAGTTTTCCTCCTTAAACTAATCTACCGAGACCACATTGAAAAGCTAGAATAGATATCTATGAGTAGCTTTGCACAGTGCACTGAATGCTTCAGCAAATGTTATGGCAACTTGCCATTCATCTTGAAGAAGGGCTTTCCCCAGAAACAAATCATAACTGATAATTTCTTTTCTGGAAATTTCCTTTCTCAACTGGAAAAGCAAACAAGGCACTGAAAAATCCAAATCTCTAGTTGATTATGGGAAGCTTCAGCCATCTTTTGGCATGAAGATGCCATCTCAGCCAAAGAAGTTACTTCTCAAACAGACCAGTATAAGAAAGAGTTGTCTGTTAGTTTCTATGTGGTAACATCACAGGAGACAGCATAATCAAAGCTGATCGCTATAGCTCTCTTGGCATTACTTTTAAGGCAGATGGGAATTCAGCTTTTTAATATTATTTACTGAAACATTTTTAATTTTTTTTAATATATGTGGCACTCAAGAAATGTGGACTGCTATATTGAACTGCAGTGACAGAAGATGCAGACACACTATTCCATGTCTCTCTGTGTTCCTTGAAACTTCTCAAAAATTCTTATAAAGAATGTTGGTTACTTTTTCCATTCGTGCCAAAGTGATACTTCAGTATACAAAGCGCTCCTGATACAAACCAAATGAATAACTAACTAAACCTAAATGTTGGGGGGGGGGGGGGGGGGGAAGGAAGAAAGAAAACAGGAAGATTGAATGTTGTAGTGGTTTAATGATGACCAAACACCAGGTACCCACCTAGGCTGCTCTCTCACTCCCCTCCACAGCTGGACAGGGGAGAGAAAATTTAACAAAGGGTTCATGGGTCGAGATAAGGATTGGGAGAAATCACTTATCAAATACCATCACGGGCAAAACAGGTTCAACTTAGAGATATGCACTGAATTTATTACACTAACAAAATCAGAGCAGGATAATGAGAAGTAAAATAAAACCTTAAAAACACCTTCCCCACATCCCTCCCTCCTTCCAGCTCTGCCTCCTACCCTAGCAGCACAAGGAGACAGGGAATGGGGGTTATGGTCAGTTCATCACCCATGGCTTCTCCCACTGCTCAGAGAGGAGTTGTTCCCCTGCCCCACTGTGGGGTCCCTCCCATGGGAGACAGTTCTCAAACTTCTCTGATGTGAGTCCATCTCACAAGCAACAGTTCTCTACAACCTGCTGTAACTTGAGTCCATCCCACAGGCAACAGTCCTCCCCAAACTGCTGCAGCATGGGTCATTCTTCCACGGGGTGCAGTCTTCCAAGAACAGGCTGCTCCAGCATTGGAGCAGGGCCCCTGTCTCCATGGATCTCCCTCAGGGTCACAGCCTCCTCTCAGGCATCTACCTGCTCTTGCATGGGGCTCCTCCATGGGTTGCGGATGGATCTCTGCATCCCCATGGACCTCCATGGGCTGCTGGGGAACAGCCTGCTTCACCATGTTCTTCACCACGGGCTGCAGAGGAATCCCATCTCCAGTGCCTGGAGCACCTCTTTCCTGTCCTTCTTCACTGACCTTGGTGTCTGTGGAGTTGTTCTTCTCACATGTTCTCACCTCCCTCTTCTCCGGCTGAAATTACAACTGAGCAACAATTTATGGTTTTCTTCCTTAAATATGTTACCACCATTTCTAATTGACTCAACCTTGATCAGTGGCACATCCATCTTTGGAGTGACCAGGGATTGGCTTTGCCAGACGTTGTGGAAGTTTCTAGCAGGTTCTCACAGAAGCTACCCTTGTAGCCCCCCAACTACCAAAATCTGGCTGTGCAAATCCAATACGAATGTATGTCTCATGTTTGTGAGGTGGAATGGATCAGAAGGGGGAAATTTAACCATCTCTTCCTTTATGGCATGGCTAAAATGTTTCCACATAGAAATCTGCATGGTTGCTCATGCTTTTAGAAGTGTTCTTCACTTGAACATTTATGAAAGAAGATAACTTCCTAAGATGACAGCTAGTTGCTCTCCAGACATAAGCGTTTAGTGTCAGTCTATACAGGTCATTGACCCACGATGGCAACTCTGGAGTATTTTGCCTCTCTGCATTCAACATCATCTGTTGCCATTTCTTTGTTTTTCATCTTCTTTTAGTGTGTGGAACATTCAGTGTGAAATCAATAGAATCTGAGACCGTAAGGCCTTTCATGCATGCACCTCAGGGCTGCAAGGACAGGGTGTGCTATCCTTGATGGTCACTTTTGTCTACAGTTCTCTGCTTGCAGCATTGAAACATATGGAGTACAGCCTTGGAGAATGTGGATCTGCAGTGACCTAGCTGACTGTTCACTTGGAATGTGAACTCAAATGTTTGGTTTTGTTTGGCTGATTCCCTGTTAAGCCTGAATTTCAACCCAGGCTTTGTGAGTCAGCCTTTAATGGTGATGTTTAATCACAAAGTAGCTTTGCTAAAACCTAGCTAAATAATTGATGTTTCAAAGGGGAGAAAAGTGAAGAATCCTAAATCTGCTTGTGCTTGTTATAATGCTCCCTAATCTTGCTAAAATTGCATGAAAGCCATTAATTCACAACAGCATTTCTTTTCACAGCAAAGGAACATAGAAGCGGGCAATGAAATTCAAAGTTATAGATTTTCCTTTCATGATCTTTGTCTATTTGCTGTTACTCATAACCTAATAATCCTTTTTGCATTATGTTAGTTAGGATTTTTCCTGTTTGTTGAAATGATTTAATAGTGCATTTTTTCTCCCCCCTCTGTGCTTGGAAAAAATCAACTGGGGAATTTATGTCTTTTATTTTTACATATATAAAGCTATAGAGGTGTCTCAGTAGTACTAGGGAAGAAATTTGAATCTTCATACAAAACAAAAGGAAAGTGTCTTTTTTTCATAATAACATGCACATTATTATTGGTAGACTACAGTTTAAGGACTTTTAAAATTACTTCATATTTGAGCAGCAAAATGTCTTTTTTGGTGTGTCTGAATTTATTGCAAGGTCAAAAACCTTATGACTTGTTGAATATCCTTCTCCCTTACTTTGAGCATATGCAAGTGAAGAAAGTATATTCCAAATACTGGAAAATACTTACATGTTCTCAGTATGATGGAGAACTACTCCACTTTCCTTCCTGAGGATTGTGGTTCAAAGACTGAAACAAGGCAGGGGAAAAAAGCTTCAACTCTATGGATGATGCAGAAAGTCTCTGCTTCCTTAGCTAGTGAATAGCTGTCATGGTTTAACCCCAGCCAGCCACCAAGCCCCACGCTGTCGCTTGCTCATTCCCCCACCAGCAGGATCAGGGAGAGAATCCGAAGGGTAAAAGCAAAATAATTCCTGGGTTAAGATAAAGACAGTTTAACAGGTAAAGCAAAACACATGAGCACAAGCAAAGCAAAACAAAGCAATAAATTGATTCACTGTTTCCCATGGCTAGTCAGGTGTTCAGCCATCTCCAGGAAAGCAGGGCCCATCACACACAATGGTGACTTGGGAAGACAAACGCCATCATTCCAAACATGTCCTCCCCTTCCTCCTTCTCCCCCTCGCTTTATATAATGAGCATAAGGCCATACAGTCTGAAATATCCCTTTGGTCAGTTTGAGTCACCTGTCCCAGCCATGTGTCCTCCCAACCTCCCATGCACCCCCCAGCCTCCTAGACAGTTTGGCAGTGCAAAAAGCAGCAAAGGCCACAAACCCAAACCATAGCCCCATACTAGCCACCATGAAGAAAATTCACCCTACCTCAGCCAAAACCAGCACAATGACTTAATTATCCTGTGAATTCTTACAGATGCCTGCTGATGTAGGCAAGTTTGGCAAATGGACTTCTAAGAGTCCCCAAGAAAAGAAGTGGTTTTCTATGGGAACTCCCTTTCAGGAGCCCCTGATTAGAGGTTTTTCTTTTTCCTCTAAAATTCCTGTACGAGGGTTAAGAAGATAAACGGAACTTGCAGCTTCAGTCTTTAGAGATGTTTATTCTAGCTCTTATCTCAAGTTCTGCACACCGTCAAACCTGGCTTAACGCACTGAAAAACACAGCTTAACCTGTCCCACAACAGACGATTCCAAGGTTTTTTCAAGGTTTCTAGTCCAATTAACTCTTAAAATGTACTATGTTTACAGTTTTGTGACAATAATCACTACCTATTCTAAACACGCAACTTCTGTATCAAACCCATTCTACCAATGTCTCTGTGCCACCGTCACAGCAGAAAATGGAGCAGAAGAAGAACATGAGTCACTGCCCAAAATTCTCCATCTTGCTCTCATCTATCTCCATACAAAAAAACCCAAAACTACAAATTTTCACCCTGTGAAAAACTAAACTACTATTTATTTCAAATCTTTGTTGCTTTTAATTCATCTCTAAGTGTTGGAAGTTTTTCCCATGGACTAAGGTCAAAGGCAATGCTTTCCTGGGGTCCCAGCCAGGGTCTTGGACCTCCCAGGGCAGCTCGAGGGATTTTCCACATGCCCTGGACTCCAACAGTTTTCCAATACCTTTATACCCAAAACTGCACATTTAATAAACAAGGTCAAGTGTTCTTGCAGCTTTACTTTTGCTTATGAGTAACCTAATATAATGATTTGATGAAAGCTTTCTTTCTTATTCCAGGTTGCTAGTATTGGAATCTATGGCTCCTTTGGGAGATACGTCCCGTCCACACCACATCGCATCAGTTGTTCCAAACCGGTATCCCCGCTGGTTCACCCTAAGTCACATCGAATCCCAGCAGTGTGAGCTGGCATCTACCATGCTGACAGCAGCCAAAGGTACATTGCTGTCAATTACGTACTCAACAAAGTGTATGCTTTTAATATTTCATGAAATAAACAGATTATAAAACTTGTGTTTAGGAATTCAAATTGCAGTTTGACAGGAGCTTGAAATGGGAAAAACAAACTGAACTGACTTAAACCTGTCAATTTTCTAGAAAAGTGGTTAAACTAGCTAGATAGCAGCCAAATGGGCTTGATTTGAGGCTGAGATGGCTTTTTGTTCTTCTGACACAATATAGACTATGAAAACCAGGAGTAGACAAATCACTTCTAAAATTCACAAATCAGGATGACTTTTGGTCATGTACTACACTAACACCATCAGGCACTAGAGGAATTTGTGGTCTTGTGTCTTTCATTGATGTAATTTCATTATGGAAGGTATATAAAATCAAAATGTGCATAACTGAAACACTGTACTATTTTGTAGCAAAGGCAAGCTCAATTATAATGCATTTCTGTATGTTTTGGAAGCTTGTTCTGTTTTGGTGATTCTGTTTACACCTTGCAGGTGATGTTCAGAGGCTGGAAACAGTGTTAGAATCCATTCAGAAAAACATCCACTCCTCATCACACATCTTCAAACTTGCCCAGGATGCATTTAAAATAGCAACAGTCATGGACAGCTTGCCAGACATCACTTTTCTGAAAGTTTCTCTGGAGTTGGGCCTTCAGGTATTTCCTTTGTTCATTATTACTACAGTATAAGACAGGAATTTGACCCTGTGTACAATTCTTTAAGTCACTGAGGAGCCTCTCAAAGACCCTCTTTGGGCTTTGTCTGGAATTTTTTGATTCTGTTTTCTGATGTAAAGCACAGTTAACTGGAAAATACAGAGCAAGGATCTGTGCAGTCCCTTTGTGCCATTTGAGTGGAAGAGAGAACTTGGAGCAGCTGGCTGCATGGCATTCTTCTGTTCAGGGGTAAGAAAGGACCAATGCAATGGGTTTGGGAGTATATGTAGGGATAGCTAGAGAGCAAAATTATTCTGTTTGCCAGAAATAATAGTATCATAGAATAGTTTGGGTTGCAAAGGACCTTAAAGGTCATCTAGCCCAACCCCCTTGCAATGAGCAGGGACATCTTCAACTAGATCAGGTTGCTCAGAGCCCTGTCCAACCTTACCTTGGATATTTCTGGGGATGGGGCATTCACCACCTCTCTGGGCAACCTATGCCAGTGTTTTACCACCTTCATTTTAAAAAAAAACTTCTTCCTTGTATCTAGTCTGAATCTACTCACTTTCAGGTTAAAACCATCAGCCCTTGTCCTATTGTTACAGGCCCTACTAAAAAGTCTGTCCCCATCCTTATAGGCCCACTTCAAGTACTGAAAGGCAGCCATGAGGTCTCTCCAGAGCCTTCTCATTTCCAGGCTCAACAGCCCCAACTCTCTCAGCATTTCATGATTGGAGAGGTGTTTCATCCCTCTAATCATCTATATGGCCCTCCTCTGGACTTGTTTCTGCAGATCTTTTCAATGGCCTTGAGATGTTTCTTGCAATTCCTCCCATTTTCCCTTCCTTTACCTCAAATGACACTTGGTAGGTGCTTGATGAATTACTAGAGGAAGCCAAGGTCAATCATAATGACCTGTTTCAAGGCAGATTGCACCAACAGCAGCCCTGTCACTTCTTTCATCAAATCCTGCACTCCAGAAGCTGTGGGATGGTTTTCTGTATCAGTCTCAGCTTGATGCGTGCAAGAATCTCAGATCAGTTTTTGGGTTCTTATGAGAGACTTCACATATTAGGTATCTGGAGCAATATTGTCTTACACTGATGAATCTTGGGGCTTGCACAGTTCATTTCAACAAAAATAAATCTCTTCATCCCTCTTCAGGGAGTTCTTAGAAACAAGAAAAAACAAAAACTCAAAAAATTCAAAGATCAGAAAACCATTTATTACTCTGCTTCAGTAAACAAAGATAAGACTTCTGGGGAAAGGATATTATCCTGGTTGCTTCTCATGCCAAAGAAAGGTACTATTTGACTATTCTAGATTTTCAGAAGCTAAGGTCAGAAAGCTGAGATTGTGGGCTTTGTTAGCCTTTCCTATTCTGAAGATTGCTGTGGAAAGTGCTCTCTTTTTTTCCCTTCACATCATGTTTCTGCCTTAAATGTTTGTTTACTTGAGAAAGATCCTTATGATTGACTTGAAGGTCACCTCAAGCATTTACCAAGTATCACTCAGTGGTAGCAGCACACTTTGGATATCACTGTGTGGATGATAGTGTCATCAGAATGTCTTCAGTAAGATCTAGTGAAAAAAATATCATGAACCTGTACTTTCTTGTAAATCTAGTGTTTGGAATAAACTGGTGTAGAACATGTCCACTGTCAGCCCCAAGCTTCCTAAGGTGTTTTAAAAACCTTAGAGGTAGTTTGCTTTCCAGAAGGAAGATGCATATCAGTTTTCTGGTAGTAACTCACAGCTGTATAGATTTCTACAGTAACATTTTTCCTGTAGAAGTCTTACAGTGCCAGCAATGTCTTCAGTGGCCTACAGATGCTTTCCCCTCTCCTGCCTTCTGACCTAATGGCAATTAGATTGTCTATGTTCGCTATCTAGTAACTGACTGCTTATGACATCTACCCTATAAAACTCTATTTCTCCCCTCACATGAAAAACTGAACAGCAGTGTCCTCACCAGGCCAACTTGTCATTGTTGGGCTGAGGAGGTGATAACAACAATTTCATAATTCTGTCACTGAGATTTCCATGACAGAAAAACCTCTTATATTAGTCTAGATTTGGGAGTAATATTTGGACTCATGGGTTCTTTCTCCCTGTTTCTAATGGCAGCATGTGTTATGTGACTCAGCAGAGGAAAAGCATTTAAACTAGCTGTGGAAAATGTGGCCAAATGGACATGGAGCATCTCAGGTGTATTCTGTCCTTCAGAACCTTACTGGCACAGATGCTGAGATCTGCAGGTGCAGGAGGGGCTTCTGTTTCTCCATTTTCCTGCTGCATGCTACAGCAATGTCAGTAAATATTACTACACACATGCAGACAGGTACTGCTGGCAGAACTGCTGAGCAAGTTAGTGCAGGTGATCACTTGATGCTTATTTGGCAAGTGTGCTGGTTTTAACACCAGCCAGAAGTGAAATTCCTTCCTTCACCCTGCCCAGTAAGGGAGGGACAAAAGCAGAGACTACTGTTTGAGATAACAATTTACTGAAAGCACAACACAATGGAATTAGACACACAATAACAACAGCAGTATTGATAGCAAAAGTATACAAAAAGAGGTGGTTTACCTACAAAAAGGTGTTCATCACCATGTTGGGAGGTTACAGGCTCCTTAGAAGGGATGGGCAGGGCAGGAAAGGCAGGGGGTGGCTGACTGTGTAATGGAGGGGATGGAGTGTACAGAGCTGTTGTGAATGAGTGTTTTAAGGCCACTTAAAGAATCACTGGCAAAGGTATTAACAAAAACAAGTTTCATATAAAAACAACCGCATGACAAAGTTTGTGGCAAGGTTCACTCTACTACTTACTAGATGGATAAAACACACAGAGAAAAAAGCAAACAAAAATCCAAAATCAATCAATCAAAACCAAAATAAACCCAAAACTGTCTATGTGGAGGCTGGGGGGGGAGGGGCAGACAAAAGGATAGGAGAGGGTAAAGATAAAAAGGAATATGGTCTAAAGGCCCAACAGCACTTCACTTAAACTTAGCAGCACTTAACATCATTTAACTTAACCAATTACTTAAGTCAAAGAATTTAGCAAAGGATTCATATAGAATTCACTATACCACAACAGTAACTCACAGACCTAACTTACAAATCTAATGTACTTGAGAATCTAGGAGAACAACATTCCTGGTACATTTGCTATAGCATATTCACACTCTCACGCACACAGACATAAAGAGCCTGTACAAGATACCTGTGAAAAATTCCCATCTAATTCAGTGAAATACTCACTTCAGATGCCTTTGCATCTTCTCAGGGAGTGAAGGATTGAGCCTTGATGTTGCTTTCTTCTGCTTTTCTTCCTGCCCGGCTAGTACCTGCAGAAGAACTGGCAACAAGTTTTTCTGAGTCCAGGAAGGGAGGTGAGGTACAGGAGCTTTACTAGAGCTTTTAGGGAAAATTCTCTTGGCAGCATGTAGCAGCTAATGGCAGCATACAGGCAGGCAAGACACGGCACGGCTTCCGAGGGTGTTGATTAGACAGGGTTTATTTGGGGGTTCTACATCAGGGGGGAGCAGTATGGCTCCCACAGGGGAGAGGGGGAGGGAGAGAAGGGGGAAGAAGGGAGAGACAGGGCAAGAGCAAGAGGCCCAAGAGCAAGAGAGCGAGCAAGAGGCCTTCTGCCTCACATCTTCAGCTTAAAAGGCTTTTCCAGCGAGGGGGCAGACCTAAGGCTCAGACCAATGGGATACTGAGGGTAGGAGGGGTTGGGTAACAATTGGGTTACAATGAATGGCAACTTAGGGGGTGGTTTACAACAACTTGGTACTGAACCATATATGTTGGGGGAGAACAGAACCATTTAGGAAAAATGAATCACCACACCTTGAGGAGTGGGAGTATCAGACCAGGATCCATTGTCATCGTTTGGCAATCCTCCGAGTACAGCAAATTTGAGTTTGCTGACTCTGGAAGGCTCCACTCAGTGGGAAGTTGCTGGTGGCAGCCCACTGCAGTCTGGGAAAGCTCAAAGGCTCTCACTTTAGACTGCTGTTTATAGGCCCACAAGACAGTGGTCTTTGGTCATAGTAATTTTCCATCCTGGCCTCAATTCGGATCAGTAACTTTCTTGGAAAGTTTGAGAACAAAAATATTATTCATTTTGGTTGCTATTGCTGCTGAACAAGTTATAGTTCTTTAAGGAGTCTATGCAGCAGTGGGGGAAAATGTTGGAAAATTCTTTTAGCTATAGCACTGTATTGTGTCTGACTGAGGTAAAGTTCACAGCCTTTACAGTGCTGTGCTTTGCATTGGTAGCTGGATGGGTGTTGATAACAGACCACTGTTTTGGCTACTGATGGGCAGCGCTGTCCCTCTGACGTTTCTTCCCCCATCAAAGGGATGGGAGTGGGCAAGATCCTGGAAGGGGGCACAACCAGGCCAGCTGACCCAAATTAGCAAAAGGGACTTTCCCTAACATATGACATCAGCTCAGACATATAAAGCTAAGGGAGAGAGGAGGAAAGGGGGGCATTCGTGATTCCTCAATGTTTGCCTTTCAAAGAAACCATTATGTGTGCTGAAGCCCTGCTTCCCAGGAAGTGTCCAAACATGGCTGCTAATGGGAAGTAGAGATTGACTTTTTTTTCTTTAGTTTATGCATGCACAGAATCTTGCTTCTTTCTTTCACTGTAATAAAACTGCCTTATCTCACCCTAATGGTTGTTCTCCATCTTATTGTCTCCCCTTTCCCATTGGGAGTGATAGAGAGACTTAGTGGGCACCTGGCACCAAGCCATGGTCAACCCCCTACAAGCACAATCGTGTATGATCCCTATATCCATGGTTAGTTAATGCTTAGTTTGGTACCATGCAGTGCTTAGTACAAATGCCAGAGATTATGTGGCCTTGTGTTAACTCCCTACATTTGTGACTAATAGTCTTCTGCTAGCTAATGATTCCTTGTTTACTCATATGTACTAGCAGATGTCTTAGTTTTGAGAACAGAGATAGAGCACCAGAGCAAAGAAGGATAAGAGAAGTGCATCATAACCTGACCACATATTTGAGATACTCTCAAGAAAAGAAGATTCATCAGAAAGATCCAGGACCATTAAAGGGATTTTGAGGAATGGAATGTTCCCAAATGACCACCAAAGCCCCTCCAAAGACCCCTACTCATATCAAAATAAGTTCACATAAATAATTAGCATATATGCATGTATACAGGAAATGTAATATGTAATAAAAATGTGATGAATATGTATTAGTTTCATTATATAACCAGCTCTGTTAGGTTGCTGCTTATGCATGCTTTGAGGAGAAATCCCCATGCATCCAGTGCTGTTGATAAAGTAATGTCATCTTTCTAACCAAACAAATTGGTTGTAGAGTTTATTTCCTATTTTTTGGTGAGAGTTTTGTAAAACTTCTGTTTTAAAGTTTTGTAACATGGTGACATTTTTCAGTACTTGTAAAGGAGTTGGAAATCCCACCAAGCAGGAGTTATACATTGATCTTACTGAGTCCCCTGCACTTATGCAAAAGGAGGATGAATTCATCACTTTCCTTGCCAATAATGCCCAGATGTTTGTCTTCCTCTCACTGAGGTAACATGGGCTGAAGACCATTGGCATTAACCCTTGTTATTCCAGTCAACAAAACTATAGTCAACAAAATTTATGTCTGGTTAACCTGAGGTACGTGGGTACTGTGGCTTCAGCAGTCCTTTCTGGTGCTGGCAATGGCTTGATTTGGCTGTAGTAGATCCACAAATCTACTCCTTGCACCTTCACAGCAATTAGCAGCACTTCATATGGATCCTTCCATTTTTGTTGGAGAGGTTCTTCAGGTTTTGAGGTACACCCAGTCTCCAGGTTGTTAAGGATGGGCTATGATGTCCAACATCGTGGGTGCTGCCAGCACAGCGTATCTGTGGAGAAAGAACAACACCTTCCCATGGGATATAATGTATTCTGTTAGACTCTGACCCCCACTGATTTGGATATTCCCTTTGCTTTCTCTAACCTGATATGGTCGCCTGTATAGTATTTCCTGTGGATTCACCTTTTCCTTGGATATAGTTCTAATTTGTACCCTCAGTAAGGCCAAGGGAAGGGTGTCTGGCCTTTTAAAATATGATTCCTGTCAAATCTTGCTAATTTGTCTCTTTATACTCTGATTCATCCTTTCTACTTTCCTGCTTGACTGAGGTCTCCATGGGATGTGCAAGTTCCATTTCACCCCTAACATTTTAGCACTATTAGCAATGAAGTGTGAACCTCTGTCTGATGACATTCCCACTGGCATTCCAAACCTCGGGATAATTTCCTTCAACAAAACCTTTGCCACCTCCCTATCTTTGTTGGTGTGACAAGGGAAAGCTTCTGACCATCCTGAAAAAGTATCTACCAGTGCCAATAAATACCTGCACCCATTTTGATGTGGAAGCTCTGCAAAGTCTATTTGCCAATAGTCTCCTGGACAATTTCCTTTCTTAGCAGTCCTGGGTATAGACCATCTAATTTGATGTGTATTGTTCTTTAAACAGGTCTGGCACTTTTTAACAATGCTTTTCATGATTCGTATGCTCAACACTTGAGGCTTCCCTGCTTTTACCATAGACTATTCCCCAATGAGTTACCTTATGTTGCTCCTCTGTGATTTTCCTTATAAGATGTTGGGGAATTATTACCTGTTTGCTGGATGTTATCCACTGTCCTTCAGGAGTCTTTTCAGCATCTAACAATTTTGCCAATTTCTCTTCTTCACCCTGATAATTGGCAACCTCCTTGTCCGAATGCTGATATTTCTCAGGTAAGGCTAATAGGGTGTTCCCACCAGCAGCTTCCTTGGCCACTTTATCAGCTAGATAATTTCCAGTATTTACTGGGGTGTCTCTAAATTGATGAGCTTTACAATGCATTATTGCCACCTTTCAACGTTACTTGCATTCCCTCTAACAATCTCTGTATTATTTGTCCATGTTTTTTTTACCAGGGATCTCTGAAAGGTTAACAGCCCTCTCTTTCCAAATGGCTCCATGGTCATGGATGTCCAATGACTTTTGAGTTGGTTCAAATATTTAGCGTTGTATCCTGTGCGAGCTCTATCACTCTCAGTGCAATCAGTTCTGCTTTCTGAGCCAATATGTTGGGGGTTAGGGCTTTGGCTTCTATTACCTCATGCTGAGTTACCACTGCATACCCTGCTTTTCGGATTCCATTTTTCACAAAGCTACTCCCATTGACAGAGTTACCAATGCCCTTTTTCCAAGGGAGTGTCCTGTAGGTCATCTCAATGGGAGTACACCAATTCAATGGTCTTCAAGCAATCATGGGTTGGTTCCCCTTTTTCCAGGTCAACTTCTAAGAACACTGCTAGATTCGGAAGGTTAGTTACTTTTAACTACACATCACCTTATTCTAACAATACTGACTTGTACGAAGCAAAGCGACAGAGTCCCCAGGCAGGTGCAAAGGAGAGCCCCTTTATTGCAAAAAAAAGGCCTTTTTAAGCAGTTAGGCGGTTATCAGTTTACACAGTTTTAAGGCACAACAAGCCCAAGTCAACCAACCACCATACACCATGATGTGGACATGCAGCAGTCATGCAGCACGTCTCTCATGTCTCTCTACCCCTATTCCAGCTGAGTCACTCTCCCATAGTTCCCTTCTACTTAGCCTAAGTAGAAGGCCTGAGCCATGATTTTACAAGGGTAACAAGGCCCTTATTTTATAAGGCTTTACCTATATGCAACACTGACTGGTATTTTAACATCCTGCTTGGTGATAACCAGTGTCCTTTTTGTTCCAATGCTGCTGTAACTATGGAGCACAAAACCAGTCAATTGCTGTCCCAGGGTGAATTTTTTTGCTTCCTAGATTAGGAGGACTGTTGCCACTACTGCCCTAAAACAAGACGGCCGTCCTTTGCTGACATCATCAAGTTATTTAGAAAAGTACACAACAGGTCTCTTCCAGTATCCCAGCCATTGTGTCAATACCCCCAATGCCAAATGAGAACTTTCATGCACAAACAGTTCAAAAGGTTTTTCTAAGTCTGGTAGTCCCAATGCAGGGGCAGTCATTAATGCATGTTTCAATTCCTGAAAGGCTTTCCTGCATTCAGGAGTCCAGATAAGGACTTCGTCCTTTTCATTAACTGCCTCATTTAGAGGTTTAGCAATCAACTCAAAGTTGAGTATCCATAGGTGACCCCACCTGGGAGCATTCCCAGAAACGCTCTCAGTTCTCTTTTAGAAAGGGACTCAGGAGTTTGATAGATCTTTTCTATTTTCTTTCCTGGCCCAGACTGTTTTGTCCTTGTGAAATAGTAAATCCCAAATACACCACCTCTTGTTTTACAGTTTGAGCCTTTTTCTTAGAAACTTTGTATTCAGATTGTCCTAAGAAATTTAACAGACTAATGGACAGTTCCATATATTCACTTGCAGTCAAGGAAGCTATTAAGATGCCATCCACATACTGCAGCAATGTTACACCCTCACATTCTTTTTGCCATCCTAATTCCTTGGCTATCTGGTTACCAAAAATAATTGGACTATTTTTGAATCCTTGCAGTAACACAGTTCAAGTCAATTGAGCCTTTCTCCCAGTCTTTGGACTTTCCCACTCAAAAGCAAACAGCTCTTGGCTTTCAGTTACGAAATGGATGCAAAAGAAGACATCCTTTATGTCTAACACTGAACCATTGATCTGAATTGTTCAAGGTTGTCAATAAAGTATAAGGATTGGCTACCACCAGGTGCACATCCTGGACTATCTGATGGATAGTCCTAAGGTCTTGTACCAGTCAATGTCCATATGAGTGTGGTTTCTTTACTGACAAAATAGGAGTGTTAAAATGGGACTGGCATTCCACAAGCAGTTTGTGTTCAAGAAAAGTTTCTATTAATGATTCCAGTTCTTTCCTAGTTTGCAATTTCAAAAGGTATTGTCTTACAAGTCTGGCATTTGGCTTCAAAAAGATTTTTACTGGTTCTGCATTCCTAGCTCTCTTGGAATTCAGGTGGCCCATACCAATGGGATGACTGCGTTGTCCACTTCCTTGGTATTTCTGCTTCAAATTCATAATTCTGTAACAGACAGACTTGGGTCTTCAAGACCTTTTCTTCAGGAATAGGAACTTGGATTTTTCCTTTTTCAAATGAAATTTGTGCATTTAATTCACTCAATACATCACTTTCTAGTACTGGTACAGGACATACAGGTATATAAAGAAATTGATGGGCTAACACTCATTTACTAATTCCAAATTTTAATGGTTGAAAGAAAGGCTGATTTTTCCTTTTGCCCTATTGCACCAACAACTGAGACAATGTGTGTGCTTGATTGTCCTTGTCAAGTATTTAAAACAGAGTAAGTAGTTCCGGCATCTACAAGACATTCTATTTCCTCATTCCCGAACTTTATTGTAACTAGGGGATCTGTTGGGGAATATTTCAAATCCTCCCCCCATCCCCTTCAGTCCTCACTCCTATTTACCATCTCTATGGCTTCTCTTGGCATTTGACAGTTTCCCTGATTCCTGTTTCTATTCCTTGGGCACACTCTTTTCCAGTGCCCCATTTGTTTACAAATTGCACATTGGTTCTCATGTAGCCTCATTCAAGGATCTCACTCTGACCTTCAAGGATTTTGTCCTTGTCTTTGTCCTCCAGTCAGTTTCCTCCTCTATTCCTTCAGCTATTGCCGATGCCAAACATTTAGTCTTTACTTTTTTCCTTTCTACTTCCTGTTTACTGGTATATGCACTCCAAGCAACTTGCAACAGTTTGCTCAGGGTTCTGGACTCTTTGCCTGTAGTTTTTTGCCATTTCCATTTAATATCAGCATTTGATTGTCCAATAAATATATGTGCTAATTGCGCAGCATCCTCCTTTTTCTCAAGGTCCAAATCAGTATATTTTTTATCAGTTTCCATGAGTCTGTTAAAAAAATCAGTAGGGGGTTCCTCTTTTTGTTGTACAATCTGGTATAATTTAGACAAGTTTTTAGTGTTTGGGATAGCATGTTTCATTCTGAAAAAAATCAAATGCTGGTATTTGATTAACAAATCTTGCTGGACTTGATTATTTGGATCCCACTTTGGAGCCACAGAGGGTAAATGATCCTCTCTTGACCCCTGATGCACACCCTGACCATGAATTCTTTCTGCTTCTTCCCTAGCCTTAGTGGTCACCAGGCTTTTTTCCTCATGAGTTATTAAAGCAGCCAGTATCCCCGGCAAATCATCCAATAAGGGTCTTGTGTCCTAATGATTGTTTCCACAACCTCAGAAACCTTTTCTGGATCCTCCCAGTAAGTCCCTGCCAACTCCTTCCAAGCTTGTAAATCCAACACCGAAAATGGCACTTCAGGAGTTACTGGTCCCTTGGCTCCCACTGCCTGCTGCAAGGGGCTTGTGCAACCCACGTGGGCCCCCCTTTGTCTGCCCTGCTATGGGGCTAAAACTTCCATGGCCTGATACAGGGCTAAGTGTCACAGTTGAGATGGACACAACACTCCAAGGTTCATGTGGCAATAGCAATACTTTACTGTTCACCACTTGCTTTTATACAGTTGACCCTGACTGTCTAGAATCTTGGTGCCACCCAGTTCACTGACCAATTGCTGCCTGTGTACATGCTCGTCAGGGATTGGCTGGCATCCGTTCTCTGCAGCTAAGTCCTTTCCGCCTCTTAGTGCCCTGTCTCCCAAAGATGTTTCCTTTCTATCATAAGTATGGACTGATCAAGTTAAGGTCAGGGTTACTTGTGCCTGTGAGGCTTTGTAACCATTTGTTAGCCATCACAGTTCCCCCTTTTTGTCTTTCAACTACAAAGGCAGTCTTTGTCATCCTCTGCAGGGCCCTTCGTAGACAGGATGACAAACACGGCACAGTGAGTGAAACAATTATGATAACACAAAGGTGATGAGCCCAGTTTGAATCAAGCTCTTCACCCGACTTGACAAACCTAACTTTTCTAGCCATTGATCTAAAGTCTCTCACACAACACGTCATCAAATTTTTTACAACCATGTCCAGGAGCTAACGAAAAAAGATCAGGAACAGCACAATTTCACTGGGTGGCATGCTGCAGGCTATTTACATCTATAACTGAATCACTTAAACTTAAGGAAGTTTCATTTACCTTTTTGTTACAAACAATTCAATTCAGAAACTATCAGAGGAAACATTTTGCTTTCTTGTTTCAGTTTGGTCTTAGAGGTCATGTCCAGGTGTATAATTAAAAGTTACATGTCCTTCTGCTAGTAATGTCTTTAAATTGTTTGACTCTTGAGGTTAAAGTGAAGTCATAGGTAAATTGTCATTTCAAAAGTTCCATATTTCCATACAGCGGGTGCAAAAAGGTTTTTCTGGTTACTGTACTATGGCATCTGCTGTGGGGCTGTCAGGGAGGCATTGCTGCTGGTGATCCAGAGCAGAGCCTAGAGCAGGACACACACACCAAGCAGGTATCCATTGAATTCCGGCATCTGTGGAAATATAAACATACCCGCACCTCCAAGTGACAAGGTCCCAAGGAATATTCCATTTGTTAGTAATGAGATCCCATACCAGTACCTTAGGTTTGAGTGACTGGATGTCACTAGACGACTGTAATGATAAAAAATGGTTTAAAATTACAGGATTTTGGGAATTTTTCAGTATTGTTACAGGATTTAAAGCGTACAGAGCTTTGGCCACCCTACTCTATGGGCTTTCACCACATAGTCCCCCTTTTTGTTTTTCAAGGATACGCTTTAAAGTGCCATGGACACGCTTAACAATGGCTTGTCCTGTAGGGGAATGAGGAATACCAGTGTGGTGTGACATACCCCAGAGTTGTAGAAATTGTCGAGTGTTCTGTGAGATATATGCAGGGCCATTGTCAGTTTCTATAGTATGGGGAATGCCTAGGGCAGCAAAGGCTAATCGTCAATGTGCAATGACATCACGGCTTCTTTCTCCAGTGTGAACTGAGGCCCATATGGCAGATGAGAAGGTGTCTATCGAAACATGCATGTATTTTAGGCGACCAAATTCCAAGATGTGTGTGGTATCTGTCTGCCAAACTTGTAAGGCTCGCAGACCATGGGGATTAACCCCTATTTGCAGTGGTGCAGTGTGGCCTTGACAGTCAGCACAAGTATTAACAATATTGCATGCCTCTGTATTTGTTAGCAAAAATTGTCATTGTAGGGCTTGAACACCTTCATGGAAATAGGCATGTGATGCTCTTGCTTGTGCTAGCATATCCAGCTGTGGCGCTGTCCAGGCAGGGCTAGCTAGCCAATCAGCTTGAGCATTACCTTCCGCTATAAAGCCTGACAAATTTTTATGACCCTGAATATGCAATATATAATAGGGACATGTTCTGGCTTGGATTGTATGCCACAAAGTTTTCACCAATTCAAATAGTGCAGCATTATCAATTTCTTTTAACAGTGCTTGGTCCAATCGTTGTGTGATGACTGTAACATAAGCAGAATCAGTGTCTTGGTTTGGAAAGACAGGTCTCTGCCAGGGAAACTGGGGTTCCCCTAGAATGGAGAATGCAAACCCCTCACACCCCGCCAAATTATAATTTTGCAATCAAGGGCTCTCAGGCAAAGATGCTGGGGATAGGAATAACAGTTCTTTACTAGAAATATTAACAATACAAATGTAATAGGAAACAAAACCACCCAACCAAACAAGCAAATAAACAAATTAACAACAATTTTGGAAAAAACCCTGACAGAGTCAGAGCCACAACCTGACACCCTGTGATTCAGGGTGTTGAAAGCAGTCCAAAAGTGAGTCCTTCTGAAGTGGCAGATGTGACTCCGTAGGAGCAGAGATGATCCCGTAGAAAAGCGGGTCCAGGGGCGGTGAGGAGGGGGACCTGGTGACAATGAGGAGGGGGTCCGGGGACGGCGAGGCGGAATCTCGTGTTGGTGAGACAAAGTCCGGTCTTCCTCCCAGGAAATCAGGTGAAAACTAGCAGCTCTTGTGTCTGTGAGTCTCCGTTTATGCAGACAGCAAAAACTGCCTGCCCCACTCCCCCCCTACTGCCAGGGGATGAGATGTATCTCACAATAGGGTGATAGAAATGCAGATGCACTGCTCTGGGGGGGAAGGTACAAGCTGAGAAGGTGCTAATGGCCTATTAGGATGAGCGTCAGGCCTTCAAACAGATGAAAATAGAATACACAAAACCCGGCTCCACAACCCAGGACAATCAGTTAGAATATTTAAAGGAACAAGAGGAAAACATTGAAAAGCTGTGGCTACAGCACATAATTCAAGTAGCTGAGGTGATCCACTATTGTGACCCTCTAGTGTTTGCTATCCATTGTCATCTTTACAGGTCACAATGGCTTTTCCTGTTTTCCCAGACCCATCAGTAAAAAGCATGAGACTTTTCAGGGGTGTGCAATGGTTTAGTGGTTTCAGAGGCAACACAGTGGTCTCACTTAATTGCAACAGTTTGTGACTGGGTAAGTGATAGGTAATTTGCCCTGTAAACTTTTGTAAAGCACTTTGTAGCGCTGTGCTATTTGCAAAGCACAGTTCAAAATATTCTTGTAATAATTTTTGAGGGATCTTAAGCATTCAGCTTCAAACACCTTTGACAGCATTTGATAATCAATTGTGCAATCAATTCAAAAATAGTAGGTGCTGTCTTTTTAGGTTGATGGGGCAAAAAGATCCACTCCACAATGTGTAGTGGGTCAGACCACTGAGTGTCCCATTGACCAATGATACCTGTAGGGTGCAAATCAACAATAACAACAAGCACTGTAATACAAACTTCAGGACATATCTGATAAACGTGTCTGTTTGTTATAGCCCGTTCTACTGTTTCAAGTGTGGTTTTCACCTCTGGAGTTAATTTCCTTGGAGAGGTTAATTCAGGGTCACCTTTGAGGATATTAAACAAGGGTGATAATTGTGGGGTGGTTAACCCTAAATAAGGTCTTACCCAGTTGATAATACCCAGTTTTGTGCATCATTTAAGGCTTGAACTTTGATTGAAAATTGAATTGTTTGTGGTTGTATTGTTTGATCTAATATATTAACTCCCAGGTACTTCCATGGGGGTTGCTGTTGCACCTTTTCTGGTGCAATTTGCAACCCAAACTCTTGCAGTAATCACATCATACTCAGATGAATCTGCACAAGGCATTCTTTGGTTGGGGTTGCTATCAAGATGTCATCCATATAATGATAACAGTATGCTCCTGGGAATTGTTCTCTCACTATTGAGAGTGCCTGTGCAACATACCATTGACAAATTGTTGGGCTATTTTCCATATCTTCTGGCAGCACTTTCCATTGACACTGCTGGACTGGTGCTGCACAACTGATAGAGGACACTACAAATGCAAACTTTGGGATATCATCAGGGTGTAAAAGAATGGTTAAGAAACAGTCTTTCAAATCGATGATCAAAATGTCCCAGGTAGCAGGTATCATAGTTGGGTCTTCAATCAAATACAATCTGAGTCCAGTATACTTGAGGATCTCCCGTCAATGCAAAGCCTCGGTCTCCTTGCAGCTTTGAATCTGTTTTAGGGACACAAGACTTAAAAGGTATAAGTTGAGCAATGTGACTTTTAGCTGGGATGGTCACAGGAGGAGTAGGTGTTGATACCATGGCACATATTTGTCCCATATAGTCTGCATCTATAACTCCCAACATTAGGCTTTTGTGGGGGATAAATACCAGCCCGGACTCCCTCTTTTTTGTTTCAACAGCTATAACATGAACATATTTCAGCCTATTAAATTCAGGACACTGTTTAACATAATATGCACTTTTCTTACGATGAACAGTAAAATAATACATCTAATAAAACAACAAGCACTACTGAGTAAAAATCAGCAAGTTAATACTTATAATTGCCTAAATACTTTACCATCAACCAGAGTCTGCCATCGCTGGGGAGCCCCATTTTACAGCAAGGACTTGGAGAACCTTTTCCAGACAAGGTTTCCAAGTTTACTTCAAAAAGGGGGTCCAGCTTTTGTAAGATCAAATTAGCAAGTCAAAATGACTTGATTACACTTTCAGTGCAGAAACACCTGGGTCTGACGGTATAATCCCCAGTCAGCCAGGGCTAGGGCTTGGCCAGAGCCTCAAGCCTTGACTGAGAGGGTTTCCCTAAAATACTTACAAGCAAACTTTTTATTAATATAACTAAAGGATAAACAGTCATTTAGTGAAAATATAAAGTTAGTTTTTAACAATAGCAAAAAAATGACTTAACAATACTTAAATTTGCTAATTTTCTTTCACAGAAGGTATATAAATCTAGGCTTGGGACACTACAATTATATTAACTCATAAGTGGTTTCAGAAGATAATAAGCCCTAAATCAGAAGTTGCTGTAGGATGAGAGGGTTATGGTCTTTCATTCCAGTGGTAACCTTTTCCACATTGGGGAAGCAACAAGGTGGGAGTTGTTCTTCCAATTTCTTCAAGTAGGACAAAATTTCTGCAACTCAGTTTCATTAATTAAAAGGGTACCTTGAAAAAACATATCAGGTTATTTCCATTTGAAAGGATAGCTTACAATTTAGAATTATTACAGGAGCATCTATCACAAAAAGCAATCAGAGCAATGCAGGGGGTCACAAGGTGGTATAGTAAAAAAGGCAATCTTAATAGTAAGGGTCCAGCACGGTGTCAGCTCACAAGGGTCCGCAGCACATGGGAGCCCTGGCTGCAGTGGGAACGGTGCAGGTCAGAGGCCAGGCTGGGGCAGCTTGCAGTGCTCCGTCAGTGCACAAGATGGTGGCTGTGCCTCACTGGGCAAAGCCTGCCATGTGTGGGGAGCAGGGATGCAACGCTGCTCCTGCGGGTGCTGCCCCTGCCAGTGCCACCAGGCTCCCTGGGTCTCTTCCTCACTGTCCACATGCAGAGAGCTGGGGGGGTGTCTCGTTGGACCTGCTAAGAAGGTGGCTTGCCGCTCGCCCCCATCCCCCGGATTTGCCATGTGTTTGGTACTGCATGCTTGCTGCTGCCACTACTGCTATGGTGCCTTTGCACTCGCACCCCCTGCCGCCTCTGCCACTGCCGCTCCACTCTCACAGAGGGCAGGTGGAGAGGGAACATGCTATCGGAAAGGGCTCTCCTGACTCCAGCCACTCGCCGCGACACTGCTCCAGCTGATGCTGTGCATGGCATGGGGCAGCGCGAGCTCTTTTGTGATACTTTCAGGGTCCCCTCCAGGATCAAACAGACTGGGGGACCAGAGGCCATCTTCTGGCTCTCCTCCTACAGCCCCGACAGACTTACAGTTGTTCACTGGCAGTGCAGGAGGGGTCAGCACAGCTGCCGCGGTGGCAGAAGTGTCCTTTATTCGGTCTGTGGGGGTCACATGTGCCATGAGCACCTTGCAGATTGTCCTCCAGGACACAAAAGCTTTGGCGTGGCGTCCCACAGCCCCAGGCGCTGGTGACTCTGCATGTGGCATGGCCACGCATGGAGCCAGGAGGGGATAGGGAGCTCAGATGAAAGCTGCTCCCTTTCTGGTTTCCTGCCCATCTTTCCCGCTTGTGAACTTGATGTGGCACCTATTCCCGTAACTGCTTCCTGCCGTGCTCCACCATTTTGGGATATTTTGGGAGGCAGTGGCCACAGCACACTCTCTCCGCCATTTTGGGACATTTCGGAGGGCAGCCCTGTGGCATGTGCGCTGCTGCTTTTGCATTCTGCTTGACTTTTATCAGTTTTAATGTGTCCAGCACCTGCCACCAGGTCATCACGATATTTTTAGAGGTTTCAGCACCTCAGGAGGGTGAGTCAAATATCAATTCACCAGCCCGCTCCCATGTTTGAATACTAAAAGCAGCTTCTGCGGTTGCATCTAGTCCATGGCTCTTGCACCACAACAGTAAGGTTTTCAGAGCCTGTTCATCATATTTTATCCCCCATTTACATAAAAAGAGGGTCCATACCTTTACTACAGCTTTTTCTTCTGTCGGGACTTGGGTCCCCATGTCCCCAGTGGATAGTTTCTATTTACAATGGTCCGGACTCTCGCAGCTCTCCATGCTGCCAGCAGCTCTCCAGGCTGCCTCTCCGCTGGGCTCAGTCTCCCCATGCCTAGGCTATCACCATCACATCAGGGTCACCATTTGTTGCAGTTGAGATGGACACAACATGACACTCTTGAGGTTCACGTGGCAATAGCAATACTTTATTGTTTACCACTTGCTTTTATACGGTTGACCCTGACTGTCTAGAATCTTGGTGCCACCCAGTTCACTGACCAATCACTGCTTGCGTACATGCTCATCAGGGATTGGCTGGCGTCTGTTGTCTGCAGCTAAGTCCCTCTGCCTCTTAGTGCCCCCTCTCGCAAAGATGTTTCCTTTCTATCATAGATATGGGCTGATCAAGTTAAGGTCAGGGTTACTTGTGCCTGTGAGGCTTTCAGGTCAATTGTTAGCTGTCACAGCTAAGACTTTTACTATTACAGTCACTTTCTTCTTCCATTTCCACATCCGCTCCCTGCCTTTCTCCTCTTTCTTATTTGGTCTCCCCTTATACACTAATAAATCCATATCCTCCTCCTCATTTGTCTGTCTGTGTTTAATACATTTACCTATGCTACAGGCAGAGCAACACCTTTTGAGTGGTTTCTTATCTTCCTTTTCTAATGGTAAAATCATTGGATGTCTAGGCACATGTATACATTCCTTCTGCAAATCAGGATTATTCTGCAAATCAAAAAATAAATTAACATCGGGGCTTCATTCTACTTGCCTTCCCTTCTACAAAACATCATCTGTTGCAAAATGGTATTATAATTTACAGTCACATTAACAGGCCACTCTTCTGGATCATCAAGCTTATGCATTGGGCACCAATGATTACAATATTTCACAAGTTGCTTTCACATCAGGGGGTCATCCCACCAAGCTTTTTCACTTCCTTAGGACACAACCCAAAGGGGAGCTTTTTGGGATCTCTTATCCCAGGAACTGTCAAGATAGCCCTGCTCCCATATTTAGCACCTTAAAAACCTTTTAACACCTTCAAAATGTTTTAAAACTTTTTACAACCATTTTATAACCTTTTATAACCTTTCTCAAAACTGAAATTGCATTCCAGGTGTCCCTGTAGTAGTGCATGATCTTACCCAAGTCTGCAACCAGTTACATAAACCCCTCAGCCTCACACTGCATACTTTCTCCCAGTGTGACATGTGCAGGCAAAAAATACCTTAAAATAAAATACCTTATTTAATATAATATTCTTTGTCCAGAATGGGAAGTGTGGTTGACTTACCAGACCAGTGAAACAGAAGATCTCCCCAAAAATACTTTGGTGCATGCTGGAGTGCTAACCAGTCCTCTGGTCTGTTGAGTTGCTGCCCCTTTGTCCCATCTGGGGTGCCAGAACCTGTCACTGAAAAAAAGGAAATAAACTCTACAACCAATTTGTTTGGTTAGAAAGATGACATTACTTTATCAACAGCACTGGATGCATGGGGATTTCTCCTCAAAGCATGCATAAGCAGCAACCTAACAGAGCTGGTTATATAATGAAACTAATACATATTCATCACATTTTTATTACATATTACATTTCCTGTATACATGCATATATGCTAATTATTTATGTGAACTTATTTTGATATGAGTAGGGGTCTTTGGAGGGGCTTTGGTGGTCATTTGGGAACATCCCATTCCTCAAAATCCCTTTAATGGTCCTGGATCTTTCTGATGAATCTTCTTTTCTTGAGAGTATCTCAAATATGTGGTCAGGTTATGAGGCAGAAGACCATCTTGGCTGAGCTAAGGCAAAAGAGGAAGGTGTGTGCCAAGTGGAAGCAAGGTCAGGTGACATGGGAAGAATACAGAGATGCTACTTGCCACTGTAGGGAGAATTCATGCAGCCAAAGTTCAGTTGAAGTTTGAGCTGGGCAGAATGGTGTAAGGCAATAAAAAGAACTTTTAAAAATATGTCAGTAGCAAAAGGCAGTGCAGAAATAACATTGGCCCATTACAGGATGAGTATGGTCACTTCACAAACAGGGATATGGACAAGCCAGATATGTTCAGTGCTTTCTTCACCTTGGTCTTCAACACTGATGATGGGCTAAGGGGGTCCCAGTGCCCTGAGCTGGAGCACCATGACTGTGTGAATGATAAACTCCCAGGTGATCCTGAACTTGTGCGGGATCTGCTGCTCCAGCTGGATTCCTATAAGTCTATAGGGCCTGATGGGATTCATCCAAGTGTCGCTGTTGCATTAGGGGTGGTTGAATGAGCAACAGACTCCAATCTTCTTAGAAGGTATATATCACAGTTTATTAGAAAGCACACCTTTTATAGACTCTTTGAATACAGTTGGACATGATTGGTGCTTTAATTAACACCCCTCACCATCATCGGCTAATTAGAAATGACACCCCTTTGTAAACATCTTGAAAATCAACAAGTGCAAACACCAGGTGCAAGGACTGTTTTGAATTCTTTCACTGAGCTTTCTCACAGCTCCCCAGACCAGTGTATGAGAAAGTTATTTGACTTTCTCTCTCACAGGCCTTGCCGCTGTCTGATGCTTGAAAATTTCTCTCTGACCAGGCGGTCAGCATCCACACAAGAGTACTGGAGGAGCTGACTGATCTCATCACTAGGCCTCTCTCAATAATTTTTGAACAGTCTTGGGAATCTGGAGAGGTCCCAGTTGACTGGAAGCTGACAAACGTCCCAATTTTCAAGAAGGGCAAGAAGGATGACCTTGAAAACTACAGGCCTGACAGTGTCATTTCAGTGCATAGTAAAACTATGGAGAAGATTATTCTGGAAAGCATTGAAAAACACCTGAAGGACAATACCGTCATCAGTCACAGCGAGTGCGGTTTCATGAAGGGGAAGTCCTGCTTGACAAACTTAATTTCCTTTTAAAACAAGGTTACCCATTTAGTGATCAAGGGGAGCCAGTTGATGTAGTCTTTTGGGACTTCAGCAAAGCTTTTGATACTG